>CM076583.1:139895204-140495204 GCA_034641835.2 Pinus albicaulis | reverse complement strand
AAGTTCCTTCGGTCACAGGACCGACTGCTACGTTATATCATACGGAATTGGCGTCGTAGGCACAACATGCTTGTCCTGAGGGGGACGAACTTGATTATCTGTCTGGAGACGAATATTTACTTTGTGACCGGATTATTGCCTCGGGGAGAGGCACTGAGGTATTCGCTTCTTTCTGGGTGGGTGAACATGGACAAGTTCCGGCAGTGGCATTGTGGTGGTGCACCTCTTACTGAGGGGTGCATCAATATCGCCTCAGTGACAGATGTGGCCGAGCAGTGTGCTCTAGCCATTATTGTGCGACTGGCGGGGTCATTTGCACCTCATCGGGCATCGGGCCCATAGCTGGAGGTTTTACGCCACTTGAGGAACGAGCATTTCTTTGATTTTTCCCGCTTCTGCTCCGATGATATGGTGTCGCAACTCAACAGGGTCCAGCGTGGATCCAAATCATTTTCATAAGCCAGCATTTTGTGCAGCATCATGTACAAGAGGGTCGTGCTGATGAGGCCCGTAGTGCCTGTGCCTATCGGGGGGCCGAGGGAGCCATGTATGAGGAGGTGGGCTTCGGTGATGCCACGCGGTGGTGGTGGCAGAGTGAGTTGTTATTGGAATTGTTGGGGTTCCCATGTTTTGGCCAGATTGGCAAGACCAAAAGATGAGACAACATCAAACCACTTTCAGACCTCAGGATCTCGCTCTCCTGGGTCCAGAGAGGGATCTCTCTATGATATGTACAAAGTATATGTCTTTGAAGCTCAGTGTTAAGATGTTAGGCTAGTTATAAGGTTCAGGGTTTGTTTGTTTGGTTGCTGGCTATCAGGAAAGAAGGGTTCTATGTAAGACAAGGATGAGTAAAGAGGAATAAGGCAGAGGTGAAGCATTCCAGGGAGCATGTCTGCTCAACTTAGTGTTCCTAAATTGATGTCATAAATTGTCAACCAGGGTTAGTAAACTGTTGAAGTAAAGTGCACTATATGTGCCTAGGTATCTGTTTCTCACTACGTTGTGTTTAGTGTTTTTCCAATGTTTTTGGTTTTGTGTTTTTATTCTAAGAGGAAAAGAACTAAGTGTTGGTAAAGAGAAGTTGTTGGTCACACTAAAACAGAGAAAAACCTATTCTAAACTATGTATGGCACTTGAAAACAGAAAATGCAAAACTTTAACAAGAAAAATAACTCATAACATAAATTCAATAACTCATAACATGAACTCAGTCCAATTCATTCATTAGAAATATGTTGGAACAACTTGAGAAAAAAATAAGTTTAATGCAATGAGGTTCTTCTAAGTAAACAACAATCTACAATATCACAGAGAAAATCTCATCCATGGCTAGAAATTTGTTGGAACACAATTGGAAAAGATAGTCTGCAACATAGTGAGTGACTCTATTCTAAATGATCCTATGACACTGAAATTGATCCATTCTGCAACTCAAATTGTCACTACTAAGCCTCATTCGAAAGTTAGAAATCTTTTGGAATAGTTTTGGAAAAAAAGGCTATTTGTAAAATTATAAGAAATTGCAGAACAGTCAAGGCCTTGAACTGATATCACTAATTCTTGTCCATATGATGATGTGTTGGAAGAGATTAATAACAAGAGTATTTTGTAAATAATGAATGCCTTGAAGTCTAATGGAACAGAACTAGCATACAACTAACTAATGAAACTGGAAATACATTAAACAGAACTGAACAAGAATGCAAAACTTGAAATACAGTGAACAAAATTGAACTAGAGTGTCATTAACCTCCGGAGTTTTACAACTAAACTAAAATGAAACTAATCACTGAAATACTACAACTCTATCTCATTCGGTGTTAGTGATATTTTGGAACAATTCATAAGAGCAAGATTGGCTGTAACAATTGATGTCAGTGAGCATAAAAATATGAAGTTCAGAAAAATGAAACTAGACTCTAAAACACCACAGCTATGTCTCATTCAGTGTTAGTGATATTTTGGAACAATTCGTAAGAAAAATACTAGCTGTAACATTTGATGTGAATGAGCATAAAAACATAAAGTTTAGAAAACTACTTGAATTAGGAATGAAACAAGGCTAAAGTTACTTATCTAAACAATATGCACAGAGCTTCTCGGGCAGTAGGGGCCCTCTACCACCGGATCAGCATACAAATCTCCTCAAGATTTCCTTAGATCATGCAATGAAGTTGAATGTCTTTCATTAAAGAGAAAATTCTTCAGAAACAGAGTATTACGGGCTTTTGAGATCTAACAACAAAACATCAATCTAGCTAGCTGTCTCCCGGTCTCCCGAATCATTCTTATAAAATAGATACATAACTACCCTTGAGAGGAAATAGGGATAAGTGTCTTTCCCAATTAAAATCAATTTAGAACTCTTGTGGAAGCCTCGTACTCTTGCTGGAGACATCTGTAGAGTCCCTGTCCTGGTAGGAATCTGCTTCTTAGTTTTGATCTCTTCCACGTGCATAACCACCTATAGATTCTTGCTCAGACTTCGTAGAGAGCAAGAAATGATGGGGGAGTGTTGTGGAATTCACCCATATGAATTTTTATTTGAAGTGACACCTGTAACCTATGAGAACATGAAGATAGCTGCAGAATAGGCGACTAGCTACAGAATGGCTGCATTCTGTAGCTGAGTCTAGTAAAAAATTACTACAACAACAAAACCACGACAATATAGCAAGTCAGTCATTGTATACATTCCTAAAGTGACTTTAATTAATCCTATTGATCATTTAAGCCTGTAATTGATAAGGGACAAAGGAAATGAAGTGAAATTGGGTGAAAGAAAAGGAAATCTTTGGGGCTCAACATACCCCCACTGCAAAGTCTTTGCATGTCCTCATGCAATAAATTCATGTATTTTGAGACTTTTGCTAGGACATCCAAGCTCCTTCTTCTGCTTTTCCTGACATTCAATGGCCTTCTAGGCTTCCTTATGACCAACTTGAATCTCAAATTTATAAGTGCCCTGCTCAAATTTTTGTTTTACTTCTTCAATTTCTCACTAGCTTTGTACAACTTTTCCATTTGCAGAGAAAGAGTTGTATTCATATCACTTTTCAGCTTAACCTGCTCCCTCAAAATTTCATTTTCATTCTTTATGTGCCTATTGAGTACTTCTAACTCATATTTGTCTCTTCGTAATACATCAATTGCAGATTCTGATGGGCTAGGAGTTCTTCCTCTACTTTCTGAGGCTCTCTTTTCCAATGACTCAACATAATTATAGATTTGTTGTTGTGCTGGGTCTATCTCTGGAGTTTCTTCATCAAGATCCTCTTCATACTGGTACTCAGGTGATCTAGCAGTTGGTGTCTCTTCATCCTCAATGTTTATGATTTCCGTTTGTCTAATCCCTGTTTTCTTCAATATACCTCTAAGTCTATGGCTTCGTCTTGGTTGAGATGGTCCTTCACCGGCATACCTTCTTATCATCTTCTCCTTTTTAAGCTGTTTCTTAATTTCAGCCAATTTCTCAGAAATTATCTCCTTACTGTCCTCTTATATGGACTTACCAGTTTTAGTTTCAACAGATTTGGAAATTTTTCTTCTCCTGCTTCTTCTTATAAGTTTTCCTTCAGATGGAGATTCCTTGGGTTCTTCAAAGTGATTCCTTACTAGAAACTCGTCCCAATTGTCTCCCACCTTTCTCAAATGATTTTCAATTAGGATTTTAACTAGGCCATGGTGGTACAAAGTGGTTTCCACGAATTGAACCCTCTTTTGAACATTAGAGGCCATTCTCTTCAGACTATGAAGTAGGAAAAAAAAGGTAAATTGATTTCTTCATCTAAGAAATGCATCATTAACCGAATATGATAAACATAGAGGGTACCAAAACTTCCCTCACAAGTTATAAATTTTTGCAAAACGAGCAACATATTCCGCCATTTATTCTTCAGTGCTGAGCTAGGAATGCCCTTCTTAAAAATGGAAATATCCATACCTGGTGTTTTGAGCATTTGCCTCCATGCCTCATTATGAAATTCCCTATTTTTGAACCATCGTTCACCTTGCCTGGGTAATTTCGCTGCTTCTGCAATGAAAGATTATGTAATAGTGAATTTAACATCTCCTATTTCAACTTCTGCTCCATTTAAGTACCGTGCAAATGTCTTAGTTACCTCTTTATGAAAACCATTGAATTTTTCCAAAAACTGTAACCACCCAACTTGCTGTAGCATTTCTCTAATCTGTGGGTAACCCTCTAAGTATTTGGTTCTGACTGGTTCGGACCTTACTATGAGACCCATGGCTTCTCTTCTCAACCTTCAATTTACTGCTCTTCTATCTACGGTGAAAATGGATGTTAAAGAGTTGTTTTTACCCCAAAGGTGCCTTCTCTGTTTATGCAGTAGGAATTAGCTACGGAAGGATGACATGAAGAGGTTATAGAATGAGTGAAATATGGTGAGGGTGATTCACACGAATTAATGAGTTTGAGAGCCATCATGGAAGAAAAGACCGCGGAAACATCTCGTGGGAAATTCAAAATCATCACTGAATACTTCGGCTAGTGACGTGACCGAATAGGTCACTTCAGTACTTAACCGTTAAGTTTTAAATGATGATTTAAAATGGTAGAATGAAAGGGATTTTGTCCAAAGTTTTTATGATAGGTTTAATAGGCATGATCAACACGAATAATCAAAACAACTTTTTGAATCATACATGACTTAACTATACTATAACTTTCATATTCTGTCATCATAATAATTTCACAACTTTACCTTTGCCTTTCCTTTAATTTTTTTGGTTTTGATATGCTTTGTCCTCCTTTGAAAATCATTGATTCTTCAGTCTTCATAATCCCTTTGATTTTGCTTGTTGACATAGGTGTGCAGGGTTAATTTGCTGCTGAAAAAGTGGTTGCTGGATAATTGTCTTCAGGATATCTGGCTGCAGAATGTCTAGCTGGCTGCAGAATGTCTGACTATAGAATATACTTGTAGGAGCTTTGAGACATGGAATGGAATGTTGTATGAAGTGAATTAGAATGGATCATGAAATATGGTGTAATGGAGCATGAGTGAAGTGAAATGTAATGGAATGAAATGGATTATAAATGTAAAGTGGAGTGAAATATGAAAAGTGGTCTGCAACTTATGGTTTGTAATATTCAATTGTAGAAAGAGATCAAAATCTGAGATGAAAATGAGGTGGAACATGGAATGGAGTGAATGAAGTATGGATGAGTGGAGTGAATGAAATATGAATGAATGGAATGAATTAAATATGAATGAATGGAGTGAATGAAATATGAACGAATGGAGTGAATGAAATATGAATGAAGTGAGACATGATGGAGTGAGACTTATGATTTTGTGATAGCTGCTTGCAGAAAAAGAACAAATTTGAAAAGCTAAAGTGTCAGAAGGATTCTGATTTTCACTTTATCTTTTCTATATAAACATGCTAATCAGTGATTATTTTTCATGTTTATACTTTATTTTTATTTTTTATTTTATTTTTTATTTTTTATTTTTTTTGCATTTGAATTCAGAAAAATTCAACTAAGTTGATGAAGAAGAAAAATTATTCTTCATTAACTTTACATCACTGTTTTCCTGGAATCTCTTGACAAATTCTTCTCTTGAAAGTGGTTGATGATACAACTTCAATCTATGACCATTTACAAGAAAAGTGACCTTCTCTTCATCTATTGTCCTGATTTTTATTGCTCCATTGTCAAAAATTCTCATAATTTCATATGGCCCAAGCCAATGTGTTTGGAATTTACCTTCAAAATATTTGAACTTTGAATCAAACAAGAGCGCCCAGTCACCTTCTTTGAACTTCTTTTCCTTGATGTAATTATCATGCCATCTAGTCCTTTGTTGTTGGACTATACTTGTTTTGTGGACTGCATCCTGTCTGATCTCATCCAATTCATTAATCTGCTCCAATCTGTGCTTTTGTGCCTCTATTAGATCAAGTCCTGGTTGAACTTCCATTTTAAAAGTTTGAATCTGAAACTCTATGGGAAACAAAACTTGTTTTCCATAAACAATTTCATAGGGAGTATGACCTGTTGTGCTTCTCCATGTAGTTCTATAGGCCCACAAGGCTTCAGGAAGCCTGTCTGCCCAATCTCTTCTATGTAAATGAACAATCTTTGTTAGGATCCCTTCAATGACTTTATTAGTAGATTCCACTTGACCATTTGCTTGTGGATGATAGGGAGTAGATTTTCTGTGTCTGATTTTGTACCTTTCCATCATTTGTTCCACTAGCCTTGATGTGAATTGAGCTCCTTGATCTGTAACAATTTCCCTTGGGACACCAAAACGAGTAAAAATATCCTAAAAAAGAAAATTAACTACAGATGCTTCAGTAGCAGAAAGTAATGGCTTGGCCTCTACCCATTTGGTAACATAATCAGTGCAAACTAATATATATTTCTTTTGTCTTGATGGAGGACTAATAGGTCCTAAAAAATCTAAAGCCCATTTTTCAAAAGGTTCAATATGTACCTGAGGTTGCAATGGCATCTCACCTGAAGGAGAAGGTTTCCCTACCCTTTGGCAACTGTCACACCTTTTGACATACTCTTTAGCATCTTTAAAAAGGGATGGCCAATAGTATCCTAAATGAAGGACCTTATAAGATTTCCTTTTATCAGCAAAGTGTCCGCCACAAGGTTCATCATGACATGCCTTGAGGATCTCCGGCATCTCATCTTCCCGAACACATCTCCTAATGATAAAATCTGGACCTGTTTTGTATAACTCGTTAGCAACCCATGAATATTTTTCACTGTCATAAATGATCTTTCTTTTGTTTCTTGCATTAATTATTGAAGGAAATTTCCCTGAAACTAAATAATTAGCAATGTCAGCAAACCAAGGAGTTTGAGTAGAAATTGCAAAAATATATTCATCAGGGAATTGATCTTCAACTGGAGTGTTATCTTTGATGTTTTGGAGTCTAGATAGGAAATCAGCTACTGTGTTTTGTTTTCCAGGCCTATCTAGAATGGTAATGTTGAATTCCTGTAAAAGCAATAACCATCTTATAACTCTGCCATTAGTAATTGATTTGTTCATTAGATATCTAATTGCAGAGTGATCTGTGTGAACAAAAGTTTAATAGCCTGTTATATAGTGTCTGAATTTTTTTATGGCATGAACAACAACTAAAAACTCTTTTTCAGTTACAGTATAATTTAACTCTAAAGGAGTCAAATTTTTACTTGTATAGTAGATGGCATAAGGAATCGGGTATTTTTGTCCCAATACTGCTCCTAAAGCTGTATCTGAGGCATCTGTTGAAATATGAAAAGGTAACTTCCAGTTAGGTCCCCTTAAAATAGGTGCTTCAGAGATTTTTGTTTTCAATGTCTCAAAGGCAAACTGGCAATCAGGATTCCACTTGAATTCACAGTCCTTGGTAAGTAATTTGAAAAGTGGAGATGCTATCTTGGTGAAGTTTTCTATAAACCTTCAATAATATCCTGTAAATACGAGAAAAATCCTAACATATTTTTGACAACTTGGAATAGATAAGTTAGAGATGACCTCAACTTTTGACTCATCAACTCTAATCCCATCCCCTGAAATGTGATGCCCTAAACCAATTCCTTCAGAAAACATCATAAAACACTTCTCATGACTTAGTGAAAGATTTGCTTCTTTACATCTCTTTAAAAAAATTTCCAAGTTTGCTAAGGCTTCTTCAAATGTGTTTCCATAAACTGTGAAATCATCCCTATATACCTCTACACAATCATGTATTAGATCTAAAAAAATTCCTAATACTGCCCTTTGGAATGTTGCAGGTGCATTGCATAATCCAAATGGCAATACTCAGTAAGCATAAGTACCCCAAGGACAGGTAAATGTGGTTTTGTCTTGGTCCTCAAGTGCTACTTGAATTTGATTATAACCACTAAACCCATCTAGAAATGAGAAGTACTTTTTGCTAGCTAAGGTATCTAACACCTGATCTATGAAAGTTAGGGGAAAATGATCTTTTAGAGTAGCTTTGTTTAATTCTTGGTAGTCAATACATACCCTCCATTTACCATTTTTCTTTGGCACAATTACCAAAGGAGAAACCCACTGACTATCTGAAATAGGATAGATAAAGTTGACATTCAACAATTTCTGCAATTCTTCTTTAACAATCTCCCTAAGATTTGGATTCATTCGTCTTTGAGGTTGTCTGATTGGTTTACAATTTTCCTCTATGTAGATGTGATGAGTGCAAGTCTTAGGGCTTATCCCTTTCATATCAGTGTACTCCCATGCATATGCAGAAGAATGTCTCTGTAATATTTTGACTAGCTTTTCTTGTTGAAATTTTTCTAGGTTCTTGTTTATGTTTAAAATTTTACCTAGAAATATCTCAATTGTAGAGTTGCCAAATTTATCCATGAAGTAAAGAGACATTTGTATTGATGATAAAAACTCAATGTTGGATTCTTCTTGAAATTTTTCATGTTTTTATTCTGAAGAGGATTCAAAATTTTCTAAGGTATTTAGAATCTGGCTATCTTCACTAATTTCTGAAATTGTGAAGAGAGGTTGTATGTCTTCTTCATCCTCAATCCATTGAGTATCATCTAATTTTGTAATTGTTTTTGCTGGAGGATACAAGGTAAATTTCTTGGTTGAACTACCATCAGAGATGTACATATCACCAGATCTACAACTAATGAAAGCATCAGCTGTAGCTAACCAAGGTCTTCCTAATATAATAGGATGCCCTCCTAGATTACTCTTAGGAGTTAGGATCATAAAATCCACAGGATACTCCCAAGAATCTAGGGACACTGGAATGTCTTATATTACCCCATCAGGTTTTATCACAGATCTATCTTCTAATTGTAATAATGTGGGTGTAAAAACAAGATTAGAAAGTTTCAGTTTATCCATGATTTGTCTACTCATGATATTGATTGCTGCTTCTAAATCAATAAGTGTGTTTTGGATCTCAGTTCCATTGATGTGTATTTTAACAACTGGATTTCTTGGGTCTAGATACTTTGGAATAGAAATCTTACCCATCATGATGTCTGCTATTTTTCCTGCCAGTTGAATTTTCTTTGTCTCTTTTATTCTTTTTCCTATTTTTTTCATGCTCAACTCCTTTATTGTCTTTGCTAAGATTAGAATTTCCTTGATAGCTTGTAATAATGGGATCTTAATACAAACATTCCTTAGCTCATCTAGGAAATCATAATTAGGCACCATAATTTGTTTTTCTACACCCCTATCAATTTTTAATCTTTCTGGAAAGGGAGGTGTAGAGGTGGATGTTGATGGCTGCTCTAATATAGGAGTTGAAATTATTGGTTCTTTTTGTTTTGATTTTTCAATGTTTGGGTCTTGGAAAGGTGTGTTCTCTTCAAGAATTTTATTCACCAGTAGAGAATCTTCCTCAGAGTTGTTTTTCTCTTGTATGATTACAGAAGGTTTCTTCTTTTCAAGTATTCTTCCAGACCTAAGTTGAACATCACTAAGGTCTAAAGGAGTAATCAAATAAGTTGGAAACTATTGGCCTTCTATCATGTATGTATTCTGAGGATTTTTATTGTTGGGGTTTGGTATGGGTTGGGCAGGTAACTGATTTTTTTTCTGAGGAAATGGTAATGGAAGTGGTGGATTTTGAGGATTTTGTTGAGGATTTTGTTGAAAATTCTGTTGAGGAGGGAAATGTGGATATGGTGGATATTGATAGTACTGAGAGTATCTTCCATAGGGATTTTGTGCTCCTTGTGCCCAAGTTTGAGATTGATTTTGGAATTGGGGCCAAGGTTGCTGCCAAGAATTCCAATTTGGTGGGGGTTGATTATATAGTTGATCATGGAATCCTTGTGTTTGAGGTCCTTGCCAAGGCCTCCTAGAGACAAAATTGAGAGATTCTGTGGAATTTGTAGGGGTTTCTTCTTGAAAGACAGCTTTAAGACCAGGAAGTGAAGGACAACTCTTGGTCTCATGTTTTTCTGAACAAATTACACAAGTCTCTACTATTTTCGCATCCAAAGGGCACTCTCTCAAGGCATGCTTCTTTCTACATTTGGGACAAAAGATTGCTAAGGCATCAGATTCAGCTTTTTGCTTGTTTTGTAATTTAAGGGTGTCTATTTGTTCACTAAGACTCCCTAAAATATCAGATTTGAATTCATCAAGCATATGTCCTATTTCTGCCCTACTTACTGTCCCAGAAATAGACTTACTTGCCCTTGCAAGAGCAGGGTCTCTTGGTCCTTTTACAGTTTTAGATTTCCCTCTTGAAAGGTTGATACATAATTCAACTATTTCAGGTAATGTGAGCTGAGATATATCCCCTTTTCCCATCATGTTAAGGATATCTAACGATTAATCTCTAATTGTATTCAATAAGAGAGCTTTCAAAGTATCTTGGTCCAAGTTTTCCATTTTTTCCCTCTTGATGTTATAGTTAAACCTCTCCAAAAAATCTTCCAAATTTTCATCCTCTTTTTGTAACATTTTAAACACTTCCTCCTTATGGTTAACTGGCATACAGTAATCCAAATTCCTCTCTAGAAATTCTTGTTTCATGTCTTCCCATGTCCTAATAGAACTGTTGATCAAACTCATAAACCATTTTAATGCTGCTCCTTTCAATTTTGAAGGGAATAGTTTAGTTTTTGAGCATCTTGTAAGTAGTCATAGGTTCTACATAGGACTTCAAATTCAAATAGGAAGGTTTCAGGATCTTCAGTTTTGAGTCCATAAAAGTTTGGAAGGACAGAGGGTGAAATGTTTTTCATAGTTGCATTGGTTTCTTCATCTACTATAGGAAACCCAAAATAGCTTCCCATTTCTCTTCTACCTCTTCCTCTGCCTCCTTCTCCTTCTGCACCTCTACCTCCTTCTCCTCTACCTCTACCTCTACCCCCTCCAAATAGTGTGTGTTCTCCATTAAAAACTCCTCCTCCCCCTTCTTCTGCCATAGTTGATTCTTCTGTGGAAGTTGAAAATTTTATGTCCCTAGCAGGGGTCCCAGAATATTCTTCTAAGACAGGTTCAGGGGATAAAGTGGAAGGTCTTTCTAATGGAATATCTGATCTTAAGTTCTCTAGAAGTCTAGGATCAGTAAAGGATGGAATGTGGGTTTGAGTTGGAGGTGTGCTGGCTCTTGGTCTTGGTGAAACAAGTGGTGTTCTAGGAATCAAGCTTCTGCTTCTTATGAATCTACCCATTGAGTCTCTTTATCTACGCATGTCATTGTTTTTGGGAGGTAAGAAATAAGGCTACCTAGTTACACTTCCCTAGCAATGGTGCCAAAATTTTTGCTCAACTTAGTGTTCCTAAATTGATGTCATAAATTGTCAACCAGGGTTAGTAAATTGTTGAAGTGAAGTGCACTATATGTGCCTAGGTATCTGTTTCTCACTACGTTGTGTTTAGTGTTTTTCCAATGTTTTTGGTTTTGTGTTTTTATTATAAGAGGAAAAGAACTAAGTGTTGGTAAAGATAAGTTGTTGGTCACACTAAAACAGAGCAAAACCTATTCTAAACTATGTATGGCACTTGAAAATAGAAAATGAAAAACTTTAACAAGAAAAATAACTCATAACATAAATTCAATAACTCATAACATGAACTCAGTCCAATTCATTCATTAGAAATATGTTGGAACAACTTGAGAAAAGGATAAGTTTAATGCAATGAGGTTCTTCTAAGTAAACAAAAATCTACAATATCACAGAGAAAATCTCATCCATGGCTAGAAATTTGTTGGAACACATTTGGAAAAGATAGTCTGCAACATAGTGAGTGACTCTATTCTAAATTATCCTATGACACTGAAATTAATCCATTCTGCAACTTAAATTGTCACTACTAAGCCTCATTCGAAAGTTAGAAATCTTTTGGAATAGTTTTGGGAAAAAATGTTAGTTGTAAAATTATAAGAGATTGCAGAACAGTCAAGGCCTTGAACTAATATCACTAATTCCTGTCCATATGATGATGTGTTGGAAGAGATTAATAACAAGAGTAGTTTGTAAATAATGAAGGCCTTGAAGTCTAATGGAACAAAACTAGCATACAACTAACTAATGAAACTTGAAATACATTAAACAGAACTGAACAAGAATGCAATCAATCAAACTTGAAATACAGTGAACAGAATTGAACTAGAGTGCCATTAACCTCCGGATTTTTACAACTAAACTAAAATGCAACTAATCACTGAAATACTACAGCTCTATCTCATTCGGTGTTAGTGATATTTTGGAACAATTCATAAGAGCAAGACTGGCTGTAACAATTGATGTCAGTGAGCATAAAAATATGAAGTTCAGAAAAATGCAACTAGACTCTAAAACACCACAGCTATGTCTCATTCAGTGTTAGTGATATTTTGGAACAATTCGTAAGAAAAAGACTAGCTGTAACATTTGATGTGAATGAGCATAAAAACACAAAGTTTAGAAAACTACTTGAATTAGGAATGAAACAAGGCTAAAGTTACTTATCTAAACAATATGCACAGAGCTTCTCGGGCATTAGGGGCCCTCTACCACCAGATCAGCATACAAATCTCCTCAATATTGCCTTAGATCATGCAATGAAGTTGAATGTCTTTCATTAAAGAGAAAATTCTTCATAAACAAAGTATTACGGACTTTTGAGATCTAACAACAAAACATCAATCTAGCTAGTTGTCTCCCGGTCTCCCGAGTCATTCTTATAAAATAAATACATAACTACCCTTGAGAGGAAATAGGGATAAGTGTATTTCCCAATTAAAATCAAATTAGAACTCTTTTGGAAGCCTCGTACTCTTGCTGGAGACATCTGTAGAGTCCCTGTCCTGGTAGGAATCTGCTTCTTAGTTTTGATCTCTTCCACGTGCATAACCACCTATAGATTCTTGCTCAGACTTCGTAGAGAGCAAGAAATGATGGGGGAGTGTTGTAGAATTCACCCATATGCATTTTTCTTTGAAGTGACACATGTAACCTATGAGAACATGAAGATAGCCGCGGAATAGGAGACTAGCTACAGAATGGCTGCATTCTATAGTTGAGTCTAGTAAAAAATTACTACAACAACAAAACCACGAAAATATAGCAAGTCATTCATTTTATACATTCCTAAAGTGATTTTAATTAATCCTATTGATCATTTAAGCTTGTAATTGATAAGGGACAAAGGAAATGAAGTGAAATTAGGTGAAAGAAAATGACATCTTTGGGGCTCAACAGAGCATTCAAAACCATTGGGCAATGGAGTCAGGAAAGGATTTTCTTGCTAATCAATATGCAGGCTTTCAATTGGGCTAGTCATATAAAATTTTGGATCTTAAATATGATAGTGTGATATGGAATGGTAGGAGAGGAGGAGACAACACATATTCAGGACACAAAGTTAAAGACCAGCTGGTCGCACAAGGATCCTAGTGGACAGGGCTAACTCTAATCCCCAGTGTTCCCAAATCTTCCAGCTAAATCCTTAACAAGAAACATCTAAGAACAGATTCATTTAACTCATACATCAGAGAGAGGGCAATAACATCCACTACACTGGTTAAATTATCTGAAATCAATTCTTAGATAACACATTCAGAAGAAAAACATTAATGACAAGGAGAGCAGAAACATAGGGTACCTAACAAGGGTAAATCCTATGCCAATATTATGATGCAAGCCAGTAGAAACGAAATGAAATGAATTAAACACAGAGATAGGAAAACATCACCGCTGCTTTAGATCAGGATCCAAAGAAATGTGCTTGTCATATTAAACAACAATACCAGTCAAGTACAACAATGCCAATAGCCGAATACTCAGTCTGAAATCATATTCCTTAGCCTATCTTACAACTTTACACATAGACTGTGTCTCAAAAGAAACTACTTGCAATTTTGATAACTGATCAACAACCTTTACAATGAGTTTCTTCATGAATTTATAGCTCCGGTGGAGTAGAGAAGGTAGGTGGGAAACTAAATGCAGCATTAAAAACTTAGAAGAGGAAGGAAGACGAAGCCCATCCTGTATAAATTCTGTGCATTAATCTGGGACACCCTTGGGTGAAAGAGTGGTCTTCGTCAGGCTTCCATCAACTCCAGGTATGTCTCTGGTGTACTTTGGCTGCAATGCTCTGTAGTACTTATGGTGATATGAACAAAAATAAATCAATGATTTCAAGTCTGCCATGTTGTGCAACTAATGCTTCTGATATACATAAATTCCTGCGTGTTGTACCCTCTGTGTGATCCATTATGTCGCTAACCTGGTGCTTTTCTTCTAAACCATTGTATTAAGGCTCAAAGATCTTCAATACTGAACGTTGAACTTGTTGATCACTAGCTGGTATTTCTCTGCTGCTTCATAAATGTCTCTATCTGCAAAATATGGGTTTTAATGGCGCCGGATAGGTTTTTCGCGGAGATTGAACTGTCCTTGGATAATATTTACGCTGCTGCTACCTTTCCGAGCATTTCCCTATAGTACCAGCTTCCAAATTCAATTCTGTCTGCGTAACACGCCATTAAGGTAGTACATATGAACCATGGCGGTTTTCTGACTCTCTGCAACCCTACAAAATACGAAAACTGGTTTAAAAAAAAACCATGCATGGGGGTCGGATGATGTGGATGACTGTGAGGATGACAGTGGGACTGCGGATGAATGGTGGAAAAATGCATAGGAATGGTGGAGAATTGCTCTGATGGAAGGTTGGCGGAATGCAGAAAAATTTAACGTGGAAACCTCAAATTTGACCTTTTGAATGAATATATATAATGGGAGGGGCGAATGTACAGTGAGACACGTGGAATAGTGACGTGGCAAGACGTGGTTACGGCGGAATAGTCAATAGCGAGGAGAAAAAATCTGGACTGTCAGATCTCAAAGGAGATCGACGGTTGAAAATGCAGCGGAGGACGACGAATGGTGGACCAGGGGGTACGGTGACCATGGATTAAAACCCGCGCAACTTCATGGAGCGACAACCGTTGGATGAGGCGCCCCAGATCGGACGGCTGACGGCGATATCGCTCCACATCTACGGACGGACGATAACACGTGATGAGATAGAGGTTTTCCAGCCGTACCGGTGCCACACGTCGGATGCTGTGTGGAATTGCTGGACCATCGAGAAATACCGCCTACCTCCGAAAGGCGGTGCGATAGAGACCGGATGGTTTTTCAATAGTGCGCGGCGGGGACCACAGGGGCAAGCGCGCGCTGGATCGTCGATCTGGCGGGTGAATGAACGATTAAGATGCGATGATCGGCAATGAACGGATTTAACGGTAGCTGCTACGGGGGCGACGATCGCCATCCATTTTGTTTAGATCAACGACTATAAACGCGCCCGATGAACATATGAGATAAGTGATCTTTTGGGCTGGCGGGTGGTTTAGGAGGAGCATGGGGATGATCTAGAAAATTTAGGGTGGAATTTGGGGGTAAGGAAGGGGGACTTTGACAAAGGTAAAAAGGGGTGAAAAGAAGGATTCTGCGGGGGTGCAAGGGGTAAATGAAGCCTTTTAGGAACACGATTTGTCACAATCAAAGAGGCTTCTTGTATGGATATAGCAGTGGGGATTTCATTACAGGGCAAAGGCACAAGAGACTTTCAAGGATGATTTGTCTCCAGGGGAGATGCATTCCTTGAAGGCTAAAAACAATTTAGCCCCCTACTTTGCTTGTCAAAAATCCATAGGGGGGCTAACAGTGGCTCCACATGGGGATGGCTTCTTCTTGAAGGAGTCAAGAATTCAGAGGATAAATCTTTGGTGTAGGCTAGATGCCTGCTGCTTGGAACATCCCTTTCTTTCTTTAAATCAGATACCACAATATGAAGACATTACATCAGCAGAAACACTTTCCCAACAAACTACCTACCCTTCCTACAATCCTAGCATTTTTTCTTCTTCTAGGGCGCATTTGAGCTAGCAGACCCTTCACATCATTTATTATATAAACAGAAAATAAACCTATTCTAAATCTACCCTTATTTCTCCATGAGACCAGATTAGACTGTTGGCCTCATATATTTCTCTACCTAATCTAATATCTGTTGGGATTAAATTGTCCAGCAAATTTCGTCTCTACATTCTACAACAGAAATTTAAAAACAGTCAAACTAGGATTAGACAATCTAGTTTGCTGTGGATCCAAGGCATAAAGACAGTTGCACATGGAAAAATTTGCAGAAAACTGAAGCAAAACTTTGAAGGCTTGAAATATGAAGCTTGAAGTATCCTTCTTTCTTTGTGACTCAAGTTTTGAGCTTGTTAGAGTCACTTTCTTTCCTTCATTTTAGCTCTGGTTTTGGGCATGTAAGAGTTGATTCTTCTTTCTTCTCTGTTGGTCCAGGTTTTGAGCATGTTTGTACCAGCTATCTTTAATTTCCTTGGCTCCAATTTTGATCATATTAGAGCTGATCTTTTGCACTATAGAGGTTCATGTTCTGAGCATGTCTGAACCTCTCCCATTTTTCTTTTTCTTCTTTTTTTTTTTTTCAAAAAAAAAACTGCGATGGTATATACAATGGAAATGGAAGCTGGAAATTGGAAATCAGCAGAAGTAGTGTTTGAGCATCCTGCCATTGACAGGACCCCCAAAAAGCTCTGTACCATCTAATTCTTGTAGGAAGAAGGCATTTGGACCCACAGTGGCTTGGATGATGTATGGACCTTGCCACAAACTGTCAAACTTGCCGTGCTTTCCTTTGTCTTCTCTCCTTGAGTCCCACTTCAGAACTTATCTCCAATTTTAAAATCAGTAGCTTTGGCTCTCTTGTCAAATAACTTCTTTATATTTTCCTGAACCTTGATAGCTCTGTTATAGACCTCTTCCCTTGTTTGTTGGAGATGAATTGTTTGGTTTATCCTTCTCACCATACTGTCTTCTTCTGTTTGTATCTCTTGAACAAGTTTGATCACTGGTACTCCAAGGCTGGTGGGAAACACTGCTTCTGTTCCATAGACAAGCTAGTATGGTGACATGCCAATGGATTTCTTCATTGTAAGCCTGTCAGCCCATAAAGCATGTACTAACTTGTTATGCCATGAATTTTTGTTCTCTTCCAGCAGCTTTTTGATGATGATCACCAGGATCTTGTTTGATGATTCAGCTAATCCATTACCTTGAGGGTAATAGGCAGTTGAATGACCGAGCGCTATTTGATACCTTTGAAAAAAATCAACCATTTTCTTGGATCCGAAAGCAGCAGCATTATCAGTGATTATTTTCCTTGGGCAGCCAAACCGAGAGAGGATATGACCTTCTAGGAACCTAATGATGACTGAATCTGTGGCATTCCTAGTAGGTATGGCCTCTATCCACTTAGTGAAATAGTCTATGGCTGTTAGGATCCATTTGTGTTGTGCAGAAGAAGTAGGGTGAATTTCCCCTATGAAATCTAGGCCCCATTGCAGAAAGGGACCTTCAACAGTGATGGGTTGTAGAGGTAAGGGAAGGAGTTTTCTTTTGCCTTCAAAAATTTGGCATTTGTGGCAGGCGATTATCATCTTATGGATATCCTTGAAGAGCGTGGGCCAATAGTAACCAGCTCTGAGTATTTTGTTTGCAGTGGCTTTCCAGTTTAGTTGTCCTCCACACTCTCCTGCATGGAATTCTTGTTTAATCCTCTCTGCCTCAGACTCAGGCAAACATTTAAGAAATATGCCATTGGGATTCTTCCAGTATAAGAAGTTATTCAATATGCAATAGCTTCTGGCCTTTAGCTTTAAGAATTGGGCCTGGGTCTTTGATGGTTCAGGAGGGGCATTGAGGTGTGTAAGCACATACAAAATGTCAGAATACCAAGGAGAGCTCCGAAAATTTTCCTCAACAGTGGGATCGGGCAATTCCTGTTGCTCATCCAAGGTATCTACCATGTTAATGTCCAGGGCTTGTATATTTGATTCAGCCATTAGTTGTGCTAAGCCCTGACCTTTGATCAGCTTGGTGGGTTTTATCTCAAGGTCGTATTCTAAGGTCATAGCAATCCATTTTCCCCTTTTCCCATTCGGGTCTTGGGACAATATGTCTTTAACCACTATATTTGGCACATAGGCTATGGTGTGGGAATGCAGTATGTACACCCTAAAGTCTTTTAAGGCCTTAATCAGAGCATAGGCCTGTTTTTCCATTATGTTGTATTTCAAGGGTGCATCCCTGAGTGCTTTGCTGAAGAAAGAAATGGGCTGTTCCATTCCCTCTGAATCTTTCTGCAGTAGAATTGCAGCAATCGTATGCTTGGAGGCAAATGAAAAGATCAGAAAATATTTTGAGAAATATGGGCTGATTAGGACAGGAGCCTGGGTGAGTGCAAGTTTTACTGATTCAAAATATTTCTTAGCTTCAACAGTCCACTTAACTCATACACCTTTCTTCGGCATGTTAGTCATATTTCTAAGGTGTTCAGCTAAGTTGGGAATAAATCTCCTTAGGAAGTTGATTTTCCCAATGAAGGACTGTAACTCCTTAATGTTTCTCGGGTGTGTGATTTGTAGTATTCCCTCAACTCTTTGTGGGTCTATCCTAATCCCCTTTTTAGATATGATATGGCCAAGAATTTTTCCTTCTTGTAGCCCAAATACAGTCTTTTTGGGATTTAGTGACAGACCAAACCTCCTACATTTTTCAAACACTTTCCTAAGATGTTTTAGGTGTTCTTCCTCAGTCTTGGAGTAGACTGTTATGTCATCTAGGTAGATGACAATGAAGTGTCCTATCTCATCTGAAAAAGCTATGTCCATTGCTCTTTGGAAGGTTGCACTAGCATTCATCAATCCAAAAGGCATATTTACATACATAAAAGTGCCCCAAGGGGTGGTAAAGGTTGTTTTGAGTTGGTCTTCTGGGATTACTAGGACTTGGTTGTAACCTGAAAAACCATCTAGCAGGGAGATCCTTTTAGAACCTACTACCCTCTAAAGAATATGTTCCATTTTTGGCAAAGGGTAATTGTCTTTGAGTGAGGCTCTATTAAGATTTCTAAAATCTATGCACAATCTAATCTCACATGTTTTCTTTCTCACAGCCACTAGGTTGGATACCCAATCAGAGAACCTCACAGGCATGATTATACCTGCCTCATACATCTTCTTAATCTCTTTTTCCACTGTAGGTAGTTGTTTTGGGTTTATTCTGCGAAGTTTTTGTCTGAATGACTTCTGATTTTCTTTCAAGGGTATCTTATGCTGTATGATGTTTGTGTCATAGGCCCTTAAGTCTTCATAACTCCAAGAAAACACATCAATGAATTCCTTGAACAGGTCAATGTATTTCCTTTTGATGTTTGTAGGAAGGGACTTAGACAATTTGATCGTCTTGGGTTTATCTTCAGTGCCTATGTTGTATTCCTGGACATCAGAGTCTGCATGTTCTATAGTGGGCTTTTTTTCTACATCATCAAAGTCAAAAAGGTCTTCCAAAGGCACCAAACCTTGTGGTATGTTCTTATCTTTGGTCTGCAGCACCTCCACTTCTTCACTATCTGCGTTTTCACATTTTTCATCTGGATTTCCAGTCTGTTTGCTTAAAATGTTTATTTCTATGTTACAGGGTGTTCCTTCCTCGTCTGAGGATTCTTCACTTAGGCAGCTAATGTCAGATTTAGAGTCTGAATCAGAAAATTCAAACTCATTTCTGTCTACCAGGAAATCTTCAATCTGTTTATCTCCTTCAAAAACCTGCCAATATTTTTCATTGTCCGGCACTGCAGGTCTGAATTTGGTCTGAATGATGATCTGTTGGTCGCTTGGAGTCTTAGGGTATGAACTAGCTAGGAAAGCTAATCTGTTTGCAATGACATTTTGACTCCTAGGAACAAACACTAATTCGTATTCAACAAATGTTTTCAATAAATCCATAGTTTCATTCCTGTAAGCTCTCAATCTAGGATGTTTCGCTGTGTATTCACCATTCACCTGTTTAACAATCAGCTCAGAGTCTCCACGCATAGTTATCCTACGGGCTCCTAATTTCCTTAACAGGTTTAAACCGAGGATAAGAGCCTCATACTCTGCAATATTGTTTGTACATTTGAAGTGCAGGTTGCAGGCATGACTCTCTGCGTAACCACTTTCTGCGTTATGTATCTGCACTCCTGCCCCAGCAGTTCTCTTGGTGCATAACCCATCGAAATTCATCTCCCACAAGGGTTCATTTTTCATTTTATCATCACTTCTTTCCCTACAGCTGGGTTCGCCATCAAGTAGTATTATAGGGGTTGCACTAGGTTGTGGGTTGTTTTTTTTTTCGTCATGTGTGTGGAAATCAGAGGGGTGACTAGTTGGCTGATTGCATTCCGTTTCTGGTTCATTTTGAGTTCTTTTTTTAGTGCATTGTTCTGAGTTTTCTACATCATCCTCCTCCGAGTCTAGAGTAGCCATTATGTTAAAGTCCATGGGTTCAGTTTCCTCGTTTTTATCTCTGTTTTGGGACTCTGACCCCTTCGAGGATTCATCATTACAGAGGATGAAGGAGTGAAGGTCTGTATGTACAGAGTATAAAGGTGAGTTTTCAGGCTTCTCGGGGCTACTAACCAGAAATTTCACTTGTGATTCCCTGTACAGTCTTCTAATTTGGCCAAAGATTGGGATTGTGGCATAGGCCCCATCCATCTGCATTGTTCCCTGCAGCTTGGCTCCCCATGATCTTGACAATAACATGCCATACTTGGGTGGCACATATGCCACCACAACATCCATGACCATACATTTTGCTGGAATCTGGGAAAGGCTTACACATAAATCTTTGATTAGGCCAAGACACTTTACTCTGCTAGAGTCAAATGAATATAGGTCTTTATAGGGACGGGTTATCTCTAGGCCTAATCTTTCCATCACTACTTTAGGCATTCGGTTGTGTGATGTGCCAGAATCATGCATTGCATTGTGGAGAATCTTATCATGGATGTTAAGACTAATATAAAAAGGGGGCACTACCCCTTCCTGAAACTTTCCTTCTATCTTCGGACCAAATAGAAGGGCAGGTTGATCATCACTCAGATTTACAGTGTCATTGTTCTCACCTAAATTTAATGCTTTCAAAATTTTTCCTTTATATACATCCTGAGTGGCCAGCTCAGATAGGGGGACAGAGATTTTAATTTTTGCAATCTCACTCTCCAAATTGAAAGTGGACTGAATCTTTGGAATGTTCAACTCTGTTTTGTTAGCCACTGCCTTAGTGGCTGAATCAGTGTGCTGATTCTCGTTATGTATAGTGTTTGTGACATTTTTATTAGGAGCACTAACTGCAGTGCTAGTGCTGCTAGTTGGTTTACCTTGTGTATCAATGTTTTGGTTGTCCTTTTCTTCGTTCTTTCCAAAACTCTCAGCTGCTGATTTTTTAATTTCAGCAGTTGCTTTAGAAGTTTTCTCAGGTCTCTTCTTGATGGTGACCTCAGAAGCTTTTGGTTTGGGAGTTTCTTGGCTCTTTTTGCTTCTAATTTCATATAGTTCTCTAACCTGCATCATGGCATTCTCAAATCCTAACCTGTAATCTTCAGATTCAGTCCATTCCTCATCCCAACCAGAGGGTGAGGGATGATCTTCTTCTGAGTAATAGTTATGGATTGAATCTTCTATTTCAAACATGTTTATTATATTCCCCTCAGACTCTTCTATGATCCCCTCATCTTCATCAAGAAATTTCACTTGAAATGGGGGAATAACTTGCTGATCTGATTCTCTTTGTCTGTTGGGAGTGGCATTGTTTCTTCTAAATTTTTGATTCTGGTTATGGTTCTGGTTTTTGTTTTGGTTACTGACTGAGACAACCATTTTTTCCATCATTTTCTGTAGGCTTTCCACATTTTTAGATAAACGGTCATAATTTGGATCAGATGTGGAAGCTACACTGTCATCTCTATATGTTACCCTTTTCTCAGCTCTCAATCTTGATCTTTTCTCAATCAGATTAGCCTCTACACTCACTCCTCCCTTTTGCATGTCTTCCAACGTGTTGTAATCTCTCTCCCTAAGCTGGTAGGCCATGTCAGCATCAAAGCCTTCGGGGTATTTCGCTAGAGCCATACCTTGGGGAGGTTTCATGTGTGGAGGGAGAACATTGTAAATGTTGTTAAACCTTGTAGTGTAATCATGGACACTCTCTCCTACGTTTCTTTTAAGGCTCATATATTTTTCTAGGAGTTGGCGAGGGTTGGCCTTGACCTCCCATTTGTTTATGAAAGTATGATATAAAGATGGAAGATCATTAATGCTACCCGGAGGTAGGCCCTTAAACCATTTCTTCACATCACCCCCTAAGCTCTGGGAAAATATTCTCATTTTGACTGTATCATCATCTATCTCCATGTAGTCAAAAGAATCTTCCATCCTATCTACATGGTGTTGGGCCGAGGTAGACTCTTTTGCAGTGAAGTGTGGGATCTTTGATTGGTAATCATTGGGTAAGGGTACTAGAGGCTGGGGTAAAACCAGAGGTGCATACCAGGCTACCATGATGATGTTTTGATGAGGTAAAGGATTGACTTGGGCAGCTGGTATATGGATGACAGGGATATTATGACCAACAGAAGAATGATGAGAAGATTTAGGGTGATTGAGCCCAAAGTTTTGAACGAAGTGTATATCAGGAGGAGTAGATGGAGGGGTCTGTCTATTCCCAAGGTGCTTACTACTTTGAGGTGGTGAAATAGGAAACTCAAGGTCTATCTGGTCTAGGACACTACATGACCTAGTTCTTGGTAAACTGTTTTGAGTGCCTAGGTCAAAAAATGGGTCAGATAGAGCTGTAAATTTTTCTGGTGTAGAGTTAGCTCTATGGATGTGGATGGAAATAGTTGATTATTTAGGTGTAGGAGACCTCTTGAGGATGCTCTCAGGGTTGTCAACTATTTCAGGTGGGTCTGGGTTAGTGTAAGCTCTTGTATGAATGGTTCTTGAAGCCAAAATGTTGTTTTCTAACCAAGCAGATTAACCCTACTTGTTACTTCTAATGTGGTCGATGTTGTTATGGACGCTGGTCTCCCAGTGGAGTCTTATGTGAAACCAAGATAATTAGTAGGCCTACTGATCACCAGTGGAGTCTTTTAATCGTTCAGGAATTATGGAGTCGCCAGGTGGAAGGTTTAGGATGTTTTTGGAGGGTACACTATCCACCACAGTTCTTATGAGATGTCCTCTTTCAAGGATATCTTCCAAACAAAACAAACTCTAACCAGAGATTGACTGGGAGGGCATTTACCAGATATGTCACCTCTGAAAGAGTGTGAGATCTGGAGGCTACTTGGCCCTTTCCAGACTCTATCTAAGAATATGGGAGAACACAAAAAATGGTATAGAGGATGATGTGTGAATAGAATCGTTTAAATGCCAACCTAACCAGAGATTGTAGGTTTTGTGAATGCCGAAGAATGTTTAAGGTGTAATGCACTCAACTCCTCAGCGGAGTCGCCATTATGTTGGGGTTCCCATGTTTTGGCCAGATTGGCAAGACCAAAAGATGAGACAACATCAAACCACTTTAAGACCTCAGGATCTAGCCCTCTTAGGTCCAGAGAGGGATCTCTCTATGATATGTACAAATTATATGTCTTTGAAGCTTAGTGCTAAGATGTTAGGCTAGTTATAAGGTTCAGGGTTTGTTTGTTTGGTTTCTGGCTATCAGGAAAGAAGGGTTCTATGTAAGACAAGGATGAGTAAAGAGGAATAAGGCAGAGGTGAAGTATTCCAGGGAGCATTCAAAACCATTGGGAAATGGAGTCAGGAAAGGATTTTCTTGCTAATCAATATGTAGGCTTTCAATTGGGTTAGTCATCTAAAACGTTGGATCTTAAAGATGATAGTGTGATATGGAATGGTAGGAGAGGAGGAGACAACACATATTCAAGACACAAAGTTAAAGATCAGCTGGTCACACAAGGATCCTAGTGGACAGGGCTAACTCTAATCCCCAGTGTTCCCCAATCTTCCAGCTAAATCCTTAACAAGAAACATCTAAGAACAGATTCATTTAACTCATACATCATAGAGCGGGCAATAACATCCACTACACTGGTTAAATTATCTGAAATCAATTCTTAGATAACACATTCAGAAGAAAAACATTAATGGCAACGAGTGCAGAAACATAGGGTACCTAACAAGGGTAAATCCTATGCCAATATTATAATGCAAGCCAGTAGAAACGAAATGAAATGAATTAAACAAAGAGATAGGAAAACATCACCGCTGCTTTAGATCAGGATCCAAAGAAATGTGCTTGTCATATTAAACAGCAATACCAGTCAAGTACAACAATGCCAATAGCCGAATACTCAGTCTGAAATCATATTCCTCAGCCTATCTTACAACTTTACACAGAGACTGTGTCTCAAAAGAAACTACTTGCAATTCTGATAACTGATCAACAACCTTTACAATGAGTTTCTTCATGAATTTATAGCTCCGGCGGAGTAGAGAAGGTAGGTGAGAAACTAAATGCAGCATTAAAAACTTAGAAGAGGAAGGAAGACGAAGCCCATCCTGTATAAATTCTGTGCATTAATCTGGGACACCCTTGGGTGAAAGAGTGGTCTTCGTCAGGTTTCCATCAACTCCAGGTATGTCTCTGGTGTACTTTGGCTGCAGTGCTCTGTAGTACTTCTGGTGATTTGAACAAAAATAAATCAATGATTTCAAGTCTTCCATGCTGTGCAACTAATGCTTCTGATATACATAAATTCCTGCGTGCTGTACCCTCTGTGTGATCCATTATGTCGCTAACCTGGTGCTTTGCTTCTAAACCACTGTATTAAGGCTCAAAGATCTTCAATACTGAACGTTGAACTTGTTGATCACTAGCTGGTATTTCTCTACTGCTTCATAAATGTCTCGATCTGCAAAATCTGGGTTTTAATGACGCCGAATAGGTTTTTCGCGGAGATTGAATTGTCCTTGGATAATATTTACGCCGCCACTACCTTTCCAGGAATTTCCCTGTAGTACCAGCTTCCAAATTCAATTTTGTCTGCGCAACACACCATTAAGGTAGTACATATGAACCATGGCTGTTTTTTGACTCTCTGCAACCCTACAAAATACGAAAACTGGTTAAAAAAAAAAACCATGCGTGGGGGTCGGATGATGTGGATGACAGTGGGACTGCGGACGAATGGCGGAAAAATGCAGAGGAATGGTGGAGAATTGCTCTGATGGAAGGTTGGCGGAATGCAGAAAAATTTAACGTGGAAACCTCAAATTTGACCTTTTGAATGAATATATATAATGGGAGGGGTGAATGTATGGTGAGAAATGTGGAATGGTGACGTGGCGAGACGGGGTTACAACGGAATAGTCAACAGCGAGGAGAACAAATCTGGACTATCAGATCTCAAAGGCGATCGACGGTTGAAAATGCAGTGGAGGGCGACGAATGGTGGACTAGGGGGTACGGTGACCATGGATTAAAACCTGCGCAACTTCATGGAGAGACAACCATTGGATGAGGCGCCACAGATCGGATGACTGACGGCGATATCGCTCCGCGTCTACGGACGAACGATAACACGCGATGAGATAGCGGTTTTCTAGCCATACCGGTGCCACGCGTCGGATGCTGTGGGTAATCGCTGTACCATCGAGAAATACCGCCTACCTCCAAAAGGCAGTGCGATAGAGACCGGATGGTTTTTGAATAGTGCGTGGTGGGGACCACAGGGGCAGGTGCGTGCTGGACCGTCAATCTGGTGGGTGAATGAACGGTTAAGATGCGATGATCGGCAATGAACGGATTTAATGGTAGCTGCTGCGGGGGCGGCGATCGTTGTCCATTCTGTTTAGATCAACGGCTATAAACGCGCCCGATGAACATACGAGATAAGCACTCTTTTGGGCTGGCGGGTGGTTTAGGAGGAGCATGGGGATGATCTAGAAAATTTAGGGGGAAATTTGGGGGTAAGGAAGGGGGACTTTGACAAAGGTAAAAAGGGGTGAAAAGAAGGATTCTGCGAGGGTGCAAGGGGTAAATGAAGCCTTTTAGGAACACGATTTGTCACAATCAGAGAGGCTTCTTGTATGGATACAGCAGTGGGAATTTCATTACAGCGCAAAGGCACAGGAGACTTTCAAGGATGATGTGTCTCCAGGGGAGATGCATTCCTTGAAGGCTAAAACCAATTTAGCCCCCTACTTTTCTTGTCAAAAATCCATAGGGGGGCTAACAGGAATGACACGATGGAGGCCTGGTTTGAGGAAAATTCGTAGATGTTCTTGCCATACCCTTATGCGGGGATGGAATTTTAGGGAAATCCACATATTGGTCTCCCTTTTGGTTATGTTTGGGGTCCCACGGGTATGTGTTATATTTATGCATTTTACTTGAGTTTTTTTTTGTGTTCTTGAGTTTTTTTCATTGACACTGACATTCTTTTGGTTACTCATGCAGATGTTGGCGAGGTGGGACGCCCAATGGCCCGGCTGGTGGGTCACAACTCTCTACCACGACCACCTAGTGGTCAGGGAGGTGGTGCTGTAGGTGGACCGCGAAAGGGTGCCAGTGGACCGGGAGGGGATGGTTCTGGTCCTTATAGTGAGGGAAGCAACATAGGTGCTGTTGAGGTAGCAGCAGAGAGAGTTCGTGCAGATGTGGCTGAGGTGCGTATCATAGCACTTACAACTCAGGTAGAGGCTCTAGATGACTTCCAGGGTCGAGTGGACCGTTTTACCCACGGGATGCCTACTCAAGGTCATATGGATGACTTCGAGGAGATATGGCTAGAGACGGTGATGGCTCGTTAGAGGGACTACCAGCCTACTCTGCGACGGGTAGCTATTGCAGTGCCGAAAACAACTCCATTGGTGGTACTAGGAGTAGTGGTGGGCCCAGGTGCTCCTCCTGAGAGGGCACCCCCCTAGGGTAGATCTGTACATAGGGAAAGCACCCATTATGAGGATGATTCCCTTATTTTTGATGACCTCTATATTTTTGGGTTTGCCAATGGGCCAGCAATACTATTTTTTGTACTCCGATACACATATTTTTTGATATATATATATGAGAGATCTTTTTTGCGGCTCTACATGGTGTGATGTCTATTTTGGTTTATGCATTTGTGTTATGCTGATGGATATACATGTTTTTGGCTTTTATGTATGGTGATTTTCTCGCGATGCATTCCAGTCTAGGATGTTGTTAGCTATGTGATCAGCTGTTTGGTTTTGATTCCTTCATACATGTGAGAATGTAATATAATCAAATTGTCTGCTTAATCTTTTGGCACGAAAATATTTTCTAAATAGGTTTGCATCCCTGGTTTCAAATTTTTGGTTTAATTGCGAGACTGCTAACTGGGAATCTAGGTAGACATGCATATGGTGGATGCCCTGGTGGAGGGCCTCGCACATAAGTCCGATAACGACATCATATTTTTCCTGATTGTTAGTTGCTTAACCGATGCACATGTCGTTTGAACACAGTGGTGATCGGTCAGGGTAGTAGATGACCCAGGTGACTGCAGCTAAGTTTTGAGACCATCACGATGCTCCATCAACAAATCTGAAATAAGGTTCAAATTGGTGATCCATGGTGATATTTCGAGCACGCTTAGGTTTTTTTTGGGTCAAAAATATTTTGGTATTGGGATATTTGTGTACTATAACTCTAGGGGATAAGGGTTACTGGGGTCCTTATGGATATAATTTCTTGAGGTAAAGGCTGTTGACGGGGTTAGTGAGGTAGGTCCTATCCAGTTTCGTCAAGATGTATGCCCCTTGCCGGAGGCAATTTTTGATGATATAGGGCCCTTTCCACAGGGTTTCGAACTTTCCTGGCCCTAAGGCTTCTTTTACGACATCATAGTGAAGGACTAGCTCTCCTTCAGTAAATGAGCGGGGGGTGATGTCGCGGTCGAATGATGCTTTTACCCTTTTCTTATGGGCCTCATTATGTTGAAGTGATTGGTGCCTGTTTTCATCAACTAGCTCTAGTTGTACTAGGCATTGTTATAGAGGTTGGGTTTCATCAAGGAGTTCAATGGATGTATGAAAGTTTGGGATCTCGTGGAAATCGATACAAGGGCACAAGGTGCCTTGGTTTTTTGTGACAGGAATAAAGCTGAATTCCTATGACAGAGGGGTTGTTGAAATCCTGTTTTGGGCGTGCGATGAAACAAGTCGTATGTGATGAGTTGTGTCATTGGCATGTGACGGGGGAAGGATCTCCGCAATGGAGTCCTGAGTGAGCCGATAGTTGGCCTTCCCGCTAGGATAGTCGATTCCCGGTAGATGGAAGTTGATTTTATCACAGAGGTGTCTGAACGTCTGTAGCAATGGACATCCCTTTGGTGCATGATTATGAATAGTGCAAATGGCGAAGGGTATCACAACGTTGACAGAGTAGATTGTGTGATAATCTACACTACTTGATGTTGCAGATGTGGACACTTGGAAAGGGTCTGTTGCAGACCAAGTTGTCTTCTGTTTCCATTTTTGTGTCGTGGGTTGAAACTTTCCTCCCTTTTTGGTGGGTGGATGACTTAATGCCGCTCTAGCTGCTTTCAACTTGGAGAGATGCGTGCACTTAAATGTATGATGAAAGTGTGAGCAAATCCGGCAATAAGTGTGTGTGATCTTCTCTTGATTAGAGAGAAGCTTTTGGGGGAGAGATGAGATTATGCAGAGACTCTTTGCAAGGGGTTTGAGTTCTCTACATTAGTTGATTAGGTGATCATTTAGATCACATAGGCCGCATATTATCCTGGGCTTGGCCTGGGATTTACGTGGTTGGTGTGCGGCCTTAGCAGGCGTGACGAACCACCTTGGTGGCGGGGTCGTTGGGTCGACGATGTATCTTTTATGCCATTCTTGGAGGTCACTCATCCTCTTTTATATGGCATTAATCATGTCGATAGTGGGACATAGTCGTGAGACATTAGTACAATGTTGGTCGTAATGATTACCTTGACATATCAGGAAAAATGTTTGTGATATGGGTCCCCCATCGTGCGTGGTCTGAGGCTGGGCGGGGTACCATCGTTGGTATGCAGCTAAGTCGGGGCAGTGGACTACTATATGGTCTGTTTTCTTGCATAATGTGCATGCGGGCAGCCTTCGTGAAGTTCCTGCAGGGGTAACTATGGGCTTCCCACTAGGTTGTTCTTCGACTGTCAAGAACATGATAGATCCGCTCATCTCCTCTGCCTGGATCATGGAGCTGCCGATAGACTCGGCATCCATATCGTCTTCTTGGGAGAGACGAACTATGGTTGAGCGGAGGCTAGCCAGGGTTAGTCGGAAGCAAGGTATGTAGTGACAATCTTCCAATAAGTGATTGTCAGCGCA
Organism: Pinus albicaulis; assembly: GCA_034641835.2. Taxonomy (NCBI): domain Eukaryota; kingdom Viridiplantae; phylum Streptophyta; class Pinopsida; order Pinales; family Pinaceae; genus Pinus; species Pinus albicaulis. Next base: position 140,465,975 of record CM076583.1, on the reverse strand, counting down.
TAACGGGCATGTAAATTGTGTTGCCCATAGCCCCACGTAGTAGACCCTTTCGATTGGATACCATCTGTGGATGAGGTCCAATGTGGCACACTCTTCGAGGTAGTGGCCACGTTCATCGCATAGCGTGCAACATATAATGGGCATTACTGGGGGGCTCTCTACGTATCGGTGCTCCTCTTGTAAGTACAAGATGGTGCACGGCTCATCATTAATAGACTGGATGGAGGGATCCTCTTGATAGGATCGCTCGATCGCGTGTAGGGCGTCCCTATACCATGGTATTTCTGGAAAATGGTGGGTATAATGTCCATAGGTGTCATAGAGGGCGCATGCGTGATTGGTACGTAGCAGTTTTCCTGTACTTTTGGCGGCAAGTTCCTTTTTATGGGAATGTCGTTTTGAGGTGCCTGCCTCGCAGCCGAGGAGTGGTTTTAACTCGTCCAACTCCGGGCATATGTGAGTAGGGTGTCCTATGAAATCACATATAGCGCAGGCTGATGACTCCCGCTGCATGGTGGGGGTCACCATTTTCTTTCCTTTCTTAGTGATTTTATTTATCGTGGTCGCCGGCTTCGCAGTGGGGATTTCCCTTGCGGGGGCAGTTACGGCTGCTACTTGGGTAGGTTGGGGCTCCTCGGGACTAGGGGACTGTAACCCAAATGCAGTAACGTTGGTAGCTGGCGTTCCTGGAGGGGGAATGAGATACCACACTGGGAATTCCAATGATATGTTGGGTAGTAACAGTGTTGCCAAGACCTACTGGGAGGTGAAGCTAGGAGGTGGGTATAGGAAAGGAGTTTGGGAGGTGGCATAAACTATGGAGGCTGCAGTAGCTGATGCCTCGGTGTCGTTACTGCTTGAGTCTGTGTCCTAACTAACCTCGGTGCTTGATGTGGACATCATGCACACTGGGGCCCCTATGGCATCAGGTGATACCTCAGGGATAATAGGAGGATCTCTTAGGAATGAGCCTAGGACGAACGAAATTTTGAATTGGCTAGCGCCATATTCTTGATATCGTACAAGACCATCAGTGGTTGTGTCTACATACGGTAGAACCATATCTGTGTTGGTCAAAGGACGCTTTTCAGTGTGCATCAGCTGGTCTACCGTAATGATTCGATCCTCGTGGGGAAACATCATGATGCAGAAAACGGAGGATGCTATGGAAGACATGGCGTACATGCAACTCTGCTCAAGGAGTATATTGTAATCCAAGTGAGCGTCCAAGACTTCAATGTATATGTGGACCATTTTTCCGGCTAAGCATACCGGTACATTTTGGAAGAGACCGATGGGGGTTGAGGGATGGCCGTTGTATGCTCTGAGTATGATGACGGAAGGTTTGAGTTCTGGGGCTCCTAACTTTTTCCATACATTTTTTGACATGATGCACGTCGACGTACCCTCGTCAATGACACATCGGTGAATAGTGATATTCTGTACCGATACTAGTATTTGGAAGGAGACCATGGAGGGAAGCCTAGGGGTGGCTTTATCTAAATCAAAAGCCATCATGCGCGTGTCGGCGGGGTCGATGGCACCTAAGGCAGAAATTAGGGCTTTCTGCTGCTTTGAGCACGACTGCAGTACCTCTAAAGCAGACATAGCAACAGGTGACTGGGCTAGATCGTCTACGATGTTGTAATTGTGGGCTGATTTAGAGTAGTTACATGCTCGCCTATTAGGCCCTTTAACCATTTTTGGCAATGGTTCCAAAGGAATATTTGGAATGGTCGAAGGTGCATTTGGTGCGCTTGTACTGGCCCCTGACATACCGGTGTCTGGTGGGGTGTCATAGCTGTGATTCTGGGTTTGGAAAAACATTTCTTCCCCAGCCATGTAAATTTCATGGTTGTTTTTCTCGGAATCGTTGGGGTTTTGCTGCTGAGGGCTGACCGTTCCTTGATGGGGGAAGGGTTCTTGCATAACTACAGTTGTCTAGGAAGATCCTCCTTGTCCTCGGTTACTCTAAATATTTTTAAGCTCAGGGAGTTCAGGACAGTGGTGAGTATAGTGCCCGTACTCACCACATATCGAACATGAATGGTTTGTTCGTAGAGGTGGCCATTTGCACTGATTTTTAGCATTTCTTGGCTGCTGGTTCTAGTTTCGGTTGGAGTTATTTCCCGGTCGAGGCCGTGGTGGGCGTTGTTGGTTGCTGCCCCCCTGTCTAGGGTTCCCTTTGAGTTTTTTTTTTACCTTTCTTTTGACCAAGTTGGGAGGGTAATTCTCCTGATCATACTGGTATGGTTGATCTTGGGACGGCTACACAAAGTTCACCTGTGCATTGTTTTGCGTTGGTGGGTTATGTGCTTGGGACTGAGCATACTGTTGTCCCATGTTTGCACCTGGCCGTTGGGGGGGATTTCTTCCATCAGTTTTTATTCCTGCGTACTAGGCCCCCCTGGCCGGAGGGTAAGGTAATCCTTGGTGATACGCTGGCGCCTTATTCGTCAAATTTTGCTGCTGCATATGATGAATTTGAAATCCGGGTTGAGACATGTTTTGGGTAGACCCATGTGTGTAGCTGGGATTCTGACTGCTGCTACCTAGGTACCCTTGGGTCATTGACCCAATAAGTCCATCTGCAGAGTTCGACGCACCTGGAAATTCTTGATAAGATTGCAGGCGTGGGGCGTTAGACAGGATATTGTATATGTATCCTGATTGCGTATAAATCAGTTGAAGTTGTTGGGCTTTACTGATTGCGTCATCTTCGGATGTGGGGTTAAGTTGTGCCACATCCTTTGAAATATCCATCATTAGAGTTTTAAAGAATAAATCTAAAAGGACTCGGTCGTTGAGTTAAGATTTGCATAAGCTATGATGCTGTCTCCACTCATGGAGATGTTCAGAAATGTGGGTAGAGGGATATTGTCTGAAATGAGTGAGTAATTCCATTCATGAATCGTGGTGAATGGGTAGCTGAAAGTATGTGAGGAACGCAGTAGCGAGGGCGCTAAAGGTTCTGTGTGAAGTAGGGGGTTGCTTGACGTACCATTTCGCGGCCACTCCTGTGAGAGTGCATTGAAACAGCCTCAATCGAATAGTATCGTTAATGATGCTATTCGATGAGCACCATAATTGAAATGTCATTATATGATTCCCTAGGTCTTTCGCTTGCTTGCCCTCAAACTTTGGTATGTCTGAAGGGAGCTTCGTGGGCATGGGAGACCAATTGGGGTCGTGTGAGATGGGGTCATTGGTGAGCTTGGTTAAATCTGGTAGATTTAACACTGCTAAGAAGCGTGAGTGAGAGGTTGACGCCATGGCAACATGTGAAGACGCAAAGTTCTGGTTAGAACGAGGGTTAGTCTATGACGTATCTGGTTGTGAATTTAGCTGGCTTCCTGTATGGGATGCACTCTTCTGCCCCCTAAGGGACGAGGGGGGAGTGATGTGCGGTGTGGTGTTGGGAGACCGACTAGGGTTCCCAATGAAGATTTCTCCAAGAAAGGAGGAACCAACCACTGTGGCAATGTTCTGTCTTTGACGCCTAAACGACGAAAGACCTGGAACCCCTCCCGTTAATGGGGGGAGGTCCAAAAGATGCCTGGATCGACGAGGTTCCGTTGGAACCGTTTGAGGGTCGTCCAAGTTAGGTTTTGGAAAAAAAATTTAGGTGATTGAGTCTATGATCACGTCAAATTTATGGCCACATACATAAAACAAAGCAAAAATGAAATTATTTTTCCTTGAATTTAATCTATGTGATCAATCAAGAAAAAAATAGTTTTGTTTGTTTGTGCATGATAATAAAAAATCCTAGAAGACCTAATAACGTCCTTACACATTCAAAATTAACTGGGCCTTGAGAGGATTTCTTGCGAGTGCTGGCACAATGTCCCAAAAGAACTGGCGACGCCCCCAGTCAGTCGAAGAGAATCAACCAAGGTAAGGGTAGAGGGTCTGGCGCTTGCGTGCAACGTCACCTATAGGGTAAAGGATGCCCTAGTTTTGGTCACTAAGAACCACCATCCCACGTGAGCGTTCGAGTCTTGGGCTTCTTAGTATTCAGCTAATAGTACCGAGTATCAGATGGGTCAGGTAGCCCCAATTGATACTGCACGCACTGCACCTAAGCCTAACCCCCTCTGAATTGGGTCTCTGCCGCACTCAGGTTTTCTTTTTCGTGGGCTGATAGGTGGATTTTAAAGCTCCCTAAAAATGAAACTTCTATGTTTCAAATGTGAAGCGTGATCAAGGCAGCTTATTGGATGCCTACCCCCTTGATCCTAACTTAAACTATAATTTCTCTTGTGGCCCCTGTGGGGAGAGTTTAGTGAGTTGGTTTAAGTTATTTTTAGGTGGTTTTCTTTTCTTAGTGTGTGAATGTGTGTGAGCGTATGGTGAACAATCTCATAATTTGAACATATGGATATCTGTGATCCGTTACAAATGTCCCCTAGTTAAACTATGTGACGTTGTTCCTTGCTCAAATAAAAATCATTTGCGGATAATGGGCTGCTTCCAAAACCTCCTAATTAGTCTATGTGAATGACTAAAGGGATATGGAAAATCACAAATGTAGAGTGTTCATATGCTTGTCTAGGGTCACCCAATGGCGCAAATACAATAGAGATTACTTACTCTAACTTGCGATTCAATCCTAGTCCCGCAATTTCCTAAATGCAAAAATTGAAATTTAAACTAAACAATTTCTACACTAGCTTATGCATGTGTGGTCATGAGCCACTTACTTGGACTAGTTAGAATAAGTGTGCATGCCAGAATTTTCAAAAACATAAATTGTTCGGAAAGAAATGGTTAATTCTCCCCCTACTTAAACTATGTGAGCACTTTTTGCAAAAAACAAACTTAAATGAAAACTAACTAAATGCCTATAAAAAGCAACAAAATTAGTCTTTAGAAGCTGTGGGGTATCAACACAGGTGTTGGCAGATACATTAGGGGCTGCCAAACACACTTACAAGAAGAAAAAATTGCAGAAGGTAGGGAGAAAAAATATCTCTGCAAATCGCGCACAAAATCCTCTGACATGTGCGCTTTCCTACGCGCAAGTCACTCTGAACGCGCGCCCTGCGCATCTCTCTGTAAAAACAGTGCACAAAATTCCTGCAAGTAAAACAATTAGGAGCTGCCTTCTTCATTTTATCACCTTAGTGAGTCTAGGGACTGCAAGATGGGTCAGAGGACTGTCAGCTCCACTCCAACATAGACTAAGGGTCTCCTGCAAACAATGGCACAACCACATAAACTTGAAACACGTCAGTGGAGTCAGCAATCCTGTTGTGGTGGATTTGACACATGGGTGTACAAAATCACACGCGTTTACAGAATGTGGTCTTTTCTCTAAACCATAAGTAACAAGCAGTATCTGGGGGGAGCTCAGAAGTATAAGACTTAAAATTAAGTAATACACTTAAGTATGCTCTGTTAAAAAACTAAAACTAAAAACACAAAAGAAGCTATAGAGAGTTCCAAACAGTAACAAGGTAAAAAACGGCTCGATGGCCTTCTTCTTATTGAATGCTTGGAATGAAAACAAATCTTACCCACTTGCCAAAGGGCATAGGCAGTGGCTCTAGGACTCGACGCAAGGATGTTTGTCCTTCAAGTTCTGCCTTCTGACGCAGTTCAACTCTCTCTCTTTGCTGCAATGGGCTAAGATTGTTGGGTGGGTAACAATCGAGTCCTCTTCTTCTGCTCTTGCTCCTTGGTTCACACAAATAGCTGGTGTTCTTGGGAAACTTTGGCCAGCATAACCTTGTGATCACCCATTTTTCATCTCTTTGAGGGTTTATATAGGTGAGCTTTCAAACCTCCTTCCATCCCTTGGTACATGGTGGATAGTGACCCAAGGGAGGGGAAATATTCCATTGTGGGCTGAAATATGCTTTTGTGTGCTCACACAAGGCCTAAGGAGGCGTTGGTGCTGTCCTTAGGTGGCTTTCACATAAGGAGAAACTTTCATTTGCTTGCTTGTGGTCCCAGAAAGGGACTTTTTTCCATTTCCAGGAATGTGCGCTTATCGGGCTCCAGTGCGCGCAGAAGGCGCTCTTCTCAAGTAAAAAAGCGTGTGTTCGGGCATTTATGACTAGTTCAATCTTGAATTGCTCAAAACATTAGAGATTCTAAATACTTTTGATTCCATAATGTATCCCTGTCCTGTAAATCCTTAGGCTCGACATTAACTGATGTTGTTTTCTGCTGTATGATTTTCCAGTGTTAATAAGGGTGTTCACCCCTCACTCAATGGATTAAAAATAATTCCATCCTTTAACCATTTTCATAAAATCTTACAAGAAAATATCATTTAAATACAACATATCTAGCTAAAATCTATTACAATCATCATGATATCATTTACCAAAAAATCTTAAATATTTATATCTTTGTGGCCTATTTGTTCCATCAGTGAACCATCATATAGCTCGCACTCATCAACATGGACTATTAGTTCTTTACCTGCCATAATGTTAAACATAATCTATCCTTTGCATGAGTCATCATCATTTCGTACCATTGTTGTCGTCAACAAAATTTGATATCATGATTACATAAAGTATTAATCAACCAATAATCAATAATTATTAGTGATTCTTCAACATCTATTCATGTGTGTACATGAAATGTAAATAAAATATCGTGACATGCTTCCTTTAACAGCACTACATATGCCTTAATTTTAAGCATATAACCATCAAAAAATGCCTATAAATAAATACCAGATTAACTATTATTTCCCTCGCACAAGCACACATTCTTGCAATACAAATCACTACAATTGTCGAGACATTCCTTTATAGGAAACTAACACATTAGTTATGACTTTGGCCATGTGAATTATATAAATTTTATAAAAAGAACTAGCCCTTCAACTATTACTTTTGGCGCATGCAAATAAATAAATAAAACTGACAAAACGAATGGTGTTCCTATGCATGCAAATGCATACACTTTCCAAAAGAATCTTCCCAAAGAATGCTTAACACAATAAAGCATGCAAACACATGTTTTTCTTTTCGAGGAAATATAACGCAATAGGGCATGCAAAAACATGTTTTCTTTTCCATAAAACTAATTTAATAAATCATACCAACATTATATATATATATATATATATATATATATATATATATATATATATATATATATATATTCCAAGGAAACCAACACATTACTATGGTTTTTGTGCATGTAAATTCATCTTCTTTCCCAAATAATCTTCTCCAATGTAAACTAACATAACATGCTATCATTTCCCGCATACAAATGTATATTTCTTTTAAACAAAAGCGAATAAAAATCTTGCATGCATATACATGATCTTATTCCAAAAGAAACTAACATGATATTTATGATAGCAAACAAATATTCACATAGTTTTTCTAAAGAAATATAACTCAATAGTTCTTCTATCTATACAAAGGACATAGATCTATAACATAATTATTATTCTTTGTGTCTGCAAGAGCTTATCATAATAGCCCTTCTTTAATGTATGCAACACATATTTCTTTCTTTGGAATTCTACCATAATTAGCTATTCTTTTCATGTAAACAAATACATTCTTCTTTTTCAAAATGAAGTTAATATAACAGTTAATATCTCTATGCATAAACATTCTTATTCTTTTTCAAAATAGCTATAGTTTTCTATGCATAAAGATATTTACCAGGATCAACTAATCTTTGAGAATGTAAATACACCTTTCTTTTTCCATAGACCTAGTAAAATAATTATTCTTTGGTTGTGCAAGATTCACATGTAATCCTTTTTCAAGGAAAAGGGTTTAGATAGTTTAATTATTTTCCACAAAGGGCCATAAAGACTTTCCTAGAATTGTACAACATATATGTTTAAGAGAATAAATCTATTTAACCTAGGCTCATGCGCACAAGAACCCTAAAAGTTTTCCAGGTATTTTTAACACACTTTGAACATGCAAACACATGATCCTTTCAAAAAAATAATGCGATTTCTTCACTTTTTATGTGTAATGTTCAAAGCATTTTTCTCATGCATCAATTAATTTCATTCAATGTAGGATCTTATATATCTCTCATGCATTAAATATTTTCATTTAATATAAGAGCCTATATATGCACATTTCTTATGTGTTGAATAATTGCATTTAATATGAAAACTTGTCTATGCATATTTCTTATGCATTGAATAATTGCATTCAATATAAAAGTTTGTCTATTTGAAAAATTGCATTCAATATAAAGCTTCTCTATGCATATTTGATATATTTTCTTTTCAAGCAATTATTTCCTTACTCCATGCTAATATATACATTTTCTTTTCAAGAAGTCCATCTTAATAGCTATTTCTTTTCATGCATGCAACTTCATTTTTAGGAAGATCTATTACATTTAATTGTTTTTTTTTATGCATGCAAATCCATATTTCCTTCTCAATAATTAACACTAATTTATTTATTCATGTGCGTGCAATTTTACATATTCATTTCCAGAAATCAAATATAATAGATATTATTCATATGCACATAAACTCATATGCCCTTTAAGAGTCTAATGTTTCTCTTAATTACAAATCTAATGCATATGCATCATGTGAATATCTCCTGCAATATTTTAATGAAATAGCTTAGTTTCTCTGCCTTTTCATAAGAAAAGTTCACATGCATTTTTTTTTCATGGAGAATGTCATGAATTCTTAAATATTTTTGTGTGTAGGGTTCACAAACATTTTTTTCAAGAAAATAGTAAAGCTAGTGTATTGATCTAGGTGGATTTTGGTGGCCACCTGCCTATTCCACTTGGACACCCACCATTGTTTATTTCAATTTTTCAGTTTCCTTAATTGTAGAATAATTTACTATTTTTAGCAGTTTTTCAGGTCCTAACCTTCCGGAGCCGATTTGAGGCCCTAACTGACGTTTTTTGGGCATGAAAATTTTGGTGAATATGATTCTTCTAGACTTGATATTCACCGTCAGCGGTTTTAGTTCTCAGATAGATATTTCTAACGATGTTTCATGTGCATCAAACTAAGATAGTATGCCAAAGTTACGACCACGGGAAATTGATGTACCAATTTACCCTGACGGGGCCCATAATCTGGCGTTTCATCTCTTAGGGTTAGGTTTTTCATGTTTATGGTTTTTCATTGTTTCTCAATAATATATAGGCCTTCAAGACTCATGGTAACACATATTTTAGAGGCATGTAGTCTCCACATCTCTTCTCAGAGATAAGCTACAAGCGCCCTAGCTAGTTTATTTCCATTATGTCTGTAAACAAATTTATGTTCTTTGATATTAATGAAATGAAGTGTTATTTCCGCTGAATCTTTGTATTTATGTTATATGTGTATTATATTGTGTTCCTGCATAAATTCAGATTAGTGGTATCAGAGTGCTCTACATATTTGCAATAGTTTCATTTGAACATCAAGTACAAGAAGGGTTGCACCAATAATGTTGCAGACTGCCTCAGCCGACCACCGATCGTGGTGATAACCACCATGCTCAATTCTTGTGGGAAATAGACTTCTGATTGGCCGCTTCTCTACAAGAGCGATCTAGAATTCGACCACACATACAAGACACTCTTGGAGGGTAACCGAGTTCTAAATTTTCACCTCCAGGATGCATTGCTATTTCACCTGGGACACCTTAGTGTTCCTTCAAGCGAGCGTGCCAAGATGATTTGGGAAGCACACTACAGTCGGTTCGTTGGGCATTTTGGGGTCGAGAAAATATGGTAGTATTGCAGAAGTATTTCTATTGGCCCAACCTTCGACGGGATGTTAGGAAATACATCAGATCTTGCATTGCCTGCGCCATTGCCAAACCAACCATCAAGAAGCAAGGCCTCTATACTACGCTGCCTAACCCAAGTAAAACTTGGGAATCAATCTCCATGGATTACATGTTGGAACTTCCTTCTAATAAGAATGAAAATGATTGTGTTTTCGTGGTCGTCAACAGATTCTCAAAGATGGCCATTATGGTGGCCTGCAAGAAGAATATCATAGCAGAATCCACTGCTAAACTCTTCTTTGAATGAGTGTGGGTACACTTTAGGATCCCAAAGTCTATCATCTAAAATTGGGACAGTAGGTTCCTTAGTACATTTTGGTCCAGTCTCTAGTCAATGCTGGACACCAAGCTCACCAAGTCCACAACTTTCCATCCCCAAACTGATGGCCAGACATAGGTAGTCAACAAGAAGATCGTACAGATTATGTGCATGTACAACTCAAATCATCCACACATGGAATGATATCCTCCCCTATGTACAACATATCTATAACCAGGCCCTTCACAACTCAACCAACCACAACCCCTTTTAGGTGGGCCTGGGATTCTAGCCACTATGTCCCATTGACGTAGCGATGCCATTTGCAGCTACTTAGGCCAATTCGGTTCATGTCCAGCTGGAAACTACCAAGGTGAACAACTTCATTGAGCGCATTCAGTACATCTGCCAACAGGTTCATGAGATATTGAACATAGCCAATTCTAAGTACAAGCAACGACATGATCAACATATGTTGCCACACAACTTCCATGTGGGTGACAAAGTGTGCCTACATTTGTAGAAGGAGCGCCTCGATAGACCCCACTGCAAGCTTTTCCCACTATGATATGGGCCATACACCATCACGAAGGCCGTAGGGGACAATGCCTTCAAGCTCAATATTCCACCATTCCTTATTCTGCACCCAATGTTCAAAGTGGACCGCCTTCAGCCCTACTTTCCACCTCTACTGGACACATTCGACATGGCATAACAACTCACACCAATAGAGTTAAACCCAGACTGCATGAAACAAGCCACAACTAATAGGATTATGGACACAAAGATCAAGAACACCCACTAGTAGAGGATCTAGCTATATCGAGTTTTCAAAGCAGGCCAACTCCCTCACTAGGGCAAGTGGCTCACGAAGGACCAAGTTCAACAGAAGTTTCCTCATCTCATGGAGGAACTCAATGCAATGGGGACCATTGCTTCCTAAGGGGCTAGGAATGATCCAGGTGGATATTGGTGGCCACCCAAATATTCCACTTGGACCCCCACCATTATTTCTTTCAATTTTTCAGTTTCCTTAATTGTAGCACAATTTACTATTTTTGGCAGTTTTTCGAGTCCTGAAATTCTGGAGCCTTTTTAAGGCCCTAAATGACATTTTTTGGGCATGAAACCTCTAGAGAACATGAGTCTTCCAAACTCTATATTATTTTTCATTAGTTATAGTCCTAAGATAGATATTTATAATGATGTATCATGTGTGTCAAACGAAGATAGTATGCCAAAGTTATGACCCCAAGAAATTGATGTACCAATTTACCCCGACTAGGCCCATAGCCTGGTGTTTCATCTCCTAGGGTTAGGTTTTTGGATGTTTAGGATTTTTTATTGTTTCTCAATAATATATAGGCCTTCGAGCCTCATTTTAACATAGATTTCAGAGGCCTGTAGCCACCACATCTCTTCTCAGAGATAAGCTACCACTGCCTTAGCTAATTTATTTCCATTGTCTGTAAACAAATTTCAGTTCTTTTATATTAATGAAATGAATTTTTATTTCCACTGAATCTTTGTATTATTGTTATATGTGTATTCTATTGTGTTCATGCATAAATTCAGATCACGTATGCACAAGATTTTTATGCATTCTTCCTCCAAATAATAAACTTAACTTATATTATATTTTCTTGGTAATATGAACCTTTTAAATATTTGCAATAAAATTAACTAGATACTTATATTTTTTGTGCAATAACCATGAAGTCCCATGTGCATACCTCATTTTCAGGAATACCTTTCGTTGGAGCCACAACGTTCCTCACCAAAGTTGTGTTGATCAATGCCTTGAGGCTTCACATGATGAAAACTCCAATAGATGAAGATGAAAGTCATTTTTCTAGTTTAGGAATTAATTTAAAGAAATGAAAAACTATCTTTATCTCATTGAGTTATCAGTTTCTTTATTTGATTTAAATTAGTTTCCAACTAAATCATAACGGTTCTTATTTTCAACCATTTTGTTAAACATGGTAAAAATAATGTTTTCTATCGTGAATGTCAACAGAAAAGTAGCTTATAGGGATATTACATACTCCCCCCCTTGAAGTAAACATCATCCTCAGTTTTTATCTTTAATGTTTACTCATGATATAATAATATAAACAACAAAAATAGAAACTTTTCTCTTTAAAATGAAGGATTTTATTTCTAGGCAAAATCAATAAGCCAAAAAAATAATAATGTTTATCAATAGTCATAGGAATTTACAACAGCAAAAATAAGCAATTTCTACTTTTCATCACATAGCCATTATTCAAACTTTTAGAGATAAAAAAAAAATCTCTATACCAACTTACCATTAATTACCAATAACTCTTGAAAATCATTGTTACTAATGCAATAATTTTCAATAGCATGTGGTTTCACCCTATAATATATGATAAAAAAATCAACATAGTCACATTAGTCACAACATTTTAAAGCAAATGTAATACTTTTAACTATCAATCATTTATGCAATGTCAAAAGATATTTTTAGCACAATAATTCCATAAGTTCTCAGAGAGCACCAACCCTTTAATCATCAAAATGATAAATCACCACACCACGTGCACATTGTCTTAGCTTCCACTAAAGACACCCACATAGTAACTTCTAAAAGTACTCAAAGAGTACCTAGCTCTCTAATAATAGAAATAATCAATAATTGCATCAAGTGCATTCTATCTTAGCCCCTGCTAAAGAAATTCACAAGATTTGTAATACAATAAGGAACATACACTTTCAGTAATTCATTTATGAGCACTAGGCTCCTTTCCTATCGATATGTACATAAAATTCTTGCACAATCATATAGAATATTCATTGTAACACAACACATAATTGATTAGTTAACTTGTTCCGCTATGAGAACCATAGTGGGAAAAAGAATACTTCTCCCAACCAATGGGAACTGGTTTCTACAACCAGATTGAGTCATTTTCACATCTAGACAATTCTCTGATATAGACCATACTAGGTCCATTCTGGAATTCCACTGGCTAACCAACTCAAGAATTCCGATGACCACAGAAGTTCTATGTAGGATTCCTCTTGGCATCGTCTTTCCTATTCCTCTACAACATCCTGTCTATGAGGAATTTTGCGCCTCCTCAAATAGGCTCCAAAATCTATAGATTTTCCTTAGGATTTTTCCACTCTCACCAGCTTGGCCAACTATTTTTCCTTATTGAGATCATCCATCTCTAGGGAGAGGAAATCTGGGTAGGCAAGCACCGTCAACCCCTCTAGACATGTAACTTCCATCAACCCAAGGCCTCCTCGCCTTTCACAATTGTCCACGACCATCTGACATGTGAAATTATATTTTATCAGTCTTTTCCATAGTAATTTACATAATGAGCCATGTGCATATTATCATTAAAACAAAAGAAACATTTATGTACATCATGCATTCATACTTGACCCTCAACATGAGTCCATAATATCTAGATTGACAAGAAACATAATTGACATATAGATGGTATCATTCTGATTTTCCAAATAACACAATCATGCATATCATATCATTATACTTTCTCATTTACTGTTGCAATTGACATTGCAACGTTTTATCTTCACAAGTTCTCATGTTACCATTAAGCTACCCCTACTTAATCCCATCAACAACGTTAGTCATAAATATGCATTTTTTAAACAAGTATTCACTTTTGAGACCATTTTATTTTTATGCATACAATATTGTCATGCATAAAATTATACAAAAATATTCATTAATGTGTAAATGTCAATAAAAATTAGGGTAACAATCCAAAATTTTCCAATTCCCATAGTGTATTGTTACGAATAGACTGGTACATGAAGTAACTACCATAATCACTTTTTTACAACTTGAAATAAGCTTAAATAAAATCATATTCATGCATATAAGTTTCATGCATTGTAACTTTAGTCATATTCATTAAATATATCATTAATATTTTTGTATAGGGTAATCGATTTTCACTTTCACTAGTGACTGCTCAGGATTGTTCATAGTTGCAACATAGGTTTTATTCTCTTTTATCCTCGTCAAGATTAAAATGTCATGAGAATGGTTTTGTAGCAAACTTTATTACTTACTACTCTTCAATGTGGTTATAAACATGCATCATGAATCTCATGTCAAAAGTAATCTACTGCATATCTCATTATATAATTTGTCATAATCATACTTGAGTTTATGCCCCACTATTTTTGTACCTCTACTTCTTTTCCACTTACCAATTCTCAAAAGGTGTCAATACTCCAACCTTAAGCTTTGATACCACTTGTAACATCCCTCGATAACCTCGCATGAAAATGCATGAAGTTTGAATTTTTTTACACAATTTACCCACGGGTAACTACCCAAATTACTATTCGAGATTCCTCATTAACCATTAGATAGAATCTTTGGGATTACATAGAATAACTTTAGTAAGGGAATAGAAAATTACATAACCATCAACAACTAATGTTGTAGCATATTAAAATAAACTTTCTGATGTAACCTTGCATCTATTCCTCGATTCTTTTAACTAAGTTAGTTAATCATATTCTTAAGAATATAAACATCATATCATGAAAGGAATCAACATCATAAAAAATACAACAAAAGGCAATCGCGTCATTAGACACTGATATACCCTAGAAACCATGTAGGGTGAAAACAAATAAACATTTAATTTTATTATTAAACGTTCATGAGGGTGTTCACCCCTCACTCAATGGCTTATAAGGGAGTCCATCCATTAGCCATTGTCATAAAATATTACAAGGAAATATCATTTAAATAAAACATATCTAACTAAAACATGTTACACTCATCATGATATCATTTACCCACAAATATTCTATTTTTATATCTTTGTGCCCCTTTTGTTCCATCATTTGACCATCCTACATCTCGCACTCATATGCATGGACCATTATTTCTTTACCTGCCATAATGTTAAACATGAGTTGTCCTTTGCACAATTCACCATCCATTCCTACCATTGTTGTCGTCAAAAAATTTTGATATCATGAGTACATAAAGTATTAATCAACCAATAATCAATCATTATTAATGATTCTTCAACATCTATTCATGTGCATACATGAAATGTAAATAAAATATCGGGACATGCTTCCTTTAACAACACTGCATATGCCTTCATTTTAAACATATAACCATCAAAGGATTTCTATAAATAAATACCACATTAACTATTATTCCCCTCGCACATGCACACATTCTTGCAAGACAAATCACTCATTAGAGGAAATTTCAACCTAAAAGCGACCTCCTAAAAAAAAATAATAAAATAAGGGTTATCAATTTTGGAGGGAAAACAAGAAAACTACTTTTTTAATTGTATTTTTGACTTAACTCATTATAGTTTTACTCAAATTTAAGGTGTATACACTCGTTGGATGGGGAATTAAATTTCGCATCCAACGAGTACCCATTATGAATACTTTTGAGAAGACCCACATTAATAAGAATTTAAGATACATTAAAAAAGCATGTTGAACACGCTTTTTTAATGTATCTTCAATTTTTATAAAAGTGGTTACTGTCAAAAGTATGCATAATGGGTACTCATTGGATGTGAAATTTAATCTATCATCCAACGAGTGTCTACACTTGAAATTTGAGTAAACTTATAAGGAGATCAGCGCAAAATACAATTAGAAAGTAGTTTTTCTTCTTTTCCCTCCAAAATATTTACATGTAACTCTTTTTAAATTTAAAATATCTTGATTAGTTTACATATTATGACATGGAAATTATGTGAAAATTTCATGGACACTTTTAGGCTAAAATTTCCTCTAATGAAAATTGTTGAGACATTCCTTTAAAGGAAACTAACACATCATTTATGATCTTCATGCATATGAATTACATAAAATTTATTAAAATAACTAGCCCTTCAACTATTACTTTTAGTGCATGCAAGTACGTAAATAAAGCTAACATAATGAATGTTGTTCCTATGCATGCAAATGCATACACTTTCCCAAAGAATCTTCCCAAAATAATGCTTAACACTATAGAGCATGCAAACACATGTTTTCCTATTTGAGGAAATCTAGCACAATAAGTAATGCAAAAACATTATTTTTTTCCATAAAACTAATGCAATAAATGATACCAACATTACCCATATATATATTCCAAGGAAACCAACACATTACTATGGTTTTTGTTCATGTAAATTCATTTTGTTTCCCAAAGAATCTTTTCCAATGTAAGCTAACACAACATGCTATCATTTCTCACATGCAAAAGTATATTTTTTCTATACAAATATTATATGCATATAAATGATATTATTCCAAAATAAACTAACATAATAGTTATGATAACATAAAAATATTCACATAATTTTTCTAAGGAAATATAGCTCAATAGTTCTTCTATCCATGCAAAGGACATATCTCTATAACATAATGGCTATTCTTTGTGTATGCAAGAGCTTATCATAATAGCCCTTCTTTAATGTATGCACCAACTATTTATTTCTTTGGAATTCTACCATTATTAGCTATTATTTTCATGTAAAAAAATACATACTTCTTTTTCAAAAGGAAATTAATATAACAGTTAATGTATCTACGCATAAAGAGCCTTATTATTTTTCATGATAGTTATAATCTTCTATGCATAAATATATTTACCAAAATAAACTAATATTTAAGTATGTAAATACACCTTTATTTTTCTAGGGATCTAGTAAAATATTCTTTGGTTGTGCAAGGTTCACATGTAACCATTTTTTAAGGAAACGGGTTTAGATAGTTTAATTATTTACCACAAAGAGTGTTATGACACCAGCTCACAAAATATAAGAAAAGATAGATAAACATCTTATAAATCAGCCTCTTCGAGGGGGAAACCTCCTTTACATTACATAAATGAACAATTATTGGATGATCCAAATGAAAAAACCTCCTTTCTATATATATGAGTCCATGGAGTCACAATATATTCGTATCCGACCTAACAATAATAATGTAAGGGCACAATAATAAAAATAGTGGGATTTTATGGGGCACAATAATAACAATATGGGGACTAGGGGTACAACAATAACAATAAGGGGCTACACTAATAACAATAAGAGACTACACTAGTAATATATGGACCTAACGTGCCCCTCTACTTCAAAAAAGTGTTGTCCTTAACGCTTGAGTAGTTCCGGATGCTTTTGTATAAAATTCTCGTCCTCCCATGTGGAATCTTCAGTGGGTAAGTTCTTCCACTTGTTGAGATACTCTGAAATTGACTGTCGAGTTCTTGTTTCTGTGACTGCTTCAGGTTCCAATATGATTTTTCCTTCCTCATCAAGTTCTGGAAATATTGTTTGAACTGGAAGTTTGTCACCTACAACCTTCTTTAAGCATGAAACATGGAAAACTGGGTGCACTCGGGAAGAAGCAGGAAGCTTAAATTTGTATGCCATAGTACCAATATTTTGCAACACCTTGTAAGGACCATAGTACTTTGTCGATAATTTATTATCCTTCTTAGCTTGCTTGAGGGAAATTTATTTCTATGATTGTAGCTGTAGAAAATACCCAGTCACCTATATCAAAACTTATCTCGCTACGATGTTGGTCTGCCTGCTGTTTCATTTGATTTTGTGCCAAATTTAGGTTATTATTTAAGAGTTGGAGAACTTTTTTTTGATGCTCGATGTGATCTTCCACTGCTTGAACCTTATCATTTTCTCTTAAATATGATGTGATGGACGGTGGATGATATCCATAAAGTGCCATAAATTGGGTCATTTTTTGCTGCAGTGTGGAAGGAAGTGTTATGCCACCATTCAACAAGAGGTAACCACTTGAACCATTATGGGTTTTTTATCAAGTACAAAGCAACAAATATATCCTTTCAAGAATTTGTTCACTTTGTCATTTTTCCCATTAGATTGAGGATGATAAGATGAGATATGAGCTAGTAGAGTACCCAAACAAGAAAATAATTCCTTCCAAAAATTTCCAGTGAAAATGGGATCTTTGTCTCTTACAATAAACTTTGGGTTTCCATGTAGCTTTTGAATTGTTTCAATAAATGCAGTAGCAATTATACTCGCTTTAAATGGATGATATAATGCACAAAAGTGTGCATACTTGGTAAGTCTATACACTACCACCATGATGACACTCTTACCTTTGGACTTAGGTAAACCTGCGATAAAATCCATTGAAACCTCCTCCCAGTGTTGACTTGGAATGGATAGAGGTTGTAGCAGACCTGGGGTCTTAATTGTCTGAACTTTATTTTGCTGGAAAACCAAACATTCCACCACAGAATTTTGAATATTAGGTTTAAGGCTATCCAAAAAAAAATCTTTCTTCACCTTGTGGTAAGTTTTTAAAAATTCTGAGTGTGCTCCTAAGGGAGAGGTGTGCAATTCCAAAAGAATATTTTATTTTAATTGGAAACTCTTAAAAAGATATAATCGATCTCTATACCATAAAGAATCATTTTTCCAACTAAATGTATCAAATGTATTGGGATCTGTCTGCAACTTTTGAATGAGTGTCCACACTTCTTCTTCATTCTTCCATTCCTTCCTTGCTTCGGTTATCCAATCTGGTTGGATAATAGAAATGGCACAAAGAAATGCTTCCACATCCTCATCCTTTCTTGAGAGTGCATTTGCAACAAAATTTAGCTTCCCTTTTTTGTAGATGATTTTAAATTCATAACCCAACATCTTTGTGACCCATTTTTGCTGCTCTTTTGAAGATAGTCTTTGTTCCAAAAAGTATTTAAGACTATAATGATAAATTTTTACCGTGAAGTGTCTTCCCATTAGGTAAGGTCACCATTTCTTTAGTGCATGTAGTATTTCCAATATTTCCTTCTCATAAATAACTTTCTGTAAATACTTTCTTTGATTAGATGACTTTCAAAAGAAACGAGTCTTCCTTCTTGCATTAAAACAACACCAATTCCATTTCCTGAGGTATCACATTCCATAATAGAGGTTTTTGTGAAGTCTGGCATAGCTAAGACCGGTGCTTGGAACATTGCCTCTTTAATATTTCAAAGGCCTTATTTGCTTCAGGAGTTCATGAAAATAAATCTTTATTCAATGATGTTGTTAGAGGTGTTGCTATTTGTTGAGCCCCAAAGATGTCCTTTCCTTTCACCAAATTTCACTCCATTCCATTTGTCCTTTATTAGTTATAGGCTTAAAATATCAATAGGAATGATTAAAGTTACTTTAAGAATGCATGCAATGACTGACTTACTAAACTTTTGTGGTTTTGTTGTCATAGTGATTTTTTATCAGACTTAGCTACAGAATGCGGCCATTCTGTAGCTAGTCGCCTATTCCGCAGCCATCTTTATGTTCACACAGGTTACAGGTGTCACTTAAAGGAAAAACACAGATGGTTGAATTCTAGAACTCACCTACATCATTCCTTGCCCTCTACGAAGTCTGAGCAAAAATTTGCAAGTGGTTATGCACGTGGAGGAAGCCAAAACTAATAAGTAGAATTCTACAAGGACAAGGACTCTATAGATGTCTTCAGCAAAGTACGAGTCCTTAACAGGAGTTCTAATTCCATTTTGATTTAAAAATACACCTATGCCTATTTTCACTCAATGACAGTTATGTATTTTTCTTATAAGAATAACTCGGTGAACCGAGAGACAGTTAGCTAGTTGATGTTTTGTTGTTAAGTTGTTCAAGACTGTGATACTCTGTTTCTGAAGCATTTTCCTTTAATGAAAGAAGTAAAAATTTAATGCATGATATGAAGCAATCTTGAGGAGATTCGTGTGCCAATCCGATAGTAGAGGGCCCCTACTATCCGAAAGGCTTTGTGCATATTTTCTAGATAAGTGACTTTAGCTTTGTTTCGTTCTTAATTTAGGTATTTTTTCTGAGCTTCATGTTTTATGATTCACTTACATCGAATGTTAAAGTCAATATTGTTCTTATGAATTGTTCCAATATATCACTAACACATGAATGAGATAGAGCTGTAATACTTCAGAAATTAATTGCATTCTAGTTCAGTTCTGTTCACTATATTTCAAGTTTTATTAATTGCATTCTAGTTCAGTTCTGTTCATTGTATTTCAAGTTTTATTAATTGCATTCTAGTCCTGTTAAATTAGACTTAAAATACCTTCATTATTTTACAAGCTGCTCTTGTTCTTAGTCTCTTCTAACACATTATTATCATATGGACAAGAATTAGTGATATCATTTTGAGGTCTTGACTGTTCTGCAATTTCTCATAATTTTACAAACAACCTTTTTCTAAATATATTCCAAGAGATCTCTAACCCTTGAATGAGGCTTAACAGTAACATTTTGAGTTTGAGAATGGGTTAATTCTAGTGTCATAAGTTATTTTAGCATATGGTTCCTTATTATTTTGCAGATAATCTTTTCTCAAAATGTTCCAACAAATTTCTAACCACGGATGAGATTTTCTCTGTGATATTGTAAGTTGTTGTTTATTAAAGAGAACCTCATTGCATCAAACTTATCATTTTCTCAAGTTGTTCCAACATACCTCTAATGAAATGAATTGGACTGAGTGTAATTTTATGAGTTACTTTTCTTGTTAAGCTTTGCAATCTGTGAATTAGCATTTTCTGTCCTTAGGTGCCATACATAGTTTGGAGTAGATTTTGTTCTGTTTTCGTGTGACCAATAACTTCTCTTTGCCAATAATTTAGTTCTTTTCCTCTTAGCATAAAAATACAAAACCAAAAACACTAGAAAAACACTAAACACAACGAAGTAGGAAGAAGATAACTAGGCACATATAGTGCACTTCACTTCAACAATTTACTAACCCTGGTTGACAATTTATGACATCAATTTAGGAACACTAAGTTGAGTAGACACTATTCTCCCATAATTATTAACAAACTTGCAATAATACCCTATTAACCGGATAAATCCTCGCGACTTCTTTATGGTTGTGGGGACTTTCCATTCCTTAATTTCTTAATTTTGTTAGGTTCTACCTTAACACCCTCCTGAGATACAATATGACCCACATATTCCACCTCTTTTATTCCAAAGAAACATTTGGAGTTTTTTTCATATAATTGTTTCTCCTCCAATAGTTTGAGCACCCTGTCAACATGTTCAACATAATCCTTCCAAGACCTGTTGTAGATTATTATATCATCAAAAAATACTAACACAAATTTTCTAAGAAAGGGTTTGAAAATGGAATTCATCAACCCTTGAAATGTAGAAGGTTCATTGGTAAGGCCAACATGCATGACCAAAAATTCATAATGACCCTCATGAGTTTGAATTGTTTTTTTCGGAATGTCTTTAATCTTCATTCTAATTTGATGATATTTTGAACGAAGATCCAACTTGGTGAAAAAAAATGGTCCATGGAATTCATCCAATAATTCATCAATCATAGGAATGGGAAATTTATCTTTAATAGTTAGCTTATTGAGCTCCCTATAATCTTGACACATGCACCATGATCCATCCTTCTTGTGCACTAATACTACTGAAGTAGAGAAAAAACTTTGAATAGGTTGAATTATACCAGCCTCTAGCATTTCTGCAATCATACGTTCAATTTGTATCTTTTGGACATAAGGATATATGTAAGGCCTGATGCTTGGAGGAATACTTCCTGGAATCAAATGAATATCATGTTCATTATCACGAATAGGTGGGAGTCCTTTTGGAGTTTCAAACACCTTGGACTAATTTTCCAAGATTTTTTGGAGATCTGGAGAAATAGATGATTTTGATGTTGGAACTTTTACTGAGCATAATTGTGAAATTACACCTTGTTGTCTCTCTTCAGAAGCTTTGTCATGAAATTAGAGCTTATTATCTTTCCCGGCTTCCTAGCGATAGCCTATTATTCAACTTCCTTTCCTTTCAAAAAAAAATTCAAGAAAATTTCTTGAAAATTAAAAGCTATCGTCCCCAAAGATTGTAACCATTGTACTCCTAGTACAACATTAGCACCACCCATTGGAATGGAAAGAATTATACTATTTAATACATATTCCCCCATGGTTAGTTTGATAGTATGACACTTTCCATAGAAATTTATAGTTCCTCCATTTGCATCCATCACTTGACACTCTGGTGTTGGGTATAGGAAGCAATTCAATTCCTTGGCTATCTTACAATGAATAAAATTATGGGTACTACCTGAATCAATCAACACTATTAAATTTTTATTCTTTATATGTTCTTCTATCTTGATATTTTGAGGAGTGGTAATTCTTGCCAATGCATTGCAGGATATGGTTGGATTCATTTCTTCTTTCTCTAGGGTTGGTTCTTGGTGTATATCCTCTTATTTTGAATTTTCATATTAATTTTCTTCCTCCTCTTCATAATCTACGTAAAATAATTTATTCTTAGAACACTTATGACCTTTAGTGTATTTGATATCACAACTATAACAAAGACATTTTGCTCTTTTTTCTTCCAATTGTTGAGGTGACAACCTTGTAGGTTGTGGAAGTCTAGGAGTAGCAATACTTCCATCTTTATAATTGTGAGAGGTAGGCTTCCTTGTCGCCATAATTTTTCTTTACATTTTTCTTGCCAACCTGAATGCCTTTTGCAATGAATCAGGTTCCTAAAGGCGAATCTCATGTTGGATTTTATCCTTTAAAGTCCCTATGAAGAGATCAATCTTGTGTTCCTCTGGAATATTAGTTACCCTTGTATTATGTTAGGTCCCTATATTACTAGTGTAGTTCATTATTATTAATAGTGCATCCCCCTTATTGTTATTGTTGTACCCCTGTAGTCCTCATATTGTTATTTTTGTGCCCCATAAAACCCCACTATTTTTATTGTTGTGCCCTTACATTATTATTGCTAGGTCGGCTAGGATTATATAGTGACTCCATGGACTCCTATATATAGAAAGGAGGTTTTTTCATTTGAATCATCCAAGAATTGTTCATTTATTTAATGTAGAGGATGTTTCCCCATCGAAGTCACTGATTGATAAGGCGTTGATCTCACTTTTCTTCCATTTTTGGAGCTGGTTTCATAACTTTTGGTATCATAGCTTTGGATTCTAGGGTTTTTATACTTCAAACAGGTGATCGTGGTATTTTCACTATAACGTTTTTTCTAGGAAGGTTCTGAAGCTAAAATAAAAACCCATTTGCAAAGAAATCCTGATGAACGTCGTGTAAATTTTTTATATATTGTAATATTTTCGGAGATATGATCTGTGGAAGTTATGGTTTTTGCAGGCTCTCGAATTTCATCCCAAAGAGGCGACCTTGGGAAAATCGTCATAACTCTCTCTCTCTGAGCATCGGATTGGAATTCTGTAAAAAGTGGTGGTAATAACACAGATGGTAGTTTAAGTTTTTTCAATTTCATAGCCGAAGGAGGAAACCATGACATGTGGCACGTCGTATAATTTCACTCTACTGAACCGGTCCATAATTAGGTCATTGCAGGAGATTAGGCATAACATTTCCTTTAAGAATCCAAATTAGGTCAAACTTGTGAAATTGGAAAGAAGATTCAGAGGGCTACTAAAGACCTGAAGATAAAATCTTAGGAATATGAAATTCCAAAGATACATTAGTTTCAATATCGATCTCCTCAAAAGCAAGAAAAAGGTCTGTATTTTTTTTTCAAATTGCATAAGTCTTGTTTGAAAAATCAGTTTGAAGTGATTCCAAGGGCATATTGAGTCATAGATATAAATATTGGGTTCTAAAATGGCACCTAAAAATAATTCAACATCCATTAAGCCCTTGGAAGGCTCTACTATGACTCATGAAGAGGAAGAAGTGCAACATGATATATCAAAATTACAAGATCAAGTGCACCAAATTTCACTCTTGCAAAGAGCAACAAAAAATGAAATGGAAGTTTTGAAGAAAGGCATGGATGCTAAGATGGATGTTTTGAAGAAAGGCGCGGAAGCTAATATGGATGGTTTGAAGAAAGGTGTGGAAGCTAAGATGGATGGTTTGAATAATGGCATGGAAGCTAAGATGGATGACATGGAAGCTAACATGGAAGACATGAAGAATGATCTAAAATAAGACATGGAAGGTTTGAAGGAAGGTTTGACAAAGTTGATACAAAAAATTATTCCTAATGGCAAAAAGGCAGTATAGGAAACTCATGACGAGAACAAAATAAAAGTTAATCGTGATTTCATAAACTCTAATGTTGGATTGAAGACACGCCATATTCCAAAGATGGATATGAGGAATTTTGATGGAAAGGATCCCATAACATGGATACTATAAAAGGAAAAATATTTTGATCTCCACAATGTGAAAAACACACAAAAGGTACACATTTCAACTTTACATTTAGAACAAAATACATTTCTATGGTATCGATGGCTTTTCTCTCATAGATTTTTTTTCACTTGATCAATTTTTACGGAGGAAATGATAGCACATTATGAGGATACAAAGAGAAATCCCTTCTTTATCCAATTGATAAATCTCAAACAAAAGGTCCAATGGTGGAGCACATTGAGGACTTTCAAAAATTTAATATAAGGGTAAAATTGATATTCCAGAGGAACACATGATTGATGTCTTCATAGGGACTTTAAAGGATAACATCCAACATGAGGTTCGCCTTTGGGAACCTTATTCATTGGAGAAGGCATTTAGGTTAGCAAGAAAAAATGAAAGTAAAATTATGGCAACAAGGAAGCCTAACACTCACATCTATAAAGATGGAAGTTTTGCTACTCCTAGACTTCCACAACCTACGAGGTTGACACCACAACAATTGGAAGAAAAAAGAGAAAAAGGGCTTTGCTACAGTTGTGATAGCAAATACACTAAAGGTCATAAGTGTGCTGAGAATAAATTATTTTATATAGATTGTCTGAGAGGAGGAAGAAAATGAACAAGAAAGAAGAGGATATACATCAGGAACCAATCTTAGAGAAAGAAGAAATTAGTCCGACCATATCTTGTAATGCATTGGCAATAATAACTGCTCCTCAAACTCTCAATATAGAAGGACATATCAAGAATAAAAAAATAATAGTGTTAATTGATTCAGGTAGTACCCATAATTTTGTTCATTGTAAGGTTGCCACAGAATTGAATTACTTCCTATACCCAGCACCAGACTGTCAAGTGATAGTTGGAAATGGAGGGACTATAAATTTCTATGGAAAATTCCATAATATCAAGCTAACCATGGGGTAATATGTATTTAATAGTACAATGTTTTCCCTTCCAATGGGAGGTGTTGATGTTGTACTAGGAGTACAATGGTTACAATCTCTGGGGATGGTAGCTTTTAATTTTCAACTTTTCTTGATTTTTTTTCGAAAGGAAAAGAAGTTGAATTACGGGGTATCCCAAGGAAGCTGTGAAGAATAATAAGCTCTAATGTCATGACAAATATTCTGAAGAAAGAAAAATGAAGCATAATTGCACAATTATGCTCACTAGAAGTTCCAACATCAAAATCATCTATTTCTCCAAATCTCCAAAAAGTCTTCGACAATCATTCCAAGCTATTTGAAACTCCCAAAGGACTCCCACCTATTCATGATTATGATCATGCTATTCATTTGACTCCAGGAAGTGTTCCTCCAAACACCAGACCTTACAAATATCTGTATGTCCAAAAGAGTGAAATTGAGCGTATGATTGCATAAATGTTAGAGGTTGGTATAATTCAACCTAGTGAGAGTTATTTCTATGTTCCACTAGTATTGGTGCACAATAAGGATGGATCATGGTGCAAGTGTCTAGATTATATGGAGCTGAATAAGCTCACCATTAAATATAAATTTCCCATTCCTTTGATTGATGAATTATTGGATGAATTACATGGAGAAATTTATTTTACCAAGTTGGATCTTCGTTCAAGATATCATCAAATTAGAATGAATATTGAAGATATTTCGAACTCATGAGGTTTATTATGAATTTTTGGTCATGCCTTTTGGCCTTACCAATGCACCTTCTACATTTCAAGGGTTGATGAATTCCATTTTTAAATGCTTCCTTAGAAAAATTTGTGTTAATATTTTTTGATGAGATACTAATCTATAACAAGTCTTAGAAGGATCATGTTCAACATGTTGATAGGGTGCTCAAATTATTGGAGGAGAAACAATTATATGCAAAAACCTCCAAATTTTTCATTGGATTACAAGAGGTGGAATATGCGGGTCATATTGTATCTTAGGAGGGTGTTAAGGTAGACCCTAACAAAATTAAATCCATTAAGGAATGGAAAGTTCCCATAACCATAAAGCAATTGCAAGGATTTCTTGGGTTAACAGGGTATTATCGCAAGTTTTTTAAGAATTATGGGACAATAGAAGCACCTATAACAACATTATTGAAGAAATATGCATTTTAATAAACTCCTAAAAAAACTAGGGCCTTTGAACATCTTAAAGAGGCAATGTGCCTAGCACTGGTCTTAGCTACACCAGACCTCATAAAAAACTTTATTGTGGAATGTAATGCCTCAAGAAATGGAATTGGTGTTGTTTAATGCAAGAAGGAAGACCCATTGCTTTTGAAATTCGTCCAATCAAAGGAAATTATTTACAGAAATATATTTATGAGAAGGAAATGTTGGCAATACTACGTGCACTAAAGAAATGCCGACCTTACCTAATGGGAAGACACTTCAAGGTAAAAGCTAATCATGATAGTCTTAAATATTTTTTGGAACAAATTCTATCTTAAAAAGAGCAGCAAAAATGGGTCAGAAAGATGTTGGGTTATGAATTTGAAATCATCTACCAAAAAGGGAAGCTAAATGTTGTTGCATTTTCACTCTCAAGAAAGGATGAGGAGGTGGAAGCATTTATTTGTGACATTTCTATCATCCAACTAGATTGGATAACCAAAGCAAGGGAGGAATGGAAGAATGACAAAGAAGTATGGACACTCATTTAAAAATTGCATCAATATCCCAGTACATCTGATACATTTAGTTGGAAAAATGATTCCTTATGGTACAAATATCACTTATATATTTGTAAGAATTCCCAACTAAAACAAAATATTCTTTTGGAATTGCACACCTCTCCCGTAGAAGGACACTCAGTATTGTTTTTGGGATGGCCTTAAATATTATATTCAAAATTTTGTGGCAGAATGTTTGGTTTTCCAGAAAAATAATGTTGAAACAATTAAGACCCTGGGTCTACTATAAGCTTTTCCCATTCCAAGTCAATGTCGAGAGGAGGTTTCAATGGATTTTATCACAGGTTTACCTAATTCCAAAGGAAAGAGTGTCATCATGGTGGTAGTTGATAGACTTACCAAGTACGCACACTTTTGTGCATTATCTCATCCATTTAAAGCAAGTACAGTTGCTACTGCATTTATGGAAACATTTCAAAAGCTACATGGAAACCCAAATATTATTGTAAGCGACAAAGATCCCATTTTCGCTAGAAATTTTTGGACGGAATTATTTTCTTGTTTGGGTACTCAACTAGTCCATAACTCATCTTATCATCCTCAATCTGATGGGAAAACTAAGATAGTGAACAAATGTTTGGAAGGATATCTTTGTTGTTTTGTATTTTATAAACAAACACAATGGGTCAAGTGATTACCTCTGGTTTAATGGTGGTATAACACTTCCTTCTATACTGCAGAAAAAATGACCCCATTTATGGAACTTTATGGATGTCATCCACCGTCCATCACATAATCTTTAAGAGAAAATTCTAAGGTTCAAGCAGTGGAAGATCACATCGAGCATCAACAAGGATAACCTAAATTTGACACAAAATCGAATGAAACAACAGGCAGATCAACATCACAGCAAAAGAAGTTTGTATGCAAGAGACTGGGTATTTTTACGTCTACAAACATACAAAAAATGTCCCTCAAGCAAGTTAAGAAGGATAATAAATTATCTCCAAAGCACTATGGTCCTTACAAGGTGTTTAAAAAAATTGGTACTATGGCATACAAATTGGAGCTTCGTGCTTCTTCTCGAGTGCACCCAGTTTTCCATGTTTCATGCTTAAAGAAGGTTATAGGTGACGAACTTACAACTCAAACAATATTGAGAGAACTTGATGAAAAATGAAAAATCATATTGGTACCTAAAACAGTCACGTAAACAAGAACTCGACAGCTACGAAATCGATCAATTTTAGAGTATGTCATAAAGTGGAAGAACTTACCCACTGAAGATTCCACATGGGAGGATGAGAATTTTATACAGAATCATCAAGAGCTACTCAAGCATTGAGGACAACACTTGTTTTGAAGGAGAGGAACATGTTAGGTCCCTATATTACTAGTGTAGTTCCTTATTATTGTTAGTGTATCCCCCTAATTGTTATTGTTGTACCCTTGTAGTCCCCATATTTTTATTATTGTGCCCCATAAAACCCCACTATTGTTATTGGTGTGTCCTTACATTATTATTGTTAGGTCATCTAGGATTATATTATGACCCAATGGGCTCCTATATATTGAAAGGATGTTTTTTCATTTGAATCATCCAAGAATTGTTCATTTATGTAATGTAAATGAGGATGCCCCCTCGAAGTGGCTGATATCTAAGGCGTTGATCTCTCTGTCCTTCTATTTTTGTAGTTGGTTTCATAACATATTCAATTTTTGGAAGTCCTCAACGTGCTCCACCATTGAACCCTTTTGTTTGAGATTTATCAATTGGCTAAAGAATGTGTTGCTATTTGTATCCTCATAATGTGCTATCATTTCCTCCGTTTAAAATTGACAAAGTGAAAATTTGTTTATGAGAGCAAAGCCATCGATACATACAAATGCATTTTGTTCTAATTATAAAGTTGCAATATGCACCTTTTGTGTTTTTTGCACATTATGGAGATCAAAATATTGCTACATATGTAGTATCCATGTTACGTGATCCTTTCCATCAAAATTCCTCATATCGATCTTTAGAATATGGTGGTTATTAAATCTAGTATTAGATTCTGTTAGCCACCTGTGAAATTTTTTATACCAAAAGGTGGCTAAAATTGTTTGGAGCCTTCAAGGAACAAATTTTATTGCTAAAAAGTGTTGCCTCTTGAAGACTCTTGAAGGCCTCATGCCTCTATCCAAATCTTCACTGCTGTTCCTATCTTAAAAACTATGAAATTCTGCTAATTTCATTTAGGAGATTACTGCTGCACACACCATTTTTCCCCCTCCTTCCACTTCGAAAACTAGCTTCATTTTTTCCCCTTTATTCCCCATAAAATCCCTCATTCTCACATTTTTCCCCTTTCCCTTCATCAAAACCCCTTTGATAAGGTTTTAAGACCCTTTCTTGCCTTATTGAAACCCTCAAAAATCCTTGAAAACCATTGAAAACCTATGAAAATCACATTTTTTATATATGGTAGACTTAAGCCCCTTTGGGCTAAGTCTTTAACCCTTCCCCTCCATGCGTCTTGGTGCCAGGACCAAGTTCTGGCCCTCCAAGCGCTTATCGCATCACCCCGATGCCGATTAGCCCTCCGTTCTATCTCCCTCGGTCATATTATCTTCCATGCGCCCGAAGGCCCCACAGACGGGCGCCAAGCCATATTGAATATTAATTTTTCGCCCCCAAAGCATAAACCTTCGGTTATATGAATTTGTTGGTTTTTATTATATTACAAACTTTCCGACGATCCAAAATTCCATTCGCTCTCCACCGTCGATCTGATCTGCAGATCGACGGTGCGCAGTCCATCACCCCGGTGGTCCTCGCCAGCCACTCACCATTGCAAAACCGGGCGGAATTCATCGCACCGCTTTTGAGTGCGAGGCGGTTTTTTTATTTTCGCAGTGATTCCATTCACCGCTCGACGCGTGGCCTTGAGCACTGTTCAAAATACCACCTTCATCACGCGTTAAGTTCGGACGTGGAGTGGGTGCAATATTGATGCACGCCATCAGATCTGAGGCCGCTCATTGGACGGTGATCACTCTTCGAAGATGCCTGTGCAATAACCACAGGTACGGCGCTGTCCTTAAAGAATCTCCGCCACCGATCTGATTTGCAGATCGACGACCCACACTCCATTGCCCCGGTTCCGTCGACCACAGCAGTGCCAGTGATCCCAGCGCCACATCAGCGTCCACGTGGCAGAATTAAATTGGGGCATCTCTTCGTTGGTTCCTCGTCCAGTCAACAAATCCAGACCCGGAAAGTTTATTCAGCATGGTTTAATCAAAGGTTTGATGTCCGGGCGTGTTTTGTAAGGTTTATTGGCGCTTGTTTTTCCACCGTTGATCGCGTGGGCCGATCTCATCCGACGGCCCACGACCATCCCGAACCCCACACACCATTTTTAACTATTTTTCTCCAAAAAAAAGGTTTTAAACCTTTGTCTCCTCTTTTTATTTTTGCCGAATAATGTGACCCCTTCACGTTATTTATTCACCTCTGCTCTCGACCGTCGATCTCTGCGTGATCGACGACTCTGATTTAAATCCTTCTTCCACCTTCCTTTTGACTTCTCCCGATCAATCTCGACCGTTGGATGATGCCATACAACGGCCATGCTCCCTCCACGTGCCTTCTGAAGCAGTAAACCTATACATGCAGGATTTTATAACATTTGTTCGTATTTTGCAGGATTTAATGGTTTTTCCACCATGCTGAAGAAAATTCACAGGCTGAGGGTGACGATCCTCCTGCCTTTGATCCATTAAAGAAAATCATTTTCAAGGTTTAAACTTCATGTTTCATCGGTGTTTCATGAGGCATTGATGCCATATCACCCCTGCGTAGCCCTGCATACCAGCAAAACACAGTTAATCAAGCACAGTCAGAGAGTATCAGTGCTGAAGACAAAATATATTAGAACAGAATATTGAAGACAGATATTTAGGATTACGGCTAAGATGGTTTATCAAAAGCCTAATCCCTGATTAAAAACATAATTAAAAGAAAATCCGTAAAGGATCATCAGAAAGAAAGCCTCCACCGCCACATCTCAGGAAAATTGATTCCTCCCAGCTACCATAGTGCCACCTGTGCCTCAAAGAATTAAAATAGAGGCCGAAGTTATTTATTAGGATCAAATATCTGCCTCACAACGCAGCTAGAGAGTAAATTCTGCAAACAAACTTAATGGAAAAATATCAGTAGAGTTAATTTGGCATCACACAGAGCCTCAAAGGTCAAAAGGAGCTCCCATCAAGCTTAAATATTTATGTAAATCATTTAATACAGAATACACCTATGTAAGCTTCTTCATTGAGCCCCCAAAGGCCAAGAAGCCATTTAAGTCTATATTAATTATCTTTAGAGATCTTTTATCAGATCTCAACTCCTCATTCTTCTATAAATACTACTGCAGAAGATGAGAGAGGGGTTGGTTGATGTAGTTACTGAGCATTGAAATGTAATTGAGCTTGAGACTTCTATCTGTAAATAGTGTTCATTGACCCTTGGAGCTCTGCTTGTGATAGATAAGTTATGCTGAGATGAGTAGATGATTGCTAAACTAAAGCACTGGAATTAAAGTTGTAACTGGTTTGGAGCATCAATACAAGCTGATTTATGGGATCCTGGTCTATGTTGACGGTGATGTTTTTCTCATTGTAACTTGTCTTTTTGTTTCTGTTTTCACTGTGTTTCATCTTTTCTTATAAAGAACAACATGCATAGAGTTAGTACCTACTGTATATCAGTACCCTTCTCTGACTGAAAATCCTTATCTGAATTTTTTCTTCCAATCTATGTTTTTTGGGAATGATTCAATTCAGTTTAACCATAGGAATGCTGGCGTTCCCTCGTCTTATTGCCTTAGCTGAATATTATTCTTGAATGTTATGCTCAGTATTAGTTAAGTAGAGATGAACTAAGGAAGATATGGTATGCCCTAGTCCTAGTTTTATCCCTAAAGATTATCCGAATGTTTCCCTTGGAATGTGTTAAAAGCTGGATAGTTTCAAAGTACTTACCAGATCTTAGGCCATTCTATGTTATCTTTGTGTTTGTCTTGAAAGTAACTAAGTAAAGCAGAGCTAGGAGAGGATTTGTGGTGAGCCCGGCCCGCTAGTTTCTACTCCAACAGTTGCCTTCAAGTTTCCCTCTGTTTTAACATGTTTTCTATTGAAAGTGTATCAAAGGTTGGCTAGTTTAAACGTACTTACTAGATCCTAGTTTGCTTTTATGTCTTTCTTAAGTGTATGTCAAAATCTGGCTAGTTTAAAAGTACTTACCAGATCTTGGGCTGCTCTTTGTTCTCCATCTGTTCAATTTCTCCTTCTTATTGTACCATTTCATTCCATAAATAAATCTTCAAAGAGATCCTTAGACATAGATGACTTGTCCCATGGACCACTCTTGCCTCTTGCTGTTCCAATTAAACCCTATTATGACTCCATAGCCCAATGGACAAAAACCTGCAATTATCTATCTTTTTGGCCGAAGCTTACTCTGATTGCTTGCAACTTCTCACCTTTGAAAATCTTTGTATTTAGAACTTTCCACCTCAAATAATAATCATGCTCAACCATCCAAAAAACAAAACAAACCCTTGGCCTTCATAACTAGCCTAATATCATTACCCTAAACTTCAAAGAAAAATTCATCTTTGCACTCATTGGAGAGATCCCTCTTCGGATTTAGGAGGGCTAGATCCTAGAATCCCAAAGTTGTTGAAACGATGTTTCTCCCTGCGACCGGACTTTTGCCAATCTTGCTGATTACATGGAGCTAACATTTCTGGCGACTCCACTGGGGACTGAGTCTAATTTACATCTCAGCTTCCTTTAAGAAATTTCATAAAACCTTGTGAGTCAAAATTAGCCTTCTCAAGCACTACCAAAGAATGGTAATCATGATAAAACTTGTTTGAATCAGTGACAAACTAGGTAAACCCTAGGATTCTCATAATTATTTATATAACCTTGAAAGATAAGCTAGCTTAGCTATAAGAGGAGACTGTCTTTGTCTCATAACCGTAGCTAAGTTTTGAAACAGAGTTAGGATATTCTTAGAAACCACACAACTGAAAAATAACTCAGAAAAACACCAAAAATATTTCAGATTGGTATCCGATAAACATGGTGGTGGACCATAAAACCTTTTACCTCCTTAGGAGCTAAAAACTTCCACTTGGCGACTCCACAATTCTTAACAGACCTTAAGACTCCACTGGGAAGAACCTTTTTCATTATAACATTGTTTAAAACTCAGCTAGAGGATTGTAGGATTAAATTTGGTGTAAACAAATTAGTTGACCTTTTAAAGACTGTCATACTTGGTTGAACTTTTCCTGTTTATTTGGGTCTGAAATACATAGCATAGTGGCTCCTAGAAAGATTCACACTAGAGCCTATCCTGACCCTGACCCACCTGAGATAGTTGATAACCCATAAGGTATCCTTAGGAAGTCTCCTAAGATTAAATTATCAACTATTTTCAGATCACCCTTGAGAGCTAATTCAGTCCCTGAAAATCTTACAGCTCTACAACAATCACAAGTTGACTTGGTAAATCCCTTTAGAACTAGGTCTCTTGGTGATTTAGATCAGTTAGATTCTGAGTCTTCACTTTCATCTCCTGAAACAAGTGAACATCCTGGTAGCGGAGAAACAACACCTCCTGATTTACATTTCCTTCACAACCTAGGTATCTCTCATCCAAGATCAGCTCAGCAATCTATTCCTGGTCCATCCATTTCTGCTCACCCTACATCCACTGTTCAAACCACTCCAATTTAGCCCACTTTCCCTTTTGTTAATCCACTCTTGTGAATCCACCCCCACCACATATCATGGTAGCATGGTATGCTCCCTTAGTCCTTCCTCTTCCATTAGTCAATCTTTCATAGGAATATCGGTCCAAAATTCCATTGTATGATGCTAGCAATGCTACAACTGCATCACAACATGTGGATAAGATGAATGACTACTTTGACAGAAAATAAATTGATGATGATTTTGTCAAGCTTAGATTATTTTCTCAAAGCTTAGGGGGAGAAGTAAGAAAATGGTTCAAAGGCTTAACCCCCCATAGTATCAATGATCTCCAAGCCTTCCATCAAACATTCTTAAACAAGTGGGAAGTGAAGAATAATCCTCTCCAAGTCCTTTCTGACTACAAGAACCTCCATAGAAACACTGGGGAAAGTGTGCAAGCTTATTGCACTAGATTTAACAGTGTGTATAATGCACTTTCCCCAGAGCTAAAACCTCCACAAGGCTCAACTTTAAACAAGTTTCCGGAAGGGTTTGACCCTGAAATGGCCTATCAGCTGAGAGAAAGAGATCCTGCAACTCTTGAAGAGATGCAAAAGGGTGCTCTTTCTGTGGAAGTCAACTTAATGGAGAAGAGAGCAAGAATGAAAAATGAAAGGAGAGTGTCCTTTAGAGAAGGAATCTACACCCTCTACTTCCAACTCAAAGATGGAGAGAATTATGGAAGAAATGATGAAAGAGATGAGCATAATTAAGAGAGCACAAGCAAGCCAAAACCAAACTGCTCCTCAAAATAGAAACCTGAACCAAAGCCAGAATTTTAGAAGGAACCAACCTCCAAATAGACCTAGGGAAGATGATCAACAGATCACTCATCCCTTTCATCAAAACTATGTAAGTGAGGTTGAGAAAACAGATGAGATAACAGAGGAAGATGATATCAACATGATGGGGGTAGATAATTATGACTTTGAGATTCATTATGATAGAAAACAAGGTCTATACACACCTTATGATGACAGAAGAGATGAGGATGAAAATTATTATCAAGACATGGAAAATGTCATCATAGAATCTCAAAAAGAATATCACCTTAGAAGCAAAACCAGTCAACAAACTCCCAACACCAAAACCTCTGACGAATCTTCATGAAACATCACTACAACCAAGCCTAAAATGGTCAAACAAAAGGACAAAATAATGGCTGTAAATTTTGATAATGGTAAAGAGAAAGGCACTCAAAACAATGAAAAATGGAGTGCAGACATTAGTAGTACTAACATCTCAGCTATTACTCCTGTTAAAACCATTTTGTCAAATGTAAATAAAACAAATCAACAAGCTGATAATGTTGATAGAGTAACAGCTAACAAGGATGAAACAAGTACTTTAAAGAGTCAAATTCCTTTCAGCCTGGAGTAGGAAATTTCCAAAATCAAAATCCCTGTTCCTTTGACTGAGTTAGCTGCCCACATTGTATATAGGACCCAAATTTTGAAGGCTTTAAATATAGAGGAAAATGAGGATACAGTCAATCTTAATGATGACCAACCAGAGCTTATTTTTGGGCCAAAGATTGAAGGTATGTATCAAGAGGGACCCGTTCCTCCCTTTTATGCGAGTTTAAACATTCATGACAAGATTTTGCACAATGCTATGCATGATTCCGGGGCTTCTCATAATTTAATGCATAAAGCTGTAATGGAGAGCCTTGGTCTAGAAATCACCAGACCTTACAAAGATATTTACTCCTTTGACTCAAGCAGAGTAAAATGTTTAGGATTAATCAAATACCTCTGCGTTAACTTATCCTAGATTCCAGCCAAATGCTTAGTAATGGATATTATTGTGGCTGATGTTCCCCCCAAATATGGAATGTTGTTATCAAGATCGTGGGGGGCTAAGTTACAAGGGACTATGCAAATGGACATGACCTATGTGACTATCCTTGTTTTCAATCAGAATAGAAGACTTTACAGGGAATCCCATATGCAATACACAGTTACAAGCCAAGACAGACCACAGAACTCGCCCCTTTATTCTGTAAATACATGCCTTGATTCTTTTATTATGTTCAATGATGAAACTTTTAGTGAACAAGTGAACTTGTATGATTTAATGACAGATAGAGAGGAGGATGAAGATAACGTAGGAATGTCTGAACTGTTTGTTGAACCTGAGAACCCTAGAAAACGAAACAAAGGTCTTGAGCTTCAAGTCATCAGTCCATTACTCTTAAACCTTGAGAGTCGAGCAAGCATCCCTCAAATAAACTAAAATCTCGGGGAATCAAAACAATTACAACTGAGGGCTGATATTCCACTACAATCAAGAAGCACGTTAGTTGAATATTGTTGGGAAAAATACTAAGAGGGGGGGGTGAATCAGTATTTAGGACTTACTCAAATCTTTTTACTTTTCCTTACTTCAAAACCCATACGCGACTTTCTTGATGCCAACTCGCGTATACACGCGGATATCCTTAATAAAACATGCGTATGTCCAGAAATATTATTATGCAGATAATTCTTCACTTATATCATTCGATCATTCATTCATTAGATGTTCAATAAACAGTAAACATATGCAGTAAGAACAGAGTAAATCATCACACATAAGAAACACACATGAACACTAGGATTTTTAGGTGGAAACCCAATTCGGGAGAAAACCACCACTGTCGTTGTCTCAGCCTTCAATATTTTATTATAAAGAAAACATCTTACAACCATGTACTGGCACAGACTCATACCAGCACGCAGGCACCCACCTGCAGAAGGCTACAACCTTCTCTAATTTACCAGCCTCTCCTAGAAGGGAGCTACAACCCCCTGCTCTCGTTTACCAGCTTCTCCTGGAAGGGAGCTACTACCCCCTTACTGAAGGCTTCGACCCTCAGCTCCACTGCAGACCACGTTTCATCAATTTTCAAACTGGATCAAACAGCTTCAATACAACCCTTCACTTATCAACAATCATACTTTGCCCATTGCTTCCAACAGAACAGTGAAACCACTGTAACCAGAATATTAGAGATAACCCAGACTTCAGAACAGATATGCAGAATCACATTCAACCTTGAGCAACTATAAGTTCAGATACCATACACGCCTTTGTTTAAACAGATCCACGTATATACGCTCTTTTCACGAAACGAACCCGCGTATACATCTGTGCATTTTTCAGAACAACCCTAACTTCCCATACGCGCCTTTGTTTAAACAGATCCGCGTATACACGCGCTTTTTATGGAATGAACCTGCGTATAGATCTATAAAAGATAAACTTTGCAGAACAGACCAGATCTATCAACTTACCCATATTTCTTCAACTTCTTCAACATATTTGCACCAGGTCTTCAATACTTCTTTTCAGATCATCCTAGAGATTCATCATTTCCAGATCTAGAGATTTTGAACCTTCATCATATTCATAGGTGCATCATAGATTCAGATCTATCGATTAAGAACAGAGTTCAACCATACAGATAAACTTCAGAGTGAAGTATTCATTTAAAGCCCAGACACATGCACACCTTTGCACAATGATCTTCTTCTCCTTATATAGGTTTAGCCTTTATCAATACCATGAGTCAAAACCACACCACTTCCGATGGTATTCCTAGATGGGACCAAATAGATAATCAAGCGCTCAATACAATGGGTCAATACCATGGTAGTAACCCCTGGTTTTATACATTTAGAGCACAATTAGGCATACGCGACTTAGCACGTACTTTTCCGCGTACATACGCTACTTCGCCTAAACAAACCCGCGTATGCATAGTGACATGTCTTATTCATCATTGCGCTGGCCCTTTCTAAAGTTTCTTTCTTCTGTACTCCTTAGCTGATCTGTAGATACATCATCTGTACATATTTGACACATAGGTTGCAACTCATCAAGTCAGTTTCCTTCAAGAACAACTTCATCAAACAGGTTGCTATCCAAAGACAACTTCATCACATCATATAGCCAATTCTCATCTCATCAAGTAGATTACCATGAAAGACAACACATGCCAACAATCTTCACATCAGATTTTCATCATTAATAAACTCATCAAGCATCAAGAACAACTTCATCAAGTAGGTTTCCATCATCTTCATCAAGTGGGTTGCCATCAAGGACAATACTCTGCATCATATTTCCAACAAAGAGGACAACCACCAAACAGATGAAACTGAGAATAGCCCTCTGCGGATTATGTATTTTAATGGATCTTGCACTAGAACTAACGTTGGTGCAGGTGTCTGGATTTCCAACACTGAAAATAACCACACAGACTACATTTCCTGCAAATTAAACTTTCAATGTTCCAATAACATAGCGAAATATGAATCCCTTCTCTTAGGCTTACATCTATTGAAAAAGTTAGGAGCCAGAAGAATCAATGTGTATGGGGATTCAAAGTTAGTCATTAGGCAAGTCAATGGGGAGTATAACGCAAATCATCCCAGACTTAGAGCCTACCTAAAATATGTCATGGACCTTTTAAAAACATTCGAGGATTCCAAACTGATTTTTGTCCCAAGAAAAAGAAATATTGCCGCCCACAATTTAGCCTTTGCAGCTAGAACATGCTTAACACCATATCAAACCAAAGACTACACAAATCAGATGAAATTTAGACCAGCCGTGCCGGATAATGAAAAGTATTGGTAGGTGTTTAACGGATACAAACAAATAGATGACTTCATGCAATTCAGAAATGAATTCGAACTACACAATTCGGACTCAGACTATG
This sequence comes from Pinus albicaulis, assembly GCA_034641835.2. NCBI lineage: Eukaryota > Viridiplantae > Streptophyta > Pinopsida > Pinales > Pinaceae > Pinus > Pinus albicaulis. The sequence goes on along the minus strand of CM076583.1, from coordinate 140,427,600 downwards.
ATACAGACTGTGGTGAAGAAAATTTTCTTGGCGAAGAAGAGTCATCTCCTGAGCTAGTCAATATTAATTTTCTGACAAGAAAAATTATAAACAAAACAGAATTGAATGCAGAGTTAGAAACAGAGGATTTAGAAACTTTGCACTCTAAAGATGAAAGTTTTCCAAGCGGTTTGGCACCTTTAGAAGAGTTGTTTGATTTTAACGATGTGGCCAATAAACCAAAACTGGAACCTGTAGAGACTAAAGTGGAAGAGTGCAATATAGGCAGTGAACTTAAACCCATGATGATTAAACTATCTAAGACTTTACCAGCTCACATTAAACTCAAATACATAGAGATGTTTAAAGAGTTTTCTGATGTTTTTGGGTGGAGTTACGAAGATCTTAAATCCTATGACATTGAAATAATACAGCACAAAATCCCTCTCAAAGAAAACCAAAAGCCATTCAAGCAGAAGCTGCGCAGAATAAACCCTGTTCAGTTGCCTTTGGTTCAGAAGGAAGACATGAAAATGTACGATGCTGGTATTATTGTCCCTATTAGATATTCTGAGTGGGTGTCTAATCTGGTGTCAGTTAGGAAGAAAACTGGAGATATCAAGCTTTGTATAGACTTTAGAGACTTGAAAAAAGCTTCATTGAAATACAACTACCCTTTACCCAAGATGGATCATATTTTACAAAGGGTGGTAGGGTCTAGAAGAATTTCTCTGCTTGATGGCTACTCAGGGTACAATCAGATCTTAGTCCACCCTGCTGATCAATTAAAGACAGCCTTTTCTACACCATGGGGCACTTTCATGTATGTGAAAATGCCCTTTAGTCTAATGAATGCTGGAGCAACTTTTCAAAGAGCCATGGACATAGCATTCTCGGAAGAACTAGGCTACTTCATCATTATATACCTTGATGATGTCACTGTGTTTTAAAAAATAGATGAAGAGCACTTAAAACATTTAAGAAAGGTTTTCGAAAAATGCAGAAAGTTTGGAATATATTTAAACCCTAAGAAGACACTATTTGGTCTCTAAGAAGGTAAACTTCTTCGGCACATTATTTCTTAGGAGGGTATAAAGATATATCCAAAGAGGATTGAGGCCATATTGCAAATCTCTCATCCTCGGAACATCAAGAGTTGCAATATTTCATTGGAAAGATTAAATTTTTAAGAAGGTTCATCCCCAACTTGGCTGAGCTCCTTAGAAATATCACAAACATGTTAAAGAAGGAGCAAGGGGTAAAATGGACCTTGGAAGCAAAGAAGTCTTTTGAGCTGGTGAAACAAGCGTTAACCAAAACACCGGTTCTAATAAGTCCTGATTTTTCAAAAGATTTTTATATTTTTTCATTTGCATCAGAACATACCATAGCTGCTATCCTGTTACAGAAAAATCCACAAGGACAAGAGCAGCCTATTGCATTCTTTAGTAAGGCATTAAGGGATGCCCCTATGAAGTATAACATTATGGAGAAGCGAGCTTTTGCTTTGGTTAAAGCTTTGAAAGACTTTAGGGTGTACATCCTTCACTCACACATCATTGCCTTTGTCCCAAACTCAGTTGTTAAAGACATTATAACACAGGACCCAGATGGTAAGAGAGGTAAGTGGATTGCTATTATTCTTGAATATGATTTAGAAATAAAACCCACTAAACTCATCAAAGGCCAGGGTCTAGCTAGATTAATGGTTGAATAAAATTTTGAAGTTCTTGATATTAATATGATTGATGCTTTGGATGATCAAGAGGAAATATCAACTCCCATTGTTGAAGACCATTTTATGAATTCCTCTTGGTATGCTGATATAATTTATGTTTTGCTTAATTTGAATACACCTCCTGGTTTGACAAAAACAAAGGCAAGGTTTTTAAAATTGAAAGCTGTAAATTATTGCATTATAGATAAATGTCTTTATTGGAAAAATGCAAGTGGTGTATTTCTTAAATGTTTGCCTGAGTTTGATGCAGACAAGGTTAAGCACCAGTTCCATGAAGGAGAGTGTGGAGGTCATTTGTACTGGAAAAAAACAGCCAACAAAATTTTGAGGGCTGGTTTATATTGGCCTACTCTTTTCCATGATGTGCACAAGATGATCATAGCCTGTCATAAATGTCAACTTTTTGAAGGCAAAAGAAAACTGTTGCCCCTACCTCTACATCCAATCACTGTTGAAGCTCCTTTTCAACAGTGGGGACTTGACTTCATAGGATAAATCCATCCCCAATCTTCTGCCCAGCATAGATGAATTCTCACTGCCACAGACTATTTCACTAAGTGGATAGAAGCCATACCTTGTAGGCAGGCCAATCATTTAGTTATTATAAAATTCATGGAGACTAACATTCTCTCCAGATTTGGCTGTCCTACCAAGATCATCATTGATAATGCAGAAGCATTTGGATCAAAGAGGGTGGTTGAGTTCTGTCATAGATATCAGATAACATTGGGGCATTCCACGGCCTATTACCCTCAAGGTAATGGACTTGCAAAATCCTCAAACAAAATTTTAGTGAACATAATCAAGAAACTGTTGGAGGACAATAAAAAGTCTTGGCATACAAAGCTTGTTCATGCACTTTGGGCTGACAGATTGACTTTGAAGAAATCTATTGGCATGTCACCTTTCCAGCTTGTGTATGGTACTGGTGCAATTTTTCCAAACAGCCTTGGTATACCAGTGATGAAGTTGATTCAAGAGTTGAAAACTGAAGAAAATGACATGATCAGAAGAATAAATCAGACCGTTCATCTTCAGCAAACCAGAGAGGAAGTCTATAACAAAGCATTGCAGAAACAAGACAGCATTAAAAACTTTTTGATAGAATAACGAAGGCCAGCAATTTCAAAATTGGGGACAAAGTTTTAAAATGGGACTCAAGGAGGGAAGATAAGGGCAAGCATGGAAAATTTGACAACTTATGGCTTGGCCCTTACTCTATTCATTCAGCTGCTGGTAACAATGCATTTTTCTTGCAGGAGTTGAATGGAGAAAAATTGTTTGGGGGTCCTGTCAATGGCAGGATGCTTAAACATTACTTCTCTTGATCCATCCCATGCTCCGAAAGCCTTTTTATCTTTTTTCTCATTATAAATATCTCATCCATCATTTCATTCAAAGTTATAAAAAATCAAAAATACAAAAACAAAGAAAAGAAAGAAAAGAGGGCAGATTATGAAAACAAGAAAGGTATAGCCCCATACCAAAAAAGAGAAACAAATCTGAAAGTGTGCAAGCTTAAATGCCACTCCTGAAAACACACTTCTAGTTAGTCATACTACCTAATCTTGACTAATTAGCTTTAAATTTTCTGTTGATAGGATAGTGAATTCGATTTGCCAAACTGTTTAATCTTGGCTTATCAATAGATAGATTAGGATAGAAATTAAAGGTTCAAACATGCTCAAAATCTGAACCTAAGGTTTCAAAGAGAGAATGAATCAAATCTGTTTCAAATTCTGAGTCGAAAGATGTAAAAATCTGGTTCTAATCAGCTCAAAATCTGAACCAGTTGACAACGGAAAGATAGCTCAGAAAAAAGTCAAAACAGAGCTATACAAAAGAGGAAGGAAATGATTTCAAATTTCATATCTTAGGCCTTCCAATTTTTGTTTTAAATTTTTTGCAAAATAAATGTCTATGTGCAGCTTTTTTATGCGATAGATTAGCATCAAGTTAGACTGTTCAATCCTAACTTGAATGCTTTTAAATTTTTGTTGTAGAATTTAGAGAATAAAAATCTGTTAGACTGTTTAATCCTAACAGATTGATAGAATAGGTAGAGAATCATATGGACTCAACTGTTTAATCTGAGTCCATGAAGAAATAAGGAGTATAAATAGATTAGATTTCCTGCTTTCAAAAGAATAAAATGTTGTGAAAGGAGTTTTCCAATCCAAGTGCACTCTAATGAAGAAAAAATGTTAGATCAGTAGGATTGGGTAGGTAGAAAGTTGTATTGATGAAAATCCATTATTTTTTATGGCTGCTAACATGCTTTCAAAGAAATATCATCCCAGCAAAGGAAGGGCAGCCCAATGGATGTAGCACAGGTCAGCCTCCCAGAGAATGCAAGTTTGAAGTTCTTGATGCCTTCAAGAAGACACCATCCCTAAGTGGAGCCACTGTTAGCCACCTGTGAAATTTGTTATACCAAAAGGTGGCTAAAACTGTTTGGATCCTTCAAGGAACAAATTTTATTGCTAAAAAGTGTTGCCTCTTGAAGAGTCTTGAAGGCCTCATGCCTCTGTCCAAAACTTCACTGTTGTTCCTATCTTAAAAACTCTGAAATTCTGCTAATTTCATTTAGGAGATTACTATTGCAAACACCATTTTTCCCCCTCATTCCACTTCCAAAACTAACCTCATTTTTTCCCCTTTATTCCCCATAAAATCCCTCATTCTCATATTATTCCCCTTTCCCTTCATCAAAACCCCTTTGATAAGGTTTTAAGACCCTTTCTTGCCTTATCGAAACCCTCAAAAATCCCTGAAAACCATTGAAAACCTATGAAAATCACATTTTTTATATATGGTAGACTTAAGCCCCTTTGGGCTAAGTCTTTAACCCTTCCCCTCCATGCGTCTTGGTGCCAGAACCAAGCGTTGGACCTCCAAGCACTTATCGCATCACCCCGATGCCGATTAGCCCTCGGTTCTATCTCCCTCGGTCATATTATCTTCCATGCACCCGAAGGCCCTGCAGACGGGCGCCAAGCCATATTGAATATTATTTTTTCGCACCCAAAGCATAAACCTTCGGTTATATGAATTTGTCGGTTTTTATTATATTATAAACTTTCTGCCGGTCCAAAATTCCATTCGCTTTCCACCATCGATCTGATCTGCAGATCGATGGCGCGCAGTCCATCACCCTGGTGGTCCCCGCCAGCCACTCACCATTGCAAAACCGAGTGGAATTCATCGCACCGCTTTTGAGAGCGGGGCGTTTTTTTTATTTTCACAGTGATTCCATTCACTGCTTGATGTGTGGCCTTGAGCATTGTTCAAAATACCGCCCTCATCACACATTAAAGTTAGCAAGTGGAGTGGGCACGATATTGATGCGCGCCGTCCAATCTGAGGCCGCTCATCGGACGGTGATCGCTCATCGAAGACACCCGTGCAATAACCACAGGTACGACGCGGTCCTTAAAGAATCTCCGTCGTCGATCTGATTTGCAGATCGACGGCCCACACTCCATTGCCCCAGTTCCCTCGACCACAGCAGTGCCGGTGGTCCCAGCGCCACATCAGCGTCCACACAACAGAATTCAATTGGGGCAACTCTTCATTGGTTCCTCGTATAGTCAGCAAATCCGGACTCGGGAACTTTATTCAGCGTGGTTTAATCAAAGGTTTGATGTCCGGGCACGTTTTGTAAGGTTTATTGGCGCCTGTTTTTCCACCGTTGATCGCGTGGGCCGATCTCATCCGACGGCCTTGTTGGGGTTCCCATGTTTTTGCCAGATTGGCAAGACCAAAAGATGAGACAACATCAAACCACTTTCAGACCTTAGGATCTAGCCCTCCTAGGTCTAGAGAGGGATCTCTCTATAATATTCAAAATATATATGTCTTTGAGGCTCAAATTTAATATGTTAGGCTAGTTATAGGCACAAGTTTTGTGTGTTTGATTTGTTTTGATTTGGTTGTTGGGAATCAAGAGTGAAGGTTTCAATATAAGACAAGGCAAGGCAAAGAAGATTTTAGGCAAAGAGAGATAAATTCAGATAGTATTCAAGACCATTGGGCAAATGGAGTCAGGAAAGGATTTGCTTGCTAATCAATAGGTAGGCTTTCAATTGGGCTAGTCATCTAAAATGTTGGATCTTAAATATGATAGTATGATATGGAATGGTAGGAGATGAGAAGACAACACAGATTCAGGGCACAAAGTTAAAGACCATCTGGTCACACAAGGATCCTAGCGGACAGGGCTAACTCTAATCCCCAGTGTTCCCAAATCTTCCAGCTGGATCCTTAACAAGAAACATCTAAGAACAGATTCATTTAACTCATACATCAGAGAGCAGGCAGTAACATCCACTACACTGGTTAAATTATTTGAAATCAATTCTTAGATAACACAATCAGAAGAAAAACATTAATGGAAAGGAGAACATAAACATAGGGTACCTAACAAGGGTAAATCCTATGCCAATATTCTGATGCAAGCCAGTAGAAACGAAATGAAATGAATTAAACACAGAGATAGGAAAACATCACCGCTGCTTTAGATCAAGATCCAAAGAAATGTGCTTGTCATATTAAACAACAATACCAGTCGAGTACAACATTGCCAATATTTGAATACTCAATCTGAAATCATATTCCTCGGCCTATCTTACAACTTTACACAGAGACTGTGTCTCAAAAGAAACTACTTGCACTTCTCTGATAACTGATCAACAACCATTACAATAATTTTCTCGTGAGTTTTATAGCAGAAGATGAGCCAAGGAGGTAGGTAGAAAACTAAATGCTACATTAACACTCAGAAGAGGAAGAGGGTTGAAGCCCATTCTGTTTTAAACTTTGAGCATTAATCTCTGGCACTCCTTGGAGGAAAGAATGGTCTTCGTCAAGCTTCATTAACTCCATGTATGTCTCTGATGCATTCTGGTTTGTTGTACTCTAGAGTACCTTTGGTGAATAAACAACAAGTAAATAAATGACTGAAAAGTCTACCATACTTGTGAAACAAATGCTCTGATAGCTTGGGACTGTACTCAGGGTGGAAATTTCTTCAGGAACACGGTACAGACTGAAAACAATATGGGCGCTTGGTCCTTTAGGGAACGAAAAGACTGTTGATATGAAACCCTGCATTTTGATTGCACCGGGAAGGACTTTGCACAGTCAAACTCTGTATTTTTAATGAAAAAAGCGTTCAGATATCCTCCCGGGTTCTTCTCTGTACCTTTGAACTCTAAAAATATCTTTCTTTGGCTTTGCGCCACTGTAACAATGATAATGAGCCATGGCGGCATTTCACCGCTCGTACTCTGCAAAACCCACAACTGAGTTGAGAAATCAAATGTATGGAAGGGAGGATGAAGCAGAGACTCATGAAGAGGTGGTGCAGCGACGGTGGTGAAATGGTGGTTTTATATGAAATAATGGTGAAAACGACGTATAATAGGGTTTTGGTGGAGAAACGCTTGACAACCGTTCGATCATAACCTGGAGGCGTAGATCAACGGTGGAGATCAATCCGTGGAATGGTCTATGAACATTGGGTGGGATAACATATGAAACATATGACTTTAATATAAAACCCAAAACTTTGGTTATGACGGAGATACGAAGAAATGCGGAGAAAATCAGTGGAATCGATTAGATCTGAGCCCTCAGATCGTTAGATCCAATGGACAGTCAGGATTAAGTCGGAGAATCGCAATCGCAATGGACGAGAGGGATGCACATTTATAATTTGCGATGCGATTGGAATGTGCGATGCGATTGGAAGGGAAAACGATGACCATTGGATCTACACGGGGATTGACGGTGGAGATGTGGATCGGGGGTTCACAATCGGGGGGACACAAAGGGGCGGCACCAACAAACTTCCGATTGTGATTGGGTGGAGACATGCGATAGCCGTTGGATCAGCGGGGAGATGGACGGCTAGGATCGGTTTGGAGCAATCGCAATCGGAGGGAAAAAATTGTGACACATTACGAACGTTCTAATTGCGATGGGGCGGGAATTGCAATGACCGTTGGATCGTGGGTTAAACGGACGGTCGGGATCGGATCGAGAGATGGCGTGATCGGGAATCGGAGGGAGGGACTTGCGATCAATCGGAGGGGAAAGCGATCAGTGGGGAGTGCGATTGAGAAGACTTGCGATTAGCGCGGGCCGTCTGATCTACGTGTAGATCAACGGTGCGGAACACAGCGGAGGACTTAATCAACAAAATACAGTCGCATCGGAGTTTTTCGGTTGTAACAAAGGAAATGTGCCCGCCCGACACTCTGATTGCGATTGGCACTTTAAGACTGAACTGCTTGGTCTTAGCGCCGGGGCGTATGGGGGAAGTGGTTAAGGGGCTTGTGGCAAAGGGGCTAGGCCCTTAATATAAAGTTAAAAAGTGGGTTTTGGCCCATTTTTAATGAATTTCGAGGCCCATAAAGGGTAACGATAAGGGAGAAAAGGGGAAATTTAGCCAGACAAAGGGCAAGGGCAGGATTCAAAGGGGATTTTGGGTATGATTTTGAGGGTAAAGGGGGACTTAGAGGGAAAAATGAGGACTCTGTAAAAGGGGAAAAGAGGGGTAAAATGGGACATTTTGCAGAGGTACAAGGGGCAAATGAAGGTCTTTTGGGGCACAATTTTTAGCAAGCAATGAGGCTCATGGACTCCATAACAATAGAGGGAAAAATTCAAAGGTAGGGAACATAAAAGGCTTCAAGGATGATGTGTTTTCAATGGAAATGCATTCCTTGAAATCTCACAAAACAATCTAGCCCCTTGCTTGCTTGTCAAGGAATTCATAGGGGGCTAACAGTGGCTCCACATGGGGATGGCTTCTTCTTGAAGGAGTCAAGAATTCAGAAAATGATCTTTGGTGCAGGCTAGATGCCTGCTGCTTGAGCCACCTTTCTTCTTTGATTTTCAGCAGCCACAAATATTATAGATCAACGGAAACATTCACAAAAATCTACCTACCCATCCTACAATCCTAGCATTTTTTCCTCTAGGGTGCATTTGAACTAGCAGACCCTTTTACATCATTTATTTTTATAACAGAAAATAAACCTATTCTAAATCTACCCTTATTACTCCATGAGACCAGATTAGATTGTTGGTCTCACATGTTTCTCTACCTAATCTAATATCTGCTGGGATTAAACTGTCCAGCAGATTTCTTCTCTATATTCTACAATAGAAATTTAAAAACAGTCAAACTAGGATTAGACAGTCTAGTTTGTCGTAGATCCAAGGCATAAAGACAGTTGCACATGGACAGAAATTTGCAGAAAACTGAAGACAAAATTGTGAAGGCTTGAAATCTGAAGCTTGAAGTATCCTTCTTCTCTTTGTGACTCAGGTTTTGAGCTTGTTAGAGTCACTTTCTTTCTTCATTTCAGCTCTGGTTTTGGGCCTGTTAGAGCTGATTTCTTCTTTCTTCTTTGCTGGTCCAGATTTTGAGCATGTTAGGACCAGCTACTTTGCTTCCTTTGGCTCAGGTTTTGATCATATTAGAGCCAATCTTTTATACCTCAGAGGTTCATGTCTTGAGCATGTCTGAACCTCTCTCTTTCCTCTATTTTTTTTTGGAACATTTTCTCTTTTCTTGAAAACAAAAACTGCAATGGTATGTACAATGGAAATGAAAACTGGAGATTGAAAATCAGCAGAAGTAGTGTTTGAGCATCCTGCCATTGACAGGACCCCCAAACAACTCTGTACCATCCAATTCCTGTAGGAAGAAAGCATTTGGACCCACAGTGGCCTGGATGATGTATGGACCTTGCCACAGACTGTCAAATTTTCCGTGCTTTCCTTTATCCTCTCTCCTTGAGTCCCACTTCAAAAATTTATCCCCAATTTTGAAATCCACAGCTTTGGTTCTCTTGTCAAACAACCTCTTTATGTTTTCCTGAACTTTGATAGCTCTGTTATAGACCTCTTCCCTTGTTTGCTGAAGATGGATTGTTTGGTTTATCCTTCTCACCATACTGTCTTCTTCTGTCTGAATCTCTTGGACCAGCTTAATCACTGGCACCCCAAGGCTGGTAGGAAAAGCTGCTTCTGTACCATAGACAAACTGATATGGTGACATGCCAATGGACTTCTTGGTTGTAAGCCTGTCTGCCCACAAGGCATGCACTAACTTGTTATGCCATGACTTTTTGTTCTCTTCTACCAGCTTTTTGATGATGTCCACCAGGCTCTTGTTTGATGATTCAGCTAAGCCATTACCTTGTGGGTAATAGGCAGTTGAATGACCAAGCACTATTTGATACTTGTGACAAAAATCAACCATTTTCTTGGATCCAAAAGCAACAGCATTATCGGTGATTATTTTCCTTGGGCAGCAAAACCGAGAGAGGACATGACCTTCTAGGAACCTAATGATGACTGAATCTATGGCATTCCTAGTAGGTATGGCCTCTATCCACCTAGTGAATTAGTCTGTAGTTGTTAAGATCCATTTGTGTTGTGCAAAAGAAGCAGGGTGGATTTCTCCAATAAAATCTAGGCCCCATTGCATAAAAGGACCTTCAACAGTGATGGGTTGCAAAGGGAGGGGAAGGAGTTTTCTCTTGCCTTCTAAAATCTAGCATTTGTGGTAGGAAATTACCATCTTATGGATATCATTGAAGAGTGTGGGCCAGTAGTAGCCTGCCCTGAGTATTTTGTTTGCGTGGCCTTCCAGTTCAGGTGGCATCCACACTCTCCTGCATGGAATTCTTGTTTAATCCTTTCTGCCTCTGCTTCAGGCAAACATTTAAGCAATAGGCCATTTGGGTTTTTCCAGTATAATTTTTCATTCAAAATGTAGTAGTTTCTGGCGTTTATTTTTATGAATCTGGCCTTAGTCTTTGACAGTTCAGGTGGAGCATTGAGGTTGTTTAGCACATAAAGGATATCAGAGTACCAAGGGGAGTTCTGAAACTTCTCTTCAACAGTGGGATCAAGCAATCCTTCTTGCTCATCTAAGGCAGCTACCATGTTAATGTCAAGGGCTTGCAGATTTGATTCAGCCATTAATTTGGCTAAGCCCTGACCTTTTATTAGTTTGGTGGGTTTAATCTCAAGGTCGTATTCTAAGATCACAGCAATCCATTTTCCCCTCTTCCCATTTGGGTCTTGGGACAGAATATCTTTGACTATTATGTTGGGCACATAAGCTATGGTGTGTGAATGCAATATGTACACCCTGAAGTCTTTTAAGGCTTTGACAAGAGCGTAAGCCTGTTTTTCCATTATGTTGTATTTCAAGGGTGCATCCCTTAGTGATTTGCTGAAAAAGGAAATTGGATGTTCCATTCCCTTTGGATTTTTCTGCAGTAAGACTGCAGCCACTGTATGCTCGGAGGCGAATGAAAAGATCAGGAAATCTTTAGAGAAATCCGGGCTGATCAGAACAGGAGCTCAGGTGAGTGCAAGTTTTACTGATTCAAAAGATTGTTTAGCTCCAACAGTCCATTTAACTCCTACACCTTTCTTCAGCATGTTAGTCATATTCCTAAGGTGTTCAGCTAGATTGGGAATAAACCTCCTAAGGAAGTTAATTTTCCCAATGAAGGACTGTAATTCTTTGATGTTTCTCGGGTGTGTGATTTGTAGTATTCCCTCAACTCTTTGTGGGTCTATCCTAATTCCCTTTTCAAATATAATGTGGCCAAGAAGCTTTCCTTCTTGCAGCCCAAATACAATCTTTTTGGGATTTAATGACAGACCAAACCTTCTACATTTTTCAAACACTTTCCTCAGATGTTTTAGATGTTCTTCTTTAGTCTTAGAATAGACCGTTATGTCATCCAAGAAAATAACAATGAAGTCCCCTATCTCATCTGAAAAAGCTATGTCCATTGCTCTTTGGAAGGTTGCACCAGCGTTCATCAGCCCAAAAGGCATTTTTACATACATAAAGGTGCCCCATGGAGTGGTAAAGGCTGTTTTGAGTTGATCTTCTAGGAGAACTAGGACTTGGTTGTAGCCTGAGAAACCATCCAGCAGGGAGATTCTCTTGGAGCCTACTACCTTCTGAAGGATGTGTTCCATTTTTGGGAAAGGGTAGTTGTCTTTGAGTGAGGCTCTCTTAAGATTTCTGAAGTCAATACATAATCTAATCTCCCCTGTTTTCTTTCTCACAGCCACTAAATTAGATACCCAATCAGAGAACCTCACAGGAACTATTATGCCTGCCTCATACATCTTTTTAATCTCCTTTTCAACTGTAGGCAATTGTTTCAGGTTTATTCTACGAATTTTTTGCCTGAAGGGTTTCTGATTTTCTTTTAAGGCTATTTTGTGCTGTATGATGTTCGTGTCATAAGCCTTTAAGTCTTCATAACTCCACGCAAACACGTCAATAAATTCCTTAAAAAGGTCAATGTATTTCTTTTTCATGTTCGCAGGAAGAGACTTAGCCAATTTAATTATTTTGGGATTATCTTTTGTGCCTATGTTGCATTCTTCAACGTCAGAGTCCGCGTGCTCTATGGTGGGATTTTTTGCCACATCGTCAAAGTAAAAAAGGTCTTCTAACGGCGCCAGGCCTCGAGGTATGTTCCTATCTTTGGCCAGCAACATCTCCACTTCTTCACTATCTGTGTTTTCACATTTTTCATCTGGATTTCCAATCTGTTCGTTTAAAGTGTTTATTTCTATGTTACAAGGTGTTTCTTCCTTGTCTGAGGACTCTTCACTTAGGCGGCTACTGTCAGATTTGGAGTCTGAATTAGAAAATTCAAACTCGTTTCTGCCTACCAGGAAATATTCAATCTTTTTATCTCCTTCAAAAACCTGCCAATATTTTTCATTGTTCGGCACTGCAGGTCTGAATTTGGTCTGAATGATGATCTGTTGGTCACTTGGAGTCCTAGGGTATGAACTAGCTAGGCAAGCTAATCCGTTTGCAATGACATTTTGACTCCTAGGAACAAACACTAATTCGTATTCAACAAATGTTTTCAATAAATCCATAGTGTCATTCCTGTAAGCTCTTAATCTAGGATGTTTCGATGTGTATTCACCATTCACCTGTTTGATAATCAGCTCAGAGTCCCCACGCACAGTTATCCTACGGGCTCCTAATTTTCTCAACAGGTTCAAGCCCAGGATAAGAGTCTCATACTCTGCAATATTGTTTGTACATTTGAAGTGCAGGTTGCAGGCGTGACTCTCTACGTAACCACTTTCTGCGTTATGTATCCACACTCCTGCCCCAGAAGTTCTCTTGGTGCATGACCCATCTAAATTCATTTCCCATAAGTTTTCATTCTCGGGTTTTTCATCATTTCCTTCCCTATGGCTGGGTTTGCCATTATGCAGTATTGTAGGGGTTGCACTAGGCTGTGGGTCATTTTTTTTTTCGTCATGTGTGTGGAAATCAGAGGGGTGACTAGTTAGATGATTGCATTCTGTCTCTGGTTCTCTTTGAGTTCTTGTTTCAGTGCACTGTCCAAATTTTTCCGCGTCTTCCTCCTCTGAGTCTAGGGTAGCCATTATGTTAAATTCCATTGGCTATGTTTCCTCATGTGTACCTTTGGTTGTATCTACGTTTTTAGATTCTGGTTCCCCCAAAGATTCATCATTGCAGAGGATAAAGGAATCCAGGTCTGTATGTACCGAGTATAGAGGAGAATTTTCAGGCTTTTCGGGGCTACTGACCAGAAATTTCATCTGTGCCTCCCTGTATAGTCTTCTAAGTTGGCCAAAGATTGGGATTGTGGCATAAGCCCCATCCATCTGCATTGTTCCCTGCAGCTTGGCTCCCCATGATCTTGACAATAGCATGCCATACTTGGGTGGCACATCTGCCACCACAACATCCATGACCATACATTTTGCTGGAATTTGGGTAAGGCTCACACATAAATCTTTGATCAGGCCAAGACACTTTACTCTGCTAGAGTCAAATGAATATAGGTCTTTGTAGGGACGGGTTATCTCTCGGCCTAATATTTCCATCACTACTTTAGGCATCAGGTTATGTGATGCCCCAGAATCATGCATTGCATTGTGGAGGATCTTATCATGGATATTAAGACTGATATAAAAAGGGGGCACTACCCCTTCCTGAAACTTTCCTTCTATCTTTGGACCAAACAGAAGGGTAGGTTGATCATCACTTAGATTTACAGTGTCACTGTTCTCACCTAGGTTTAATGCTTTCAAAATTTGGCCTTTATATACATCCTGAGTGGCCAGCTCAGAGAGTGGGACAGAGATTTTAATTTTTGCAATCTCACTCTCCAAATTGAAAATGGACTGACTCTTTGGAATGTTTGACTCTGTTTTGCTAGCCACTGCCTTAGTGGCTGAATCAGTGTGCTGATTCTCACTATGTACAATGTTAGAAACTGTTTTATCAGGAGCACTAACTGTAGTGCCAGTGTTGCTAGTTGGTTTACCCTGTGTATCAGTGTTTTGGTTGTCTTTTTCTTTATTCTTTCTAGAAATCTTAGCTGCTGATTTGTTAAATTCAGCAGTTGCTTTAGAAGTTTTCTCAGGTCTTTTCTTGATGGTGACCTCACAAGCTTTTGGTTTGGCAGTTTCTCGACTCTTTTTGCTTCTAAGTTCATATTGTTTTCTAACCTGCATCATGGCATTTTCAAATCCTAACCTGTAATCCTCAGATTCCAACCATTCCTCGTCCCAACAAGAGGGTGGGGACTGTTCTTCTTTTGTGTAACAGTTATGGATTGAATCTTCTGTTTCAAACATGTTTATTATATTTCCTTCAGACTCTTCTATGATTCCCTCATCTTCATCAAGAAATTTCTCTTGGAATGGGGGAATAACTTGCTGATCTAATTCTCTTTGTCTGTTGGGAGTGGCATTGTTTCTTCTAAATTTTTGGTTCTGGTTATGGTTTTGATTTCTGTTTTGGTTACTGACTGTGACAACCATTTTTTCCACCATTTGGTATAGCTTCTCCACTTTTTTTAGATAGATGGTCATGATTTGGACCAGATGTGGAAGCTACATTGTCGTCTCTATATGTTACCCTTTTCTCAGCTCTCAATCTTGCCCTTTTCTCAATCAGATTGGCCTCTACACTCACTTCTCCCTTTTGCATGTCTTCCAACATGTTATAATCTCTTTCCCTAAGCTGGTAGGCCATGTCAGCATCAAAGCCTTTGGGGTATTTCGCTAGAGCCATACCTTGGGGAGGTTTCATGTGTGGAGGGAGAGCATTGTAAATGTTGTTAAATCTCGTTGTGTAATCATGGACACTCTCTCCTATGTTTCTTTTAAGGCTCATATATTCAACTAGGAGTTGGCGAGGGTTGGCCTTAACCTCCCATTTGTTTATGAAAGTCTGATATAGAGATGGAAGATCGTTAATGCTACCCGGAGGTAAGCCTTTAAACCATTTCTTCACATCACCCCCTAAGCTCTGGGCAAAGATTCTCATTTTGACTGTATCATCATCTATTTCCATGTAGTCAAAAGAATCTTCCATCCTATCTACATGGTGCTGAGCTGTGGTGGACTCTTTTGCAGTGAAGTGTGGGATCTTTGATTGATAATCATTGGGTAAGGATACTAGAGGCTGAGGTAAAACCAGAGGTGCATACCATGCTGACATGATGGCGTTTCGATGAGGTAAAGGGTTGAATTGGGCAGCTGGTATATGGATGACAGGGATATTGTGACTAGCAGAAGACTGATGAGTAGATTTAGGGTGACTGAGCCCCAAGTTCTGAATGAAGTGTATATCAGGAGGCGTAGATGGAGGGGTCTGTCTATTCCCAAGGTGCTTACCATTTTGAGGTGGTGAAACAGGAAAATCAAGGTCTGGCTGGTTTATAACACTGAGTGACCTAGTTCCTGGCAAACTATTTTGAGTGCCTAGGTCAAAAAATGGGTCTGATAGAGCTGTAAGGTCTTCTGGTGTAGATTTAGCTCTATGGATGTGACTGGAAATAGTTGATCTTCTAGGTGTAGGTGATTTCTTGAGGATGCTCTCGGGGTTATCAACTATTTCAGGTGGGTTTGGGTTGGGATAAGCTCTTGTATAAATTTTTCTTGAAGCCAGAATGTTGTTTTCTAACCAAGCATTTTAACCCCGCTTGTTACTTCTACTGTGGTTGACGTTGTTATGGAGGCTGGTCTCCCAGTGGAGTCTTATGTGAACCAAGATAATCAACAGGCCTACTGATCACCAGTGGAGTCTTTAAATCGTTTAGGAATTATGGAGTCGCCAGGTGGAAGGTTTAGGATGTTTCTGGAGGGTACAATGTCCACCACAGTGCTTATGGGATATCCCTTTCAAGGATATCTTCACAACACAACAAACTCTAACCAGAGATTGACTGGGAGGGCTTTTACCAGATGTGTCACCTCTGAAAGAGTGTGAGATCTGGAGGCTACCTGGTCCTTTCTAGACTCTGTACAAGAGTATGGGAGAAACACAACAAATGGTATGGAGGTTGATGTGTGAATAGGGGTGTTTAAATGCCAACCTAACCAGAGATTCTAGGTTTCTGAGGCTCTTATGATGTAGAAGGTGAGAAATACTCAGAATTTCCCCAGCGGAGTCGCCATTATGTTGGGGTTCCCATGTTTTGGCCAAATTGGCAAGACCAAAAGATGAGACAACATCAAACCACTTTCAGACACTAGGATCTAGCCCTCCTAGGTCTAGAGAGGGATCTCTCTATAATAGTCAAAGTATATATGTCTTTGAGGCTCAAATTTAATATGTTAGGCTAGTTATAGGCACAAGGTTTGTGTGTTTGATTTGTTTTGATTTGGTTGTTGGGAATCAAGAATGAAGGTTTCAATATAAGACAAGGCAAGGCAAAGAATATTTTAGGCAAAGAGAGATAAATTCAGATAGTATTCAAGACCATTGGGAAAATGGTGTCAGGAAAGGATTTGCTTGCTAATCAATAGGCAGGCTTTCAATTGGGCTAGTCATCTAAAACGTTGGATCTTAAATATGATAGTATGATATGGAATGGTAGGAGATGAGGAGACAACACACATTCAGGGCACAAAGTTAAAGACCAGCTGGTCTCACAAGGATCCTAGCGGACAGGGCTAACTCTAATCCCCAGTGTTCCCAAATCTTCCAGCTGGATCCTTAACAAGAAACATCTAAGAACAGATTCATTTAACTCATACATCAGAGAGCAGGCAATAACATCCACTACACTGGTTAAATTATCTGAAATCAATTCTTAGATAACACATTCAGAAGAAAAACATTAATGGAAAATAGAATAGAAACATAGGGTACCTAACAAGGGTAAATCCTATGCCAATATTCTGATGCAAGCCAGTAGAAACGAAATGAAATGAATTAAACATAGAGATAGGAAAACATCACCGCTGCTTTAGATCAGGATCCAAAGAAATGTGCTTGTCATATTAAACAACAATACCAGTCGAGTACAACATTGCCAATAGCTGAATACTCAATCTGAAATCATATTCCTCAGCCTATCTTACAACTTTACACAGAGACTGTGTCTCAAAAGAAACTACTTGCACTTCTCTGATAACTGATCAACAACCATTACAATAATTTTCTCGTGAGTTTTATAGCAGAAGATGAGCCGAGGAGGTAGGTAGAAAACTAAATGTAGCATTAACACTCAGAAGAGGAAGAGGGCCAAAGCCCATTATATTTTAAACTCTGAGCATTAATCTCTGGCACTCTTTGGAGGAAAGAATGGTCTTCGTCAGGCTTCATTAACTCCAGGTATGTCTCTGATGCATTCTGGTTTGCTGTACTCTGGAGTACCTTTGGTGAATAAACAACAAGTAAATAAATGACTGAAAAGTCTGCCATACTTGTGAAACAAATTCTCTGATAGCCTGGGATTGTACTCAGGGTGGAACTTTCATTAGGAACACGGTACAGACTGAAAACAATATGGGCGCTTGGTCCTTTAGGGAACGAAAATACTGCTGATGTGAAACCCTGCGTTTTGATTGCACCGGGAAGGACTTTGCACGGTCAAACTCTGTATTTTTAATGAAAATAGCGTTCAGATATCCTCCCGAGTTCTTCTCTGTACCTTTGAACTCTAAAAATATCTTTCTTTGGCTTTGCGCCGCTGTAACAATGATAATGAGCCATGGCGGCATTTCACCGCTCGTACTCTGCAAAACCCACAACTGAGTTGAGAAATCAAATGTATGGAAGGGAGGATGAAGAGGAGACTCATGAAGAGGTGGTGCAGTGACGGTGGTGAAATGGTGGTTTTATATGAAATAATGGTGAAAACGACGTATAATAGGGTTTTGGTGGAGAAACGCTTGACGACCGTTCGATCATAACCTGGAGGCGTAGATCAACGGCGGAGATCAATCCATGGAATGGTCTATGAAAATTGGGTGGGATAACATATGAAACATATGACTTTAATTTAAAACCCAAAACTTTGGTTATGACGGAGATACAAAGAAATGCGGAGAAAATCAGTGGAAGCGATTAGATCTGAGCCGTCAGACGTTAGATCCAATGGACGGTCAGGATTAAGTCAGAGAATCGCAATCGCAATGGACGAGAGGGATGCACATTTATAATTTGCGATGCGATTGGAAGGGAAAACGATGACCGTTGGATCTACACGGGGATTTACGGTGGAGATGTGGATCGGGGGTTCACAATCAGGGGGACACAAAGGGGCGGCACCAACAAACTTCCGATTGCGATTGGGTGGAGACATGCGATAGTCATTGGATCAACGGGGAGATGGACGACTAGGATCGGTTCGGAGCAATCACAATCGGAGGGAAAAAAGTGTGACACATTACGAACGTTCTGATTGTGATGGGGCAGGAATTGCGATGACCGTCGGATCGTGGGTTAAACGGATGGTTGGGATCGGATCGGGAGATGGCGTGATCGGGAATCGGAGGGAGGGACTTGCGATCAATCGAAGGGGAAAGCGATCGGCGGGGAGTGCGATTGAGAAGACTTGTGATTAGCGCGGGCCGTTCGATCTACGTGTAGATCAATGGTGCGGAACACAGTGGAGGACTTAATCAACAAAATACAATCACATCGGAGTTTTTCGGTTGTAACAAAGGAAATGCGCCCTCCCGACACTCTGATTGCAATTGGCGCTTTAAGACTGAAACGCTTGGTCTTAGCGCCGAGGCGTATGGGGGAAGTGGTTAAGGGGCTTGTGGCAAAGGGGCTAGGCCCTTAATATAAAGTTAAAAAGTCGGTTTCGGCCCATTTTTAATGAATTTCGAGGCCCATAAAGGGTAACGATAAGGGAGAAAAGGGGAATTTTAGCCAGACAAAGGGCAAGGGCAGGATTCAAAGGGGATTTTGGGTATGGTTTTGAGGGTAAAAGGGGACTTAGAGGGAAAAAGGAGGACTCTGTCAAAGGGGAAAAAAGGGGTAAAATGGGACATTTTGCAGAGGTACAAGGGGAAAATGAAGGTCTTTTGGGGCACAATTTTTAGCAATCAATGAGGCTCATGGACTCCATAACAACAGAGGGAAACAGTCAAAGGCAGGGAACAAAGGCTTCAAGGATGATGTGTTTTCAAGGAAAATGCATTCCTTGAAAGCTCACAAAAAAATCTAGCCCCTTGCTTGCTTGTCAAGGAATTCATAGGGGGCTAACAGGCCCATGACCATCCCGAACCCCACACACCATTTTTAACTATTTTTCTCCAAAACAAAGGTTTTAAACCTTTGTCTCCTCTTTTTATTTTTGTCGAATAATGTGACCCCTTCATGTTATTTATTCACCTCCGCTCCCAACCGTCGATCTCTGCGCGATCGACGGCTCTGATTTAAATCCTTCTTCTGCCTTCCTTTTGACTTCTCCCGATCAATCTCGACCGTTGGATGATGCCATCCAATGGCCATGCTCCCTCCACATGCCTTGTGAAGCAGTAAACCTATACATGCAGGATTTTATAACATTTGTTCATATTTTGCAAGATTTAATGGTTTTTCCGCCATGCTGAAGAAAATTCACAGGCTGAGGGTGACGATCCTCCTGCCTTTGATCCATTAAAGAAAATCATTTGCAGGGTTTAAAATTCACGTTTCATCGGTGTTTCATGAGGCATTGATGCCATATCACCACTGCGCAACCCTGCATACTAGCAAAACACAGTTAATCAAGCACAGTCAGAGAGTATCAGTGCCGAAGACAAAATATATCAGAACAGAATATTGAAGACAGATCTTCAGGGATTACGGCTAAGATGGTTTATCAAAAGCCTAATCCCTGCTTAAAAACACAGTTAAAAGAAAATTCATAAAGGATCATCATACAGAAAGCCTCCACCGCCACATCTCAGGAAAATTGATTCCTCCCAGCTACCATAGTGCCACTTGTGCCTCAAAGTATTCAAAGAGAGGCCGAATTTATTGATTAGGATCAAATATCTGCCTCACAACGTAGCCAGAGAGTAAATTCTGCAAACAATCTTAATGGCAAAATATCAGTAGAGTTACTTTGGCATCACACAGAGCCTCAAAGGTAAAAAGGAGCTCCCATTGAGCTTAAATCTTTATGTAAATCATTTAATACAGAAGACACCTATGTAAGCTTCTTCATTGAGCCCCCAAAGGCCAAGAAGCCATTTAAGTCTGTATTAATTATCTTTAGAGATCTTTTATCAAATCTCACCTCCTCATTCTTCTATAAATACTACTGCAGAAGATGAGAGAGGGGTTGGTTGATGTAGTTACTGAGCATTGAAATGTAATTGAGCTTGAGACTTCTATCTGTAAATAGTGTTCACTGGCCCTTGGAGCTCTTCTTGTGATAGATAAGTTAGGCTGAGATGAGTAGATGATTGCTAAACTAAAGCATTGGACTTAAAGCTATAACTGGTTTGGAGCATCAATACAAGCTAATTTATGGGATCCTGGTCTATGTTGATGGTGATGTTTTTCTCATTGTAACTTGTCTTTTTGTTTCTATTTTCACTATGTTTCATATTCTCTTATAAAGAACAGCATGCATAGAGTTAGGACCTACTGTATATCAGTACCCTTCTCTAACTTAAAATCCTTATCTGAATATTTTCTTCCAATCTGTGTTATTTGGGAATGATTCAATTCAGTTTAACCATAGGAATGCTGGCGTTCCCTCATCTTATTGCCTTAGCTGAATATTATTCTTGAATTTTATGCTCAGTATTAGTGAAGTAGAGATGAACTAAGGAAGATATGGTATGCCCTGGTCCTAGTTTTATCCCCAAAGATTGTGTGAATGTTTCCCTTGGAATGTGTTAAAAGTTGGCTAGTTTCAAAGTACTTACTAGATCTTAGGCCATTCTGTGTTATATTTGTGTTTGTCTTGAAAGTAACCAAGTAAAGCAGAGCTAGGAGAGGATTTTTGGTTAGCCCGGCCCGCTAGTTTCTACTCCAACAGTTGCCTTCGAGTTTCCCTCTGTTTTAACATTTTTTCTATTGAAAGTGTATCAAAGGCTGGCTAGTTTAAAAGCACTTACCAGATCCTAGTTTGCTTTTATGTCTTTATTAAGTGTATGTCAAAAGCTGGCTAGTTTAAAAGTACTTACCAAATCTTGGGCTGCTCTTTGTTCTCCATCTGTTCAATTTCTCCTTCTTATTGTGCCATTTCATTCCATAAGTCAATCTTCAAAGAGATCCTTAGACATAGATGACGTGCCCCATGGAGCACTCTTGGCTCTTGTTGTTCCAATTAAACCCTATTATGACTCCATAGCCCAATGGACTAAAACCTGCAATTATCTATCTTTTTGGCCGAAGCTTACTCTGATTGCTTGCAACTTCTCACCTTTGAAACTCTTTGTATTTAGAACTTTCCACCTCAAACAATAATCATGCTCAACCATCCAAAAAACAAAACAAACCCTTGGCCTTCATAACTAGCCTAATATCATTACCCTAAACTTCAAATACAAATCCATCTTTGCACTCATTGGAGAGATCCCTCTCTGGATTAAGGAGGGCTAGATCCTAGAATCCCAAAGTGGTTGAAACGATGTTTCTCCCTGTGATCGGACTTTTTCCAATCTTGCTGATTATAGGGAGCTAACAGATTCTATGAAAGCATGATTAACATTTATTTTTTTCTCGTCATGAGTTTCCTATACTACCTTTCTGCCATTAGAAATAATTTTTTATAGCAACTTTTTCAAAACTTCCTTCAAACCTTCCATGTATGCTTTTAGATAGTTATTCATGTCTTCCATGTTGCCTTTCATTTTTTCATAAATCTTAGCTTACATGCCATCCATCTTAGCTTCCATGCCATTCTTCAAACCATCCATCTTAGTTTCCACACCATTCTTCTTAGCTTCCATGACATTCATCTTAGCTTCCATGCCTTTCTTCAAACCATCCATTTTAGCTTCCATTTCATTTTTGGTTACTTTTTGCCAAAGCGAAATTTTTTTCACTTGGTCTCATAATTTTGATACATCATGTTGCACTTTTTATTCTTCATGCATCATAGTAGAAGTTTCAGAGGGATTAATGGGTGTGGAATTATTTTTGGGAGGAAATTTAGAACAAAATGCTGATATCTATGCTTAAATATGCCCTTGGAATCACTTCAAACTGATTTTTCAAAAAAACATTATGCAATTTAACAAAAAGATACACACATTTTTCTTACTTTTGAGGGGCTCACTATTGATCATGTTGTATCTCTGTTATTTCTAATCCCCAAGATTTGAACTTCAGACCTGTAGTATCCCTCTGAGTCTTCTTTCCAATGCCATAGGTCAGATCTGATTTGGATTCTTCAAGAAAACATTATCCCCAATCTCCCAGAATGACCTAATTATGTACTGGTTCAGTAGAGCGAACTTGTATGGTGTACCACATGTCACTATTTTGTCTTTTGGTTTTCAAATCGATGCACCAGAAACAAAGTTTGTTCTAGGATTCTTGCTTGTTTTTTCCCAGTTGGATATCTTGTGGGCCATAGTAATGGGATCTAGGAACTCTTTTGTAACATCCTTTTTCTCTTTTTGACCTTTGGGGGCTTGCAGAGTATTTTTTCCTTGTGGAAAAATTTTTCATGGCCTTTTTTACTCTTTTATTTTGCACAACTAAGTCATCTAAGGATAGGCCACATTTATTGCATATAGATATGCTATCAAGTAGACTTGAAAAATTTTGTATTGACTTGTTTACCTTCATATATGTGCAGAGGCCTAACAATGCCTTAGTGATGATATAATATATTCCCCCTACGTGTAGAACTCATAGGGGTTCTGGAAAACAATTTGTATTTTCAAATAATGTACAAACTTTGAAGGAAGGGCTACAAGATAAACTTGTTCCATAGGAGGTTTTTACTATCTCTTACTTCAAAGATTCTTTAGACCCAATATGTATGGAAATAATCATATTGTGACATTATTAAACATTAACACTACAAAATGCTTATCATAAATCTCCATTTCTGCCCCACATCAGTGTTCAAGAATAAAATATGTCAATTCTTCCATTATGTTTCTTTGTGGACTTCCATCTGCATTATGTACAATATCACCAGCTTCATATTTTATTGTCTCTTCTACATTTTTATCTACAAAGTTTGGGGAAAGTTTTGCTTCCCACCATCCCATAAGGGTGCCAGTAAAACACTGAATTAGTGTCTTACATGCTTCCACCTTATGTTTTCCTCTCATGCACATTAACTTATATTCAGTAAACATCCGATCTATCATTTGTCTTATTTTTCCTAAGATCAGGTTGCCAATATTCCATTCCTTATGGGCATCTATAAAAAAACATTTGAGTCTCGGGAAACTTTCCCTTACCACTTAGATCAGGTGCAGGGTATCTAGAGTATTGGCTAGGAAAGTGGTTCATAAACTAGTAGGAAATGGGACTCAAATGATGACTCTGGATTTTTTGTTTTATTTATTTATTTTGGAAACAAACTGGGAAATTTAACTACATATTTCTAAACAGAATATACAAGATGGATGAATAGTAATAAAGAAGGAATTTATTTGTCTTCTTTTATCAAATACATATTTTCAAACTCAGAGGAAAGGTCATCAATATTTTCATGGGTTGAAACAAATCCTCTATGTACTTCATTTCCCATTTCTTCAAAATGTTTTTCCATCTTTGCTAATAATTTATTTTCTTCATTACATTCTTATCTAACAAATTCTTCTATAGTAGGTATAGAAAAATTGAAATTCATTCAAACATTTATTGACAGTATTTACAGATACCTAAAGAGTGTCTACTTGGTAAAGCATTATTAGTCTAGTTTACTTGTTCACTGATATTTTGTATTATGCCCTCAGTCCCTATGGCATAATCATCTTTCAGAACTAAAGGTATTGCTTTAGCAACCTTTCTTGTATCTTAAAGAGTGATTCCTTTGTATCGAGGAAAAACACTGATATATTCAATTTGTGAGCCATCTATGTATGTCCATTTATGCTTAGATGAAGTAGATAAAGATTATGTAGACATCATCTGTACATCCCTATTATATGTTATTTTCTTCCATTCATTCTTTTGATCCATATAATATTTCCACGATAATGAAAGATTTTGATTTTCTTCTAAGGATGTAGAGATGTTAAATTCTTCTACATCTGGATGAGTATATAAATCCCAATTTAACATTCTCTTCGTCTAGTCTGTAACAACCTTATATTTCAGGTAGCCTTCCATGAGAGAGAAAAATTTATACATTTATGGTTTTGATGGTTTTTTGAAATTATTCGAAACGAGAATTTTGAATCTGCATGATGGAATTAGCTCATCCATTTGTTCTAAGTATCCAAGTACATAGATTAGGGTACCAGGAGGTCTCATTTTGCCAAACATTTCTGACAACCTTGGGTATTTATTTTCAAGAGATGGAAGTTCATGGATAACTAATATAGTATCATGAGGGAATTAGATATCATTGCATTTGGCGTTTGGACATGATTTTTTCATCATGGTAGATGGTGCTTCTTCCGTTCTTGGGTTATGGTTCTCATGAGTGCCAATATGTACAAGACACTGTAAATTGACCAATGACGGGAAGGTATGACATTTAACTACTAACTTAGAAAATCTTAAAACTTGAGAAAGCTCAAACAACTCGGTATGGACACAATTTGTATAGGCGGATGATGATTATGTTGTGGATTCTTCAAAAGAAATGGGATTTGAGTGTTTATATTCTTATATTTCTCTGTCTATATTTCTTCTGGGAATGGTAGAGCGTCTTAGAAAGGGTAATATAACAAAGGGATAATCTTCTTTTATCTGAGTAGAAGTTATACACTGAATTCTAGGGGTTTTTGGTATATCAACCACCCAATTCTCAGGAAAAATCAACTCTTCCCACTTTATCATTTGGTGTTCTATTTTCTGATTTTGGGCATCTGTAATAACTACAAAACTTGTCTTAGAATCCTAACTGGGGGAATGTGAACTTCAAGATAAAGTGTATTTGTGTGATGAAAACAACCCCTTGTATGTATAAATATATTTTTCCTTTTCCTCTTCATGTCAAACCTGTAAGTTTTGATCTTCATTTGTAAAATATCTTTGATATGTTCATCAAATACATATATATAAAAGTTTGGATAATATTCAAACCAAACTGGTCCATTTGAAAGGGGAGAAATAATCCCACCAAGCATGGATTCAATGTATTTATTATGTGTCATATGTCTGATTGTGGCCAAGACAAAAGTATTCAATGCTATGGGGGTTAAGGCAAAAATTTCTACCCTTATACACTCAAGATAAACATAAGATGTGTTGTGCTTTTGGACTTCTTTCTGTGGTTCTTTGGGATTTAATAAACCGATCGTTTGGATGGATTCTGCATTTTCTTAAATTTGGTTGACACATTCTTTAACAGACACTCTAGTAATAGCCTTTAAATGAAACATAGATAGATCATAATAGACTTCAGAAGTATTTATCATGGAATAAGAAGCTTTATAACAAAAATGGTATATCAAGATAATCATTCTTTTGTTCCTTTTCTTGGACTTCATGGAAAGATACAGATTTTCTTCCAGCTTCCACTTTTAATGAGAAGAAATTGTTTCGTACTAACCCGATGAACCAAACATTATAGGTTCAAAAATTTCTAATTCAACAATATTTATCATAGAAGAATAGGCTTTATAAAAATAATTTTTATATCAAGATATTCATTCTTTTGTTCGCTTTCTTGGACTTCATGGAAAGATACAAATTTTCTTCCATCTTCCACTTTTAATGAGAAGGAATAGTTTTAGAATTACGTGATGAACCAAATGTTACTGGCTCTAATACCACTTGGATCGTGTTGGTCACAAAGGCTTCCTCCAATGGATAATGAAGGTTGCAAAATGATATAATTTTTTACTGTGCTACGTGAACTATTACACAAACTTGTACATGAACCTTCAGACATATCGAATGCAAGATGAGCTCTTTCAATGGCATTCTGCCTATACATGAAAAACTACACTCCCTGATCCTAAGTGAAGATACAATGAATCTTAGATGAAATTCACACAGTAAAAAAATTATAATACAGAGATATAATGTAGCCAAATATGAGACGAGAAACTTCTTCTTTTATTAATTTTCAAAATAGTTGGTTATTACAATCATAGAGTCTCGGTTTTTATCAGATATTGACTGCAAAAGAATTTATCAGTTATTCTAGCTCAAGACAAGCTATAAAATGAAGGTGTCATGTCACTTTGCAGACTATTCCTATGAACCAGAGAACTCAAACCAAAAGACTCTTCCCTAAGAAATTTTGGCCACTTTAGGTTCTCACTAGGCTCACAGGTCTTGATGCGTAGGCTTCTCGAACTTTAGATTTTCTATGACTCAATTACAGACAGAAGAATTTCACTGTGATGCACGCAGATTTCCTTCAAGACGCAAATTCAGAGTAAGGATAATTATTGACTCTCAAACTCCTAATCTCTCTAACTCTCGATTCCCCTCAATGGTTCTCCTCACCTTATTTATAAGAAATTAGGGGAGAGAGAGGGCATCTTATGGTACTACTAATACTAACTAATATCTCTTTCGGGAGGAGAATTATATTTTTTATATTTTCATTGTAAATATATATTTATCATCTTATTTAAGATAAACATAAATTTTTCCAAAGTAGCATGACCATGTTTTTTGGGAAGGTCAAGGTTAAAATAGATAGAATGCCAGACATTTTATAAAAAAAAATTCTTTTTGTTTTTCAAAAGCTCCCGCATTTGATATTGTAATCTATTTTCATATGTTGAATAGAAATACATTGTTATGGTGCTCTACAATTCAATAAAAAAAAATAAAAAATATATATATTTATATTAAAAAAGAAAAAAAAAATACAAGATGGGTTTATAGTAAATTTAGATTTATATTTTTGAATTAAAACTAAAACTAAAAATGTTTGATAATTTTATTACATGACAATGATAATATAACAAATATTTACTTTTGAAAATAAGTGGATATGGAAATGGAAAATATGATTTATAACACTTTCAGAAGAAAATTGTGTATCGTTATTAGCTTTGTAGCATTATTACATGATAGTTTTCTACCAAAAGTGTTCATCAATATGAATAACTATGGAAGCCTACATTCTCTTGTAATGGAAAAAAATGTTTACTTACTTAATATGTAATAAGAAAAATAAATCAGTGTGTGTGTGTGTGTGTGTGTGTACAACAACCTCTAAAAAATAAATTAGGTAGATCCATCTTAAATCAAGATCTATCAAACATAAAGAAGAATCCAGTTTGTCAAGGTACATTTTTAAATCTTTTAATTCCATTTTATTGAGTATGAAGGATTAATAAATAACATGGGATCAAATGATGAAAACATTTCACCTTAAGAAATTAAATTACTCTGAGTGTTTAATAGAGAAGGATTTAAGATGGATGTACACTAATCACTAATCTTATAATAATACAAGTTACAAGGTTTTTTTTTTCCCCGGATGAAAAATACATTTTTTATATTAAAGGTATAAATAAACTTGTACATATGTCCATATACATGTTTTTTTAGCATTATGCATGATACTACCGAAAAATCATCCAACTTCCCTGGTACAAATTCATATTCAAATAGGTCCATAGATGAAAATCGATTGCCCATATGCATTATCATTTGGCAAAAAAATATTTCCTAGAAATTCATGATACTAATAATATAAAACATAACCATATACATGAATTTTTCATAAAATACATAAAGAAAATTTTATATGGGATATTGATCAAGCTCTCTTCTTTGATAGTATTTTCCTCATAGAAACCACATCTCATAACACTCACAACAACCTAAAGCCCCTCCTTTGATAGAGCATCAGCAACCCTGTTTGATTCTCTATAAATTTTCCTGATAGTGATATCCTAGAAAAAACTAATAAGTACCTTGATTCAGTCCATCCAGCTTTGGAATACAGGTGGAGAAAAGTAAGTGTTTCCAAAAACTCCATTGATGAGTGCTTTTGATTCCCCATAAACATGGATAATCTCCATAGATTTCTCCCTAGTAAACCATAGAAGTCCCCACAAAGCCAATATTTTTCTCTAGTGTTATATCTTGATCCCCCATGCTAATATAGCTTGTAATGTACTCAATTATTTATTCTAATCCATGCTCCACATCTGCATTGTTCACTCTGTATAGCACCATAAAAATATCCAGCTAAAAACAAAATAGGTGAAGGCATATTCCTAGATGAATAATATTTTGTGATAATTATCCGTTGTTCCTGTGCCTCCAACTACGATTGTATTTTGAAGTAAATTTGGTGTGCGTTTATCGTGATACCTTCGAAGATGAGAGAGTTTTGAGCTCACAATATCTCCCAAATAACAAATAAATGAATAGAGTTGTGTTGTCCCTTCCATGAAGCCCACTATCAAAGACAGTGCTCAACTGATGGAAAAATTTTTAATGGTACATAATATGTATGGGGTATATGTGTCCATATAAGTAAGGAAAACTTGCAATTGATAAAGAGGGGTGGACTTGTCTCATTTGAATCACAACATTGGGGGAACCATCCTAGACCTTGGTAACCTCTCTTACTGAGATTATCCCACGTCAGAATCTTGTTATGTCACACCATCCAATTCAATAGGATAATTTTCAAGGGAAATTTCCTCTTCCAAACCTTCAAAAACCAATAGGGGTTAGTTGTAGTAAATCTAATTTTCATAATATACTTGTAAATGTTTGCTACCACTGGAAATCCTCGTTGAATTTTCCTAGCCCATGTGAGCGTGTTCCCTTTCACTTTTCTACAAATTTCATCTTGCCTTAGATCCTAGACATAATTGTTCCATTCATGTACCCTTTCTCCTTTTAGTCCTAAATCCTGAGTATCTTTCCAAATTGGGTATTGTCCACTCCACCTGCAAATGAATTTTTCCAAAAAAAAGATACCTATGGAATCGAGAACCCCCAAAGTATCCATCGAGAGAAAGTATGTACTACTAACCCCCAGGATATGGTCAAGACGAATTAATATCATGTTTCCTTTCCCAAAAAACCATTTAATCATTTGTAAGAACCATCATTTTATATTTTGAAAACTCAACTATGAACTAGATTGTTTTCCAATGTATGCTTCTCTGAACTAGTCTATGATGCTTCTATTCTTCATGTAATTTTCCCTCAAAATATCCCCCCATATACCATCTCGAGATAATTCTCTCCATATTGACTTAATGAGTTGAAACCATCCAAATATTTTTTTTAGTCCAAGATACCCCATCCTTCATATTCTTTTGTTTTGGTTATAGTGTTCCACTTTACAAAATGAAAATTTTGTACTTGTTTCATGCTTGACCATATGAATTGAGAGAGTATATAGTGTATTCTCGCAATGATATGGGTGAGGAGCTAAAAAATATGTTCCCATTATACAAACATTTCTTGTAGAACTGCCTAAACCAAAATGTATCTACCACCCAAAGTAAGCCATCGATGTGTCCAATACTCTAGTTTTTTTTTAAATTTGGTCAGGAGCCATGTCCGGTCCTTCAATTTTTAATTGTTTAACTTTAGTCTCAAGCCCGGATATGTGAAGAAATCCACTAGTAGCCTGGAGCCCACCACAAATATCGAAGCAATGAAATCAATCTCCATCATGTCCCTGCTTGAGAAAAGTAGAAGAGATTTGTGACAATTTGCAATCAACCCAGAGGCTTCTCTAAACACCAAAAATATGTAATTTAAAGCCATCCATTGTACTTTGGAGACCATCCCAAAGGTTTTTATGTCGTTGAAAAAAAATAATTTTGATATGTGCATCTCATTTTCTAGCCTTAAGCCTCTGAAAATTCGTAAGATTTTAGCGGCATTAATCTTCAGACTTATGCCATCCATAACCAGAATGAAGAGCAAGGGTAAAAGATAGAAACCCTGTCTCGGACCTCTACCCGCTCAAAATAAATTTGTGGGTTATCTATTTCTTAAAAAATAAAACCATGTAGTGGATACGCATGCCATAATCGAATCCACATTATGTACTTCCAGTCCAATTTTCAGTAGGATAATCCTCAAGAAAGACAAATTCACACAATCGTATGCCTTCTGCAACTAAAATTTCATAACCACCACTTCCAATTTCTTTAAATGAATGGAATGTATACCTTCATGTGTTATATAAATAGCGTCATGAATCGAATTTTTGTGAAGAAAACAAAATTCTCCCCTGGATATGAAATTTAATAATGTATTTTTGATGTGCTCCGCAATAATTTTAGAAATGAGCTTGTATGTTATGTTACAGAGACATATAGGTCTAAAATCCAGGAAAGAGGATGGATCATATACCTTTGGGATAAGTTCTATTAAATTCAATTTAATGGCTCCCGAAATGTGACCAGTAATCTGAGACTCTTCAACCAACTCCAAAAGCTCTTAAGCCATCAAATCAAAGAAATGCAAGAATATTGCCATCGTCCAACCATATTGTCTTGGAAATTTATCTTTTGTAAAGGACTTCAGGACCATATGAACTTCTTCGAGATAGGTTGGCCGAGCCTCATTTTTTTTTTCATTAGACATAATAGCATAATCTTATGATCCTCACAGCTGGTATTCAATATTTACTCCTTCTCAAGCTTTGAAAAAGTCCTCAAAATAATGTACTGCCTATTTTTGGATCTCCTATATAGAATATACGGTCTTCCCTTGTGCTCCTATTATATGCCATATATCATTTATGTTTCTTTTATGGTTTGCATATTTTTGGAAGAATTCAGTATTCTTTTCCCCTTATCTAAGCCATAAAGCTCTACTTTTTAATCTCCAAGTTGTCTCTTGTATTTGTATTATATGCCTTTTCCTACCCTCTAGCTCCTTCAATTGATCCATAGTACCCTGAGTTGTTGTCCATTGTTCCATATCTATACCAATATTTTTAATTTCTTCAATAAACAGTTTTAGTTCCAAGAATTTTTTTTTTTCCTGATGCTCCCATATCCTAACCTGCCTCTTCAATTTACTTAATTTTTGTGATATATTTTCCATGTTCGACTTCCTTGGAACCAACTCATTCAAATTCCAAATAGGGGTAACCAATTTTTTGAAATCATCACCCTCAAGCCATACTCTATTGAATTTGAAAGGGATCCCCTTCCAGACAAACTCCATACGCATTGAAGCACCATCGAAAAATGATCAAAAATGAAAGTCTTCTACACTGAGGAATTCATATTGTTGAATATCTCAACCAAGTTCTCATAAACCATAAATATATCTAATATTTTACCAATATGATCCTCTCCCCCTCTCCCATTATGCCAAGTAAGAGTGATGGGGATGAGGAAAATTTCCATAATATTTTTTTCATCGAAGAGGGTTTGTAATCTATCTACCAATGGATCCCTTCTCCAACGAGCCCCCAAAAATTCCTCCAAAGATAGTGTAGCATTGTAATCCCCTGCTATAATAAGAGATCCCATATCCAATACGTCTGAAGTCTCAATTTGGTCCCATTAGATTTTTCTCTCATTGTAAGGAGCATATAAATTTAGGATGCTAATCTTTTCTTTTATCCCACGAAAGTGACCCGTAAGAAAAATATCGGCTAATAATTTATGGGCTTTCAGATTTACCCATTTGGGGTCCCATAAAGTGGAAAGGCCACTTGAAATCCTATTAGAGCTCACAACAACCATGTACCAGTCCGAATATATGGATTGGAAATAATATAATGCCCTGCCAAATTCTGTCATAGTTTCCTGGATGAAAATGATGAAAGGTCGAAGAGAGAAGAAGAGGTGTCGCAAGGAAGTTTTTTTGGTGACATCCCCTATTCCAAAAATGTTAAGATAAAATATATTCATCAAGGGACATCCTCAAAGGAATCATACGCTTTAAGGGCCCTGGAGTCAAAGGAGGCAATGATAGGGATGTCACGCAAATTTGATGAATCATGGAAGGAAAGTGGTATGACAGTTGAATTACCTCTAAAATGACGACTACCTTTACCTCCCCCCTCCTACAAAAAATGATATTTCTAGCATAAACAAGACTCATGACAAGGGAGGTGTGCCGATTATTTCCCTTGTGAATGGTGAGGGTCAAAATATCCAGCGTAGTGTTTAACATCAAGAAGTTTAGATCACTACCCACCGAATTATGGGGGGAAGGTTGATCTGAATGGAGTATGTTAGTGTTGTTGTTCTAATTACTCTTTTAGATTCTAAATATAATGTTTTACATGTGCTTAAGGGTTCAAGTTCTCTTGCAAATTATTAAGTCTCATAAGTGTTTTTCATGTAAATTTAATGAACAATTTAACATAAAAACAAAGGATGAACAACAAAAAATAAAGTACAATACATCACCATACAACATATCGACATAGGTATTTTATGAAGGAGTTCACCCCTCCTGGCCTACATCTCCTTGGTCCAGCTTCCATGGCTTGGGCCTCTATATTATGCTCAAATTGACAAACTGACCTGTTACCAATGCTCTTTTTCTCTTGAAACCTGCACCAATGAGTCTAGAATTCCCAAAATGGTCATCTAGCCTCTTTCTACATCTGAATTGGTCGAAAACTCCAAAATCTATGACCATTTACATTTTCTCCACTATTTCAGGCCCTAATTTGGCTAACTGGAGCTAAACTGGAAATTTTCACCGAAATTGGCGGTCCGCTAACTTAGTCTCTCTTAAATATAATTAAGTGCATTTAAATTAATTAAACACATTCAGCGCTTTAATCAACACTTAAGATAATCTTGAATTAATAAGTGGATTAGGTGATGGTTAAGTACACGCTTATATGTAATTAAACACGGTTTAAGGCATTAAACTCTGCATTAGGAGTTAGCCCTGTCATTGGTTATGCACAAAGTCATATGGATCAGGGGTTGGTCCCCACTTTCCGTGGTTGTTGAACATTCTGAAATTTAAATATATGTTGAACTGCAATTATATGGTTAAGACATGCGGTATGGCGGAATGGTATTGCATGGCATTGGCTTGTGGGAGGTTGTGGAGTCGAAATGCAGCACCTCCGCCCAGACTTTGAACATAAAATTTTGATCCACCATACAACCATGGGGGGGGAGGGCATGTGGCGGCCCCTAGCTACACCACGTGTCCTCACCCAATTGGACCAACTTTGAACCAAACAAAAATTGCCATGTAACCCAAATTTCTCAGCCAATACCATGCTACCACTTGGCAGTTCATCATTCGTCAGAGGAAAATGACAAATTTAACCCTGCCCAGTCAGCATGCCACATCAACAATATGGACTACTAATTGGGCACCTATTTGTCCTTTTTTTTTCCCTATTTAGTAAAGCGAACATAACTCGTTTTCGAGAGCATACGGAGTCCATTTTGTGCGAAACGAAGTGCGTCAGTTTCAGAATGATGAGCACTACGTGGTTGTTCATGTTTCGATCCATTATGAGAACTTTTATTTTTGAGCATAATACTAAGCCCTTGATCATTCCTCCCTAGTGGAAGCCTTTGGACCCCAAAATATCATATTGAGTTGCTAAACATGTGAGGGTAAAATTCCCTCACCATACCAATTTCAATCCATTTGGCCTTTGAAAGATTTTTTCCTTTCAGCCCCACTCGAAGATAGTTGACACTTCCTTTTGTTGATGCCCTTGTCCTCCTGTCAAGTATGGTGTCTTGTTGTAGCTCAACAAAGAATTCTGGAGAAAAATATTCAATATATGGGAGTTGAACATTCTCTCCTTGAACTTCAATCAAAGGAGGCTCATAAAATCTCAAATTTTCAACATTAACAACTAAATAAATTTTCATGTATGAAGGAAAATCAAGCTTGAAGGCATTGTTACCAATATTTTCTAGAATTTTGAAAGGACCATAACAGATTGGTTTCAGCTTTTTACCTTCTCCTTGAAGCCTTTCCTTGCTAATGTGAAGCCAAACTTCATCACCAAATTGAAAGTTATGATCCACCGAATGTTTGTCATGCCTTGCTTTGTACTTGCCTTGAATTTTCTCTAGTGGACCTTGCATTGTTTGATGAATCAACTGAATTTTCTCTATGAATTTCTTTTCTTTATCTATGTCACTATTTCCATCGATAGCTACAACTTTCCCAAAAATGAAATCCAATGGCGATTTTGAAAGTATCAAAGACATGCCTCAAATGGAAATGTTTACGTAGACGAATGTTTTGCACGGTTGTAATCATGTTGAATGTAAAGAAATCGTTCATCCCACAACTTAGGATATTTGCTGCAATATCCTCGAAGAATATGAATGATTGTTCTGTTGATCACCTCAATTTTACCATCTATTTGTGGATAAAAGGTTGTACTCTTATTCAACTTAATGTCCATCAAGTCCCACAAACTTGTCGAAAAATTCCCAACAAATTGAGAATCTCGATCACTTACAATAGATGTAGGCAATCCAAAATGAACCGAAATATTTTGAAAGAAAATATGATTTTTTTTTTCAGCTGTAACTTGATTTTTACATGGCATAAAAATACACATTTTTCTGAACCTATCCACAACTACATACAAATAATCATGACCTCTTTTCGACAAATGAAGACCTCCTACAAAATCCACAGAAATACTCTCCCATGGACGTGAATTAACTGAGAGTGGTGTGTACAATCCTAACTTCATATTACTAGGCTTATTTACTACACATAATGAACAACCTTTAATAAAAAGTGACACGCTTTCAAGCATACGAGGCCAATACCAATACCTCTAAAGGTTTGCCGCTATTTTACTTACACCAAAATGTCCCGCAATAAGAGAAGTGTGTGCTTCCCTTATTACATTCACTCTCTCACCCTGTGGAATACAAAGCTTTCCCAATTGATACAACAAGTCATTATGAACATGATAATCTAATTCCTCAACTTGGCAACCTTGACTCAAGTTTTCATAAAAATTTTGAGATTCATTTTCAAATGCATATTGTTCATTGTAGCTTTCATGTAAAAATAGAAGTATTCTTGAGTAAAGTAGTTACATTAATAATAGGTCTAGAAAGCATATCAGAAACCTTGTTGTATATACCTTTATTATACCTGATGACCAAGTGGAATTGCTGCAAGAATCCCACCCATCGAAAGTGTCTTGACTGCTGCAATTTAGTTTGCAATTGAAAGTATTGCAATGGTTGGTGATCAGTGTGAATGATGGTTTACTTTCCCATCAAATAATGTTTCCATTTATTCACACTCTGAACCAACTCATATAGCTCCTTGTCATATGTAGGATAATTTATCACTACACTTTTAAACATATCTGAATGGAATGAAATAAGCTTATCATGTTGTAAAAGGACTACGCCCATGGCATAGTCACTTGCATCGGTTTGAATCTCAAAGGGTTGTCTCAAGTCCGGTAGTGGTAATATTGGGGCTGAACTGGTCTTCTTTTTCAAAGAATCTAATTCTTTTTGTTGATTTCCTCCCCACTGGAAGACTTTCTTAACACTAGTCAATGCATGTAATGGAGCTGAAATAGAGAAATAATTAGCAATGAACTTCCTCCAATACTATGCTTCTCCTAGAAAAATTCTTACCTCCATGACTGACTTGGGTGTAGGCCAATTCACAATGACCTCAAATTTAGAGGGGTATATCTTCAACTCACCTCCTCCAACAATATTTCCCAAATACACTAAATTTTTTTTACCAAATTCTCATTTCGACATCTTCAAAAACAATTGTTCTTTTCTCAAGAAATCAAGCACCTTTCTCACATGCATGATAGGTTCTTCTCGTGATTTTCTAAAT
This sequence comes from Pinus albicaulis, assembly GCA_034641835.2. Classification (NCBI taxonomy): domain Eukaryota; kingdom Viridiplantae; phylum Streptophyta; class Pinopsida; order Pinales; family Pinaceae; genus Pinus; species Pinus albicaulis. Next base: position 140,391,715 of record CM076583.1, on the reverse strand, counting down.
ATAAAAATATCATCTAAGTATACAATCACAAACTCATCTAGAAATGGTCTCAATACATCATTCTTAACTCTCATGAAAGTAGTTGGAGCGTTGCAAAGACCAAAAGGCATAACAAGCCACTCAAGCAATCCTTGTTTATTTTTAAATTCGGTCTTCCATATGTCCTCTTCAGTTATTATAACTTGATGATAACCACTTCTTAAATCTAACTTAGTGAAATACTTTGCATACCATAATTTATCAAGCAAGTCATCAATACTTGGGAGCGGATAACGATTCTTTATCGTGATTTTTTTTATGCACAAAAATCCACACACATGCACCATGTTCCATAATTCTTGGTCACCAAACCAATCAGTGAACCACATGGCAAGGTAGATGGATGAATGATACATTTATTCAACAATTCTAGGATTTTCTTCTTGATTTCTGCACTTTCCATTATGGACATGAAATACACACCAATGTTAGGGAGTGGAACATCCTGTTGTAGTTGTAACTCATGTTGGATTCCCCTCTTGGGAGGTAATCCCTTTGGCTCCTGAAATATCTCGCCATGGTGACCTACCATATTAAAAAAATCATATTTTAATCTATCATCAAAACCTTCAAAAGATTCAAAATCCTTATCATTCTTTTGTTTGATCATAAGAAGCACAAAGTTTTTTCTTGAGTTTACTAGTCTCTTCATTTGCCCAACATTAACCAAAGAGAGGTTTAGCTTTTTGCGATGAGCTCTCACAATATATTCCACTCCACATTTGAAAAAGTGGTACTTGTTCTCATGGTGATAGAAGATTTATTTATGTTGGAAATATTGTCATTGATGGAAAAGGAGCACAAAGGAGTAGCACCAAAACCAGCAATAAGACAAAGAAGAAGAGGTAGAAGAGGCAGCAAAGGAATAAAATGAAGGCTCGAGGTGATGTAATGGTTATATGAATAACCAGAAGAACAAGCTCAGGAGAGATTCATAGAAGCGGCAAAGAAGCAGAGACAGGAGAGGTAGCACATAAGCAGAGGCAGTAGAGGCAGTGAATGCAGTGGAGAAGAAGCAAAGGTAGCAGAGGCAGCAAAGGCAGCAGAGAAGCAGCAAAGGCGTGCAACAAGCATAAGAATCCCAAGTCAGAGAGAATATCGAATAGAAGAAAAAGCTCAGGAGAGATCAGTGCATTTACAAACTGAATAAAGCTCAGGAAGGATAGCGGAGATGCAGAGGAGTGACGACAGCTGAAAGAAGGAAAATCGACTAAGGCAGAGGACTCTCAGAATAATTCCAAGGGAGGTGATCAGATGGCAAAGATTGATTCGCAGAAATTAAGGCGAGAGATGAACGATGGATATCGAATCACACCAGGAGATATTTTACAAATCGCAACTTTTAAAAGTTTAGTGTCAAGGCATGGTAAGCTAAGTTGGTTGTGATGCGAAGTGAAGGAGCCACATGTCAGCACTGCATACGAGCGCACATCACAAATCTTAGAGGATACCATTAATATTTCACATGGTATGGTAAATTGTATGCGATGCGATGAGGGAAGAGCCACGTATCAGCACTGCGCACGAGCACACATTGCAAATCATAGAGGATATCATTAAGAATTTTCACTGTATGGTAAATTGTATGCGATGTGATGAGAGAAGAGCCATGTGTCAGCTCTGCACACTAGCACACATTCCAGATTATATGAGCTAGTGATATCCATGAGAGTTAAACTTGTGGGCAAGCAAAGTGCGATGTACTGTGATTGGTGGAAAGTGTTGTGGGACCCTCCCGTAAAGAAGTTCTGTCGATATGTAATTACTTTGGGTTTTATGTTTAATCGGGTTTAAAGTAATAATTTTTGATTCCGCTGCATATTATGATATTTTTGCAAAATGTTAAAAGGTGCGAGCAAGCAATGTGCGACGTATTTTGATTGGTCAAGTAGTGTGGGACCCGATAACCCCTATTCCGTGTATGTTAATATGCGATGTTTGATCGCTAACGTATGTATGTGGAATAAACATCGATATTGGACTCTGCTATGTTAAAAGGGATTTATGTGGGCCATAACCCACTGGTAACAGTGTTATGCAGTTGCAGCTGTGTAATAAAGGGAAAAGTCTGAACACAGCAAGTAAAGGCTCGGGCAAGTAAAAGGACCCGACCTCATGCAGAAGAGTGCAACAACATGGGTCAAGTCAGGAAAAAAGTGCAGTTATGTAGCACCGTTGAAATATAACTACAAAAACATAAAATACAAAGGAACAACAAGCAGAAGAGGACAAACACATAGAAAAGATAAGAATTTGAAAGGGTTGAAGTGGAATATTATTGTAACTGTAAATGTATTAATTATTTTATATTGTTTTTGATGCAAAGGCAAGTCTCCGTAGGCAAATCAAAACTCCAATTTAATATTGAAATGAGTGTATTTAGTGTTATAACATGCTAAATATGGGTGGAAGGCAAGAATCATGCATGTTCACTTCATATTCCCATATAGAATACAAACAACCATGAAGTAATCTCTATAAATGATGTTATTGTTATATGCATAGAGAAGTTAGAGAGTGGAAGAATAAGACAGAGCAGATAGATAAATTGTGATGATCCAGAGATGATATAAAGCAGATTTGAAGGCAGGAAGGACAACAGTGAAGAAGGAGAAAAATTGAGTCGGTATCCAGGTAAATCAGCATATGATTTTATGGTAGTGTGAGTAATTTGGTGCTTCCATATCAAGTTATAGCTTGATATATGTCCATTTGTAGTTGGTTGAGGTAGGAGCCTCCTGTGGATTTTAGCCTGCAGAAAATAGATGGGAGTTGGAGCTTCCTTATAAGTAGTAGCTTGTAGAATTTGAGGTAGTAGCCTCCTGTAGGTTGGAGGCTACAAAAAACTAGTGGTGAGAGGGAGCTAGAGCTTGCCTTTGCATCACAACAATAACAAGATGTGGTTTTCTCCCTTATGGGTTTCCACTTATATATGTTGTCTATATGCAAGATGATTATGTGTTGATGTTCTGTATTTAATCTTCTTAATACTTGTTGCTTACATATTAATATTGTTGTTTCATTATACATTAAGTAGATCATGAAATGAAGATGTAAATAATTTTAAAATAATGTTTAAAAGTCCATAAATGTATTAAACTGATTCACCCCCGCTCTCAGTTTAACTAAGGGTTCAACAATTGGTATCAAAGCTAGTTCCTTATGTATCAGTTTAACAACTGGAAGGAGATCTTAGGTCCCCAAGATGGCTAGCCTAGAAGGATGCTCAACAAATAAATCCCCTTTGTTTATCGGAACAAACTATGCCTTCTGGAAAATAAGAATGAGGACGTACATAATTTCTCTAGGAATAGAAGTTTGGGCTACCGTGGAAATAGGATATGCTCCAAAGGATACTGACACAGAGAAATAAGCCAAACAAGATTTCATAGCTAATGCAAAAGCAATGAATGAACTCTTGAGTGATCTGTGTGAATCATAATTTATCAAAGTAATGCACAGTAAGATAACCAAAGTAATATGGGATACATTAGAAAATATCCATGAGGGATATAAAAAGGTGAAGATGGCCAAACTGCAAGCCTATATAGCTCAGTTTGAAAATGTAAAAATGAATGAAGATGAAGATATAGCCATTTTCTTCTTAAAGGTTGTTGAAATTGTGAATAACATGAAATCTCTAGGAGAAACCATTAAGGAATGTGTAATTGTACAAAATATATTGAGATCTTTACCATCCAGGTTTAACCCTAAGGTTTTTGCCATAGAAGAAACATCAAACTGGGAAACATTTACCATGAACCAATTTCTTCGAAACTTGATAGCCTATGAGATGAGACTTCAAAAATGGAAGTCAAATGTGAGGGAGGCAGCCTTTAAGGCTGATATGTACAGAGAAGAGAAGGAAGGCACATGCTCCTACTCTGATGAATAAGAGGCCAAATTTGTCAGAAGATTGGAGAAAGGCACAGGTAAGTATAAAGGTAAACTTCCATTTAATTGCTTTAAATTTGGAAGAGTGGGGCACTATTCATCTAAATGTCCTCACAAGAAAATGGAGAATCAATCAAGAGGGAAGGAGAAAACCAATTTCAGCAATAGGCTGAAAGGGAACAGATTTAATCAAAGATAATTCTATTTTCAACAAGACAACAATGCATATGAGAGCTCAGATGAATCCCCCAATGAAGAAGGAACATAAGAATTAATTTTGATGGCCAAGGAAGAGCTTGAGGAAGATGTCCTGGAATTTGAAGACGAAGGTGAGTTAGATCTTGAGGGGGAGCTAATTAGTGCCCTGGAGGAAATAAGCAGACTTAAACTTAAGAGTAAGAAGCAGAAATAGATTCTTATAAAATATGCAAAGAAAGAACCAGACTCAGAAGATCTTATTAAATTGAATATTGAACTATAATAATAAAGGAAATAGAGGATATTTTGAAAAGAGAAATAAAGGAGAAAAATCAGGAGCGAGAAAAGCTGGAAGAGGAAGTGGTAAGACTAAGGAAGATATTAGAAAAGGTCCAAATTGAATTAACTATGAATATTTCTCAAATCAAAAGCTCTGGTCATTTGGAAAAAATTCTTAATGCTCAAAGATATCCTCATATAAAGGTTGGGATAGGATATGAAGGAGAAACTAGCAAATCTAAGGTAGAAGATAACAAGAATATCATTTTTGTAAAAGCTGTAAAGGATAATGAAGAAGCAAAAAGGGAATCCACGAAATTAGAAACCAACAAGACCATGATATATAATGAAACAATTAGAAACAAGCAGCAACCTCAAGTGACAAAGAAATAAACAAAGAAACAGTCGACTGCAAAAGAGTCATGCGCTCCTAAGGATGAATTGAACAAATTCGGAAGATGTCGAAGGAGGTTCCTTCCTCCTGTGAGAAGTATCACTTGCTTCATCTGCCACAACCCTAGACATATTGCGGCATACTGTAAGATAAATAAAATCCAGTCCAACCAGCAAAAGATGCAAGAAACAAAAATATTACCTCAAACAACTCTCTTTGCCAGAGACAGCTACTACTTCCATGGGTATTGTTTTTAGTGTAAAGGGTTCGGTCATAAATCCATGGAGTGCATAACGTACATACAGAGTCTGGTGTATGGAAACTCAAGGGGAATTAAGAACAATGGCGGATTCACTTGTATACATAATCCATTCAGAAATATAATCAAATTTTTTTGCTACCATAAAATTGGGCACAAGTCTCACGAATTTCCTCTCAAAGATTGTGGTCCATCTCCTCGGGAAATTTACCAAACAAAAGGCCGCATGCAATGAAAAAGTAGCTAAATAAGTGTGATTTGGTTCAAATAGCTCAAGATCAGAAAATACAATGGTATGTGGACAGTGTGTGCTCAAAACATATGACTGGAGACCAAAGAAATTATTAACCATTGATGAAAAGAAATCTGGAAATGTAACATTCAGCGATGATCGAGCAAGGAAAATCAAGGGAAAAGGCTCAGTCAACCTGAATAATGGAAGAGGAGAGGCTCATGATGTACTATTTGTGGATGGTCTAAAAGCTAATCTGCTAAGTGTCAGTAAAATGTGTGATAAAGGTTGTGAGGTCCTTTTTAGAGCCCAATATTGTGAAGTAAGGTCTATCACCACAGGAAAAACCCTGATCAAAGGTGTTCGAACAGAGAGTAATGTCTATATAGTATAAAAATAGAATGAAGCATGCCAAATCAGCAAACTTGACGAATCTTGGCTATGGCATAGAATATTGGGACATATAAACCTTGACCACATCATCAAACTGAGTAAGAAGAAAGTTGTTAGAGGTTTGCCTACAATAAATAAGCCTAAAAATACCATATGTAAGTCCTGCCAACTAGGCAAAAAAACTCGCACATCATTCAAAGCTAAAGACCAATTATCTACAAGTAAGCCTCTTCAGCTTGTACACATGGACCTGTGCAAACCTTCAAGAACTAATACACCAAGTGTAGAATCATATTTCATACTGATAATAGATTATTTTTCTAGATTGACATGGGTGGCATTCCTAAAATATAAATCTGAAGCGTTTGAGAAATTCAATATATTCAAGGCACTGGCAGAAAATCAAACTGGATGTAAGCTAAAATGCATCATATTAGATAGAGGAGGTGAATTCACTAATGATAATTTTACAGACCTATGAAATGAATGTGGGATAAAGCAACAATTCAAATTTGAAAGTACACCTCAATATAATGGAGTGGCAGAGAGGCAAAACTGGTCAGTAAAACAAATTGCCAAAGCCATGATGCAAGAAAGTAACATTCCCCAAACCTACTGGGCAGAAGCGGTACACACAGTTGTTCATATTCTTAACAAAGCTCATCTTAGACCAAATTGTGATAAGACTCCATATGAATTGTGGCATGGGAAACTCGCATCAATCAAGCACTTTAGTTTCTTTGGCAACAAATGGTTCATAAAGAGTAATGATGAAAAATTGGGGAAGTATGATGCAAGAGCTGATGAAGGAATATTTTTGGGATATGCATCCAAGAGTAAGGGATACAAGTGCTACAAAAAAGACTGCATAAAATTGTGGAAATTATTGATGTGATATTCGACAAAGATCTGCCAAACAGAACCAGAATCACAAGCTGCGCCAATCCTCCAGATGATCATGAAGATGAGAATCAAGAAAATGAAGAACAAATTAAGACAAAAGAAGATACTGAATTACACTCAAAAGGACCCTCGAGACACACTCAGAAGAACCATCCAGAAGATCAAATCATTGGAGACAAGAGTGCATGAGTCCAAACTAGAAGACAACTAGCTGAACAGACTGAGGAAGTGTACCTAGCCATGCTGTCACAGATAGAACCAAAGAATTTTGATGAAGCCAACAAAGAAAAAAATTGGGTAAATGTTATGAATGAAGAACTCGACCAAATTGAGAAGAAAAATACCTGGGAGTTAATGCCAAGACCCACTGGGAAAAAATTCATTGGCACAAAGTAGATATTCAAGAATAAGATGAATGAACAAGGTCAGGTAATCAGAAATAAATCTAGACTTGTATGCAAGGGATACTCTCAAATTGAAGGTCTTGATTATGATGAAACTTTTTCCCCTGTAGCAAGAATGGAAGCAATCATAATGTTTTTTACTATTGCTTGCTATCATGATTTCAAGGTATATCAAACGGATGTGAAGTCTCCTTCTTGAATGGAGATCTAGAGGAAGAATTCTCCATGGAACAACCTGAAGGATTTTCCTTAATAGATAAACACGACTATGTGTGTAGATTAAAGAAAGCCTTATAAGTTCTCAAACAAGCTCCACATGCATGGTATTCTAGGATGGACAAATACTTACAAAGACAAGGTTTCAATAAAGGAGGAGTAGACAACAATCTGTACATAAAGGCTAATGAAAATGAACTCTTAATTGTTGTATTAAATGTAGATGACATCATGTTTAGTAGCAACAAAGATGAGTTAGCAAAAGGATTTGCGGAAGAGTAGCCCATAAAAGTTGTCACAGAAAAGCTAGAGCTATGGAGCAGTGGTATGGTACATGTCCTCAAGATCAGAGTATTACGATACAAGTACATAACATTCTATGGTGAAAATCCTTCCTTGCAATCTCAATAATGTTCAAAGTGTTCTCCCAAAAACTCTTGTACACCAGTCTGGAGCAGTAAAGTATAAATTAAGAATAAGAAGGCCTAAACACAACTCGGAGAAAGGAAATGCAAAGATAGAAACTACACTGGGAAATGTGCAACCCTTTGCCGTTGATGTCAAAGGTGGAGGAAAATCAAGCAGAGGAAGAAAGACACTTCTCAGAATGAAAGGGGGAGGAAGTCCTGGAGGAAGTATTGGAGTATTGGTGGATGTGCTGCCATCAATTCCAAAGGGGGGGATTGTTGGACATATTGTCATTGATGGCAGAGGAGCAGCACCAGAACCAACAATAAAAAAAAGAAGCATAGGTAGAAGAGGAAACAAAGGCATAAAATGAAGGCTCAATATGGTGTAACGGTTATATGAATAACCAGAAGAAAAAGCTCAGGAGATATTCACAGAAGAAGCAAAGAAGCAGAGGCAATAGAGGTAGTGAATGAAACAGAGAGGCAACAAAGGCAACAAAGGTAGCAAAGGCAGCAGAGAAGTAGCAAAGGCATGTAGCAAGTGTAAGAATCCCAAGTTGGAGTGAATAACGGATAGAAGAACAAGCTGAGGAGAGATCAGCGCATTTAGAAACTAAATAAAGCTCAGGAAAAATAGCGGAGATGCAGAGGAGCGACGACAGCTGAAAGAAGGAAAAACGACTAAGGTAGATAACTCTTAGAAGAATTCCAAGGGAGGTGATTGGATGACAAAGATTGAATCACAGAAGTGAAGGCGAGCCTATGAACGACAGAGATTGAATTGCACCAGGAGAGATTTCACAAGTCACAACTTTTAAGATTTTAGTGTTAAGGTGTCGCATGGTAAGTTAAGTTGGTTGCAATGCGAAGTGAAGGATCCACGTGTCAGCACTGCACATGAATGCACATCGCAAATCTTAGAGGATATCGTTAAGAGTTCGCATGGTATGGTAAATTGTATGCATTGCGATGAGGGAAGAGCCACGTATCAGCACTGTGCACAAGTGCACATCGCAAATCTTAGAGGATACCGTTTAGATTTCACACTGTATGGTAAATTGTATGCGATGCGATGAGGAAAGAGCCACGTGTCAACTCTGCGCATTAGCGCACATCACAGATTATATGAGTTAGCGATATCCATGAGAATTAAACTTGAGGGCAAGTGAAGTACGATGTACTATGATTGCTAGAAAGTGTTGTGGGACCCTCCAATAAAAAAGTTCTGCCAGTATGTAATTACTTTGGGTTTTATGTTTAATCAGGCTTAAAGTAATAGTTTGCGATTCCGCTGCGTATTCTGATATTTGTGAAAATGTTAAAACATGTGGGAAAGCAATGTGCAACGTATTGTGATTGGTCAAGTAGTGTGGGACCCGATAAACCTTGTTCCATGTATGTTAATATGTGTTGTTTGATCACTAACGTATGTATGTGGAATAAACGCCAATATTGGACTCCGCTTCGTTAAAACGGATTTATGTGGGCCATAACCCACTGGTAACAATGTTATGCAGTTGTGGTTGTGTAATAAAAGGAAAAGGTTGAACACAACAAGTAAAGGCTCGGGCAAGTAAAAGGACTCGACCTCGTGCAAAACAGTGCAACAACATGGGTCGAGTTGGGCAAAAGGGTAGTTATGAAGCATAGTTGAAATATAACTGTAGAAATAGAAAATACAAAGGAATAGCAAGAAGGAGAGGAAAAACACACAGAAAAGCTAAGAATTTGAAAGGGATGAATTAGAATATTATTTTAAATGTAAATGTATTAATTATTTTATATTATTTTTGATGCAAAGGCAAGTCTCCATAGGCAAATCAAAAATCCAATTTAATACTGAAATGAGTGTATTTAGTGTTATAACTTCTTAAATATGTTGAGTGAGAAAATGAATGGGTGGAAGGCAAGAATCAAGCATGTTCACTTCATATTCCCATATAGAATACAAACAGCCATGAAGTAATCTCTATAAATGATGTTATTGTTATATGCATAGAGAGGTTAGAGAGTGGAAGAATAAGACAAAGCATATAAAGAAGCTGTGAAGATCTAGAGCTGATATAAGCAGATTTGAAGGCTGGAAGGATAGCAGTGAAGAAGGAGAAAAACTAAGTTGATATCTAGCTAAATTGGCATATGATTTTATGATAGTGTGAGGAAGTTGTTGCTTCCATATCAAGTTGTATTTTGATAGATGTCTAGTTGTAGTTGGTTGAGGTAGGAACCTCATGTGGGTTTTAGCCTACAGAAAATAGATGGGAGTTGGAGCTTCCTTGTAATTAGTAGCTTGCAAAATTTGAGGTAGTAGCCTACTATAGGTTGGAGCCTACAGAAAATCAGTGGTGAGTGGGAGTTGGAGCTTTCCTTTGCATCACAACAATAATAATATGTGGTTTTCTCCCTTATGGGTTTCCACTTATATTGTTGCCTATATGCATGATGATTCTGTGTTGATGTTCTATATTTAATGTGCTTAATACTTTCTACTCACATATTAATATTGTTGTTTCATTATACATTAAGTTGATCATGAAATGGAGGTGTAAATAATTTTAAAAGAAAGTTTAAAAGTCCATAAATGTATTAAATTGATTCACCCCCCCTCTCATTTTAACTAAGGGTTCAACATTTTCCTGTCATAGAGATATGGGCTACCCAAAACAATTCCTAATATGTCAAGTGGTAAAACATCTAACGAACCTTTATAAATGAAGTTTGCAGTAATTGCAAACCGGAAAATGAATTTTCCTATAACCTGTAAACTTGTATCCTTGCTTATCCAACCCAAATGGTATGGCTTATGATGAGGTACGGTTTCAAGATTCAACTTCTTGACTAAGTCTTCATATATTAAGTTCGCTTGAGACCCACTACTAAATAGTGTGTCAATTTTTGTATGTTTTGAGATCACTCTTACTGTTGATATTCAACAAGAAGATTCAGCACCCACGCCTAGTGCATTAAGCACCTGATTGCGTTCAGCACCCGGTTGCATTAAGCACCCAGACTAGGGTGGGGCCCATAGTGCTATTTTTGGGTGCATATCTATTTAGGTTATCCCTTAATTAAGATGGACATTAAACTGTAATATATTCTCAATGTGGACTTGAATGATTTAACTGAAAGTGACAAATTTAGTTAGCTAGTGGATTTCGAGTTAGAGGTTGTTGGTGAGGTATGCAGAGTAATTATAGTTGTAACAAAGTTCGAAGTGCAGTGGTGCATTAGTTAATGCAAGTTGTAAATTATTTAACTCAGTTAAGTGAGTTAAACTCATTTGTGCTAGTTGTAATTGAAGATACACTAGTGAGAGATCTAGTGAATTAAATATTAATTAAGTCACAATCAATGATCTCACATGCAATTGAGGATTTACTATTATTATCTGCATGCATGTCAGATCCAGTGGAGACCCAGTTGATTTCTAGGTGAAAGGGAAGTTGACTATCAGTTGTAGGATTATTGGTTTTCACACATGCAGGAAAACACCCATTGGAGTGCCCATGATACTTGCGCAGTCAAGGTAGGAAAAAATTCCTATATTTTAGGGATATTTACCATCAGGGATTGCGCAAGCAAGGCAGGTTTTTTGGAGTTTGAGAATTGGCTATGTGTTGGTCTGTTTTTCATATGACAGTGTGAGACAATTAGCCAAGTACTGGAGGGATCTTGTGAGAAAATTTTTGTATGTAATTGTTTCATGATCCATGCTTAATATACAATAGAAGATAGTGGGGTTTTTAGTTATAAGATTTCCCCAAGAAATTATCTGTGTTGTGTGTGAATGATATTTCTTCATGTTCATGTGATTAGCAATTGTGTTTTTAATTCCGAAAAATATTTGTCGAAGTGATTCAGTATTTTACTTTAGTACATTTTTAAATCGGGTGAATCCAAGATATACATCCATTTTATATAACTTTTACTTGGTATAAGATCATAGGAAATTGCAGAAATGAAGGAGGATTTGATTTTGTGACTGGATAGAATTTGAATTTGCAGAAAGAATTTCTTGGTGCTACAGCTGATTCAAGATCGAAATGGCTTTCAATGGCTTGAGGTTAGAGTATGCACTTGAGAGTAGCTCTAACTACATTGATTGGAAGGACAAGATGGAGGAAATACTCGAAGACAATGTATTGAAGGAATTCATTGAAAAATATGTTCCTAAACCCGATGCTGCAGATGTTGCAAATCTTGATGCATGGAAAAATAAAGTGGCAAAGGTGAGGAGGAACCTGTTGGAGGGAGTACGAGACCACATTATCTCAAGCCTCCATGGGAAAGCCACACCATATGCAATGAGGAAGGATTTGAAGGATCTATTCCAGAGCAGCAACGACCGTAGGAAATTGGTGCTCAAAGATAAACTCAGGAAGATCAAGATGGAAAAGGGCGACACCATTCCAAAATATCTAACAAAGTTTTTCCATTGTCAGGATGAACTGGGGAGCGTTGGAATAACAGTTTCTGATGATGATTTGGTGAGCTTGGCTCTCCTAGGACTTCCCAATATTTGGCACAGTTATCAAGACTCTCTCAATGGAAGGGAAAAATTGCCAAATTGGGAATGACTGTGGTCGGATTTGGTGCAGGAGGAGTTCAGACGAAACACCAGAGATGGATCTTCGTCTAACAATGAAGATGAGGAGGATTGTGCTTTGGCTGCCAAGGCGAGGAAGGGGAAGGGGAAGAAATTCCATTCTAAATCTGATTCCAAAAATGGCAAGAAGCAGGACATGTCCAAGGTGAATTTTTTTCACTGTCACGAGCATGGCCATTTTGCTTCTAACTGTCCCCAAAATAAGAAGAACAAGAAGGTTGTTGAATTTGCAGTTGGTGAGGCCCTTGACTCGCAATTTGAGCTTGACTTCTCATTGATCGCATGCATGGTTTCCAGTGCATTTGGATCTATGTGGTATTTGGATAGTGGTGCTTCCTTTCACATGATGGGAGATAAGGAAATTTTTAGTGACTTGGCGGAGAAAGATCTACAGATGCATATTGAAATGGGCGGCGACGGAAGGTACAGTGCTATCGGGATTGGTACCATTAGCTTTCATAGGGATTCAGGTAAACCATTTCAATTAAAATATGTGATGCATGTACCAGGTCTAAAGAAAAAATTGGTCTCAGTCACAATGTTGGAGGATAGAGGCTATGACGTTGTTTTTAGTGATGGAAAAGATTTCCTGTGACATTAAAAAATGGGTCAAGCGAAGAGGATAGGGATTCGAGTTAAGAAACTCTAAAAGCTGGAGGTAGATGGCTATGCATCAATTATGGGAAAGGTAGATCAAGCGGTGAGCTTGGATGAGGGTGAATTATGGCAGAGGTGATTGGGTCATCTTCACCATGGAGCCTTAAAAGTCATGTAGCATATTTCTACTGGTCTTCCTAGGGGTACACTTGCACAGTCAGACACATGCAAGGGATGTAATATGGGAAAATATGTAAAGGCCACCTTTCATGAGAAGGAAAATCGAGCTTCGGGGATCCTTGAGAGAGTTCATATAGACGTGTGTGGTCCTTTCTCGGTTGCTTCAAAAACAAAACATAAGTACTATGTAATATTTGTTGATGAATTTTCTAGTAAGCGCTGGATATTCTTCATGCATAAGAAAGATCAAACATTCTCTAAGTTTTGTGAGTTTAAGGCACTGGTGGAGAAAGAGTCGGGGAAGCAAGTGAAGGCTTTTAGGAGCGATAATGGTGGAGAATACATCTCTAACGGATTCAAGAACTTCTGCAACAAAGAATGAATTTGAAGAGAAATCACAGTGCCTCCTAACCTACATCAGAATGGGGTCGTGGAGAGAAAGAATAGAACTATTGTGGATGCAGCACGAGCAATGTTGCATGATCAAGGCCTACCGATGCATCTGTGGGAAAAAGCATGAAATACAACGATACTTGGGAAAAATCGTTGTCCTCATAGAGTACTTGGCATAAGTACACCTGATGAGGATTTCACTGGTAAGAAACCTGATGTTCCACACTTTAAGATTTTTTTCTCATCTATTTATGTGCATGTGACCAAGGACACTAGGAAGAAGCTGGAGCCATACGGTTTTTCCTTGAGAGGGAGTTCGACTTGCATGCTAAGGAGGAACTGCTAGTTCCAAAGGATGAGTCTCAAGATGTGGATTAGCCACATGAGGAGGTTCATGGAGTGGAGGAAATCACTCATGTAGAGTCATTCATCAGAAATGGAAAAAGGCGCACCATAGAAGCTAATAGGTTGAGACTTGATGCTGCATAGAATGTAGGAGCCCCTACTTCACAGCGCAGACAGAGACAGTCTCCTGAGCGATTTAATGGATACATGGCTCTTATGAGAAAATGTATTGTGACTGAACCATCTTCCTTTCAGGAAGCAGTGTAGCAGCCTACTTGGGTTGATGCAATGGTGGAGGAGTATGACTCCATTGTCAAGAACAGTTCATGGGAGATAGTCCCAAGACCAGTCGACAAATCAGTGGTTGGATCAAGATGGATCTACAAGGTAAAGAAAGCTACTGATGGGAGTGCGGAGAAATACAAGGCCAGATTTGTGGCCCGGGGATTCTCACTGATCGAGGGGATAGATTATGATGAGACTTTTGCACCTGTTGCAAGGTACTCTTCCATAATATCCATCCTTGCACTCTTAGCACAGATGGGTTGGCGCATTCATCATATGGATGTGAAAATTGTGTTTCTCAATGGGATCATTAAGGAAGAGGTGTACATAGAGCAGCCTGAAGGTTTAAAAATCTTCAATAGTGAGTCACATGTGTACAGACCCAAAAGAGCACTATATGGGCTGAAGCAAGCATCCTATGCTTGGTACACTCGGATAGACAGCTATTTTACCAGACTGGGCTTCACCAAAAGTGAAGCATATGCAAAAATATACCAGATTGTGGTTTAGGGTAAGCTATTGATCATTTTTATTTATGTTGATGATCTAATTTTGACTGGTGATGAGAATTTGATACACTCATGCAAGGAGGATCTTGCAAGGAAGTTTGAAATGAAGGACATGGGACTCCTTCATTATTTCCTTGGATTGGAAATATGGTAGCGGGATGGTGAAATTTTTGTGTCCCAAGGCAAGTATGCAAAGGAGATACTGGATAAGTTTAACATGGAGAGCTGCAAACCCATGGATACTCCTCTTCCAGGAAATTGGAGGAAAGAGGATTCTACTTCTAGAGAGGTAGTGGATGCTACTATCTATCAACAATTAGTGGGTTCGCTAATGTATCTAGTGAACACGAGATTGGACATTTTCTACGCAGTTAACTAGTTGATTCAAGCTACGGTTAAGCCTACCAAGCTCTTTTGGAAGGCAGGGAAGCATGTCCTGAGATACCTAAGGGGCACATCAGAGTATGGTCTATGGTAAAAATGGACGGATGGAATGATGTTGCATGGATTCAAAGATGTAGATTGGGCTGGAAGTCCATCGGACAAAAAGAGCACATCAGGGGGATATTTAGCATTGGATCGACAACATTTTCCTGGTACAACAAGAAGCAACGATCCATGGCACTCAGTTCAGTGGAAGAGGAATACATGGCAACAAGTCAAGCTGCATGTGAGGCTATCTAGATGAGAAAGATCTTGGTTGGTTTGTTTGGTTCTCAGATGGATTCGACAGTGATTCATTGTGATAATCATAGTTGCATTAAATTCTCGATTAATCTTGTGTTTCTTAATAGGTCCAAGCATATAGATATCTACTACCATCATCTCAGAGATTGTGTGTAGAGAAGGATCATGTTGCTTTAGTACATTCCCACGGAGGATCAAGATGCACATATTCTTATAAAGGTGCTCACCAGGAGCAAATTCAAATACCATAGAGACATGATCGGGGTGAAGGATAATCGCTTTCTTGTTGAGAGGGAGTGTTGAGATTCAACAAGAAGATTCAACACCCACGCTTAGTGCATTAAGCACCTGGTTGCATTAAGCACCCAGACTAGGGTGGGGCCCACAGTGTTATTTTTAGGTCCACGTCTGTTTTGTTTATCCCTTAATTAAGATGGACATTAAAATGTAATTTATTCTCAATGTGGACTTGAATGAGTTAACTGAAAGTGATAAATTCATTTAGCTGGTGGATTTCGAGTTAGAGGTTGTTGGTGAGGAATGTAGAGTAATTCTAGTTGTAACAGAGTTCGAAGTGTAGTGGTGCATTAGTTAATGCAAGTTCTAAATAGTTTAACTCAGTTAAGTGAGTTAAACTCAGTTGTGCTAGTTGTAACTGAAGATACACTAGTGAGAGATCTAGTGAATTAAATATTAATTAATTCACAATCAGTGATCTCACATGCAATTGAGGATTTACTATTATTAGCTGCATGCATGTCAGATCCACTGGAGACCCAGTTGAGTTCTAGGTGAAAGGGAAGTTGAATATAATTTGTAGGATTATTGGCTTGCACACATGTAGGCAAACACCATTGGAGTGCCCATGATACTTGCGCAGTCAAGGTAGGCAAGAATTCCTATCTTTTAGGGATCTTTACCATCAGGGATTGCGCAAGCAAGGCAAGTTGTCTAGAGGCTAAGAATTGGCTATGTGGTGGTCAGTTTTGCATATAATAGTGTGAGACAATTAGTTGAGTACTAGAGGGCTCTTGTGAGAAGATTTTTGTATGTAATTGTTTCATGATCCATGCTTAATATACAATAGAAGATAGTGGGGTTTTTAGCTGTAAGCTTTCCCCGGGAAATTATCTGTGTTGTGTGTGATTGATCTATCTTCATGTTCATGTGATTAGTGATTGTGCTTTTAATTCCACAAAATATTTGTAGAAGTGATTCAGCATTTAACTTTAGTACATTTTTAGATCGAGTGAATCCAATATATACATGCATGTTGTATACTTTCTACACTTACATGAAACAACTCTATTCTTGTTTCTTCACTTGGAGTGTTATTGTGACAATTTGATGAACTATTACTAGCTATGGCTTCTTTTCCCTTTGTGATCATGGCTACAATTTTAGTGTCATCTCCTGAGTCGGATCCAAGATCCTGTTGTGTGGTAGCGGTTGTCTTTTGTTTCCCCTTGTTGTTGAATTTCTTAGGCCTCAATTCTGGATGAAGTTTCCAACAATGGGCTTCATCATGACCCTCTTTGGAACAATGAGTACATTTGGTTTTCTCCCCTTCTTTATTAATGGATGCATTCTTATTTTGTTTACCCTTGAAACCCTTTCCTTTTTCACCACCCTTGAATGGTTTCTTTTTACCCTCTTCTTGTACATTTTTCCCTCTTGCCTCAAGGTGTGTAGCTTGCACACAGACCTCATCTAGACTAGTGGGATTAAACATGAGGATGGTATGTTTTAGGTAACTATGAAAACCCCCTATGTATTTCAGAAACGTTTCTTAGCTATGCAAATCAACTGCTAACATACGAGCTCTTCTCCTAAATTCATGATTATAATCTTGCACACTTTGACCTTTCAATTGTCTAAAATTTTTCCAACTCATAATATATTTTTTCATGTAAGCTAGAGTATAGAATTTCCTTTTAATGGCAGCAATAAAATTTTACCAAGACATTGAGATCTTACCATTTTTCTTAATCTCCTATTGTGTCTTTTCTTCACACCATACGAGTGTTGAACCCTCCGTTCTCAAGGAAGCCAATTGAATCTTTATGTCATCTTCTTGAAGGTTATGAATTCTGCAATAAACCTCCAATTGAAAAATCCAATTATCCAGCTTCTTTGCATTCACTTTTCCATTATACATCAGAAGCTAAAATTTAACATCAAGTTTAAGCAATGGTGATTTACCAGCTCCTTTTGAAGTATGTGTATGAAAAACTGGAAGAGTTGTGGTAGTGGAAGACGATGACGAGGAAGGTGAATATGGTGGTGAGGATGATCGTGGAGTGGATGGTGGCTTCTTACCATCTCCATGGTTTCCTCCTCCTGGATAACCTTGAAATTTCTCCTTGCATCCTTAAATTCCTCTCCTCATAGAGGACTTTAACCATCTCAATCATATCAAAGAATGCCTTCTTGATTGCTCTCTCATCTTTTTTCATGGTAGGTTCTCCTTCATGAGACATGCTCACAGAAGACTCAACTTAAACTTGAGGATGTGCTAGTGTTGAAGACTTTGGTAACCTTTCCCTTCTTCCTCTTGACCAACTGCAGGGCTCTTAACCAACTTCCCTTCTCCTATTTTGAGTTTTGAGTAAGTATGACACATTCTTGCAAACAATAAGATCCCTTCTTGCACAAAAAAAAACCAAAGAACCAAGAGATCTGATACCAAAAATTATCTTAATGGAGTTTTTTAGTGTTGTTGTGCTAATTACTCTTTCAGATTATGAATATAATGTTTTATGTATGCTTAAGGGTTCAAGTTCTCTTGCAAATTATCAAGTCTCATGAGTGTTTTTCATGTAAATTTAATGAACAATTTAACATAAAAACAAAGGTTGAACATCAACAAATAAAGTATAGTACATGACCATAAAACACATCAACACACCTATTTGATGAAGGATTTCACCCCTCCTAGGCTACATCTCCTTGGTCCAGCTTCCATGGCTTAGGGCTCTATATTTTGATCAAATTAACAAATTGATCTATTTAAAATGCTCTTTTGCTCCTGAAACTTGCACCAATGAGTTTAGAATGCCCAAAAATGGCCATCTAGCCTCTTTCCGCCTCTAAATTGGTTGAAAAATCCAAAAGTTATGACCATTT
Source organism: Pinus albicaulis (assembly GCA_034641835.2). Lineage (NCBI taxonomy): Eukaryota > Viridiplantae > Streptophyta > Pinopsida > Pinales > Pinaceae > Pinus > Pinus albicaulis. Next base: position 140,373,366 of record CM076583.1, on the reverse strand, counting down.
ACATTTTCTCCACTATTTCAGGGCCTAATTTGGCTAACTAGAGCTAAACTGGCAGTTTCCGCCAAATTTGGCGGTCTACCAACTTAATCCCACTTAGGTATAATTAAGCACATTTAAATTAATTAAACGCATTTATATATTTAATCGGGGCTTAAGATAGTCCCGAATTATAAGTGGATTAGGTGTTGGTTAAGTACAAACTTATGGGAAATTAAACACGGTTTAATGCATTAAACTTTGGATTAGGAGTTAGCTCTTCCATTGGTTATGCGCCGAAGTCATATGGATCGGGGGACGTCCCCACAGGGCTGGCCCCCACTTTCCCCCGTCGTTGAGCATTATGAAATTTAAATATATATTGAACTGGAATATGGTTAAGGCACAAATTATGGCATAATGGTATTGCGTGCATTGACTTGTGGGAGGTTGTAGGGTCGAACCCCGGTGCCTCTTCCCGAACTTTGAACATAAAATTTTGATCCACCATACAACCATGGGGTGGGGGGGGGCATGTGGCGGCCCCAGGCTGCACCACATGTCCTCACCCAATTGGACCAACTTTGAACCAAACAAAAATTGCCATATAACTTGAATTTCTCAGCCAATAACATGCTACCACTTGGAAGTTCATTATTCGCCAGAGGAAAATGCCAAAATCGACCCTACCTAGTCAACATGCCATGTCAGTAGTACATACTGCTGACTAGGCACCTGTCTATTCTTTTTTTTTCCTTATTTAGCAAAGCGAACATAACTCATTTCTGGGATCATACAGAGTCCATTTTGCACGAAATGAAGTACGTCGGATTCAGTATGACGAGCACTATGAGGTATTTTAGGTTTCGAGCCATTCTGGGAGCTTTGATTTTTAGCATAATACTGAGCCCCTGATCAAATGTGGCTGAAAAGGAGAAGTCGAGGTAGGAGGGGAAGGAATTTGCATAGGAGAAACCATAGGTCGACACTTAGGGGGGGATATCAGTCGACTCCTCATGAGAAATTTCCTTTTAACATTCAAGGGCATCTACAGTAATGAGCAGATTTGAGGACATAGGGGATGCCGAGGGGGAGGAAACATTAATAGGTGTAGAAGGGTCCACCTGCACATTCCTTTTAGGTGGAGTGATACGATGCCCTTTCATTGCAACATTGATTCGACCCCTAATAATATTGAGGCAAGGACAAGAGCAAGGATGTAGGAGAAATATAATGAAAATAATGTGATGCAAAAAGAGCCAAAGTGGCGTCATCAAAAGAGTGAGAAGTACCTTTTCCAAAGTCGGTTTGCATGCGTTCCGCCATAGCCCTTCTACCAGGTCCAAATATAACCTGTCTTGTTTATTCACCCTTTGGTCCGTGAATTCTCCGAGGAAAACACTCCAGAATATGTCCCATATGTTGCAAAGTCGGCATCTGAAAGGGATGACCTAGTAATCCAGTCGCTGACAGATTTGAATCGGACCCCAAGCCAAGTATATGTTATCAGGGAGGTCTCTCGTAAAATTTAATTCAACCAGGATCCACACGACCCATTTATCCCTAGCCCCCAATGCACGAGGGTCCATGTAGATAAAACGTCCAACCAACTTCCCAATCTCAATCATCGCTTGGCGAGTCCAAGATTCAAATGGAAAAATAGGGATTTTAACCCATACCAGGTTATTTCTCGATGTGTCCATGAGGGTATTTAAACCCACGTAACACCTGTTTTAACTGGAGGAAACTACATCCTCTCACCCATGGAATCTGCGGTATACGAATGGAGTCGTCCCTATGTAGGAACTGAAAACTATACCATGAATTCATCAACCTACTCACCTTTGGGGTATACCCCAATATAGGAGACCATTGAGCACTGACCCAGTCCTGCATATTGATATCTTGAAATCCAGTAAAAATCTAACGTCTTACCAGAGCCCAGTTTTGTAGACTAACCACTTGGTCCCATAATACATCATGGTCCAAACTCAAAAATTTTATCTCGGAAGAAGTTTTGACATTCGTTTTCCCATTCCTCCTTCGACCTAAATTTCGTGTCAGAAGATGAGGAGGGCACAAGTCCTCACCAATTGTGGGGGGGGCCTTGTGGTGGTTTTTTAGCAAGCGACGTAGGAAGATGTTGATAAGGTTGTTTCGACATGTCATGGGAACAGGTACGGAGTGAGTAGTCTCGCTCAACATCCAAGGTGCCCTGAATCAATGCTTCATGGGCCAATATGTCAGTATCCATTGTGTTAATACTCTAGTCCATAATCCCCGTCACTAACATACGAAATGTAGGAAGGTTTGTAGAGAAATCTAGTCCTCCTATGCACTATAAAGTGAAATAAATATCTCTTGCAGGGAATGTTTTAAATCTCAATCCCACAGGTAGAATAATCGATCGACCCCTCTAACAAGGAGATCTCTCATATACCTAAAAATGAAATAGGGATCCGCAATATACCCCTTCCAAGGTGTCATAAATGAAGGTAGGTAAGACACTTGCCACCCTAGTCCTGGAAAGATGGACCAAAAGAGAAGGTATCAATGAAATCACTATCGATAATGAGATGTTAGAAAATGTCGACACTCACACATATGGAGATAAAAAACCTGACCATGTTATACGATATCGTGTCGATAAAATTTTTGAAAATTATTTCAAAAATGAGCAAGTGACAGTTCAAGCTCAAATGTTGAAAGGTCTCCTATCATCAAGGAAATTAAAAGAAGCGACGACACTATTGGGTATTCGAAAATCAACCAAAGATAAAAAAAATGAAGGAAGAGGTGATAAAAAATATGAGTAGTGCTATAAAGTCAATTAAGAAATCTAGAGATAAAGATGTTTCAAATGTACGTAGAGGAATACAGATGGCAATGGTTTCACCAAGTACTCAAGAGAATCGTTTGATAACATCTATGGCACGAGCACTGGGAACCTCGTGAAAAAATCTGCACAAACATCGAAAATTTCGACCGCAAATAGATGTAAATGATGAACTCGCTTGTTGGAGAGCTATTTGTAGGCAACCATACAAAGATAGACTTGGAGAAGATGTTAAAAAAATAATATATGAATATTGGAAGAACAATTCGTGTGTTTCACCGACTGCAAGACATGTGATGTGAAGAATAATAGCACGAAATCAATACGAAGAACATGAAAAAAATCTCTTGGAAACCACTCAAATAGAGTTTTTCAACAAGTTCAAAGAAGAGAATCGTCAAATTCAAGTTTCACTCAGTGCTTTTGTTCAACAAAAACCATGGTATGTAAAACCTATCACCGTACGCGACACTTGTTGTTGCCATTATCATGTGGAATTTGAGTTATATTATGACACATTCCTTGATTTCGGTAGAACATTATGGAAGAATTCACCTCCTCCTTCCACTATCCGTGATTTCATATCTCAAATTCTATGTGAAAGAGAAAGCGATGAACTATTTTACAAAAAGAAATGTGTTGGTGTTAAAAAATGCGATGATTGTGGAAATTTGACTAAATTTCAAAACAAATATCGTATTGATATAAATGATCAATCATTGTCCAACATGAAAGTGAAATGGAAGAGATATGAATATATAGGTACATCGATTCAAGGTGAAGATACTGTTAAAAGAATCGAATTACGAGAAGACGAAATTTTTCTGATAGATTTTTTGAGAAAGTTTGAGGCGGAAATTTACAAATACACCAAGCATTCCCATAGAGCTCGATGGCAAGACTTGAAATTCAAAAAATATCGTGAATTTTTTTCACCAGGGACCATTTTGTCAGTGATTGATTTTGCAGAAAACTACACATTTGTTCCACAAAAAGAAATTCAGAGTGAATACTATCACTCTGACCAAGTCTCCATGCTCGTTCATATTCTATATAGACATAATGAACAAAATGTCGATCATATAGAAAGCACGAGTGAAAATCGACATATCATTAAAGAATATCACTTTTATATCAGTGACGATCGTACACATGATACATGTTTTGTACAACATTGTTTTGGAAGAATTTATGATTCATTGAAAAATCGTGGAATAACATTCAATGAACATTGGATATGATCAGACGGATGCGCAGGTCAATTCAAATCTGCACGATCATTTTTTTGGTTGTGTTGTCTTCATAAGAAAACCTGCATTAAACATTGTTGGAATTTCTTCGAGACTGGCCATGGAAAATGAGAACATGACGGTGCGGGAGCATGCATAAAATGAGTACTTCGAAGATATCAAATGAACCACTCTGCACGCCGATTTGTGAACGTTGAAGAAGTTGTTCAATGGTGCATCGCTGCTCTAAGCCATGAGAAAAACCCATCAAGAGAAGTGCGAAGGTACATTCAATTTAATTTATATTGGAAATCTATTTTTAAACATTGTACATTTATCATGCAATGATTATTTTTAATTGTATTTTGATATCATATTTACAAATTCTTTTTCTAATTTTCCATATAAAGGTTTTTCTGGCATATTGGAATCGGAGACGTAGATAGATCAATTGGAAATGACGTGGAAACAATAAAAGGGACTCGAAAATTGCATTCAATTCAAACAAAGTTGTCCACAAATGTGTTTAAATTGGATAAAAGAAAATATTCTTGTTTTTGTGATGTTTGCATAGACAACACAAAATCCAATGACGTCTGTGAAAACAAAATGTATGTGAACGATTGGAAACATACAGAGCTAAATACAAAGGGAAAAATGTCTGTTGCAATGATTGAAGAAATGGAATCAGATGAAACTACAATATCATCCGATGGTGATCGAGTTTATGATCTTGTTAGAGAAGGTAACATTTGAATTACTTTTTAATGATTTAAAGATCTACAAATAAATTTAAATATGCATAATTAAATGTTAAATTTATTTTATTGTGCAGGAGATGTTTTTGCTGTAATTGCACCTATTGACAACGATGAAAATGTGAAGTATTATTTGATGCATTGCATTGAACGAAAAATGAAATTATTACAAGACTATAATGATCACGGATTTCAGTATGACAGAGGGTCTATTATATTGAAAGGTTATTTTTTCAGACAAACTCATCAAAGTGGAGACTTTGTTTACTTTGAAGACTATGAACCTGATTCCATAAGTTGTCAATATAGTCACTTGGTGTGTGCAGCACGCATAAAGTTGATAGAAGTTCAATCAAAGAAAAAAATCAAAAATTAAGAAATGGAAAATGTCAAAATCCGATCATGAACGGATTATTGAGGATGGAATTCCATTAGAATTTTTTTGAGTGAAGTGTCCAACAATTTATTATCTTTGGATTAAATATTTTTTAGAACTTCCAGTACTCAACTAAAAATTGAGCTGCTTATGTTAATTTGTGGTTTGCACATGTTACAAATTGTTTGGATACGAGCACGTGCTCTAGTATCAACTGAAAGTAGTTTTTCTATACATGTGGATTGATTAAAAATGTTATATGTATTGGATATATCTATATATATTCTAAAATGAAATTAATTGTTCTTGTATATTAATTGTTCTTGTATATGTTCTCCGACCATATGGTACAAATTATTTCACTTTATTTTGTAAGGTCAGATTCGGTCCCCATATGGCCTAGCCTCCAAGGGACGAGATAACAAGTGGTTGTCCCCACTTGCCCGAATCTCAGCTTTTAACTACAATTTTACTGTTTATGTCAGGCATCTTACATGATGTCCTAGCCAAAGATAGATTCTCTTTTTTTCAAGTTTCCAGTCAAATTTGTCACCGAATGACCTGCTCGAACTCTTGTAGTAAACACCATACCTTATCTCTCTTGCTCTCCAATATTATTAGGTTTAATTATTATAACACAAAAATCGTTCTACATTGTCAATAATTTTTTGCGCTTACACTAAAATCAATGAACACTATTAATCCAATGTCTTTACAAGTAATGTACCATCATACATGCAATTATATCAAATTAGAAATCAACATATACAATGAAATCAATGGGAAATGTCTTGTTACAAGTAACATAATTTCAATTTACCATATGTGCAAATGTAGGTTGAAACCATCCAAAACTTTAATTTTTAGATTGAAACCATCCAAAACTTTAAGTTTTAAAACCCTTTTGATTATATATTTTGCAACATTAAAACATTAAACATTTAAAGTTCATTAAATATCACATGCAAAATGTAGATTGAAACCATCCAAAACTCGAGTTTTAAAAACTTCACGTGCCATGCCAATTATAATTCAACTATCCAACAAAACCATTTAACAGATTAAATATCACATGCCAAAGTTGTTTCAAGTTTCCGGTAAAAGTTGTCACCGAATGACCTACTAGGATATTATAAATACTAACTTTGTAAGATCATTTGGCATTCGGAAAAATTCAAAAGTCTTAGACTGTCAATCAATTTAAAGTATCATTCACCCTAGGGAGTGTAAAATATTCAATGTAGGTTGGTGACGATGCTCACTCCTAGCTTGAAGCAGCGCCAATGACCAAATCTTTAATGAATTCCAATGCACTAGACCAAAGTTGGTTCAACCTACTTGGTTTTTCACCCAAGAAATTACAAGGATGGACTATCTGGAAAAACTGCTGAAATTGAAAAGCTTGACATGGAGATACGACAAGGTGAACAAAGACTTCAAGAACTCTTTATGGAAAGGGCTCACTTGAAGGAAAGAAGCACCACGTTGCAGGCTAAAGTCAAGAACATGGAAGATAAGATCAAGAGGGACTTTCTTGATCAGAAACCTATTGGTTTGAAGAAAGAAAATGCATGTGTTGGCACACTTGGAAAAGAAGAAGACCACACTATGAGGATTGGTGCACTTCATTTGGAAGGAGTCAATATATGTCGTATTGGAGCAATTAGACAGAATTCGAAAAGGAAAGAGCTTGAACCAATTCAAGCAGACCCAGGATCAGATTGTTCTATGGAGCTTCATGAGAAGAGATATGTGAAAAGCATTGTTAAGCCAAGGGCTAGTTCGAGAGACATATTGGAAGAGGAAATGTTGAAGAAGATTGCGGAAGTAAGGCGCAAGACAAGGAGGAGGAATGATGATGAAAGTTCCTTGGACTTGAGATTCGTGTCTACAACCGTACATGGGAAAAAGTTCTCTGCTTTGATAGACACGGGGGCTACCCATAGCTTCCTAAGTCGAAAGGTAGCTTCATCTCTTAGAAAGAGGAAGGCTAGCATCGAGAAAGAGTTGAGTGCTTTCAAGACGGTCAATTCGAGGATGAAAGTAGTGACTGGTGTCATGAAAGGCACACATGTGAGAGTAGGGTCATGGTTTGGAAAGATAGACTTAAGAGTCATTGACATGGATGATCATTCTATGGTGTTGGGACGAGACTTCATGGTTGCAGCACAAGCCATACCAATGATGGACCGAGACATTCTCTTAATTCTTGTGATCAGTTTTAAACTATTTTCTGAACAAAAACACTTAACATTAAATATCACATGTCAAATGTAATTTAGATGACAACATTACTTCACATTCACATGCCAAAAGTACTAAGACCATCCAAAGAACACTGAAATCAATGAACACTATTAATCCAATGACTTTACAAGTAATGTACCATCATACATGCAATTATATCAAATCAGAAATCAACATATACTGTAATGAAATCAATGGGGATTGTCTTGTTACAAGTAACATTTCAATTTACCACATGTGCAAATGTAGGTTCACATTCTATCATTCATGTAGTTTTAAAAACTTCGAGATGCCATGCCAATTATAATTCAACTATCCAACAAAAACATTTAACATTAAATATCACATGTCAAATGTAATTCAGATGACAACATTACTTCACATTCACATGCCAAAAGTACTAAAACCATCCAAAGAACACTGAAATCAATGAACACTATTAATCCAATGAATTTATAAGTGATGTACCATCATACATGCAATTATATCAAATCAGAAATCAACATATACTGTAATGAAATCAATGGGGATTGTCTTGTTACAAGTAACATTTCAATTTACCACATGTGCAAATGTAGGTTCACATTCTATCATTCATGTAGTTTTAAAAACTTCGGATGCCATGCCAATTATAATTCAACTATCCAACAAAAACATTTAACATTAAATATCACATGCCATGCCAATTATAATTCAACTATCCAACAAAAACATTTAGCATTAAATATCACATGTCAAATGTAATTCAGATGACAACATTACTTCACATTCACATGCCAAAAGTACTAAAACCATCCAAAGAACACTAAAATCAATGAACACTATTAATCCAATGACTTTATAAGTAATGTACCATCATACATGCAATTATATCAAATCAGAAATCAACATATATTGTAATGAAATCAATGGGGATTGTCTTGTTACAAGTAACATTTCAATTTACCACATGTGCAAATGTAGGTTCACATTCTGTCGTTCATGTAGTTTTAAAAACTTCAGATGCCATGCCAATTATAATTCAACTATCCAACAAAAACATTTAACATTAAATATCACATGTCAAATGTAATTCAGATGACAACATTACTTCACATTCACATGTGAAAAGTACTAAAACCATCCAAAAATTAAATAAAACAAATTATATAATAGTTCATTGTAATAAAATATGTCCAAAAATTGTAAATCTCACTTGAGTATCAAACTGTATCAAGTTTAACAAATTTTAAAACCATCTAAATTTTGAAATCAAATCTATTGTAAATCTTGTCCATCAAATGGAGGATCTAGCGTCTGGGTCTCGGGTAGCGCCCTATCCTGTGAATAGGAAACCTACATACACAATGCACATGTACTTGAACATTAAAATTTTAAGTTTTAAAAATGAATGAGAATATATATATCTAGAACTTCATGTAAAAAACAAAATATAACAAAAAAATCATGCAATACCTCATAAGGTTCCCTCTCCATTTGATGAAGAGGTTCTGCCATAGAAACCTCTGCAGTGGTAACCTGTACAATATACATGTACAATTAAATATAAATATATATATATACATAAATAATTTATATAAATTAAAAACTTTCAAATGAAAATGCACGTGTACATATATAAACTTATTTGAACAATAATATTAAAAAAAAGAACTAAAGACAACTTGTTCAAATGTTGTGGATGTTCCTATCTCCGTCGCTAGAGTCCTCGGATTAAAAAAATCTTCTACACGAACCTAAATTCAAAAAAATTTAAATAACTCAAAATATAGATCTCTCTCTCTCTATATCTCAATTTTTAATGGAACTTTTTGAGGTAACATAAATTTTGAACTTGTGAAAAATTGTCCATACTTGTACATCTCCCAATGAAGTAGAAGTTATATCTCCTAAGGAAGAAGAAGATACATCCATCCCAAAAACATCAGACGGAATCGGAATCTGTTAAAACATTTAAAATCAAATTATATATATACATACATGTACATGTGTGGCAAAAATTATTTATTTTAGAGTCACTTAAAAAACACTAACATACATGTGCCAACGTATCATGATCGTCAGACCCATCTGCATCGTTTGAGCCAGAGGTCCCGAACGTAATATTAACATTTTCATCACGCATCATGCCTGAGAACTGCAAATGGTGTTTTAACATATAATCATACATTTTTGTTAAATTAATGTACACATACAAATAAATGTATACATGTACATACACATGTATTTATTACAAATTGTACACATGTATATGTAAATATAATTTCAAACCCTAAGGTCACTAACACATATCGTTTCGGTGCCCTCTTCCTCACGAAAAATTAGGTCTTGCAGACCATTGCGACAATTTATTGCATATGTTCGGAGATCTTCAACATTCATGTTGTAAATCTCCTCATATGTACGATAAACAAAATTGGCACGTGCATTTTCACGTGCTCTTTGTCGATTTAAACCAATATCGACTCCACTCAATCCGCTATGAACATTGTCGATCATAACATCTCTTGCTTCACGACTTATTTGAGAAGTCGCATCCATCTCTGATCGCAGGGTTTCGACTCGAAACGGTCGACTCACCAATGGCGGCTCAGGGCGAGGCAACTCCACATCTCACTTAGCGCCCTTACGTTGATATAATCGACCTCTCCCCAAGCCAAAAAATTCTGAAGGAAGGTCATTGTAGTCGGGTTTCATACCCAGAAAAAATTCTGCATAAAACATTTGTGTAAAATAAACAGGAACCTCATCGTTCCATGGAAGCCTTCCAAAGGCCGCAAGATGTCGATCATACAAATATTTTGCTTTGTCTGGGTGCTTGAAATACTGCACCTTCAACATTTTTCTTTTTGGCCCTTCCTTATAATTAAACATTGACTTAGCATCATCTCTTGAAACTATTTTTTTTATGTCCTGCCATTTATCGGGACCTATCACTGTTTCTTTTCTCTTTCTCATCACTTCTACAAACGAATCAGTCGTTGGCCCCAAATTTTTGTACACTTTTACCATTTCACTCAATGAATGTGTAACTATTTCTAGGCTTTGTCTACTCTCAGCAGGTAGAGACAAAGGCTCGAGATCTCTTTGCAATTTTGCATGAAGGCTTTGACACCTTTGTAAGGTGCATTCCGCCATGTTCGTTTCCCATGGTATATCAGTAATCTCAGCCGGATAAGTTGTGTTGGGTTGACAGCCTTCTTCTTCAATGTAGCGCGCTGCCCTGCGTCTTTTTTGACCACTGGCTCGAACATTTTCAGCCTCTGCATCAATATATATATAATTTCGTATATTAGAAAAAACACGTGTAAAAAAATTTGTACAAATTTAATGAAAAAATATTGAAATTGATAGCAACCTTGATGTTGTTGGTTAACATCATCTCCAACATGACCTTGCTGAGAACCAACCCCAAAATGACGCTGCTGAGAACCAGACCCACAGTGACCCTGTTGAGAACCAGCAGCCGTTGATTGGCCTTCGGGGGAATAAATATCACCCCCTTCTCGCAACCTGCTACCACTCGTCCCTCGACCGGTTGAACCTTGGCCACGCTCCATGGATGGAGTAGAAACCCTTCTCCTCTTGCCTCCTAAAAATTAAAATATGAAACTTATTAACAACTAATTTCACTCACAAAGTTAATAAAAAAATCAATTCCATATGTACACACATGTATGGAGATTTAAGATTATATTTAAATACCGTGAACATCCTCCGATCCCTGCACCTCCATATGGGATTCGGCTGATCTTCGTCTTTCATCCTCCATGATATATATCTATTGGTCGACATTCACAAAATAGATTTCAAAAAATCAATTTGTAATTTAGTGTACACAAATTATGTAGAACACAACTTTCAAAACAATAATTGATCATGTGTGAAACATATAACCAGTGGAGAAACCTAAGGAAAAACTATGTTTCCAAGTCGAACCTTTGTAGAGGTTCCAGTACCTGAGAGTAAAATCCAGTTTGGGGCTGTTAAATCCAGTATGTTCTATATTTCTTACATTTCTGCCCTCCTATTTTTCTTTCCAATCAAGGTTTATAAAATAACATGAGAAGCAACATGAGACTTGGAACAATCATTTTCATTATCTATATGGAAGGCAAGAAGGATTAATACAATTTGTACTTGGTTTTTTAAGGATATATCAAATAAAGTTTTTGAGAAGCAAATATGGTTTGTTCCTTAGTATTTGGCACTTAGAATTTCCATAACGCTTATAACCCCATCCTTACAATTTTTATAATTTCCATGATGAGACATTTGAATTTCCTTCTCCATATTTCTTGTTAACGATTATAACCTTAAAATGGCTAGTATTGGTTTGTCATCATCATCTCAAAATGACCTGGCAGATGAAAATTTACCATGTCCATCATCATCACTTCACACCATCTCATACATGACCCCTTCTACATATTATATGCATGAATTTTCGGCATGTCATCCTCTCTACCTATCCCATGAATGATTGTGACAACAGGTGAATAAAATACAATTTATAAGAAGAGGATAGTTTCTAGTTTGTCCTCCTCCATCCGCCCCATAGCTAGTGATTTCTCAATTTTCCACTTCCAACTTTCTATTCTCGAAATTCATTAGCAGCTAGTTTTATCGATAGCCACACCACACTACATTAATGAACTCTACATTGTTTGTTATTGTAAAGTCCAATAACAAACAATGTTAATTGAGTTTAGTAGTGTATATAACAATTTCTTTGACTTCCAGGTGTTTTGTGACTATTAGTAGAATTAACTACCAAAATGAATTTCCAAAATAAAATGTTGGAAGAGAAAAAATAGGCAATCACTGGATATGGAGTGGGTGGAGGAAGACAAGCTTATAGTGATCCCTTCCTTATCAAATTTCCTTTATTCACCTAATGTCACAATCAATCATGGTCTAAGTAGAGGGGATGACCTACCATAAATTCAATCATATAATGTGTAGAAGGGTCATATGTAGATGGTGTGAAACGATGATTACAAACATGGTAATTTTTCATTTTTGAGACGATGATTACAAACCAGTGCTAGCCCATTAAAGGTTATAATCATTGGTGCCTAATGTGGGGTGGAAAATTTAAATCAAGTTTGTATCAAAGTACAATTTAGCTCATTTTAGTCAAGGTTAGTTAGAAGAATTAGCTATTGGTTTCTACCTTCAATTTCCTCTGAAAATGAATGTGTACATGCTTTTGAGAGACATTAGAGGAATAGGGTCCAAATTTTTGATGAAAATTTGAGCTATGAAAGTAAAGGGTTTTAAAGGCAAGCATGTACAAGGCATAGTTGAGCCAAATGTTCTTCAAGAAGGGCCTAATTATTTGGGTCTTGGTTATGGAAAACATGGAAAATGCTCAAAAGCCAAGGAGGCACATGAAGTTGTTCCAAGAAGGAATTTTATTTCGTGTTCATTACCTCAAGCTTGTGAAGTTTTTGTTCATGATGAATGGAACATGTACATAGTTTACCTTAAAGTTGTTGTGTTTTACGGATATTAAAATGAATAACTTCTATTTAGATCCATTCCAGAGATTGACTGTAGGGGCATTTACTAGATATGTTACCTTTCATAAAAGATGAGATCCAGAGGCTACCTGGCCCTTTACAGACTCTGCCTATAGAACTTGTAGAAGTAAACACTAGAGGCATTAACAATATCAAAGAACGTTTTCATGGTCAGACATGGGAATGTGTCTCTTTCCCTACACAAAAAAAAAGTTCTTGAGGTAGTTAATCTTCATAGACATGTCATCAAGCAAGTCAATGTGATCATCCCTCCTTCCCTCCCTTGTAAAATAATTATGTTTTGCGGGTCAGAAAGCCAAAATATGGAGACAATTATCACCAAATCCAACGTACGATTATGCATAATGGAGAATCTCTAGCGCTTTCCCTTGTTAATATATTTAATAATCTCAATATTTATTTAAAAGTATCAATAGTATTTCAACGACATCACATTGTTCAAATCTCATGGTCAAAATACTATTGATACTTTTAAATAAATATTGAGATTATTAAATATATTAACAAGGGAAAGCGCTAGAGATCCTCCATCATGCATAATAGTACGTTGATGCTTATAGAGTGAAAAAACTGAAAGAATCAACTTGTAGGGTCATTTTAATGGGGGGTGGAGAATTCAGGTCTAAAACCTTTTGGAGTCATTTTGATGTATTAAATGACATTTCTGGGGGTCAAACGATTATATAATTTAAGTTGAAGGCCCATGAGATAAATATGACTTCTATGTGACATTTTTAAATTAAATCATCTATTTGTTGTGTTATATGAACATAATTGGTACGCATATCTAAAGAGTCCAAATGCTCATTCAAGACCATATGTAATCCTCATCTAACTTAGCCAGGGATTTGCAATACTATATTTGAGTTGGCTAGCTCCATTTCAAGATATTATGGTTATCCAAGAGGGGATATAAAAAATGAAAAGAAGAATGGAAAAGAGGATTTCATAATCGATGAGGGTCAATATGATTCACATGATGAAGTGCAACTAAAAGAAGCGCCATTGAAATGGTTTGCTGACAGATGGTTAGATTTCTTATCCAATTAAGCCCTAGCATGTATTTTGATGTTTCATGAATTTCTTTGCAAATTCAAAGTATGGTGCCATGTTGCATGAAGCAAGATGTTGAAAGTAGAGTTATGTTGACACACTTAAATGCAACAAATATGGAAATTTGTACATGAGCTCTATTATTTGACTTAAGAGTCAGTTGTTTGAAGAGGCATATTTTGTCAACTTGTGTTTGGTTGATGGTTTTGTACACCAATATGTAAGAGTACATGGACATATTCACATGATGTGAATTTTTTTTTCTTTGAAGGAGAAAAATGATATGTCAGCGAGCTATGTTTCTTGCATGATCTGTGTTTTCAGTTTGATGGTTTTTTTTGTGACAAGACGTCACAAGATTTTGCGAAGGTCCACTCTTGAGCGAGAGCCTCATGATTACAACCTATTCGTGAGAATCAAATGGGAGTGCATCCTTATTTTGAAAACAAGTAGGATTCTAAGCTACCTAGGACTCAAACCATCATTTTTAAATTTGAAATATAATAGTGTTGTTTCAATGCCTGAATCCACAACCCTAACACATGAAATCACTAATCTAATTACACATGAAATAAATAGTTATTTTCTCCAACATTAAAAATATAACTAAAACTAAATTCAACATAGTTGAAAGAAAAAGAAGCGCCATTGAAATGGTTTGCTGACAGATGGTTAGATTTCTTATCCAATTAAGGCCTAGCATGTATTTTGATGTTTCATGAATTTCTTTGCAAATTCAAAGTATGGTGCATGTTGCATGAAGCAAGATGTTGAAAGCAGAGTTATGTTAGACACACTTAAATGCAACAAATATGGAAATGTGTACATGAGCTCTATTATTTGACTTAAGAGTCAGTTGTTTGAAGAGGCATGTTTTGTCGACTTGTGTTTGGTTGATGGTTTTGTACACCAATATGTAAGAGTACATGGACATATTCACATGATGTGAATTTTTTTTTCTTTGAAGGAGAAAAATGATGTGTTTTCAATTTGATGGTTTTGTTTGTGACAAGACGTCACAAGATTTTGCGAAGGTCCACTCTTGAGTGAGAGCCTCATGATTACAACCTATTCGTGAGAATCAAATGGGAGTGCATCCTTATTTTGAAAACAAGTAGGATTCTAAGCTACCTAGGACTCAAACCATCATTTTTAAATTTGAAATATCATGGTGTGTTGTTTCAATGCCTGAATCCACAACCCTGACACATGAAATCACTAATCTAATTACACATGAAATAAATAGTTATTTTCTCCAACATTAAAAATATAACTAAAAACTAAATTCAACATGGTTGAAAGAAAAAGAAAATGGAACTTTAAACATTCAATGAAAATTTATAAATAAGAACATTGAAATTATAAGTTTCTTTCTTACACAGTTTAAGATTTGGGGTGTAAAGTTTTTTTCAAAAATTCTTTTAAACTTTTTGATGCTTCACGTTTCCGCCCAATTATCTATTCCTAATGTATTGCAATAACTGTTAGTTAATTAAACAATCATAAACCATTTCAATCTTCTTTCCTTTTATGTCTTTAAAATATCAAGATAAGGAAAAAAAACTTTAAAATATCATACATCAATCAATAAGAAAACATATCAACTCAACCAGAGCCAACATGGAGATCTCATTCTATAGTATGTACCATTCAAACATGAGCATCAAGTACATGTCCAACAAAAGAGAATTGACCAAAATCGACCCAAATGTTTCTCCAAAGAAAAGCATTGCAGTATGCTAGATTTGTAATAAATTCAAAAAAATTAAATATTACTTGAAATATGAATTTGGACGTGAAATAATCATAGCTAAATGTGAAAACAAAAATTGTATATTTGTTTTAACTCCAATGTACTATGGGATTTAAATCTATGATACTATGGGAAATAGAGATCTATCCAAAAAGTATTTCTTTCAATATCAATATAAATATACATAAGTCTTGAATATTCTGCAATTTAATGAAACAATAATTAATAATCCATCTTTGAAACCATCTAAATAATAAGGAAATAACACATATGTGGAAACCAACAAGCACCATCAATTTACCAACCAACCAAATCCCCACTGATGCAAGGGTTAGGTTGTTACATTTTATCTACATATAACCCAAATGATTTGGTTGTCCTTTGTGCTACTTCTTAGAAAAACTGCAAGATGAAAGTTAAGGAAATTCACGATTGTGAAATTCTAGGTGTCCAAGAGGTGTAAGAAAAAGGAATAAAATAAAATAATATAAAAATAATTTAGCTCCCAAGGTCTCCAACGAGGAACCAAAGCATATTTCTTTGTCAAGTTTGTCCTTAGAAAAGCTACAACATGAAAGCACGAGAAATTCACAATTACAAGATTCTAGGTGTCCAAGAGCTTAAAGGATAAAAAAAAATGTAAAAAACTGAAAACTTGAACTCGTAAGGTGTACAACAGGGAAACAAAGTATATTTCTCAAGGCCATTTTGTACTTAGAAGAGAAGCAAGATGAAAATAGAGAAGATTCACAATTGCAAGATTGTAGGTGTCCAAGAGCTTAAACAAAAAACTCAAGTTCCGAAGGTCTACAGAAGGCATGAGAGGCTTAATATTAAGCAAAAATAACCACCAAATATCTTCCTTGAGAAAACAAAATAAAGGAAATAAAGAGTCACCAAATAACTTTAAGGTAAACTATGTACATGTTCGGCCGAACTTTTACTTTTAAAAAGTTCGGCCGAACCAAGATATAGTCAACAATACAAGTGCTACACAAAAACAAATGTAAACACAATGGAAAACTGAAACATATCTCACTATCAAATTTGTGAATTCTTATTTTAAGATGGTAGAACTTAAGTCTCAATTGTAATTGGATTCTTTCCAAAGTGTAATTCCAAGCTCATTAAGCATACTAGGTGACCAAATTTTTAAAGTAACTTGAGATTCACAACAAGAGATACACAACATGCACCACAATACACAATGTGCCCTTGTAGATAAGGATTTAGACAAATATACTTCAACAAGGATGGAATCAACCTTCAAAAAGAATGATATAATGGAAGCAATATATCAATACTAGTGTCCTTTTTCATTCCTTAATAGCTATGATGACCAGAAACTTGAAATGCTAGAGATTTTAGCACTTGAGTATGGAATGGACCAAAAATTTATTGACCGCAATTGTTTGGTGACCTTCAACTTTATGGAAAATGTAGGACTACAGGGAAGTTCTCTTTGCACATGAAAGATGTAATTTCATTCCAATTACCGATAAATAATATGTTTTATTTCTGAAATTAAATATATATATATATATATATATATATATATATATATGTATATATATATATGTCCAATGAATGACCACAAGGTTGGTCAATAGGATTCAAAAGTATAGACAATGTGATTGCATATTTATATTTCAAATTAAAATCAAAATTTTATAAAGTTCCTAAATCTTCTTCAAAGATTTAACATTTCTAAGATTAGTGGAATCACTAAACAACATCATAAAAATATAACAATAGAATAGTGTACATGCTTCTATTCTATGGTTATCCCTCTATCCTTGTAACCTAGATCTATTTAAACATTAGCAGTTTTAGGAGGAGATCCCATGTCAGGTCTAACTTTGAATATGAGTTGTACAAGGACTAACTAACTAACGTACATATGTGAGAAAGAGATTAACAAGAAGTATATAAATGAAAAAGTAAGACAAGGGAAAAGCAGAGTAAGACATGAGAAGAGTAAGAAAACGCTAGAGCAGAGTAGAGTAAGACATGAGAAGAGTAAGAAAACGCTAGAGCAGAGTAGAGTAATACAAGAGAGGAGTAAGAAAAGGCTAGAGCAGCGCATTTTTATAGAAATTCAATCCAGAATTAGATCCATTTTAATTTGGATCTTGAGACAGAAGTAGATCTCAAATATGAAAAATATATATGTAACAGGTTGTAGGTATTCCATTCTTACAACCATCTTATAGTATAAAAAACCATCTTAGACGAGAAAAATTAATGCTTTCCTTTTATAATGGGAACACAAACACAATATATATTAATATAGTCCAAATCTCATGCAAAAATTCCCTTATTTTTCCAATAGAAACAAAAACAATAGAAATATAGTTCGAATCTGATGGAAAAAATTGTGAGAAAAAACAAAACAGTATCAATACAGTCCAAATCTACAAAGTTGTGATGCAAGTTGTTTATCAATGCAATCCTGGGTGCTTTGTTTGTTGTCTGTTATATTTAATTTTTGAGCAATAAAATGTCTGTCTCAAGGTGCTTATAACGTTTTTTTTTCTTGCAGGTGTGCAGGATAATTCTCACACCTGCAATACGAGACGGACAGGAGAACATACCCGGACAGCAATACGAGACGGACAGGAGAACATACCCGGACAGCAATACGAGACGGACAGGAGAACATACACCAGCGCGGCAGGAAGAGCGCGGACGAACACCAGCGCGGACGAAGACGAACACCAGCGAGACGAACACCAACGCGGACGAACACCAGCGAGACGAACACCAGCGCGAACACAGCAGCAACCAAAGGAACAGTAAACGCGCCAACAATAAACTCGGTAAACCAGAACATTTCGCGGGCGATTTATTTATAGAAAATAGTTCGGCCGAACTTTTGTTGCCGGTTTTCCAATCCCCGGCAAAAATCCTGTTTGCTCGCGTCGTCCGTGTGCCGTCAGCCTAAATGGAATCAAGAGTTCGGCCGAACTTTCTAAGAAAGTTCGGCCGAACTATTGCCGAAAAAAAATTTCTACCCCCGATTCTCACAAAAGTGTAACCGAGCTTCACGTTTCCGCCCATTGGCAAGAAAAAACTCTTGAGAGAGAGAAAGGTTGGAGGAGTATGACATCATCCTGAAAAGGAAATGTCCCAGATATTATTAAAATTTCCCTCCCAAGGACATCCACCTGCATGGAAGGAACGTGGCCAGTAAGAAAATAAATAAGTCCCACCTATTGGATGGATGAAGATTGGAAAAACTTCAATTAACCGGTTAAATAAAAAAAACCAATGATAAACAATGTCACCCTAAGCCTTCCAAGTCATTCTGAGGATTGAAAAAAACAGTCAGGGATCGAATCTAATGGAAACTCACAACTGGATGTCCAGTCTGAAGTAATAGTAACACAATTCAACAACACCAACATCCCATGCACCTCCACCATTTATGACAAAATATGAAATTTATATCCTTATAAGGCCTGAATATTACAATTGTAGAAGTTATCCCTTGCCACATATGTGAAATAACATACCTCCTTGTGCCTTCCTCAGTATCCTTGCACTCGAGTTGAGCCATCAACTCATGAAACTTCTGTGAAAACCAGATTAGTTTTTACATCTAAGAGTGCAAAGAGCCGATAAAAGCATAATATATAAGATGTAAATCACACACATGAAGGGACCAATTATTTGTATCAGTTCTACTTCAGGGGTGGTATACATCGTACCTCAAAATTTCTATGTTCTGCTTTTAAAGGGCCATCTACATGCGAGACATAAACTATTACTTCTTCTAATTAGTCACTACTCAAACACACCTTTCACAAGTCCAACCGTTTGTCCAATCCGCATGAATGGTTATGCATTGTTGTGGACTATTTCTTCCATTTAGAAACTATTCGCTGGTGTACAATCTGTATGTTTATCATAAACATTGCTAACAACTTAATATGAAGTAAATTACTCTTTGAAATTTGTAGAAAAAATTGATATAAATTTATCTCCTCTCTTTATAATATTTCTTTTATTTCATATTAAACTAATTATTACAATTTCTCCTACCCATAAATAAATATATAAATAAAATGAGTAATGGATTAATGTCCTTGTGCCTTCCTCAGTATCCTTGCACACGCACTGTGCCACCAACTCATGAAACTTCTGTGAAAACCACATTAGTTTTTACGTCTAAGAGTCCCAAGAGCCGATAAAAGCATAAGATATAAGATATAAATCACACACATGAAAAGACCAATTATTTATATCAGTTATGCCTCAAGGGTGATATACATCATACCTCAGAATTTCTATGTTGTTCTTTTAAAGAATCGTCTATATACCAAACATAAACTATTATTTCTTCTAATTAGTCACTACTCAAACGCACCCTTCACAACTCCAACGCTTTGTCCAATCCATTTATAAACTATTCACTTGTGTACAATATGTATGTTTATCATAAACATTGCTAACAATTTACTATGAAGTAGATTATTCTTTAAAATTTGTAAAAAAATTTGATATAAATTTCTCTCCTCTCTTTATAATATTTCTTTTATTTCATATTAAACTAATTACTACAATTGCTCCCACCCATAAATAAATATATAAATAAAATTAGTAATGGATTAATGTCCTCATCCTACGTTTATATAGATAGTCGTTTATGACTCATTCAATTGTAACCAAAGAGTTAATTAAGCCATTTTGCCATATAAATAAAATGGTAGAACACATTTTTCCAAGCCACCACTTACATTAATGGGACTCATAAATAAATATTTAGGGAAGTTAAAAAAAAAATATTAAATGCTGCTTACTACTCGTCATCCATCCATGGAAACAGAAAATGGTAACTTCTGGTTTTGATATTGATTTTGATTGAACTTTATGGATTTAGTAGAAAAATGGTAATTTTTGGTTTTGTTATTGATATGGATTGAACTTTAAAGATTTAAGATTTACTTTTAAATTTGAACATATCGTTCATTTATATTTCTAAATATAGTTGTATAGATTATTTTTAATTTCGTAAACATTGAAATATCATTCATTGTGATGATGTCTAAGAGTTGAATTGCATCTAGACTATATTGATGAATCCTAATAAAATAAAGCAAGCTCTCAAGTGGAACTCTCCTTTAAGACTCAAATCTATGTGGCGTGCATCACCATTCAAGTGGAACTCTCCTTTAAGACTCAAATCTATGTGGCGTGCATCACCATTGGTATTGTGAGGAAGAGAGGGACAGAGATGGATAGGCGGAAACGGCATAGAAAATCCCTAACATGACAAATGGTGAATAAAGCTCCGAAATTTGGACCCATTGTGAGTTGTATTTCTGGCCAAACAAGGACTGCAGTTACTACGGCGCCTGCCTGTAAAGTAATAACGTTACGTAGGTGGACGGACTTGGTCCGTGAGTGACTTCCGCGAATATAACATCGCTCTCTTCCACTAATTTTCGCCGCCATTACTGTTTATATATTCACTAACTTCATCCCTGTATGCTTCATCGGAGATACTGCAATTTGACATCTCTGTAGATGTCAAATGGTTTGAATGCCCAAGTGACAGAGGAAATGGCGGGCAAACCCAGTGTGGACTTTCAGTTTGAGGACTATCTGCCTGTGATGGCGGAGAAACTGGGGGAGGAAGGGCCATGAACAGTTCTGTACAAGATTGACTTAGCTCTCCATCCCATCTGTTATAGAGATTATGCACGAATTTCAAAAGCCTTACAAAGAATTGGGAGGTCTTTTATTTTGAAATATGTTGATTTCTGTACGTTTCTCTAGCTGTTGTTGGCCGGGCTGAGGAGGTGCTGACCGCTTATTGCAGCACAACCCGGGTTCGAAACCTCTAAAACTTCATCTCCAAGTTAGTGTTGGCTGGTTGACGTTGCTCCTTGTCATTCACTTACTGACGTTGTTTTCTTCTTTGTTTTAAATATATATCAATTTTTTTATATTCATTATAATATTATATCTAATTATTTATTAATGGTTTTTTTTGGGTTTTACTCACATAGATTTGAACACTAAATTTTATAGTTTATATAGCACTTCGTGAGGGTGATTTCCAATTGAACTTCTCCAATAAACTTTATAAAAAATTATTATGATTTTAAAAAATTCCAGACTTGACTGATTATTTAAAATAATCGACTTAAATGTCATCAACAAGGGTTCGTTAAATTTCGTAAGGCGATTTCCAATTGAACTTCTCCAATAAACTTTATAAAAAATTATTATTATTTTAAAAAATTCAGGACTTTAATGATTATTTACAAAAATTCAACACTTAAATGTCATCAACCCATGTTCTTTAAATGTCTTAAGTATTCCTTAGTACACATTATTTTATATTTAAAGACGTCTTTCATTTTCATTTAAAAATAATAATTCTTAAAAGATAATTATTTATGAGGATTAATTTCCAGTATAATTAATATGATCTAACTAATAAATTATATGATCTAATTAGTCTATCGTATTTTAAAAAGATAAATATATATTTTTTAATTTTATTATTAATATATTATTATTGATTTATATTTATTTTACTTTAAAAAAAAATGAGTTTTTCTTCATAGAAAGCATAGCTATGTTTAGCTATCTGATGTATGAGAAGAAGCTTTACAACATGGAAACTAAGAAGTTCCCCAAAATTGTCTTTAACTCTAATTAAAGACAATTATAAGGAGGTGATCAACCCCACCCTTGCTAACCAGAATTATCTCTCTGTCTTGACCAATGCTAAGAAGAAAATGAACATTGCAAAGATAAGAACTAACTCCCATGAGTTTCAAAGTGAGACCGGGCGTTGGTCCATTCCCAAAACACCTTGGGATGAAAGAATGTGTGATACTATGAGGGTTGAAGATGAAAAACACTTTTTATTGGATTGTCTAACTCTTACTCACATCTGCTCTCATTTCCAAAACATATGTCACGCTCCCAACCTTCTTGGCGAGTTTATTCATCAAAACTATAGTGATTTAGGAACCCTTCTTTCCCTCCTCTTTGATAATAGAAATAAAATAATAAGATATCTGAATTAATCTATTTATTTCTTAAGGTTTGATAGACCTTATTGGTATTAATAGAGGTTCATCATCATCATCATCATATATTGTAAATTAAGATTATTTTAAATGGTACCAGGAATAATGGTTATTTTTCTCATCTAAGTGTTTTAAGTGTTTCAAATTTTAAACCTATAATTTTTTTTAGAAGAAGATATATATTCTTAACCATTAAACTTATTAAAGTTGTACTTAAAATGTAAATGATAAATATTTTTTTATTAAAATTAAAAAAAATTATTTTTCCTATAATAATGTAGTTTATATTTCTTTATTATATATATATATATATATATATATATATATATATTATTTTTACATTTATATTTTTTTATGTGAATTTTTATAAATTTCTAATATACTCCAAAAAAATATTGATGTATTAATTTTTTTTCACAATTAAAAATATCTAAATAATCGTTTTCAATATTCTAAACTGTGGTGAAGTTTGTGGTTGGTGATATATTTCAACATTTTAAATTAATTTGTTGGTCAATTATAAATGTTTGTAAGATAAACATAAACGGATAATAGGTTTCAAAATTATAGGTTTTGATTTTCTAATTTGTGTAAGAGGATTCATACAACCCTCTTGAACCCCACATACTCATCAAAGTTCCTCCTTAACCCAAACAAAACAAGAAACAACTACCAACCATAGAGAGAGTAAATGCACGACAATCGGGTAGAGATGATGGAGAAGATCCACCCCCTTGTGTCAGTTTTTATATTGTTACTTCTTCCAAAATTAAGAGTTCAAGTAAATGAGGGTCATAACAAGTAGAAGTACCCAATGATATGGAAGTGGATAGTGCTACCATGCTAGAATGTGTAGCATCACATTTGGCTGAGAGTTAGAAGTTAATAAAAGAGCGAGTTGTTAAAAAGAAATTTGTTTTAAAGAATATTCATGGACCATGCATAATACCCATTACGATAAGGTTGGTAGAAAATTACAATTCGAAAAGATACACGTCCAAAACAAGAAAATTACTAAAAAGTGGAAGTCATAAGTTGATGTCTCAAAAGTAGGGCTTACTAGACTCTTGAAGTTACACATGACCATAGGGGATGCACTTTCTTACTCTATTACTGAGGCAAAGTTTGAAAATTGAAGGTTACAATGAAATATAAGTGAGATGGATGAATCCCTTATTGTCATACCTCTATTTGTGTCACCTTTGGATATTCAAGAAAATGAAGCTATAGAGGAAATCACGCTTGACACACTCCAGAAAGTTAAGAAAGCAGTCAAATTGTTATCTTATGTCGTAGTAAATATTACTTTGAAAATAGGAATAATTGAGGAAACATGGGAAATTTGTCTCGAAGAATTGCTTCATTTTATGAATATTTGAAGAAATATTTGGAGACTGATCATAAATTCATTGAAAATTATTTAATGGATTTTATTAATAATACTCTTAGTGATTTCTAGAAGAACCAAAAAGGCCTTCCATCAAGGAAGAGAATCAAGATGATCAAGGTAGGTTGGCATATGTTGCAAGAAGAGTTGAATTTTATCAAGACATCAAGTGGCAATGAATTTGACAACTTGACTAATTTTCCATAAGATGAGGTCAAGAAGTGGTTTGTTACATTTGTTAATGACAACAAAGACCAACTAGTAACTATTAAGAAACTATGGAAAAATTCAAAGGAAATATAGGAGGAAATATTTGCTCTAAGAGTAAACCAAGACATAATCATCCCACCAATTAAGGAGTACATTGAAGAATGACTTATAAAATATTTAAGAAAAATTGTTAATCTTGAATAACTACCTCAATGGTTATATTAACAGATGACCTGAAGCCAATATATGCTCTAAAAACAATTGGTACCAAGAGAGAGGATATTAATCCCATGGGTCGTATTTTTACAACTTTGTGAGTGTCCTTTATCTTGTTTTGAAGAATTTCCCTTTCTTTCTTCCTAGTATTTCATCATCCAAATTTATGAATTGTCTTATGTATTTTTCAAGTCGATCCTTTACTATAGTTTCTCTTTTTCTTCCAAGTAACATAATATTATTTCACGGGATCCCAATCTAGTCCCGTGGAGATGAATGCCTTTACTTTCACACTTAAGAATTAGATTAGAAAGTTCTTTGTGTTTCCTTTATTCAAAACTTAAAGTCTCTACAATTCATTAGAGAAATTTTTAGGTCCAAAATGGGCCTCCTCAGAAAAATTTACAACCAAAATGAACTTTATAAGAACCAGTAGGATTCAAGATGATGATGTCAACCATGGGGGATGATTCACAATTTTTGGAGTAAAAAAAAATAATAATAAAATAATAAACCTACTTTTTCAACTCGTATTTTCAACTTATATCCCGAAGGTTTTACTCAAATTTCGAGCGAGAGCACTCGTTGGATGCAAAATTTAATTCCACGTCCAAGGAGTACCCATATTGTATACTTTCGATGGACCTTGTTACACGAAAAATGAGAAATACATGTGCATAAGGGTCCATAAAAAGTATGTAACCTCGATACTCCTTGGATGAGTGTTGAGGAGGTAAATCCCCTCTGCGGACAGAGGCGATCCCTACTAGCCCAGATCGGGTCTAGCAACAATAAAACACGCTACAGTGCAGGTTCCTAATTGTAAATAAACCAAATTGCGAGGAAGGCTTACCTGGGATCCAACGCTGTCGTTTGTAGAAGAGGTGGTGCTCCTGTTCCTTTGCCCTGGCAGATCACAATCCTCACGATCTCCATGATCGGACACCTGCACATGCAAGAAACAACACAAACGCAAGCATAAAACCCAGTATATACAACTATATGTCAGTAGAAGAGGACATAACTCATGAACATGATCAAGAGCAAGAGTGGAACCATAACCAATAGTCGCTTAATATTAATGAGTCAAAAAGAAGAATACAACCAAAGCTTCGACGCCGAATTCTCCTTTGGCGGGTCGTCAGCAGAACATGTCTCGATAAATCCTGTCAAGGATGGGACAAGCCTCTCTGTCTGGATACTTGGCAATAGTCTCCTTGCTTGGATTTGGCCTTAGGGAATCAAGAAGGCTCTTGCAACATAAGGATATGAAAGCTCTTGGGAACTTGGAGATTCTGGAACTAGCTTGCAATGGAGATGAGCAAGCTTTTATAGATGGAGGAAGGGGAGTTGGGATCCCTATAATCATGGGATTGGCCCTATCATCAAGGAAGCTTCCATGAGAGGTGTAAAATCACTTCCTCTCTATGGAAATCCGTAGCCAAACCTCCCAACTCAAGATAGATATCAGTCCAGGAATTTTTTAGGATGAAACTTCCACCATTTATTTTTAAAAAACACCTCTTAATATGGTTGGCGCGGGTGCGGCTCTAGGACAGAGCGCCAACTGGCCCAGCCTCTTTGAAGTATTTTCCCCATTGGCGCGGGTACTGAACTCGCTACCCACGCCAATGAAAAAGGGGTCATTTTTAGGGTTTTTCACAAGGAGATGTCTACAGGGCAATGAAAGCTCTTGTTCAGAGGGATGCAATGACAGTGGTTTCAAGGCATGTCACTGCTCACAGGTCACGAAATGAGCCCTCCAATGTGCGGGACGGGGATTGCAGGGATGGTGACAAATTACTGTGTAACAGATGCCCCCTAAAGCATGAGGCCCGAACGAGAGAGAGGGGTGAAATGCTTTACGAGAACGTGCCCAACTGAAACTCCGCCGTCGGAAAACCTGCGTGGAGAAATACAACTGATATCTTAGATACATGATATATATGTGGTATGGGCACAACCATCCATAACAAAGTATACAATAATCGGGATCCAAGGCATGGACGCAGCCATCTAGAGAGGATCGATAAATAGACTCAATTATGGTCGCAGCCATCCAATCAGTGAGTCATGTAATAATAGTCCACAAAATCGCAGCCTGGATTACAACAGACACGATCCAGGGTCTTACGCTCCATCTCGACCCGAACAAAGTACAAGTTCAAGCATGCGAATATGTGAGCTGAAGTCGAACATGCAAGAACATCGTCTGATTACCAGCCAATGATGAAAGTTGTTAACAGACGCGAGAGGAACCACCAATAATGACAATGGCCCTCAAGGTACTATAGGTACAATCTACGACGTGTGAATCGATGAGCTGGCATCGAACACCCATAGAATCACTCGATCGGAGGCCAATGATGAAAATCTCACGTCGAATGCGACGAACCTGCCATTGAGGCATGCAGGCTCCAAGGTACCATAAGGGAGTCCCTAGATCAGCTTCCTGGATAATGAGCTGAAGTCGACAGGAAGTGACCTTGATCGAGGGTGGGCCATAATGTTTCCCACATCATCGACACGAGACAGAGAAACATGATTTTTTTTGTGAATCAGGATCATACGAGAATCAGAGGAAGGTTGATACTTGTAGAGGTCAACTTCTCTTGAACATATTGTGGCACAATAGTGGATTTGGCAGTATTTGACATCAACGGATCAGAGGTCATGGTGACGAGGCAATGAGTAGATGAGAGGTCAAAAGGGATCACCCAAACCCACGAAGGCAAGAGAAAAATGAGATGAGATGTCCCCAACCCGACACGAATGCAGAAAAGTGCCATGTTCAAGAGCGACATACTGCCGACACGACAATGATGTTGGTTCCATTTTTCCCCACCATTTCGGTGAGTACCTCTTTATTTTTACACAAGCTTGAAGAGGATACCATATGCTTGGCATATAAATCCGTCCTTCGGACGAATCCATCCTAGTACATTTAACGAGCCCTAGGAAGGAGAAACTCGAATATCGTCATCACAACTGAATCCGATGTCATCAGGGTTTAACGAGTCTGACAAAGGAAGAACTCGGCATCTTTTCATATTTAGAGAGTTTGAAAAGATAGCTGAAAATTAAAATCCAACGGTCCCTTTTCGTAAATAGTTCCTCAGATCTGAAAAGGTAGAAAACTATGTCTGAGGAAACCTCCTGGTCACGAAAGGCTAGGGTATTCCTTTTTCGTAAATAATCCATCCCAGCCCGAAAAAGGGGTAAATGTATACTGGGTAGATGTCGATTCATGTCCACTTTTACGAGATCGAAATGACAAGCGTCTTGGCAATCTTTTCAGTTTTCAAGAGTCAGAAAAGAGCTGAAAGATGACTCCTCCTGGAGGAACGAGTGGTATAAAGGGTAGCAACTGGTTCCGGTAATGGTGGAACTTCTCAAAACAAGATAAAGGTCAAGAGGTTGGCTAACAAGACCACTCATCGCGGTGGTTCCTCAGGAACAGGTAAAACAACCAAGTGAAGGCATATGATCGGCCAAGCAGATAGTGACGATGGAGTGAGAAAACCAAGGCTCATTTGGCAAAACAGGCTGATAAAATGGCAATCACAAGAGGTAAAATGGAAAAGGTTTCATTTTTACACAAGCTTGAAATCAGGAAACTCTGTTTTAATTTGGTTTCATTTTTACACGAGCTTGAAACAAAGATAAACTATGCTTGAAACCGGTTTCATTTTTACACAAGCTTGAAACGGAACCAAACTATGCTTGAAAAAGTAAGCATGCCCCCAGCATGGTGACTTAATTGCGAGGTATATGCCTCCCAAGCTTCAGTCCATATGAAAGGCAGATGGAGTGAAGGTTCAAGTTACGAGATCAAGAGGAAGACTCGACTAGGATTTTACAAGAACTTATCAAAGACTCGAATTGAACAAAAACGTGTTTCATTATTTTAACGAGGTTGACACATTAAAAGAACTATCCTCAAGACACCTTGTTTCATGGTTTAAGGAGCTTGACACAAGACAAGGAACTTTTCTCCGACAACCTCGTTTCATTTTTTAAGGAGCTTGACACAAGAAAATGAACTCTGCTCCCGACGACCTCATCATAATGAACAAGAAGTCAGCGCTTCCAAGAGTTCCACTCCCGATGGAAGGAAAACATCCTGGAAGTCAGAACCCAATGCCCCCAGCACCTGATGCACGACGGCATCATCACTGAGCACAGGCACGGGGTAGGTAGCCACATAGTTGATCTGCGGTGGGGCAGATACAACGGGTGGATAAAAACCAGGAAGGGATGATGGCGGGCTAGTTGCCACATCAGGACCAAAGAACGAAAGCTGATCAATGGTCACGATCCGTCCTTCATGTGGAAAACAGACCACACGAAAAAGGGAGGAGACAAGCGCTCCCATGGCATAGGTGTAATCGCGCCCCAAGAGAAGATTGAAATCCAAGGGGCCTGGAACGACCATCACATCCATATGGACAGGTTTACCTCCCAAAGTAACAGGTAACCTTGGAAGGATCCCTAACGGTTGACTCGTTCTTCTGTTAAATGCCAACAGATTCTGCGTAACAGGCGCAAGCGGCGGCGAGCCAAAAGCTTGCCAAGTAGTCGAGGATAGAACACTAATAGAGGAGCCCTCGTCTATAATGGTGCTGGGTACGACCAGACCAAAAGCCTGTACTGTGATCTCGAAAAGCACATAAGATGGAAGGAGGTATCCTGAAAATCGATTCCAATCAAAGGAAGCGACCAAACTACTCGGAGGGGCTACCATCGAACCGAGATGGTCTTCCCCTGGTGTTATGGAAGAAGAAGGAGCATCCTCCATGACCTCCATCTCGAAGGTGGGAGGGGTATCCTCTGGGACCTCCGTCACGGGAGGTGGAGGAGCAGCTTCTTGAGGTATAGGGATAGGAGAATCTTTCTCCAAGTCCGAAGAATCTGAAGAAACAAGAAGAACCTGAGGGATGTGAGATCCACTCTCAACGGAAAAGACCTGGTGCACCATGGATGGAGCCAGCTCAACCGATCCCACGACCAATGGTTGGTCGGGGATGGATTCCTGAATCTGAATTTCCGAGGGAGTGAGATCGACCAAGGATGACTCTTGACCAATCGTAGGATCAGCTGGTGGAGGACTCAAAGAAAGCCGATTATAACCAGTCGGGAGGCATGGTGTAGAACCGGTTAAGTTGTCCAAAACTCGCTTGGCTTCATTTACATACGGACAAAGGTGAATGGCATGGTGCCCTTCACACAACTTACAGGGATTGGTGAGATTACCTTGTTTCTTAGGAGCCTTACCAGCACTAGCTGAAGACATGCCCCCAACCTGACTCCCAGAAGCCAAAGGCAATGACGGGCGGCCATTGGACCATACTTCGAGCACCTTGGGAATGCCAGGGCAGTCTCTAAGAAGATGGTCTCCCGTGCACAACATGCAAGGGAACTTGAATTTCCGTGGAGGGTTGGGGGGTTTATCAAGAGGAGACTTCTTAGACGCAATAGCTGCAGAGCTAGCCTCTCCTTTATCATACTTCTTCTTCTTTGTCTTCTTCTTCTTCTTCTTAGCCACCTGGTTACTTGAATCCAAACTTTCACCAGGCGAAGTAGAAGAGGAGGACGTAGAAACAGGCGAAGAAGGGGAGAGGTCCACCTTGGAATCAACATGATGTTTTTCAAGTGGAGGAACTGATTGAACAGTAGCGGAGACATTTGGGACCATAGAGGTTGAAAACAACCAAACAGGCAACCCAACAGTTAACCCAGGAAGGGACAACGTTGCCATATAAGGAGCACCAACATTTCCAAAAGGAGGAAAAGGACCAGGATTCCCATCGGAGGGGATTCCTTGGTTGGTGACCTCCGGAAAAGTTGTCATCGAAAACGACCCAAAACAACACCCTAAGGAAACTAACTTTAACCAAGAATATTTCGTGGGCAGTTAATTTTTATGACATTGAAACAAAACTCTACCGTTTCATCTTTTAAGAGTCGAGAAACAAGAAAAAGGTGACTCTATCACTTTCAGATTGGAAACAAGCGTGAAAGGACAAGCGCTTGATGACCTTTTCAAATTTAAAGAGTCAGAAAAGATCGAAATGACTACTCAGGAATGCTAGGCAAAGGGTGTACCAAATAGCCGTGAACTGCAATATACACCTTGGTTTCAAAATGAAGGAGAAATCAACCAAGGACTTGACGTACGTGCAGGCAATCTCCCCGAATGCTGTGTTCAGTGTATCACGGGTATAGGGCGGCAGACTCGGCTTCCTACGGATAAAGGATAGCAACCTAGTGGGGTCTCCCTTTATATACGCGACGGTACGGGGAGCACAAGTCTGTACTAGTGTTGTCAAAAGCCAAGAGGCGGACGACAGCTACTAGGTTTAACGACGCCGGAACACGTCTCTAACCTAGACCTCTAAATGTTTCGTTAATGTTTCAATGCTTCCTTAGGTAAATTGAGTAGATTTTAAAGTTGATCTTCAATTATGTTTCAGTTTTCAGGCCCTAACGAATGTGCTGTCTCAAAAATATCCTAAATGCAAAACTACATGCCACAGTATATCATTTCGTTCGATGAAAGCTAGCTACAGAAGAGTTGAGAGCTTTTTACACAAACAAAATGATCAGAAGACAATCAATGATATCTCTAATGCAACTAATGAAACTAAAAACTTTTCTTTCAAATTCACTAATTACTAGTAAAATCGAAAAGATTTCAATTTGCACTAATCAACCAAAAGAAAAAGAGATTTTTTTTATTTTCAATGTTTGATAGCTAGATGCACTAAACAAACCGAAAACAAATAAGAAGCAATTCGAGAAATGATATTAAGAGAGCAAAAACAACAAATTTCACTCAATGGCACAAACAATCAGATCTCAAATCGACAAAAAGTCTCTCAAAACCAAGAAAAGTCCCAAAGACACCAATGAGCCGTGTGATCTAGGCCCAAAATGAAGAAAAGAGAAATTCGAATGAAAACGAAATCAGTCACTCAAAAAATGCAACAATATGATAGACAATTGTCAAACGAATGCAAGGAAGCAATCCCACAGCCGACTGAACGAACGGAAACCAAAAACTCCCAAGGGAGGCTCGACTCACAAAGGCACCTAGATGCCCTAGGGCTCGTATGCAAAATCGAAAGAAATAGGCAAACAACCAAAGGAAGGAGGTTCCAACCAGCCAAACCAGGCTCCAGTGCACTCAAACAGCCGAAAAAACAAGATCAAAATCACAAGTCAGCCCCAGAAAGCTTGAAACACAGCAAACCCTAATAGCTCACAAGATTGGCGCGACTGTGAGCCTGAAATTAGCGCCAGAAAGGCAATGGCGCGGGTGATACACAGGCAACCTGTGCCAATGGGCGCGACTGTTACGCCAAAAAGCGCGCCAGCCAAGTTTACTATGGAAAAATAAAAAACAAGCAATCTCAGACACAGACAAGTGAAAACAAGGCTAAAACAGAGCCAAACAAACAAGAAAATCCAGTCCAAAGAGTTGACCAAGCAAGCAAGACCAAGAAGTTAACCGGAAAGAGAAGACAAAACTCCAAGTTGTTCAGTCCGTAAACCAAACCGGAGATCGACTGAAGCAGCGTTGATCTACTCCGCTAATGCGGAGAAAAAGTGTTTCGAAGGCTATCTGGCTATGCTTCAGACTCCGTCTATAGTTTACAAATCAAACAACAAGCTGATTCCCTAGTGGAGTCGCCAAATTGTTGAGGAGGTAAATCCCCTCTGTGGACAGAGGCGATCCCTACTAGCCCAGATCGGGTCTAGCAACAATCAAACACGCTACAGTGCAGGTTCCTAATTGTAAATAAACCGACTTGCGAGGAAGGCTTACCTGGAATCCAACGATGTCGTTTGTAGAAGAGGTGGTGCTCCCGTTCCTTTGCCCTGGCAGATCACAATCCTCACGATCTCCGTGATCGGACACCTGCACATGCAAGAAACGACACAAACGTAAGCATAAAATCCAGTATACACAACTATATGTCAGTCGAAGAGGACATAACTCATGAACATGATCAAGAACAAGAGTGGAACCATAACCAATAGTCGCTTAATATTAATGAGTCAAAAAGAAGAATACAACCAAAGCTTCGACGTTGAATTCTCCTTTGGCGGGTCGTCAGCAGAACATGTCTCGATAAAGCCTGTCAAGGATGGGACAAGCCTCTCTCTCCGGATACTTGGCAATAGTCTCCTTGCTTGGATTTGGCCTTAAGGGAATCAAGAAGGCTCTTGCAGCATAAGGATGTGAAAGCTCTTGGGAACTTGGAGATTAGCTTGCAATGGAGATGAGCAAGCTTTTATAGATGGAGGAAGGGGAGTTGGGATCCCTATAATCATGGGATTGGCCCTATCATCAAGGAAGCTTCCATGAGAGGTGGAAAACCACTTCCTCTCTATGGAAATCCGTAGCCAAACCTCCCAAATCAAGATAGATATCAGTCCAGGAATTTGTTAGGATGAAACTTCCACCATTTATTTTTTAAAAACACCTCTTAATATGGTTGGCGCGGGTGCGGCTCTGGGACAGAGCGCCAACTGGCGCGGCCTCTTTGAAGTATTTTCCCCATTGGCGCGGGTACTGAACTGGCTACCCGCGCCAATGCAAAAAGGGCCATTTTTAGGGTTTTTCACAAGGAGATGTCTTCAGGGCAATGAAAGCTCTTGTTCAGAGGGATGCAATGAAAGTGGTTTCAAGGCATGTCACTGCTCATAGGTCACGAAATGAGCCCTCCAATGTGCGGGATGGGGATTGCAGGGACGGTGACAAATTACTGTGTAACAATGAGGAATCAAATTTCGCATCCAACGAGTGTTTACGCTTGAAATTTCAGTAAACCCATAGGGAGATAAGTTGAAAAAATAACTTTTCCTTTTTTCCCTCTAAAATTTGATGATTTAATCTAATATTATTTAATTATTTCCACTATTATTTTATAATTTCCTTAGAAGGCCCATTTTAGACCTCAAAATCCCTTAATGATTCTTTGACTCTCACAGAGAGTTATTTTTAGGATTGCATGACATTTTTGGTTAAGAAATTTTTAAATGAACAATCAAATCTCATGAATGTTGTCCTATGGCCCTTTATGATATTTTTTTTTTGTCGGTCAAAGTCTATTTTATATTATCATAGCAAAAATTATATCAAAAAACAACATTGTTGTATTACATCTAGGCAACCTAGGAGGCAAGAAGTGCCAAGACTAATTTGGGTGCTCGCCAAGGCACACAATGCTCATGGTTATTATCTGCACAAAATTACAAAACATCCATATCAAACATAGCGTCATGGAGGCGAGTTCAATGGACATATCGGAGGACCCGCAAATATGAGTCCTTGGTTCTGGACATGGTAGTCGATGTGGTCTACCTGGGCCTCTAAAGCTTGGAGGCAGTCGTGTGAGCGCCTTAGAAGCCAACATAGACTCTCCAGAGTTTCAAGGGTATCATTTTTTAGGTGTTGAATGTCATTGATATAGGTCACAAGTTTATTGCAATCCTCATACCTTTGTTCGCTCAGAGTGTCCAGGTTGAGCTGGATATGCTGGAGTTGTGCTGAAGTTGTTTCAAGGATGATTGGAGCCTCTACTTGTACCAGTGAATGAGCTAGAGAGACTGCCATGGTTGCCACTGTTGCGGGTAATTTTACCCTAAGGTATTGGGTTGATAAACCTTCACATATCAGGGGTATGTCATCACAAGAAGGACTCACTTAACCAACTTCTATGCTTTAAAATAGAAACTAAAGGTTTCAGACCTTACTCGTATATCCTTCGATTGTAGCAGATCCCGTGGGGTGCAAACCCCTTGCAACTCTTTGTGCTCCGGAACCTACAAACCAACAAAGAACAAGAACAAAACTTAGTTGTACAACATATATATGTTCTAGGTGTTAGTGAAAAGCATGCATAATCTCATAAAAACAATATTAAATGAACTATTTAAGATCATTACACATGTATAAGAGATAAATGACACGTAAAAATCAGGAACAAGAGGGCACTTCTTTTATTAATGACATGTATAGTAAAAAAATGTGGAGAGATCACCTGAAATCTGCCACGGCCTCGAGCATACCGTCCTCTGGATCCATTCAGCCCTAGCCTCACAAAACTTCTTCCAAGAGTAGTGTACAATGGATGTCACATAGCGTGAGTGAACATCTCAAGGAAACAAGGGTTTCTTGAAAATATATGGGAAGTGCAAGCGGCATAGGGGATATATCAGACTTGGATATGGCTCCAACAGCATATAATATCTATAATTCTCTCTCTTCCTCCCTTAGGCCATTCCCTTGAGGAGCTTTTATACTCCCTCAAATTATTTTTTTCAGTTGGGAACAGTTAGGCCACGGGTTGGGTTAGTTAAGTTACAGGAACAACCATAAACCCTGCCTCAAAAGTAGGGAAATTATATATATTTTTAACGTTTAAAAATACATACGCGGTTCTCTATGTATGGACTCGCGTGTATACGTGGAAAAGTCTGGGCAGAGTCGTGTATGGGTTTTGAGAAACTGCTTTTTGAGAAATATGTCCAAGTCTGAAGGGAAGGGTTGCCCAAGTCCAATGCATAAGTCATCAAGTATATGATGGTGATAAATGATACTATAACAGATACTCCCTAATATATGAGGTCAGAAGGGGTACATGATGGCCGAAATCTATTATGTGCATAGAAAGAACCTTGTGAGGACCATAGAGGACTTCACTAGATTTCAGCCTGCCAAAAAACCAGTGATAGAGATCAGAGAGATAGCTCAGGTATGAGGCGGGCATACCCATGCTCAGTGAAAGAAAAGCATGTTCACATATGAAGTATGGAGTGGATCCAATATGTATACAAGTATAGCTGAAATGTAAAGTACATAGTGAATCATCTGATCACTACCCGAAATTATAAGTCAAAATTAGGTCCAAGTATCACATATAAAAGGCTGATCAATGATGTTGCAATAAGTATCTGATCACAAAAGTCACAACTAAATCTCTAAGTACCAAATCATAAGTGGTGGAACAAATGGTACAACACGCAACTCGGGAGCCAACATATAGGATGCTGTTGTGATGAAACTGCAACATATAAGGGTGGATGGTGTCACTGGCAAAAAACTGAAGGAGCTTTCAAAGTGAATCAAAGCATGTTGATGGAAACCCAAGGTCTTCACTGATCATCATGGCACAATTATTCACAATGGGAATAAATGAGCTAAAGTCAACCATGTGAGAAATCGTTTTTATTACCAGTCATTGACGTATACCATTAACAAACGCAAGACAACCCACTGATAATGATAATGAGTGTTAAGGTTCCCCAGTACAATCTAGCAAGTGAGAATGAATGAGTTGAAGTATAACACTTGAAAGAATATATCAATCAGGAGGAAATGATGTATCCTCACTGTCGATAGCGAAGAGTCTGCCACTAATGACTGAAAACCCTAAGGTATTGATAAAAGAACTCTAGACCTTATTCCCAAAGAAATGAGTTGGAGTCAATGGGAAAAGATCTACTGGAAGGAAGGCATTAATGCATCCCACATCAGTCTAGCATGAGTTTAACCCGCAGGCCAAGAATTGGAAGGAATCGGATGAAGTAAAGTGAAGTAACCAACCCGAAGTACGTTTCTGGCATGCACAAGATGAAGCTAGCACATGGAAGAAACTCTCTGAACCAACCAATAATGAAATCTGACAAAGAGGCGAGATATCCACCGATGGGCTCAAATGGAAATCAAGCTACTGCACGAATCCCAGGTGTGATAATGTAAGCTGAATTCGAACACAAGGGAAACCACTCAGTCAAAGACCCATGATGATGATCAAAGGTTGAGCACAAGGTCACTTATCAATGATGTAAATAGGGCCAGGGTGCGGCTCTAGATTTACTCTCAGAGCAATATGTCGTAGTCGATAAGAGACAAACCCGCCAGGAAGAAGTCAGTGGAGACCTTCTCAAACCGGCATGAGCAAAGGACCAAATATCTGATGTGATAGAACAAGATAATAACAAGACTGGGAAGGCTGACTCAAAAATGAGTCAAGAGACACTGTAGAAAGGCCGACTCAAGTTAACTTCCCTTGAAAAAAAGCACGACGCATGTTGACTATGGTAAAAAATGATAACTTTGTATAAGTTTGTCATGCAGGAAGCATAAACAAACCCTCCATATGATTGGAATAGATAACCAACTGGGGGAGAACTGACTCATGAAACAAGGTTATGGCTTCTCCTAAGTCAAAAACTAAAACCATCCCAAATGGAGAAAAGACTTAGCTTTTTTGTGCTTTGTTCAAGGGCGACACAACTAAAATTGTAGTTTCCATCAAGTATGGAAGTAATATCTCGTTCCCGCTCTTTTTCAACATATTTAATTTAATTTTATTTTTTCATATTCAAAGTCTGAAAAGGAATAAAAGAATGCTATAGTACAATGGATAGAACGAGTGTCGTGAAACAAATGCACTAGTTCCTAGGATAGGAACAATCCTATGCTCAATGCATGGTGGAAAAAACTGGTAAGTGACACTCAAAGGAATTTTGCATCCATGGGTAAAGGTGTCAAGTCACAGAAGGTAAGTGATTGCATGGTTAACTTGTATAGAAATACATGGTCAAAAGATGGCTTAAACATGAGTCTAAATGAAGACAACTAAAGGCCAAGATAAATAAGTAGTCAATATGCAATGCAGTAATACAAATCGACAACATAAGAGATACTCTAGGGTAAATGGCCAGAATAATGATAGCGAAGAAGAAGAAGAATGAAGCTTCAACGCATAATTCATGGCAGGACTAAAGAGGACTCCCAAACCTACATAAATTGTAGCATGGGGGACAAATGCTAGTGAGGAACTAACTAGGAAGCCCATGTAAAGGATGGCTCTACCACCAAGTCATGATTAAAAAATAGGAGAGTGAAATGCGTTAAGTAATCATGATATGATGGGATCGACCCTATGGCAAGTGATCAGAATAGAGGCTAGTATGCAAAGAATGCAATGGAAAGTGAATTCCCTAACCTATATGCCAGTTCGAAATCAAATACCTGCCATGACATGTCAGCGGTCATGGATCTGAAGGAAAACTAGGAAAATCTCGAATTCAGCAAAATGTACCTGAAAAAATACCTTTCCCAACGCTTACAAGCCAAACGGTTACACAACCTTAGTCAAATTCAAAAAAGAAGCATAAACGAAATTTGTGAAATTTTT
The DNA here is from genome assembly GCA_034641835.2 of Pinus albicaulis. Classification (NCBI taxonomy): domain Eukaryota; kingdom Viridiplantae; phylum Streptophyta; class Pinopsida; order Pinales; family Pinaceae; genus Pinus; species Pinus albicaulis. The sequence goes on along the minus strand of CM076583.1, from coordinate 140,335,516 downwards.
TCAAATTCTGGGCATAAATACACAATTTGACTCACATTTTAATAATTTTCACATTGCAGAAGTGGAGAAAGAGCTTTGGGGCAAAAATTCCTCTTCTCAAATATGGAGCAATCACCCACCAAATCATGTAAAATCAGTCAGGTAAGCCTTAAACTCATCCTATTCGTCAATTTCGTTCCTGTTTGAAGAAATTTTTTGGATTTTTTACCGTAGAAAAGATATTTTTATTGAAACCCTCTATGCATACGCGAGTTCGTATGGATGAACCTCTATATGATACACGACTGTGTACAAGTGAGGTCGCGTATGTGCAGAGCGAAAATTTAAAACTTGAATCTAATCATCCATTTAATGATTTTCCCAGGATGTCCATCAACTGGAGAGAGCGTGAGCATAGTGAAATTGACAATGAGGTGATGGAGGATCAAAATTCCTTAGATATTCTCCGGAATTTTGGATTTCTCAAATTTTTCAAAATTCCCAATATGAAAAGAAATGTTCATTTGCTTCAAATGCTGGTTGATTATGGGAACTGGAAGAAGATTGTTTCATAATTGATCAAATGCCACTACGCATAGAAGTGGAAGATATATACTTCATTACTGGACTCTCTCGAAGGGGATACCCAATAGATTTGCACGGAAAGCCTATGGGAGGGCTTAACGTGGAAGATTATGTCCAACTCTACTGCGTGGACGATGCAAAGAAGGTGGGAACATAAATTCCCATGAGATATATGAAAGATTTATACATGAAGATCCTTCTCTTTACCATTGGCAGAGTAGCAGGATCAGCTTCTTTGCATCAGGTTTCATGTACACAAATGAGCATAGTAGTGGAATGCTTGATTCATCTATTTGATTGGTGCACAACCTTGCTGATCAATATGAAAAAACAATTGACATCAATCCGAAAGACAAATACTAAACACTTTGGGTACGGTACAATATTTCTGACATTCTTCTTTGAGAGGGTTCCAGGGCTTCGTCCCAATGTCATCTCAACTATCAACAGCTCGAGAGATCCAAGAATAGCCTGATGGGCAGATCTGATGAAGAATTTAGGGGGAAGTGAAGTTCCCCGGACCACTTGGGTTGTGTTGTACTGTACAAAAACCCTCCCCATTTCTAAAATTTTTAGAAATAGGTCCCCTTTTTATCTTTCTTTCTAGATAGAAATAAAAGATTTAGAAGAAATCCGATCCTTTTTTAATTACAAATAAGGGTTCATTGTTAGAAATACATATTGCATATCTTTATTAACAAGTGTGTATAAAAAAATTCAACATTGAAAGGATTTCCGATCCGATGTAATATAAAGACTTTATCACATAAAAGTATTTAAATGGAAAAAGTCTGACGTACAGTAATCACAATCGCAAAATCGGAGATATCATACGTTGTATATTTGTTTTTCAAAAACTCCGATGCGATTGAACCAATTGCAATCGCAAATCACAAAAAGGTTTTAAACTTTCACATTTGTTTTGATGCGATGCGATTAATCACAATCGCATTTCAGAAAAGCAGTATAGAATGCACTTGTTTTATAAATCTCTGGTGCGATGGGCCCCACCGCCATCGCAAATTACAAATGCAATCTCTTTATTTGATCAATGGCGCAACTCCGATGCGATGCAATCAATCGCAATCGCATTTCGGAGAAACAAGCGATATTCACTCATGATATTATAAATCTCTGATGTGATGGGCCCCACTATAATCGCAATCACAAAATCGGCTAACATCATTTGTAACTCATTTCTTTTGAAAAGAGCCGATGCAATATATATCATCGCAATCGGAAATCAGAGAAAATCACGAAATCTTATTTGTTATCCCTTTTGAAAATTTCCGATGCGATTAATACTTAAGCTTCATATTTTACATTGTGCATATGTTATTTATTCATCGCAATCACATCATTCAAAGGGAAAGTTTTATGTTTTCAATTCAAAAAACGTTGATCTCCGATTGTACGCTCGTTATTAATAGAAAATCAAACAAATAATGATTATTGATTCTATTTCAAATGCGTTGAGTGTGACTTCTAAAGAGACCATTTAAGTTTAATATGGAGATTAATAAATAGATCTTTCATATAGCTGTCTTCATTATTCTCTTTCTATCACTTCTGAAAGCTTTTCCTCCATTGTAGAACCAAATAACACCCAACCCTTTCATTCGCAGAGCGAGGGAAACGTTACCAGATACCGAAATGTCAAAGAGATCCAGGAAAACAAAAGTTTTTGTCACTGCAAAAGCCCCTATTTTCACCATGGTACCTAAAGCGAAACCAGCTAAAATTAAGCTGGTTACAGACACGTCATGCCAAGGTCTTGGTAAATTATCCTAGAAAGAGGTATATAACCTCATTGGAAGGGAAAATACTAAGGTCACTGTGGCGAAGGCAACAGTTCCTGACGAGGATGATTCAGAGTCTGATTCAGAAACTTCTCTTCAAGCACTTGTGAATTCGTTCCTACACTGAATTGCAACTTAGGCAAACATTTCCCACATTATGATGTGATTCGGTGGGTGATTGAAAATGTGACCATTCAGAACAGGAAGTTTTTTTCATCTTCTGGAGCAACATTCGGGTCATCTAAAGCAGAGGACATTAAAGCAATGTACCACCTCCTGGACCCGCAGAAAATATAAAACAAATCCTTCATCAAAGAATTTGCTGCAAATAATGAAAATCAGTCAAAGCTTATTAGAGAATGGAGAAGGGCTCCCGAAAAGCTCAAAAACGAGGCATCAAGTATGTACTCAGTGGAATCCCTTTCGCCTCCATACTGTTACGCCACAACAATGACGTGCAAATTATTCAGAAATGAAAATTCATCTAGGTTCTCTATACAAATTGTACCTTTAATCTATTCTGCTGTAAATTCTGAAATAATGGACTGGGATGTCATTCTTTCTGATAATATAGCCAATAGGATTCTTGAGTATATGAAGGACAAAAACACAGGAAATACTACTCCTTTTTAATTTTGTGCCTATATTCTAGACGCCCTATGCTTCAATTCTGAATTTCCCATGTTAGGATGGAAATGGACCCCTAAAGACCCTACTCCTATTCATATATATCACAAGTTCTTGTGGAAGGGGAATTTTAAAAACCATGTTTACAGAGTTTTTCACAGTTTCCTCATTCCGGTTTATCAAACTATTTTTGGCTGATTTCCTCCCAGACTTTCTGAAAATGCTAAGTCTAATTTATCCCAGATTGGTGACTAGTTCGGAGAAGAAAAATTCACGTATCTCAGAGTTTTCGGGAGTGTTGTAGAGCCCCACATTCTTCCTCTGTATGTCCCAGATAAACTGTTGGCACAAGAGATTTCCTATCAGTTAACAGTTGAAGGCATGTCTAGGTCTTTGAAGAATAATAAAAAGTTGATGTGGCCTACTTTTCCCTTCCACTGTGGAGATTTTACTCTCAATAACTTCACACATGCTGAAAAAGAGGTTATCAAAATCAGAGATCTTAAACTCTCTACAGTCCAAGGCAGGAAATATGACCCAAGGAAGGTGGCGTTTGATTTTACCACTTCAATTTCAATTGCTCGATTTGAGCATGAACCAGATGAGTTCGATGATTTGTTTGTTTCTGCTAATAATTTGTCCCAAGTCTATAACTTAGCCAAGTCTAAATTTCAGGCTGAAGAGAAGAATAATTTTATGTTATTTAGAAGCCAGAGATTACTCAAAACTCCTCTAGATCAATTAATATTTCCTATCCAAGAGGCTGAGTCACAGCAGAAAGGAAAAGAGGATACATCTGGCAAAGCAGTAACAGAAACATCTACCAGCAAGGTCATTATACAAACACAGAAAGAAGTAACAGGAACTAATCCTGTTATGCAGAAAGAAGACATTAGCATCAAAGCTGATACTGAGAAGAAAGAAACAACTGCTAAACTTGATGTACATACTAATCAGCAGTCTACAACTCAGACAGGAAAAGAAAGCACAAGTACTGAGATCGATGTGCATACTGAGAAAGGGGATACAGGTAGTAAACCTACTGTACAAGCAATGAAAGGAGATATGAGAAATAATCTAGATTCTCAACTTGGAAGAGAGGAAACTACTGAAAAAGTAGTGGAATATTTTGAACTTATAGTTTCTCCCCATTTGCTGAGCCAATATGAGAAATCTTCTCAACAAATAAGACAATAGAATAATCCCCAAGTTAATGTTCTAGAAGACCAAGATATGGAAGTTATTCCTGAACATCCCACAGGTGAAATTATTTTTAAAGTAGAATAAATTCCTCCTCTGGATGTATTTTACAGTCCCAAGCATAGGGTTGTTGTGAGAAAGCAGAGCAACAGGAGGAAAACTGATCAGGATACACTTTCAACATCACAAGTGGAGTTTATGAATATTGTTTATAAATATGTTGAGTTGAATCCATCTGAGAATCTCACTAAATTGTGTCAATACGTAGGTGCCTATAGTGCTTCAACTATAGACAAAGCTTCTGAAGTCTCCCAGCTGATGAAAAAAAAATACTTACAAATAGCTATGTTGGAAGAACAGGCCACAGAGAACCAACAGAAGATTGTTCAGCTGGAAAAACAATTGCAAGATCAAGAGCTCAGATCTAAACAGCTAGAAGAGTAGCTTAGCATTGAAAAGAATAAGATTGATGAACAAACCTTGAACAAACATAAAAATTTGAGTCAAGAGGTAGAAAAATTACAAAATCTTCTGCAAAATGAGAAAAATGTAAAGACTGAACAAGAGAGAATGTTCCAATCAGCATTGGACAAGTTCAAGGATTATCCTAAGTTAGCTCAATTCAAAACTGAAGCTCTTGAAATAAACAAACTGATATCTCAGCAGTTAAATGAATTTTGTCTAAAGTTGGCACAAATTGAACCTTTGTGCGAAATAACATCATTTTTGATAGATGAATCAGTCACTCTCAGGCAAGAAATTGATGATGCTGATGATAACATTTTTGAATTCCTTTCATGGTAGGATACAAAGCAGGGAAGAAAAGCTAGTATTCCTAGAATTGAGGAAAGACACAAGGAAATTTTATTTGCGGAATGGGAACTGTAGTTGATGAAATAAAAAAGAGCCATGTCAAGAGATAAAAGTATGATGAATAATATTACGCAACTGGTTAATGATAGCTTGTATGCCACTAATTTGATCTTAGATTGTACCCCAGGAAAATTACCAAAAGTAAAAGAAGCTGATTCCAGGTGGAAGGAAGAGATAATCAATAATAATCAACAGATTAGAAAACTTCAAGGAATTTCATGGGATATTATGTGGACTTATCTAATCAAGCCACACAGCCAACATATGGCCATGAAATTCCTTTCGAATGCTATTCATTGTATCATTCCTGAATTCTCTGATGCTACATATACTGGGTAGCTACACTCAAGGCTAAGTCATCCAACAAAAGTGAAAGATATGCTCAAAATTTTCCCTCTGGGCACATTAAACACAGGAGAAAATCAATGAATCGGTTTCACTTCAAGATCACAATTTTGTTTCTAGATTTCTGATTAGATAGATTGTAGGAATAGTTTTAGTTATTTTGTTTTATTTAGTATCTATTTAAACCCCTTTCATGCATTTAGAAAGGGGTCCTGAATTTGTAATATTTTGACTTGGAGATTGCATTTATGTACTCCATTGACTCTTATATTTTTATAAAGGATCACATCTGGTGGTTCTATGCAAAATTGCCTTTAAGAATTGCATATATGTATCTTGGAGTCAGTTTTACATTGAAGTTTTTGGATTTGGATATCGAATTGCATCGGAAAGTATCAATATGGATATGGTATTTCTATTATTCACTGTTAATTTTCTTATGTTATGAGATATTCTCTTTAAAATTTGCTATCATTTATATGTACTTGTTTTATAATATTTCTTTATACATATCATTTCTGAGTGTATATAAATATTCATCTTTTACAGTATATGCAAATGATATATATAATGATGAGTACAATGTGCTATTATAACTCTGTTTAATTTATTAAACAGAGTTATCATTATTTGATACTGCATGTTTCAATTAAATTATAATACATTTTCATGGTTATTGATTTAATTGAAACAATTTTAAAGTTGTATTCATATTTGATACCCGGGTTAGTTTTAGAATTATTTATCAGTTATAGATTAAATTAAATAGTTTATTTCAGTCATTTAGTCCCTTTTTCCATTCACCCAATAATTCCTTCACCAACCAATTTAAGTTATTAGGAAACTGGTCCTATCAATCCAGTCGGAGCCACCACACCAAACAGAAAAGGAGCTGTCCTAAGGTCCCGACCGAGTGGTTATCACCCAATGTTTGAAGCAGCGATTTTCGAGGCTTCAACATTTTTGGCACTAGAAGGAGGGCATAAGCTATGAATGGAAGATAAATCCAAATCCACATGCTATTCTAAGAGCAACTCACCCTCATCACCCTCTTCAATTGCTTCCACATCTCAAATCACCAGAGAAGAAATTGATAAAAGTATTCAAACACCCACTACCAAAGTATCAATTCAATCAGACAATCAACCTCCTGAGTCTCCTGAAGTCGAAGCTTTAGTTCATAAACTTCAAGGATTCTCATTATCATTAGAAGAGTCTGAAATATCTAAAGGTAGTGTTACCTCACAATTTGTTTCTTCTAGACCTCTCACTAGATCATAAAGTGAAAATCTTGGTATTAATCTAAAGGAATTTTCTTTACCTAGTAGAGTTAAAACAAGAATAACCCCATCGGAAACAGAAAGTGATATTAGTTCTTCATCGCAAATTCAATCATCTATTTCCCAAGCCCTAGATCAGAAAAGTGCAGTTGTCTCATCATCATCATCTGCTCAAAAAACATCTGTCCAAACACCAATTGTCTCTTCTAGTACTTCAACGGTTACTACTCATACACCATTTGTCACTTCTAGTTCTTTGATCATCATCACAACAATGGCACAAAGACCATGGACTAGACCGGGAGCTATAAATATGGCTGCACCTTTACATGATTTACCTGATCATCCTGAAAAATGGCTGCCAAAATTTAGTCCAGATAATAGTATACAAGCAGAAGAACACATCAATAATTTTATGCTTGCTATAAATTTGAATGCAGTAGAGCATGAAGATGTTGTAGTCAGGCTATTCCCCTATACTTTGCAAGGGACAGCAGGATCCTGGTACTTTTCCTTACCTTCAGATTCTATTACAAGTTGGGATATGTTCAAAGATTAATTTTTAACCAAATATGGAGATGATAGATCAATAGCTACCCTAGTCAATGATCTCTCCAATTTAAAAACACAATCCAAAGAACCCATCAAATATTTTAATTCTTGATTCAATAAACTCTTGAATAAGATCCCTACAACATCTAAACCTAGTGAGCAGGTTAGAAGTGAATGGTATATTAATGCTTTGCCCTCAAACATAGCATTTTTTGTAGATAGAGCTGCAAAACCTACTTTAGCTGAAAATATAAAAGAAGCTATTTCAGTTGAAAAACGAATGATTGCTCTAGATAAGAAAAATGCTATTGAAGAAAGAAAATCAAAGAAAGTCACTTTTAAGGATGATTCGAAGAAAAAGACACCAAGAGATCCATATGACATGGAAGGATTACAGAAAGTTCTTAAAACCATGTCTAATGAGATGGTTGAGATTAAAAAGCAAGTAGCGGAGACTTCTACAAAGAGACCATTCAGAAATTTCAAGAGAAATCAAGTTGAATCTAAACCTCCCAGTTCAATCTCCAATGTAGAATCACAAGAGGAAGAAGAATAAGATACTCCTCCAGTATCAGATGAAGAAGAAGAAAGAGAAGAAATAGTTGAATTACATGGAATGTGGGATTTCATTCTCCCTAATTCAGACAGTGAAATAGAACAAGAAGCTATGCCTGTGAGTACAAGGAGCAAGTCTACATCGGAACCTGTTCAATCTGTTCCTAAGAAGAAAACTACAACTCCAAGTACCAAAGACAAATCTCCTGCAAAGAAAGCTTCTCCCTTACCCACTCAGAATCAGCCATCATCTTCTAGTCCTCCTACATCAACATCTAAAACTTTGGTAGTATCAGATCCTATGGATTATAACATTGTTGAAGACATGAAAAAGACTAGAGAAAACATTTCTTTACATGAACTCAACAAACTTAAACATCAACAAATGATGCTATTAAAATAATTAAATGCTACACCTATTGCTCCTCTACCAAGTGGTGTAGTTTCCAAGGCAACTAAAGGGACTGGTGTTGAGGAGGTTAATCCCCTTTGCAGACAGAGGCGATCCCTACTAGCCCAGATCGGGTCTAGCAACAATCAAACACGCTACAGTGTAGGTTCCTAATTGCAAATAAACCGACTTGCGATGAAGGCTTACCTGGAATCCGACGCTGTCGTTTGTAGAAGAGGTGGTGCTCCCATTCCTTTGCCCTGGTAGATCAAAATCCTCACGATCTTCATGATCGGACACCTGCACATGCAAGAAACAACACAAACGCAAGCATAAAATCCAATATATACAACTATATGTCAGTCGAAGAGGACATAACTCATGAACATAATCAAGAACGAGAATGGAACCATAACCAATAGTTGCTTATCATTAATGGGTCAAAAGAAGAATACAACCATAGCTTCGACGCAGCACTCTCCTTTGGCGGGTCATCAGCAAAACATGTCTCGATAAAGCCTGTCAAGGATGGGACAAGCCTCTCTCTCCGGATACTTGGCAACAGTCTCCTTGCTTGGATTTGGCCTTAAGGGAATCAAGAAGGCTCTTGCAGCATAAGGATGTGAAAGCTCTTGGGAACTAGCTTGCAAAGGAGATGAGCAAGATTTTATAGATGGAGGAAGGGGAGTTGGGATCCCTATAATTATGGTATTGGCCCTATCATCAAGGAAGCTTCCATGAGAGGTGGCAAACCAATTCCTCTCTATGGAAATCCATAGCCAAACCTCCCAACTCAAGATAGATATCAGTCAAAGAATTTGTTAGGACGAAACTTCCGCCATTTATTTTTTTAAAACACCTCTTAATATGGTTGGCACGGGTGCGGCTCTATGAAAGAGCGCCAATTGGCGCACCCTCTTTGGAGGATTTCCGCCCTTGGCGCGAGGGCTGAACCGTGGAACCACGCCAAATGGAAAAAGAGCTATTTTTAGGGTTTTTTGCAGGGAGATGTCTTCAGGGCAATGAAAGCTCATCTTCAGAGGGATGCAATCAAAGTATTTTCAAGTCTTGTCTCTGCTCACAGGTCACGGAATGAGCCCTCCAATGTGCAGGATGGGGAATGGCAGGGATGGTGACAAATTGCTGTGTAACAGATGCCCCCTAAAGCATGAGGCCCGAGAGAGAGAGAGGGGTGAAATGCTTTACGAGAACATGCCGACTGAAAACACCGCCATCGGAAAACCTGCGGATCGAAGTACAACTGATGTCTCAGATACATGATATATATGCGTGGTATGGGCGCAGCCATCCATAACAGAGTGTACAATAATCTAGATCCAAGGCATGGACGCAGCCATCCAGAGAGGATCGATAAATAGACTCAGGTATGGTCGCAGCCATCCAATCAGTGAGTCATGTAATAATAGTCCACAAAATCGCAGCTTGGATTCCAATAGACAAAATCCAGGGTCTTGCGCTCCATCTCGACCCGAACAAAGTACAAGTTCAAGCATGCGAATATGTGAGCTGAAGTCGAACATGCAAGAACATCGTCTGATTACCAGCCAATGATGAAAGCTGTTAACAGACGCGAGAGGAACCACCAATAATGACAATGGCCCTGAAGGTACTATAGGTACAATCTACGGCATGTGAATCAATGAGCTGGCGTCGAACACCCATAGAATCACTCGATCGGAGGCCAATGATGAAAACCTCAAGTCGAATGCGACGAACCTGCCATTGAGGCATGCAGGCTCCAAGGTACCATAAAGGAGTCTCTAGATCAGCTTCCTGGATAATGAGCTGAAGTCGACAGGAAGTGACCTTGATTGAAGGTGGGCCATAGTGTTTCCCACATCATCGACACGAGATAGAGGAACATGATGTTTTTGTGAATCAGGATCATATGAGAATCAAAGGAAGGTTGATACTTTGCAGAGGTCAACTTCTCTTGAACATATAACGGCACAATAGTGGATTTGGCAGTATTTGACATCAACAGATCAGAGGTCATGGTGACGAGGCAATGAGCAGATGAGAGGTCAAAAGGGATTATCCAAACCCACGGAGGCAAGTGAAGAACGAGATGAGATGTCCCCAACCCGACACGAATGCAGACAAGTGCCATGTTCAAGAGCGACATACTGCCGACACGACAACGATGCTGGTTCCATTTTCCCCCACCATTTCTGGCGAGTACCCCAATTATTTTTGATAACAAGCTTGAAGGGGATAGCATATGCTTGTAATATAAGTCCGCCCTTCAGGCGAATCCATCCTAGTACATTTAACGAGCCCTAGGAAGGAGAAACTCGGAGAACGTCATTTCGACTGAATCCAATGTCATCAGGGTTTAACGAGTCTGACAAAGGAAGAACTCAGCGTCTTTTCATATTTAGAGAGTTTGAAAAGACAACAGAAAAGTAAACTCCAGCGGTCCCTTTTCGTAGATAGTTCCTCGGACCCGAAAAGGTAGAAAACAATATCCGAGAAAACCTCCTAGTCACGATAGGCTAGGGTATTCCTTTTTCGTAAATAATCCATCCCAGCCCGAAAAAGGGGTAAACGTATACTGGGTAGATGTCGATTCGTGTCCACTTTAACGAGATCGAAAAGACAAGGGCCTCGACAATATTTTCATGTTTAGAGAGTCAGAAAAGAGCTGAAAGATGACTCCAAAGTGACTTTTTCGTGTATTTACCGAGTCCGAAAAAGTATAAAATACAACTCGTTTCGTCGTTTAAGTCACGTAAAAACCTGTTGCTGCACAAAAAGCAAGTGTAAAACCCATTTTTGACAAAATATATTAAAATATTCAGAAAAATAACCTTCAAAACCTATTTTGAGTTCAAAAATTTATAAATATGTCAAATGGTAAAAATAAAATTACTTTTCACTATTTACCTCACTGAAGAGCAGCAGTGGTCTACTTTGTGTGCGAATTTCTGACGGCGATTGCAACCGATCCGGGCTACCATTCAGATTCCCGTCTGTTCTAGGTAAGAGGTGCTTCTTTGTACTCCATTTCAATCCATTTTTCATAAATTTTTATTGCATATTAGACTTCTGTGAGAAATTTTTGAATTTTTAGGGCTCCGCCCATTAGCGCGGGTATCCGGCACGGACCCGCGCCAATGGCATTTTATTTCCAAAGGGCCCGCGCCAGTGGCACAATCCAATTTTCTGTTTGAAATTTCCACATAATGAATGAATTGCATGAATTTTAAAGATAACAGAGGTCTAATTGAAGTTTTTTGACCATGTGAATGCAGGCAACCGATCAAAATGGTCATTGAGTGGAAAGAGAGAGAGCACGGGGAAGAGGATGAACAAGCCATGGAGAATGAAACTTGCATGAATGCCCTCAAGAACTGTGGGCTTAAGAAGTTCTTCCTAACACCTTGCTTACGAGCTCAGCCTGAGCTCCTACAATACCTGATCAACATATGGGACGAACATGAACAAGTGTTCAAGTTGCGGGACCAGGTATTAGAACTGGAGGTTTCTGACGTATACTTCATAACCGGACTATCGCGCAGAGGTCCGGTGCCCATATTGACAGGGAGCAGACCGTCTGGTGAGAAGAAGGAGAAAGTGATGGCACGAGTGTTCCAAGGGGCACGACTGGGATCAGGAAGTGGAAAGGTGGACATCCATACTATTCCTGATCTAGCACTCAGGGTAGTGCTTCATACCATAACGCGGGCCACGGGATCGCAAGCACCGCACGAGGAAAAAAAGGCCCAACTCTTACTGGCCTCACAGTGCATGAGTCCCCTATTGTTCAACTGGGCCACAAAAGTGACAATAAATATCAAGAGACAGCTCACGAAGTGTAAGCAGGCCAAACTGAAACAGTTTGGCTGCAGTTCTATCCTGGTATCGTTCATTCTGGAACGATTACCAATCTTCTAGGGCCAAGGGGCCATAGTAGCTGAGCCAGTTCCACGAGAGCCAAGAATGGCTCGCTGGGCGGCGCTGATGCCCAGAGCTGGAGGAGGCCAACAGATGTCCTGGAGGCCGGAGTTTTTTGGGTGGTTGCGGCGTCAGTTGATTGTAGTGGAAGACTGGCCATATGTAGGAACCAATTTCACTGGAGACCCAGATCTCCCACTGCCGGAGGGAGATGATTGGGACGAGGAGTTGGGTATGATATCTTCTCTTTTTTTATTTTTATGTTTTATGATTTTTTTTGGTAATACATGTCTGTTCTGACACATTTTATATGTATGCAGATGTGGGCCCAGAGAGACCAGCCGGTATGTCTCCTATTGCGCGGAGGACTCTTCCCGCACCTGATCCTCAGGCAGAGGGTGCAGAGGGGGGGGAGTTGATCCATAATCTCGAGGGTATTGCCCGAGGGATCCCAAACTACGCCCGGCTGGCGGATGTACCGATGGCGTACCAGAGACATACGGTGGGAGTGCCTAGTCGCCTCCACCGACTTCTAAGATGCTTAGTGCGTGCAGTCACTTGTTATCATGAGCACCATGAGGATTAGACTCCTAGGACTTTTATCATGCATATTTTTTGAGATACATGTATATTTTTGATTTTATGTGGTGCACACTATGCAAATATTCGATATCCATATATATACATATCTATTTCTGGATGGATTTTCCTTTTACATGTGATGATGATTTACAAATTGCGCAAATATCTATCTAGAACCAAATTAGCTACTGCATCAGTTAACGTATTCATATGCCTGGGTATATTTTGATATGTAATATAGTCAAAATTTCTTTCCAGTAAATGAACACGCAGATACAGACGTAAAATGGATGGGTTTCTTACTGAATAGTGTCCATTCAGTTGTGATACTACAAGTTGCGAGTCTAGATACACAAGCAATTCACGGATACTGAGGTTTACAACCTCGATTAATAATTCTAACACGGCACTATATTCCGCGATGTTATTTGTAGTACGTCCTAGACACACACCTTGCAGGTTAACCAAATCACCAGCAGGATCGTAGATTACCCGGGCTGCTGAAGACAGGTTCCTGGTACTGCGAGAGGCACCATCCGCGAAACCAACAAACAGAGTAATGGACATCTGCACAATTAGGAAGACCCGATCAGCAGAAAGACGTTTACATACACACCACACCACACATGCGCACAAATGAAAAATACACACCTATGTACATACACCACACCAAAAAATCACTTCATGCATAGTATTTTTTGAGGTACAACCCATTTCTGGGCTGCGCCAGCGGAACTCCTTCATAATCTATAAGCTCATAAGCCCCATTTTTCAAAACGAGTTTTATTATGTAGGGCCCATGCCACATGGTTTGGAACTTACTGGCCCCAAGCTTGTCATGCGCTTGATCGTATAGGAGGACGAGGTCCCCTTCGATAAAGGAACGTGGAGAGATTAATTGATCAAAGTGAGCTTTGACCCGCTTCTTTTGTGCTTCAATAACTAAAGCAGCTAAACGGCGGGTTTCATCTAACTGTTCCAGATACAAAAGACGCTCTTCCTCAGCAGAAGTATCGGGTAGAAGTTCCACAACTAATTTCAAAGAAGGAATCTCGCATTCAACCGGAAGAGTTGCTTCCAGACCGTACACCAATTGAAATGGTGTGAATCCAGTTGCACTCTTTGCAGACGTTCGGTATGCCCATAGAGCTAAGAACAGTTGGAGGTGCCAATTGGATTTGTGAATACCAACTGTTCGTTGAAGCATAGTGACCAAAAACTTGTTCATTGCTTCAACCTGGCCATTTTCCTGAGGGTAATATGGCGTTGAGCTATCGTGGCGTAAGCCCAATCTTGAAGTCAGCTCGGCCATCATATAATCTCGGAAATGAGTATCATGGTCGGTGACGATGGCCTGAGGAACCCCGAAACATGCAATGATGTGCTTGAAGATGAATTGGGCAGTTGTCTTACCGTCGACAGCTAATGTATGCATCGCTTCGACCCACTTGGTGAAGTAGTCGACAGCGACGATTATATACGCATGCCCCCCGGCCGAATGAGGGTTACACATCATAAAATCCATGCCCCATTTCGCAGAAGGGCCGAAGGTAATAACAGGATGCAAAGGGAGAGGCGGCACGCGCATCTTGCGCTGAAACACCTGGCACGCGTGACATTTATGGACTGCGACGATACAGTCTTTGAATATTGACAGCCAGAAGTAACCTGCTCGCAGAATTTTCTGGGCAGTGGCATATCTAGACATATGTCCACCACAGGCACCACTGTGGCAGTCATTTAGGACCCTTTCAGCCTCTTCCAAGGTTAGGCACCGACGGAGCACCGAATCTACTCCAACGCGGTATAAGGTATCTCCTACGATGAGGTAGGGTTGAGACTGATGCCGAACTCAATGTCGGGCATCTTTAGTCAAATCAGACCTAAATGTGGAGGTCTGAAGATACACGATTATGTTGCCATACCAAGGGTCGCGAGTACTAATGAGGAAAAGAATTTCATCCGGGATATGATCCTCAAAGTGTGAAGGAGTGGAGTCTGTAGGGAGTGAGCATATAAGATCCGCGAAAACAAGTGATCTGGTTGACTTAGCAGTAGTGAACTCTAAGTCAAACTCCTGCAGGATAACGATCCATTTGGAGTATTTTCCCCCCAGTAATTGTCGAGAAAGAATATATGTCATGGGGTTGCAATCTGAAACCACTGTTATCGTACGCAACAGGATGTAGTGGCGAAAACGCTGCACAACGTGTACTGCGGCTAACGCCAACTTCTCGATGTGAGCATAACGTGTTTCTGTGTCGAGAAGGTTCCGTGATAGATAATAAATGAAATGTTCATTACCATCATCGTCATCCTGCACCAGAACCATAGCTATGGTGCTAAACGCGGCGGCGAGATACAAAGTGAAATCACGGTGATAGTTAGGAGGACGAAGCAAAGGAGCATTAACCAGTAACGTCTTGAGCTTCTCAAAGGATTGTTGAGCAATTTCGTCCCAATGAAAGGGAACGTTCTGCATTAATAGGCGCGTGAATCCTTTAGCCACCTCCGCGTAGTTCGGTATAAAGCGTCGAAGGAAGTTTTATTTTCCTTGCAAACTCTGCAACTGATATAATGAGGAGGGTGATGGGAGATTAACGATAGCCTTGACTTTTAAAGGGTCGAGGCGAATTCTGTCTTTGGAGACTATGGATCCCAAAAGACGGCCAGAATCCACGCAAAATACACATTTATGAGAATTAAGCCTAATATTGTAGCGTCTACAATGAAGGAAAATCTGGCGGAGGTGTTCAGGGTGGTCCTCTCGCCTAGCTGAATGAACTAGCAAGTCATCCAGATAAGGCTGAACGATATGGCGTATGTCATGGAAAGCGTAAGACATCGCACGCTGGAAAGTGGCTCCAGCGTTCTTCAAGCCGAACGGGAGCTTTTTATAGGCGAAAGTACCCCACGGATAGATGAACGTAGTCTTGTGTTGATCAGCAGGTAGAATGTTTATCTGATTGTACCCAGAAAAGCCGTCCATCAAGGAATAAATCTCACTTCCGGCACATTCATCGATAATTTGGTCTATGAACGGAGTGGGATAGTTATCCTTCGGACAGGCGCGATTAATGTCGCGGTAATCAACACAGACCCTAATAGTACCCTGATTTTTATCGACATGGACTATGTTGGAAACCCATTCTGTGAGGGGGATGGGATAAATAAAGCCCGCGTTCAGAAGTTTTTCAACTTCTGCCTTAATTGTAGCGGCTTTACGAGGATGCATTGGGTGTAAGCGTTGGCACACGGGCTTCGCACCAGGGTAGGTTGGAATCTCATGCACTACGATACTGGGATCAATCCTAGGCATTTCCTCGTAGGACCAGGCGAACACATCTCTGAATTCTTTAAAAAGATCAGTATAGACTTGAATATCATCAGGAGAACAAGTCACTCCCACGTGTATATTCTCAACGATCCTCGGTTTAACGGAGATGTTGATCGGGATGGTTTGAGTAATATTACTCAGGTTTCCCTCCGAAAGAACCTCGTGCGTCAAGATTGGCGTTTGGAGAGGAGGAGTAGGAACCTGAGATGCATAATGCTCTAGAAAATCTGACATTGCCCCCAAGCTAGGCATGAAAGAGGAATGATGATGTCCATCGCCCCAAGGCAGCTCCTCGAGAGACATAGTTTCGATGATGGCTTCATCGGAAGGAAAAGTCTCTTTAAGAGGATCCGATGAGTCGGCCTCACCAAGCCAGGGGGATTGAGAATAGATGTCTAAAGCCATGCTCGAAGGAGCATCCTGAGGCGGGGGAGGATCAAATGCAGCAACAATTTCACAGTAGCTAATCTCTACTGGAGTTAAGGGCATTGATTCTCCAAACTCAAACACCTGCTCAGGTGTAGGGATGAGCCAGGGGTCATCAGTCCTGGAGATCATGTTAACTTGAGCGGTGTGCGGTGGCGGTGCGGGAAAAATACCCATGAGGACGGGGTCTTTGAAGAGACTGGGCCTTACACTGTCAGGGGGATTTGGGATCTGATCCACGTACGGAACGTTGTTCTCGGAGGTAGAGGTGAAGAAAGAAAATTGATCCACCGTAACGATTTTTCCCTCGTGAGGGAACTTAAGGAGTCGAAAGAAGGTGGATGGCATGCATAGCATGGCATGAGTCCAGCTACGGCCAAGAAGTATATTGTAGTTTAGCCTAGCGTCAACCACTTCCACTTCTACATTGACTATCTTCCCCTGTAAAGTAATCGCTAGACTCTCGAGAACACCTAGGGGTTTGGATTCCCGACCATCAAATGCCTCTAGGGCATTGGGAGATGATGAAAGGGCTGGAGAGCCAATGGCCTTCCAGAAAGCGGATGACATGACACAGGTAGAGGCACCTTCATCCACAACGGCCCTATGGATGTTAAGACCATTTATCCCGACTTGAATAACAAGAGCGATCTAATGTGGAAGTTGGGGGGTGAAATTCTCTAAATCGAAGGTGAGAAGACTGGAATCGGCGAGATCAATGCCACCGATTGCAGCCAATAAAGCCTTCTGTTACGAAGGAAAACTTTGAAGAACTTCTAGTGCAGACATAGCAGAAGGCGCCTGTGCCAAATCCTCAACAATACTGTAGTGCTGAGCGGCACGGGAATTTGGATTGTAAGAAGATCTTCGAAGAACACCTTTAGAAGGTGGCTTCACAACAGGTTCAGGAGTAGGCTTCTCAATTTCCAACGAACCGGAGACAGGTGGGGGAGGTGGTCCATCCGCAACTGCCTTCCCCGGTGCCTGGCGTGATTCATTGTAATCCTTCGAATGCGTAGCAATAGAAATGGGTGCCGTACCATTCATCATAAAAACTTGGGACCCAAATGGTGCAGATGGTGATGGCTGTTCAACCATCTGGGTCTGCTGAGACGGGAATGGTTCTTTGAGAACTGCCGGAGTCCCTTTGGAGCCTTTTAGAAGTTGACTAACTTCAGATCGTCATGGACAATCTTTGGTATAATGGTCTCCTTCACAAATGAGGCAGGGATACTTCGGTTTACGTTGAGAACCATCCTCAGTGCGAGGTTTGGATTCTGGCTTTGGGGCATCGGATTTAGATTTACCTTTGCCCTTCTTTTTCCCTTTGGAGGCTTTCTCCTTAGGATTGGCCTGAACGGCGTTAACCTCTGTAGTTTTGCCAAAATCGGTACGGGCGGGAGGAGCAAAATTATTGGTAGAGTTGGACTTCTGCTTCCCATTCAAAGATTTCTTCGAATTCTGAGACACGGAACCAATGAAACCATCCACTGCAGGGGTAGGTGGAGCCTTAGAGGTTCCAGACTGTGGAGCATCAGGCAAGATATCATAAAGCGTGCCAGAATGAGAATATACAAGATCCAGATATTGGGCACGTGCAATGGCTTGTTCCTCCGTCACACACGCTCCCATCGCAATATCTTGGGCAATTTTGTTCACGAAGGAGGTGGTGAACCAGTGAGTTAGTATCTGATCAGGTATATGAAACTTGATCAGTCTACGAGGGCGCCGCCACTCATGAATGCGATCAGAAATGTGAGTGGCTTTATCCTGCTTCAAAGAAGTCAGAAGGTGCGTCCTGGCTTCATAGCGAACCGGTAACTAAAAGTGCGTCAGAAAAGCCATGGCTAAGGAATTGAAATCTTGGAAGATGCCATGGGATAACTCGATGTACCACTTAGCAGCAGCTCCAATCAAATTGCGCTGGAAGAGGTGCAGACGAATTGAATCATCGACCCAAGAGTTAGACGAACACCAAAGATGATACGTCATCACATGCGCTTGGGGGTCCTCCCCAACTTTACCCTCAAACTTGGGGCAATCACCTGGTATCTTGGTAGGAACAGGAGGCCAATAAGGATTATGCAAAATCGGATCATTGGTCAATTTTGAAACATCCGGCAACTCCAAGGTGGCCAGGAACGGCAATGGCGGATTGACCGGCATGCCAGGCCCGGGATGAGGACTGGTACCTGTACTCCACACTGGTTGGGAATATCCTTGCCCCCATGGGTTCTGTCCCGTAGGATTCTGACTGTAGGGGGTGTAGGTCGTATAACCAGAATGATTTGGCTGCTGGTAACCAGTGTGTGGGGCTTGATAACCAGAGTACAGACCCTGATTATATGTCGGCCCAGTGTAAACAGCATTTGGATTTGGCTGCTGAGTATAGGTAGAACCGGGTTGATGAGGATAATACTGAGAGCCTTGGGGCTGGTTATAATTCGGTTGAGATTGACCATGAGGATAATAACCGCCCTGAGGATGAGTCGGCTGTTGATAGGTGGAACCCTGCGGAGCCTGATAACTAGGGCGCAGCTGTTGATTTGGCTGCGGCATCGAATAAATCGGTTGCTAGGCAGGGTTATTGGAATGAGTAGGCTGCCCTGAGTGAACAGGTTGACCCGGCTGAGCGGGCTACCCTGAGTGAACAGGTTGACCCGGATAGATAGGCTGCGCCAGTTGCGCAGGTTATCCTGGCTGTAAAGGAGCCCCAGGTTGTGCTGGATGGGCCGGTTGGCCTGGAGGCGGAACACCAGGTTGTACTGGATGGGCCGGTTGGCCTGGTGGAGGAATAGAGCCAGGTGGTTGTTGGTAACTGGTTTGACCTGGAGCAGGACCATAGGATGGTCCCGGCTGATATGCAACGTTGGAAACAACAAGATACTGTGGTTGCATAGGTTGAGAAGGCTGGATTTTCCCCCCAGGACCATAGATCGGTCCTAGTTGGTACCCCAGCTGAGGCTGCACAGGTTGACCAGAAGGGTTGTAATACTGTCCTTGCAAACCATACGATGGCCCTTGCTGGCCCATAGGATAGCCTTGCATGGGCTGCCCCTGCGGGTCATAAGGATAGCCAGGTTGGCCCGAAGGTTGGCCTTGGAATGGTTGCCCTTGTGGGTTATACGCCTGGTTATAAGGTAAACCTTGAGCATGGAGGTGAGCCTCAGGAGCGGGTAGACGTAAAATGTACCCGTGTTCATCATACTGACCTGGAAAAGCATACACGGGTGTACCATCCCATGCATAGTGCAAAAAATAAGAGCGGTTGGGATCTTGGGAGGATGTTCCAACCTCGGGGTTCGACTGTTGTAGGGACAACCGATACTCCTCCGGAGAGATGTTCTCTGGCATAGCAGTCGCTAAATAAACGTCTTCAGGAAGCGGCATAGCCCTCGCGGAGGGTGCTGTAACAGCGGGTGCAGAGGCGGCCACACAAACAGTGGGCCAAGTGGGTACAGAAGTGACGGGTGTCTGAGGAGACATCCCCAATGAAGGAGCAACCGGCCTCGTAGAAGGAGCTAACACTCCCATAGAGGCTGCGACGAAAATGATCTGACCCAAGGATCTATACCCTGCTGGCAATGAGAGACCGGATGATGACATGATCGCTGGTTCAGAGTTGTCTCGTGGAAATAATATTTGTGGGAAGAGTTGATAGTCTTCACCAGACGTTGGGATTTCCTCACTGGAATCACTCATGTTTGAGCCTGCCGCTAGATCTTGTAATAGACGGCGAGGACTAGGAGGAAAAACAACAACTATAAAAGGTGAACCTGATGTAAGAGAAAGTAACTCTGCCCCTACTCTTAATTCAGACCAAGGGTCAGAAAAAGGCCAATTGAACTCAACTGGGCCCCCAAAGGGTTGCTCAGAAAGAACCGGTCCCCCGTCAGGAAACTCGGAAACAATGGGCTGTTGTGGTTCAGCAGAGGATTGGGAAACCTCTGATGAATCGTCCGTATAAGGACTACCAATAGACGAAACCGAGGGTTCCGCCACTGTGGTAGTAACGACAAGAGAAAAAGATCAAACACACACACAGGCTGAAAAAGAGTCAAGACACACAATCAAACGTTCAACAAGCAGAATCTAACAAGGCGTGTGATCGTGGGTGATTAATTTTTTACCACATTGAAAAATAAGAAACTTCACTGTTTCATGTTTTAAGAGTCGAGAAATAGTCGAAAAGGTGACTCTATCTCTTTCAGATTTGACACAAGCGTGAAAGGACAAGCGCTTGGTGATTCTTTCATCAAATGACTACTCAGGAATACTAGGCAAAAGGGTGTACCAAATAACCATGAACTGCAATATACACCTTGGTTTCAATAATGAAAGAGAAATCAACCAAGGAGTTTCCGTACGTGCAGGCAATCTCCCCGAATGCTGTGTTCGGTGTATCACGGGTATAGGGCGGCAGACTCGGCTTCCTATGGATAAAGTATTGAAACCTAGTGGGGTATCCCTTTATATACGCGACGGTACGGGGAGCACAAGTCCGTACTAGCGCTGTCTAAAGCCAAAAGGCGAATGACAGCTACTAGGTTTTAAGACGCTGGAACACGTCTCTAGCCTAGACCTCTAAATGTGTTTCGTTAGATTTCAATGATGCCTTAGTGTAAATTGAGTAAATTTTAAAGTTTATCTTCAATTACGTTTCAGTTTTCAGGCCCTAACGAATGTGATGTCTCAAAAATCTCCTAAATGCAAAACTACATGCCACAGTATATCATTTCGTTCGATGAAAGCTAGCTACAAAAGAGTTAAGAGCTTTTTACACAAACAAAATGATCAGAAGACAATCAGTGATATCTCTAATGTAGCTAATGAAACTAAAAACTTTTCTTTCAAAGTCACTAATTACTAATAACACCGAAAAGATTTTAATTTGCACTAATCAATCAAAAGCAAAAGAGATTTTTTATTTTAAATGTTTGAGGGCTAGATGCACTAAACAAACCGAAAACAAATGAGAAGCAATTTGAGAAATGATAATAAGAGAGAAAAAACAAGTAGATTTCACTCAATGACACAAACAATTAGATCTCAAATCGACCAAAAGTCTCTCAAAACCAAGAAAAGTCCCAAAGACACTAATGAGCTGTGTAATATAGGCCCAAAATGAAGCAAAGCGAAATTCGAATGATAACGAAATCAGTCACTTCAAAAAGCGCAATAAAATGATAGACAACTGTCAAACAAATGCAGGGAAGCAAATCCCAAAGTCGACTGAACGAACGAAAACCAAAACACTCCCAAGGGAGGCTCGACTCACAAAAGCACCTAGATGCCATAGGGCTCAAATGAAAAATCGAAAGAAATAGGCAAACAACCAAAGGATGGAGGTTACAATCAGTCAAACTAGGCTCCAGTGCACTCAAACAGCCGAAAAAACAAGATCAAAATCACAAGTCAGTCTCAGAAAGCATGAAACACATCAAACCCTAATAGCTCACAGGATTGGCGCGACTGTGAGCTTGAAATTAGCGCCAGAAAGGCAATGGCGCGGGTGATACACAAGCAACCTACGCCAATGGGCACGACTGTCACACTGAAAAGCACACCAACCGGGTTTACTATGGGAAAATGAAAAAAAAGCAATCTCAGACACAGACAAGTGATGACAAGGCTAAAACAAAGCCAAAAAAATAGAAAAACCAGTCCAAAGAGCTGACCAAGCAAGCAAGGCCAAGAAATTGACCGAAAAGAGAAGACAACACTCCAAGTTGTTCAGTCGTAAACTAAACCGGAGATTGACTGAAGCAGCGTTGATCTACTCCGCTAATGCAGATCAAGAGAGTTTCGAAGGCTATCTGGTTGTACTTCAGGTTCCGTCTATAGCTTACAAATCAAACAACAAGCTGAGTCCCCAGCGGAGTCGCCAAATTGTTGAGGAGGTTAATCCCCTCTGCGGACAGAGGCGATCCCCAGATCGGGTCTAGCAATAATCAAACACGCTACAGTGCAGGTTCCTAATTGCAAATAAACCGACTTGCGATGAAGGCTTACCTGGAATCTGACGCTGTCGTTTGTAGAAGAGGTGGTGCTCCCGTTCCTTTGCCCTAGCAGATCACAATCCTCACGATCTCCGTGATCGGACACCTACACATGCAAGAAAAAACACAAACGCAAGCATAAAATCCAATATATACAACTATATGTTAGTTGAAGAGGACATAACTCATGAACATAATCAAGAACAAGAGTGGAACCATAACCAATAGTCGCTTATCATTAATGGGTCAAAAGAAGAATACAACCATAGCTTCAACGCAGCACTCTCATTTGGCGGGTCGTCAGCAAAACATGTCTCGATAAAGCATGTCAAGGATGGGACAAGCCTCTCTCTCCGGATACTTGGAAATAGTCTCCTTGCTTGGATTTGGTCTTAAGGGAATCAAGAAGGCTCTTGCAGCATAAGGATGTGAAAGCTCTTGGGAACTAGCTTGCAAAGGAGATGAGCAAGATTTTATAGATGGAGGAAGGGGAGTTGGGATCCCTATAATCATGGGATTGGCCCTATCATCAAGGAAGCTTCCATGAGAGGTGGCAAACCACTTCCTCTCTATGGAAATCTGTAGCCAAACCTCCCAACTCAAGATAGATATCAGTCCAGGAATTTGTTAGGACGAAACTTCCGCCATTTATTTTTTAAAAACACCTCTTAATATGGTTGGCGCGGGTGCGAATCTATGACAGAGTGCCAATTGGCGCGCCCTCTTTGGAGGATTTTCCCCCTTGGCGCGAGGGATGAACTGTGGAACCGCGCCAAATGGAAAAAGAGCTATTTTTAGGGTTTTTTGCAGGGAGATGTCTTCAGGGCAATGAAAGTATTTTCAAGTCTTGTCTCTGCTCACAGGTCACGGAATGAGCCCTCCAATGTGTGGGATGGGGAATTGCAGGGACGGTGACAAATTGTTGTGTAACAACTGGTAAGCCACCAGAAAAAGTAGATGCCACAGATACTGTTCTTATTGGAGAAAGATCAAATTCTCAGACACCTCCTTTTCTGTTGACTTATGAAATCTACAACAAGAATTTGCATAATTGTTTGATAGATTCTAGAGCATCCTCTAATATAATTCCTACTTCAGTCTGTGCAAAATTGAATATTGAACCACAAAAGTCTACAGTTCACATTGTACAATTGGATCGCTCTAAAGTTCAAGTTGTAGGAGAAATCAATTCAGTTACCATTAGACTAGCGTCCGATCCTAGGATTGTCCAAAGAATTGATATTTTAATTGCAGATATTACTGAATTTTATGGATTATTCTTAAGCAGGGACTGGTCTGCAAAGCTTAATGGTTATATCGCAACTGATTATTCACATATGTGGCTTCCCTACAAAGGGAAACCAAATCAAATCAAAATTGAGCGAGAAAAACACATGACACACACTGTAACTGAATTTGAACAACCAAATGAACCTGTAGCTTTCAACAACAATATTCTTGGAGGTTATTCTGCTGAGTCATTCCTTGGGAATTTTACTGCACCACAATCACCCTTTTCTATAAATACTTTTGTTTCGCAAATTGAAATTTTTTTGCAATCTGATTCTTCTAGAATTGTTAATATTTCTGATACATCTGTAGATAAATATTTACTTTGGTCATTATATTTTGATGGATCAAAATCTAGTGATGGAGCAAGAGCAGGATGCATCCTAATTGATCCAGAGGGAGAGAAAACCATGCTATCATGTAGACTAGAATTTGAATGCACAAACAATACTGCAGAATATGAAGCCTTGATTCAAGGGCTTTATAAAGCTATAGGGTTAAATGTAAAATACTTGAAAGTATATGGTGATTCCGAAATTGTCATAAGTAAGGAATACCATCCATTATCTTTCAGGACATCTCAAACATTATCAAACCCTAGTAGAAGACCTTACCACTCAATTTCTAGCATTGAATATCTCTTCTATTCCTAGAAATCAAAACACATCAGCTGATTTGCTGGCTAATGTTGCATCCAAACTCCTCCCTACTGAAGATTGCAGTCCTGATAGATTTTCAGTATAATTGATTTTTCGCCCATATGTTCCTGATAATATCACAAAATGGAGAGTATTCTACCACGATGAGGACATATTGAATTTCTTGACTTCGGAGAAATCCTATGATGAACAAATTATTGATGAAGACGATCATGATCTACAAATTATTTCAAAAAGTAATGAAAATCATATTCCTAAATCTGTTGTTAAACTTGAGGATCTATATGATATTAAAGACAGATTCAATAAAGTTACTAATGCTAAACTTCAAAGTTATACTTTGAAGTCTGAATTAGTAAATCTTGGCTCTGACTCTAAACCTCAAAACGTTAATCTAGGACTCAATTTAACTCCAGAGGAAATATCTGCTTTCATCAAATTTCTGAATAGGTATAAAAATGTCTTTGCTTGGAATTATGAAGACTTAAAGACTTATGATACTTCTGTGATTCAGCACACAATTTCAATGTTGTCTGATGTTAAACCTTTTCAACAGAAGTTAAGAAAGATTCATCCAAATCTTGAAAGTCAAATCAAAACAGAACTCAACAAACTTTTGAAAGCCAAAATCATTTTTCCTGTAAGGCATTCTAATTGAGTTTCCAACATGGTACCTTTCAGGAAGAAAAATGGTGATATTAGAATCTATATTGATTTCAGAAATTTAAACAAGGCATGTCAAAAGGACAATTTCCCATTGCCAACCATGGAGAAAATACTTCAAAAGGTAGCTGGTTCTAAACTCATGTCCTTCCTTGATGGATTTTCAGGCTATAATCAAATATTATTACATCCAGATGATAGGTTGAAAACCACTTTCAGAACAAAATGGGGAACCTATGCTTATCAGAAAATGCCCTTTGGTTTAATAAATGCAGGAGCTACTTTTGAGAGAGCCATGGACATAGCATTTAAGGGTCTGATTAATAGATCAGTTTTTATTTATCTTGATGACATAACAGTATATTCAAAAAAGAGATCCAATCATCTACATGATCTTAAACAAATATTTGAAAGATGTAGAAGGTTTAGTATTTCTTTAAACCCAAAGAAATCCTTCTTTGCTCTCGATGAAGGAAAACTCTTAGGGTTTTTTGTGTCAAAAGATGGTATATATATCGACCCGGACAGAGTTAAAGAAATTTCCTATATTTCTTTACCTCATAACAAAAAATCCATGCAATCATTTTTAAGGCAGATTAATTTTGTAAAAAGATTCATTCCCAATTTTTCTCAAATTGTTTTACCTATGCAGAATATGATTAAGAAAAATTCAGTATTCAAATGGGGGTATAAAGAGAAAGAAGCCTTTGATGCAATCAAACAGGCAATCATTAATGCACATGCACTGAATACTCCTGATTTTTCTAAAGATTTTATTCTATATACTTTGGCCACCGAAACATCCTATGCTGTTGTTTTAACATAGCTCAATGATCAACAATTAGAAACACCAATTTCTTTCTTTAGCTCAAATCTACAAGGAGCTGAGCTGAATTATTCTGATGTAGAAAAACAAGCCTTCGCTGTGTTTAAGTCAATCAAACATTTTAGACCTTTTCTCCTAAAAACACATACAAAAATTATTGTCCCATTCTCTGCAGTGAGACAATTATTAATTCAAAAGGAAGTAGGAGAGAAAAGGGCTAATTGGGTGACAGCTTTGCAAGAATATGATATTGATATTAAGCCAACAAAGATTGTTAGAGGTCAAGGTTTTTTTAGATTATTAGAAGGAGCTCACAACATATCAGAAAATCAAGATCCAGATAATGATGTTCAAGTAAGTCAGATAAGTGTTACAGATTCTGAATCTCAGTATGCTGATTTGATCTTTTACTTGAAAAATGGGTATGCTCCTTCTAATCTCAGCTATAAAAACAAACGTGCTTTAGGATTGAAGGCTATTAAATATGAAATCATTGATGATGTGTTATTCAGAAAGAATTATGATTCAATCCTATTAAGATGTCTTGAAAAGACTGAAGCAAAAAAGGTATTTCAGGAATTACATGATGGACCAGCAGGAGGTCATTTTGGAGGTGATACCACAGCTTACAAAATCATCCATGCTGGATACTATTGGCCTAACCTTTTCAAAGATACACATGATTATGTGAGGAAGTGTACAATTTTTCAAACTGCCAGTGGAAGACAAAGGAAGCCAGCTTTTCCTTTGCAACCAGTAAACATTGAGCAACCATTTGAGCAATGGGGGTTTGACATCATTGGTGAGATAGCACCTCACTCTTCCAAACAGCACAAATACATCCTCATAGCAACAGATTACTTCACAAAGTGGGTAGAATCGATTCCTTTAAGGGTATCCAATTCTAATGCAATTATTGATTTCATCGATCCATTCATCATTACCAGGTTTGGTGTACCTAACACTCTTGTCTTCGACAATGCATCTTATTTTTCTGGAAATAGTATAATAAAATTTGCAATCAAAAGAGGTTTTAAATTGAAATATTCAGCAAATTATTATCCACAAGGTAATGGTTTAGCTGAATCCACTAACAAAAATCTCATCAAAATCATTAAAAGGACCATTGATCAAAATCAAAAGAATTGGCACAAGTCTTTAATTTTTGCACTATGGGCTGATCGTATTACTCTTAAAGCTTCTATAGGAACTTCACCTTTCAATTTATTTTATGGAAAAGAAGCTGTGATACCATCAAATCTAGCTCTCCCATCATTAGTTTTAGTGCAATTTATTGAAGAAAATCCTTCCTCATCTATTCAGTTCAGATTTGATCAAATCATTAAATTAGAAGAAGATAAAGAGAAAGCAAAAAGTATTCATGAAAAACATCAACAACTTGTAAAATATTCTTTTGATTCAAGTTCCACCGGCTCAAAAAATTTGTCAATTGGTGATCTTGTTCTGAAATGGGATAAAGCACATGAAGAAAAAGGTAAGCATACCAAATTTCAGAAAATGTGGCTTGGACCATTTCAGATTGTTGAAAAGATAGGCTGATATACATTCATACTCCAAGATTTAACAGGAAAGAGATAATCTCTTCTTGTAAACGGGCTTGTCTTAAAGAAATTCTTTTCATAAGGAGGTAACCCCTTCTTACTTGTACATATTCCTTTCTGCAATTTTTTTTTGTTTTGTAAATAAAGGTTGTTAATAGTCTCTAATTGACTTTTTACTATTATAAAATGTCTTAGGAAGAATATTATAAATACTTATTTTGTGTAAATAGGAATTTTTAGGGAAATGATTACAATTTTGGATAGTTTAAAATAAAATGTTAAACTTTGAAAATTTGTTCAAAACATTTTCATGATCTTTTGAAACCTTGAGGAAAATGTAAATCATTATAAATTTATTGAGCAAAGAAAGGTTATCTTTAAAAAGTAAAGACTTTTTCAAGCTTTGGCACTCAAAAAACTCTGAAAATTGTCATCCGTTGATTCTTAAGGATAAAACTATTTCACCCCGTCCATTTAGGTTGTGATTTTTTAGAATGTAATTCTAAGAAATCATATGGCAAAATTTAAGAGATAATAGCTCTCATCACGAGCCTGCTTACCATGATCATAAGAAGTAATAAAACTGACATTACCAACACTGCATACCAAAACAGGGTAACGACTTATTAATATAAGACAAGGGGTCTCATCACGAGCCAGCTTGTTCAGTTTAATTACAACTAGTGAATGGCATTGTTAATAACTGGCTACCAAACCAGAACAATGGCTCTTAAACTAAAAAATAAGTAAAAGACAAAAAACAATAGATAATATGTCTTATGAATTTATTTTTAAAGAGTCATAATCTTAGTTGGACTGAACAATGAAATGGTTAATGGTTAAAAGGTAACCCTGTCGAGACTATGAACGTTTGCTGGCAACAGTGGCAATGCCTATGACAGTAGAGTATATTACAAAAGCTAAATTTGGAAAATCCCCCTACCTCATTATTATCAACCAATCAAGGCTTGAGAAAACCAAAAAATGTTTTTATCTTTGAGGAATTAGAAAGAAATTGTAATTGATTTTTACTCTTCTTCAGAGTTAGATTTTATTTAAAATTTCTCTAAGATAGTTTTCATTATCTTTAAAAAAAATTTACTTACTAGAAATATAGTGTTCATTTTATTTTTCAGAGATAACTGTTTCTTCCAGTGAATCGCCAATTTTTGTACTATACAACAACCATCCCCATTTCTAAAATTTTTAGAAATAAATTTCATTTAGAAATAGGTCCCCTTTTTATCTTTCTTTTTAGATAGAAATAAAAGATTTAGAAGCAATCCGATCATTTTTTACTTAGAAATAAGGGTTCATTGTTAGAAATACATATTTCATATCTTTATTAACAAGTGTGTATAAACAAATGCAACATTGAAATAATTTCCGATTCAATGTAATATAAATACTTTATCACATAAAACTATTTAAATGGAAAAAGTCTGACGTACAGTTATCGCAATCGCAAAATCGGAGATATCTTAAGTTGTATATTTGTTTTTCAAAAACTCCGATGCGATTGAACCAATCGCAATCACAAATCACAAAAGGTTTTAAACTTTCACATTTGTTTTGATGCGATGCGATTGATCGCAATCGCATTTCGGAAAAGTAGTATAGAATGCACTTGTTTTATAAATCTCCAATACGATGGGCCCCACCGCCATCGCAAATCGCAAATCACAAATTACAAATGCAATCTCTTTATTTGATCAATGGCGCAACTCTGATGCGATGCAATCAATCGCAATTGCATTTTGGAGAAACAAGCAATATTCACTCATGATATTATAAATCTCCGATGCGATGGGCCCCATTGTAATCGCAATCACAAAATCGGATAACATCATTTGTAACTCATTTCTTTTGAAAAGAGCCAATGCGATATATATCATCGCAATCGGAAATTGGAGAAAATCACGAAATCTTATTTGTTATCCCTTTTGAAAATTTCCGATGCGATTAATACTTAAGCTTCATATTTTACATTGCGCATATGCTATTTATTCATCGCAATCACATCATTTAAAGGGAAAGTTTTATGTTTTCAATTCAAAAAACACTGATCTCCGATTGTACATTCGTTATTAATAGAAAATCAAACAAATAATGATTATTGATTCTATTTCAAATGCATTGAGTGTGACTTCTAAAGAGACCATTTAAGTTTAATACGGAGATTAATAAATAGAAATCAATGAATATATCTTTCATATAGCTTTCTTCATTATTCTCTTTCTATCGCTTCTGAAAGCTTTTCCTCCATTGCAGAACCAAAGAACACCCAACCCTTTCATTCGCAGAGCGAGGGAAACGTTACCAGATACCGAAATGTCGAAGAGATCCAGGAAAAAGTTATTTTCGCTGCAAAAGCCTCTGTTTTCACCATGGTACCTAAAGAGAAACCAGATAAAATTAAGCTAGTTATAGGCACGTCGTGCCAAGGTCTTGGTAAATTATCCTAGGAAGAGGTATATAACCTCATTGAAAGGGAAAAGCCTAAGGTCACTATGGCGAAGGCAACAATTCCTGACGAGGATGATTCAGAGTCTTATTCAGAAACTTCTCTTCAAGCACTTGCAAATTCGTTCCTGCACCTAATTGCAGCTCGGGCAAAAATTTTCCCATACTATGATGTGATTCGATGGATGATTGACAATGTGACCATTCAGAACAAGACGTTTGTTTCAACTTCTGGAGCAACATTCGGGTCATTTAAAGCAGAGGACATTAAAGCAATGTACCACCTCCCGGACCCACAGAAAATCTACAACAAATCCTTCATCAAAGAATTTGCTGCAAATAATGAAAATCAGTCAGAGCCAATTAGAGAATGTAGAAGGGCTCCCGAAAAGCACAAAAACGAGGCATCAGGTATGTACTCAGTGGAATCCCTTTCGCCTCCATATTTTTATGCCACATCAATGATGTGAAAATTATTCAGAAATGACAATTCATCTAGGTTCTCTATACAAATTGTACTTTTAATCCATTCTGCTGTAAATTCCGAAATAATGGACTGGGCTGTCATTCTTTCTGATAATATAGCCAATAGGATTCTTGAGTATAGGAAGGACAAAAACACAGGAAATACTACTCCTTTTTACTTTTTTGCCTATATTCTAGATGCCCTATGCTTCAATTCTGAATTTCCCATGTTAGGATGGAAATGGACCCCTAAAGACCCTGCTCCTATTCATATATATCACAAGTTCTTGTGGAAGGGGAATTTTAAAAACCATGTTTACAGAGTTTGTCACGGTTTCCTCATTCCAGTTTATCAAACTATTTTTGGCCGATTTCCTCCCAGACTTTCTGAAAAAGCTAAGTCTAATTTATCCCAGATTGGTGAATGGTTTGGAGAAGAAAAATTCACGTATATCAGAGTTTTCGAGAGTATTGTAGAACCGCACATTCTTCCTCTATATTTCCCAGATAAACTGTTGGCACAAGAGATTTCCTATCAGTTAACAGTTGAAGGCATGTCTAGGTCTTTGAAGAATAATAAAAGGTTGATGTGGCCTACTTTTCCCTTCCACTGTGGAGAGTTTACTCTCAATAACTTCACACATGCTGAAAAAGAGGTTATCAAAATCAGAGATCTTAAACTCTCTACAGTCCAAGGTAGGAAATATGACCCAAGGAAGGTGGCATTTTATTTTACCACTTCAGTTTCAATTGCTCGATTTGAGAATGAACCAGATGAGTTCGATGATTTGTTTGTTTCTGCTGATAATTTGTCCCAAGTCTATAACTTAGCAAAGTCTAAATTTCAGGCTGAAGAAATGAATAATTTTATGTTATTTTGAAGCCAGAGATTACTCAAAGCTCCTCTAGATCAATTAAGAGTTCCTATGAAAGAGGTTGAGTCACAGCAGAAAGGAAAAGAGGATACATCTGGAAAAGCAGTAACAAAAACATCTACCAGCAAGGTCATTATACAGACACAGAAAGAAGTAACAAGAAATAATCCTGTTATCCAGAAAGAAGACATTAGCATCAAAGCTGATACTGAGAAGAAAGAAATAGCTACTAAACTTGATGTACATACTAATCAGCAGTTTACAACTCAGATAGGAAAAGAAAGCACAGGTACTTAGACCAATGTGCATACTAAGAAAGGGGATACAGGCAGTAAACCTACTGTACAAGCAGCGAAAGGAGATATGAGAAATAATCTAGATTCTCAACTTGGAAGAGAGGAAACTATTGAAAAAGTAGTGGAAGCTGCTGAATTTATAGTTTCTCCCCATTTGCTGATCCAATATGAGCAATTTTCTTAGCAAATAGGACAACAGAATAATCCCCAAGTTAATGTTCTAGAAGACCAATATATGGAAGTTATTCCTGAACATCCCATAGGTGAAATTATGTTGTGAAAGTAGAAGAAATTCCTCCTCTGGATGTATTTTACAGTCCCAAGCATAGGGCTATTGTGAGAAAGCAGAGGAAGAGGAGGAAAACTGATCAGGATACACTTTCAACATCACAGGTGGAGTTTATGAATATTGTTTATGTTGGAACATCTAATCCTATTGGGTAGGTGTGGAATGCGAAAAGTCACAATGGAGTCCAAGTGACCTTGGAATGTGAAACCAAGAGTCACACCATTGTAGCATAAATGTACATCATGTATAATGGAAAAATAAGAAAGCCTCACGCTTATCCTTCATTATGTGTTGAGTTTCTTGTGTGGTTGCTCATCTTTCTCATACACCATGTGTGTGTTTAACATTGTGTTTAACATGGTATCGGAGTTGAGAAGTTCATAACCAGCTCAAACTTGAGTGAGCCATTTGTGTTTATGGCCTGTGCATATCTGCAAAAATTTTGATAATTTTTGCAGCACTCAGAGTTTCTGCAGCAGACATTTTTCCGCATTCAGAAATTGGCAGAATTCAGAAATTTGTTTTGAAGAAGAGCAGCATTGGTTTTGAGAAGGAGCAGCATTCAAAATCCTTGGCAGCGTTCAGAAATTGGTTTGGAGAAACGCAGCCCTGCGCATCTGAAGGTTTTCATTCTGATTTCTTCCTGCAATTTCTGACTTTTAAATTCTGCATTTTGAAAAGCTGCTGGAATAGTATTTCAAAGTGGGTTTCTGAAAGGAAAATTTCTGAGTTTTTCATTGAAAAATCTCTGCAAGTTTCTGGGTTTTTTAATGGAAAAGATTTTTGAATACTGTTAAATTCTGCAATGGAGTAGATCGTTGTATATTTGAAAAAAAACTTTGTTGTTTTGAAGACTAAAATTCTGCAGTTACCCTCATTTCTGCATTTTCTACTGCTGGAAAAATATTCTCTGTTGCATCTCTCTTGCAGCATTTGTGAAATTACTGCTCTCTGCTCTCTGCTATTTTAAATTAAAATTAAAAATTTGAAAAAAAAATAAAAATAAAAAATTTACAACTCGTCCCTCTGAAACTCGCCCTCCCAACCTGCATTTTTTTTACTCTCACCATACTTACGCTCACCCAAAAACCCTCAACGCACCCTACCCACTACCCAAAACCCGGCCTTATGGTCCCCCCTCACTTCCCATACCCCCTTACGCCCCATCCGCCCTCGCTTCACACCCTTACCGCTACCCTCTTACGCTCTGCATCAACGCACAACCCATGCTGGCCTTCGGCCCTTCCCAACACTCCTACACACCCTCCTCACTGTGCTCTCCCCAGCTGACTATGCCCTCACACCCAGCCGCTACTCGGCCTCTCCAAAGTTCGCTCCACCTACGTCAACCCCCTGCAACACTCCCCTTACCCCTCAAACCACGCCCCCCCCCCCGCTTACAAACCCCACCCAACTTGCAAACTCTGCCTCCCTTGCTACTTACGCACCGGCCTGCACTCTCTCTCGGCCTCACGGCCTACCAGCACCCTCAATGCACCTCTCCAACGCACGTTTTCATTTTTTAAAATAAATCCCCGCTCCCCTGTTTTAATTACATTCCTGTTTTAATTTTTAAATTCACCATCCCAATTTTTTTTAAATTTTTAAATTTTTTTTTAAATATATGCCCCTCCCCCCCTCATATAATACCCCCCCTCCCCTCCCAATAAATTTCCCTCCTCTTTTAAATCCTCGCTCCCCTGTTTTAATTTTTAAATTCACCATCCCATTTTTTTTTAAATTTTAAATTTTTTTTTAAATATATGCCCCCCCCCCCCCCTTCATATAATACCCCCCCTCCCCTCCCAATAAATTTCCCTCCTCTTTTAAATTCCCTCCATTTTTAATTAATTTCCATTTTTAATTAATTTATTTTTTAATTAATTTTTAATTAATTGAAAAATAAATAAATAAAAATAAAAATAAAATAAAATAAATTCTCTCACTTGGCCTTCGGCCCCCCCTCCCCAACCTGCAATTTTTTTTACAGCTCTCATCCTCATGTGCTACACTCCTCCTCCGCTCAACACTCATCCCTCACACCTGCCGACCCACCCCCTCACTGCAGCGTTCACTCCTCCCCTCACGGTTCCCACCCCTCTCAACGCACACACCCTCCCCCTCACTACACTCCCCCGTCCCTCCCCTTCACACGGGCCCTTCGTCACTGCCCAACCCACTACCCTTTACCCTGCGCACTACCCAAGCCACCTACGCTCCTCGGCCTTTCGGCCTCTCCCTTCCCCCTTACCCCGTCCGCTCCCTCTCCGCGCATACAAACGCCCTCACGCCTCATCTCCTACCCACTACTTGCTCCCCCTCGCTCCTGTTTAACCCTCAATACACTCCCCCTCTTATCACTCCATCTGCTCCCCCTCAACCCGCAGCACCCGCCCCTTTCCACTCGACCCTCGAGCTCCAACGCTCTCCCTCCTAGCTACACACGCTCAGCTGCCTTCCTTTCAACTTGTGTTCAAACTCCCTCTCCCACATTTCTGTTTTAATTTTTTTTTAATTCGATTTTTAAATTTTTTAATTAATTCCCCCTCCCATATTTTATTAATCTCAGTTTTTATTCTTTAAATTAAAATTTCCTTTTTTAATAAATTTCACTTAAGTTTAATACCTCTCCCCCCATTTTAATAATAAAACCCCCACCATATAATACCACTTCTATTTTTAATATCCACTCCTCCCATATAATACCTCCCCCCTCCTTTTAAATTAATTCCCTTCCCATCTTAAGTTTTTATTAAAAACCCACCTTCTCCTTTTTTTAATTAATCCATTTTTTAATTAAGTTTTAATTAATTTAAAAAAAAAAAAAAAACAGCAGAGAGAGAGAGAGAGGAAGAAGAGGAAATGAACATCATAATTGAAGAAATAACATATTAGTAAATGGACAGTACATATAGACAAGAAAAATGAGATTTGCATTGTGATTTGTGGCATTGGTAGAAGGTTTATTTTCTGCAAGAGATTTACATTTGAAGACAATTTGGTCCTCTATTGCATTCTGTAGTAAGGTTAAGCATCCAAGCTTGTGAATATATCCTCCTTTTTTTGAGTTGAGCTGAGTTGTTTTTGGTGTCAAACAGCTCTTTGAAGAAAAATTCAGCTGCTTTAAAGGCTTCTTGCATAGTGTTTTCAGCTGCACATTTACATTGACATTGTATTTGCATCTTCTTCATAGTTGCAATCAGTACTTGAGTTGTTGAAAAATTGTTGATTGTCCTCCATCATTTGAGGAGCAGATTTTGTACTTTGAGATTTCCATAGTTGGAAATTCTTTGGAGTCATTTGTATTTGTTGTTGAATCACATTGTAAACGGGTGCATTTTCGGTTGAAGCAGACACCCTTTCATTTTTGAGCCTAAGTTGTTGAAATGGCTAAAATCAATGAAGCATTAGAGTTGCTAAATAACCTCATTCATTCAAATGTTGATGACATGATAAAAATGAGCAAGAATGCTCTTTGTAACATTCAAAGTTGTTTGCTAGATGCACAAGAAAAGATTGAGTTTTTGCAGTTGGAATCTCAGCTTCAACAAGATGAACTTTAGCAAAAGAGTCACCATTCTGAACCTGTTTCTATTCAGAATATTGTGAAGGACTCTCATCAGAAGAAAGAAGATAAAGTTGCAGTTGATCCACATTCACCTCCTTGTACTAAAGCAGATTTACATGCAGATGCAGCTGTGCAACCTGCACTTCTCAAGCCCATCATCATACCTTGGGAAGAGCTTGTCCACAACAAGCACCGAACTGGTCTTGGATATGACAAGGATGTGTCCTTTCATATTCTAGACTACACCAAGCCCATCATATTTCAGAGTGTTGGATTCCTGTATGACAGTTCACCTGCAGCTGTTCCAGACCCTGCTCCACAACAACAACATCAGATTGTAAATGCCAACACTGTGATCGAGTTGGCCATATGAAAGATCATTGTTTTTATCTTCACCCATGCAAGCATTGTGGTCGGCACACTCATTCCTCATATAGATGCTTCAAACACAAGCCTCCTGCAAGAACCAAGATTCATCTTGGATGGATCGCTTCTTGGCAATGGGCATCAGCAGCCAAGAAGATGTTTAAGTCGCATGTCAAAACATGTTCACGAATATTGAGCAAACTTGCAGTTGAGTTTTCACCATCATCTCACCTTGTTCCTGACAGGGGGGAAAATGGTGGTCATCTACAAGCTTCGACGTCATATCAAGCGAGCCTGAGCCACAATCTCTCATTCCATGTTTAGAGTTGTAGCCAGAGACACATCAGTTCAAGCGAGCCTGAGCCACAATTCGTCATTCCAGATTCAGAGATGTAGCCAGAGACACGGATGCCAGTGATCATGCCTTCGGTTGGTGGACAACCTTAAACCACCACAGGTAGTAGACCTCCCTTCTTTTAGGTCGAAGGTCTCCCTTTCATATATGAGGAACACTTCCTCTAGCAGAAGCCTTCAGCTTCTTGCCAACTTTGGTTGAGCTCCCGGAAATGCTTCAAGCATTCCAGAGTTTTTGGTAATCATAAAACCATCAAAGGTAGTAGACCTCCCTTCTTTTAGTTTGAAGGTCTCCCTTTTTTATGAGGGACAATTCCTCTAGAAGAAGCCTTTAGCTTCTTGCCAATTTTGGAAGAGTTTTGGGAACTGCAACAAGTATTGCGTTCCAGTGTTGGTGGTCATCCTTAAACCATCTCTTTTTTCCAACATTTCAAAGAGTTGATTCAGCCCAAGTGCTGCCATGTATACTTTGCAGTTTTTTATTACAACTCTCTTCTTGGACTCACACATACCCCTTCGGATTAAGGGGGGATGTTGGAACACCTAATCCTACATGGGTAGGTGTGGAATGTGAAAAGTCACAATGGAGTCCAAGTGACCTTGGAATGTGAAACCAAGAGTCACACCATTGTAGTATAAATGTACATCATGTATAATGGAAAAATAAGAAAGCCTCACGCTTATCCTTCATTGTGTCAGTTTCTTGTGTGGTTGTTCATATTTCTCATACACCATGTGTGTGTTTAACATGGTGTTTAACAGTTTATAAAGATGCTGAGGTGAATCCATCTGAGAATCTCACTAAATTATCTCAATACGCAGGTGCCTATAGTGTTGCAACTATAGACAAAGCTTATGAAGTCTCCCAGCTGATGAAACAAATAGACTTACAGATAGCTATGTTGGAAGAACATGCCACAGAGAACCAATAGAAGATTGTTCAGCTGGAAAAAAAATTGCAAGATCAAGAGCTCAGATCTAAACAGCTAGAAGAGCAGCTTAGCATTGAAAAGAAGAATATTGATGAACAAACCTTGAACAAACAGCAAAAGTTTAGTCAAGAGATTGAAAAATTACAAAATCTTCTGCAAAATGAGAAAAATGCAAAGATTTAACAAGAGAGAATGTTCCAATCAGCATTGGACAAGTTCAAGGATTATCCTAAGTTAGCTCAATTCAAAACTAAAGCTCTTGAAATAAACAAACTGTTATCTTAGCAGTTAAATGAAATTTGTCTAAAGTTGGCACAAATTGAGCCTTTGTGCGAAATAACATCATCTTTGATAGATGAATCAGTCACTCTTAGGCAAGAAATTGATGATGCTAATGATAAAATTTTTGAATTCCTTTCATGGCAGGATACAGAGCAAGGAAGAAAAGATAGTCTTCCCAGAATTGAGGAAAGACACAAGGAAATTTTATTTACAGAATGGGAACAGCAGTTGATGAAATCAGAAAGAGCCATATCAAGAGCTAAAAGTATGATGAATAATTTTACACAACTGGTTAATGATAGCTTGTATGCCACTAATTTGATCTCAGATTGTACCCAGGAAAATTACCAAAAGTAAAAGAAGTTGATTCCAGGTGGAAGGAAGAGCTAATCAATAAGAATCAATAGATTAGCAAACTTCAAGGAATTTCATGGGATATTATGTGGACTTATCTAATCAAGCCACACAGCCAACAGATGGCCATCAAATTCCTTTTGAATGTTATTCATTGTATCATTCCTGAATTCTCTGATGCTACATATACTGGGCAGCTACACTCAAGGCTAAGTCATCCAATAGAAGTGAAAGATATGCTCAAAATCTGCCATCTGGGCACATTAAACACATGAGACAATCAATGAATCAATTTCACTTCAAGATCGCAATTTTGTTTCTAGATTTCCGATTAGATAGATTGTAGGAATAGTTTTAGTTATTTTGTTTTATTAAGTATCTATTTAAACCCCTTTCATGAATTTAGAAAGGGGTCCTGAATTTGTAATATTTTGACTTGGAGATTACATTTCTGTACTCCATTGACTCTTATATTTTTATAAAGGATCACATATGGTGGTTTTATGAAAAATTGCCTTTAATAATTGCATTTCTGTATCTTGGAGTCTGTTTTACATTGAAGTTGTTGGATTTGGATATCGAATTGCATCAGAAAGTATCAAGATGGATATGGTATTTCTATCTATTCACTGTTAATTTTCTTATGTTATGAGATATTCTCTTTAAAATTTGCTATCATTTATATGTACTTGTTTTATAATATTTCTTTATACATATCATTTCTGAGTGTATAGAAATATTCATATTTTAAAGTATATGCAAATGATATATATAATGATGAGTACAATGTGCTATTATAACTCTGTTTAATTTCTTAAACAGAGTTATCATTATTTGATACTACATATTTCAATTAAATTATAATACATTTTCATGGTTATTGATTTAATTGAAACAATTTTAAAGTTGTATTCATATTTGATACCCGGGTTATTTTTAGAATTATTTATCAGTTATAGATTAGATTAAATATTTTATTTCAGTCATTTAGTCCCATCTTCCATTCACCCAATCATTCCATCACCAACCCATTTAAGTTATTAGGAAACTGGTCCTATCAATACAGTCGGAGCCACCACACCAAACTGAAAAGGAGCTGTCCTAAGGTCCCAACCGGGTGGTTATCCCCCAATGTTTGAAGCAACGATTTTCGAGGCTTCAACAGGTTGATGAATTCTTCCAATGGTGGGAAGAACAAGTCATTGCAGTGGAAGATTATCACTATGCTGGGTTGGACTTTCGTTCAGATCCAAATCTATTCCTTGCACCCAGAGTCGCATGGGGCACAATCGGTGATATTGCATTTTTAATTTTTGATTATATGATTTTTTTTTTAATTTTTTCAAATTATATGGAAAATTAAAAAATGTTTTTGATTGGAAGACTTACAAAATTATGATGATCATGATGCAGATGTAGCACCATTCAGACCAGAGGGATACCCAAGGCATAAGTGCCACAAAGGTGAGGCTGATGTAGAATACCCTGGCAGGACACTCCATGCAGTACAGAGAAATTTGGAGAGTTTGACTCGCTAAGTGCCTATGGTTGCTATAGAGGACCTACCGGGGGCTGTCCAGAGATGGGTGGTAGGAGTACCACGAGACTGGGTGCAGTTATTCCACTGTGTAGCGACTGTCATTGTGTTCTATAAGAACACAAATATTGGGAAGGGACATCAGGAGTAGATTATAGATATGATCGGATGACTGTAGGACATAATGGTCTAGATTTTGTATATTTTTTAACACTCTAACATATATATATATATATATATATATGATGTGATGACTCAAATTTATGGTAGTGAATGATGTATTTGATATATTTTTTAAAGTATTGAATAATTAATATGCCAATCAAGTGCTTGATTAGCTAATAATTATGCCATCCAATTGTTAGATCGAGGGAAATGAATGAATGTGATAAATTGGAATGATCATTGTAACTGTTATCACAAAATTGGACCTGATAGGCTACTAATAAAATCAATATTATGTAACTATTTTGAACCAATCTTTTGATTGAGGCTTAGCCTCCTCAACCTGAGAGGGCTCTCTCAAAGGGTTAAATATTTTTGATAAAAATATAGATGGTTAACTCTATGTGGGGTAATAATCAGATAAATGATAAATGTAGGTTGAAAATCACATCAGCAAGTACACATTGGGTTTATGGAGTCAAAATAGTTTCAGTAAACTAATAAACCTACTTAACATGGAATTTGAGGCATATCAGAGTTCTAGTCAAGAGATACACATGTGAAACTATAAAAAACACAGTCAGTTTATCTATATAGGAAGTCAGAGCATCAAAGATGAATAATGAGTAACATAGACAAACACCACTGCAATAGGATAATAAAAGATGCAATTATAACAAGAACACACTAGAACTCCTTCTGAATCCCAAGTTGGCTAAGTAGAAATCTTTGTATTGGCTGAAAACCAATCAATTACAATAAGCACAGTTTTTTGTTAAAAATTTCCAACCCATGCATATTCGACTTCTTGATCTTTTATAGATCATTTACAACACAAGATAACCTTATCCTGAGCTAGATACTTCGAATTCCTACTTTTTGACACCTTTCCTAACCATATGACATGGTATTCATTACAAAATGATAGCTGCAAATCTAATAAACAATCCTATTACAAATAGGATTCAAAATCCTTAACTTTACTCATAACAACCTTATCTAAACTAGACTACATAATTTTCCAAGTGTATTTACATAAGGTCAAATCTAGATAACAGGCTTCAAGACTTTATGACCTCAATGTTGATCTCCATTAAACTAGGAAATTGTACCCTGTTTTCTAGGCATATGTTTCTTTGTATTCTTGAGACACTCTGACCATCATGAACCCATCACTTCGAGGCTATTTTATGTTAAGAACTTGAGTAACACCTGTCAAAAAACCTCACTAAGTCCCAGCTGTCCAAAACCATCATCAAACTGTTTGAATTAGCTAAAGTAGGCTTGTGCTACGAAAACAACACAATTTCGTAGCACAGCCTTTTAATCCTTTAATATTCAAAATTTTGGTTTCTTTCCTCTAGGATTATCTTCATTATCATTTAACACAACTCCTCTAGCAATTTCAAGTTATAATCCATACATTTTCCCTTCAAAAATTTATGAGAAAGAGTGAAAAAATTTGCTACAGCAGTTTCGTAGCGCTTTTCACCCTTTTTGCACTATTTGTGCTATGAAACTACTAAGTGAGCAGTTTTACCTATATTTTTTCAAAATGAAAACCAAAAATGTGCCAAAACTCAGAATACCACTGGTTTCATCAAAACAAAAATTCATATGAACTGAAAAACACATTTTTCATGAGGTTCCTTCTTAATTTTCACTTGATTTAGCTTTTGACTTTTTTAATGATTGTCATTCTGCACCTCTGTTTTTTAGCTCATCTTGGGTCAATTTCATTCACTGCTCCAAGTCCTCCACTTGATCTCTTAGTCTTCTATTACTGGCTCTCAAGTGAGTATTGATTACTCTGACAAATTTAGCTTCCTTGATGGTTGGGACTGTCCATGTGAAAAATTGTTCTACACTGCTTGGAATTTCAGAACTAGAACCAGTTTGAACCTCCCAAAGTGCCTTCATTCTTTTGAAATCTGTTTTTTAAATACTGTGCTTTCTGGCCCTCTTTCTCATCATTGCAATATCTTGGTTTTCTAACCTCACTTTCTCCTCAATATGTTGACACTTTTTCATGTGTTCTTTTCCCTTCGTTGTGCTGCTGGCTGCATGCTCCACTGTTGGTGATGAGAAATCAACAGCCTCTTCAGGGGCTTTAGTTGTTTCAATAGTTTCTTGGACCTATTTTTTGCCTTACTTGAGCTTCTTATCATGCCTAGTTAAAGGTTTCCTTGCTTGAAAAGGCTGCATTTTCACCCTCAAATTCAAGTTTCATTGCTGACTTAGCCTTTTTATGTTATTGTTCATCTACTCCAATGAAATCAGCTTGCACGATGGGTGTCTCTTCTATATCAATTGCATGAAGGATTTCATCTAAATTTCCTTTAATTACTGGGCTATCCTATGAAATTGAAACCACTGTCTTTCCCTTTAATTCCACTGGTTGGCTTCTCGTCACTCTTTTGATTTCCTGCTTGCTAGCAACTTGTTTCTGTTTTGCCTCTTTGACACTCTTTTTCCTTTGTTTTTTAGGTAATGGAGTTGGTGCCACAAGCACTTGTGTCTTCGCTTTACTTTTCTTAACTTGTTTCCTTGGTTTCAACTTTACAAACCTCTTTGATTTTGCAACCACAGGCTAGCTAGACTCTGCTACTGGTGGTGAAGGAGTTAGTTTAGTTTTAGGGTTTCTAGCTGGGGTTAGGGTTTTCAGTTCAAAACCATTCATAAACAAAAAGGAAGAAAAATCCCTGCTTATTTTTTGAAGCTCATTCAAAACCAATAACTTTATCAAACCATGGTGAAACAAAGATATTTCACAACCATCAGATTTGGCTTGTACTTTATCAGCCATTTTGGCAAGGCTCCTATGCAAATAAAAGGGAAAATTTAGTGATATCATACCTATGAAATGCAGAAGCAGCTTGAAATGATAAGTATAAACTTTATGGTATCTTCCTTCACATGTAAAGTATCTTTGAATGTTGAACAATAGCTTTTCATATGTGTCTTTGATACAGCTTCTAGGTATTGCATTATTTAGGTCCATATCTACATACTCAGGTTTCATGAATTCCTTGCATGGTTCCATGTCAAATTTAAAACCTTTAAAACAAGTTTCCTGCCCCCTTGGTATTTCTGTCATAGAAGCAATAATCTCAGGTTTAATTGGCACATTTAACATCCCAGCTTTGGTAGTGGTCCCATTAAAGTGCAAGGA
Organism: Pinus albicaulis; assembly: GCA_034641835.2. NCBI lineage: Eukaryota > Viridiplantae > Streptophyta > Pinopsida > Pinales > Pinaceae > Pinus > Pinus albicaulis. The sequence goes on along the minus strand of CM076583.1, from coordinate 140,292,950 downwards.
AAATTCTCTAGACACCTGCGTATGGAAACCTTGCAGCTTTTCACAAAATCGAAGACAAACTGCTTTGCTAAAAGCCTCCATCATTGTTTGATCTTCAATTATAGCCTTCATATTTTTAGTCTCATATCTTAAGCAATGTCCCCCTCTGTGGACTTTCTTTTCCTCTGCCATGCTTCTTAGAAAAACCTGTCAGCTTATTTTGAATCTATAAAAAAACCTCGCTTAAGTATATGGAATAGCCTCATTTGATTAGGATGAAAATAGCCTTTGTATAGGACAACCACAGGCCTAGATTAACTGCTTCAGAGATCAAACACTTGTATGGAGGCAAATGAAACGAGAATGACCAAATTATGCAAGATTTTAAATTTGAAATGTCATCTCATAACTGAATGATGCCTCATTCATGCCCTATCATGACAATGATGATTGTGAGATGGGTAAGTACATTGAATCTGATCACTAACTGACTCACCATACCACTATCGTATCATTTCCTAATGGATTCTGACAAATTTCAGCTCAATTGACAAGATGGTTAAGAAACCGCACTTTCGTAGCGCCCACAGTGTATTTTTCCCAGTTTGTGCTACGAAAGTATTAGCACTTTCGTAGCGCAAATCCACTTTTTTGAACTAGCGGTGCTACGAAATGGAGGATTCTTGGCTAATTGTAGAAATTTAACCTAAAACCTTATGGAATGACTCCTAAATGGAAAATGTGAGTATTTGATCATGGAATGGACCTTTAAAAAACTTTATTTGAATTCAATGATGACCTTAAAACTTATAAAAACTCTAACCTACCCTTAACCCAATCCTAAAATAACTTTCAAACCCATTTTGAGACCATGATAAAAAACAGAGTTGACACAATGATGTTTTGAAATTTTTTGGGTGATAACAGTAACAAATGTACCCTAAAAAACAATCGATGTAAAAATGGATCTCGAACACGATATGTGTTGTTCAACTGCGAAACCACTAGCTGTGAATCCAAGAAAAATACTAACGAATCAACACCCAAAGATATTTCCTCTGAGAGTAGGTTGACCACTGCAGTGTATTCTGCTACATTATTCGAAGCAGGACCAATGCAGACCCCTCTTGAAACTAACAACTGACCGGATGGATAATGGAGTACCCAAGTCACGGAAGCCAAGTTCTGGGTATGTCTACTAGCACCATAAGCGAAACCAAAGCGACTCATTTCATCCAATATCACCTGCCAAAGCAGATCAAATTCATCAAAATCACACCACAAATCGAAACTCAGATATGTACAAAAAATAAAATATATAAAACAAAGCAAGATGCTAGGCCTAAGCTTAGGCATAATACTTTTTCAAATAGAGCCCATTTTTGGGCTCCGCAAATTCATTCCCATCAAATTCAACCAAGGCATAAGCTCCTTTCTTCAGGACCTTTTTTACGATAAAGGGGCCATACAACATAAATTTTAACTTGCCTGCCCCCAAGGCATCCTTCTCTTCGGCATAAACCAAGTCAAGGTCACCTTCAGAGAAAACCATAGGTTTGACCACCTTATCGTACTGAACCTTTACCCGTTTCTTATGCGCCTCATTCATCGTAGTTGCATCTCGACGCTGCTCATTGAGATGTTCTAGATGAAGAAGACGTTCTTCGAGACTAGAAGTGTCAGGAAAAAGCTCAACAACTAACTTAAGAGAGGGAATTTCACATTCAATAGGAAATATGGATTCCAACCCATAATCCAGTTGAAATGGAGTAAAATAGGTTGCAGTTTTAACTGACATCCGGTATGCCCAAAGTGCAGGATACAACATAATATTCCAATTGGATCTGGCCTTATCAATCGTCTGTTGAAGAATTTTCTTCAAGGATTTTTTCATGGCTTAAACTTTCCCATTTGCCTAAGGATAATAAGGAGAGGAATGCTCCTGCAGAAAACCTGATTTATGAGCCAATTCAGCCATCATGCTGTTCTAAAAGTGACTTCCATGGTCAGTTACAATCTCTTTGGGGATACCAAAGCGAGAAATGACTTGATTGAAGAGGAACAGAGCTGATGTCTGACCATCATTCCCAAAATTAGGCTTAGCCTCAACCCACTTCATGAAGTAGTCTACAGCTAAAATAATGTACTTGTGACCTTTAGCCTAAGGCGGGTTACAAGTAGTATAATCAATACCCAACTTTGTAAAGGGGCTGATAGTGCCAACAGGACAGAGCGGAGCTAGATGAGAGAGCTTCTTTCGAGTATAAACCTAACACGGATGACACTTTTTGACCGATTCAATACAATATTTGAAAATCGAAGGCCAAAAGTATCCTGCATGCAAGATTTTTTGGGTTGTAGCAAGCCCAGATAAATTACCACCATAAGCTCCACTGTGGCAATCATTCAGCACAACCTTAGCTTCTTCGGGAGTTAAGCGGCATATAAGGATCGAATCGACCCCGCGACGATATAAAGTGTCACCAATAATAAAATAAATTTTAGCTAAGTGACGTAACTTTCGGCACTCGTATTTCGAAAAAGTTGAGGGAAACTTCGTAGTCTGGAGATAAACTATGAGATCCCCATACCAAGGATCCTGTGAAGAAATGAGAAAAATATGTTCATCAGGAAATGACTCGTCATAAACAATCTCTTCTCCACAGGGAAACTTAGAAATGAACTCCGCAAAAACTAATGATTTCTTGGACTTGGCAGACATAAACTCAAGATAAAATTCCTGCAAAATCACAATCCATCGATTTTATTTTCCCCCGATCACTCGCCTACTGAGAACAAATTGAAATGGATTGACCATTGCCAAAACATAAATTTTGCGAAGGAGAATGTAATTTCTAAGCCTCTGATCAACATGAATAGCTGCTAAAGCAAGTTTCTCTATCAGAGAATACCAGAGTTCAAGACCTACCAAGCCTCAACTAAGGTATTATATAACATGCTCGAAAAGAGCATCATGTTCCTGAACCAGAACCATACCAATGGTAGATTCTGCTGCCGCGAGATACAAGAGGAAATCCCTGATATAATCAGGTGGACTCAATAAAGGAGAAGAGGTCAATGATTTTTTCAAAATTTCGAATGAGCATTGAGCGAAGTCATCCCAAAAGAATGGAACTCCTTTCTTTATATAATCTCATAAATCCCTTTGTAATCTCGACATAATTTATGATGAATCTCCGCAAGAAATTAGCTTTTCCTTGCAGACTTTGAAGTTGACGAATTGAAGACGGGGGAGGCAAGTGAATTATTGCCTCAATATTGAAGGGATCTACCCAAATCCCTTCCATAGACACGATGAATCCCAACAACCGATCAAATGTGACAACGAAAACACACTTGTTTGGGTTCAACTGGATTTTGTAATATCGACATCGTTCAAAAACTTAACGGAGGTGAGAATGATGATAAATTCTCTTGCGAGAACGAGCAACTAAATCATCCAAATATGCCTCGATAATATGTTTGATGTCGTGGAAGGCGTAAGAAATGGCCCGCTGAAAGGTAGCCCCAACATTTTTAAGGCCAAAAGGAATTTTCTTGTAAGCAAAGGTACCCCAGGGACAAATAAACGTAGTCTTATGCTGATCTTCAGGACGGATAGTGATTTGATTATATCTAATGAAACTGTCCATGAATGAGAAAATCTCATTCCTCGCACACTCATTGATGATCTGATTTATAAATGGCATGGGGTAATTATCTTTAGGACATGCTTTATTTAGGTCCCAGAAATCGATGCAAACTCAAATCGTTCCTTGTTTTTGTCCACGGGAACTGGATTTGAAACCCACTCAGTTAAAGGAACAAGGTAAATGAAACCTGCCTTAAGTAGCTTCTCCACCTTAGCTTTGATAGTTGTTGCCTTCCTAGGGTTGATCAGATGAAGATTTTTCCTGATAGGCTTAACGTTTTCATATATATTGATCTCATGCTTTACAATAAATGGATCTACACTGGGCATTTCCTCATAAGACCAAGAAAACACATCCCGAAATTCTCGAAAGAGATCGGTGTATGTCTGAACTTCTTTAGGGGAACACTCGGCTCCAATGAAGACATCCTCTATAATGTTGGGATCTTTGGAGATGTTCACCAGGGTAGTAGTAGAAATAACAGCCATGTTCCCTTCATAAAAAACCTATGCTAGTGCTAAAGGGTTCAAGACTGGGTGAACAGGTCCAGAAGACTGAAGGCTAGGGAAACTTGATTCAACTTCTCACAAGTCCAGTTGAAAGTAAGACCGATGATGCAAATAATCCCACAGTCTCTCTACACCAGTCATTGCTTCGAGGATAGCCTCTTCATATGGAAGAGTGGTATCAAGTCAATCCTGAGCAGAAGATGAACTGAGAGTCCAAGCCGAAGCCACATCTCCATCCAATTCCTCTGTTGAAAGAGAAATTGGAATGGAATTTGCAGAGTCAACAATAGATCTATAATCAATATTAGCTGCAGATATAGGATATTCCATTCCACCCACTTGGACTCTTCTAATGTGGAGGTAGGAGAAGGTAAGGTCCAAGGGTCCGAAAAATAATGAGTTCTGAAGAACTCTCTCCGAATAAGAACCCTGGAGGATGAAATAACATTGATATGAACCAAAGGAGGAAGAAGATCAAAATTACCCATCAAGGATGTATACATTCCAACCCCCATATTCTCAACATGTTTCTTGGTATCCTTCACCAAAGGAACGGTTGAGTCAGAAGATGCATTCGGATCTACAAGAGAATAATCCAGTTGGTCAACAGTGACAATTCTCCCTTCATGAGGGAAACACACAATACAAAATAATGAGGATGCAATAGCATTCATCTCATAGATCCAGTTTCGCCCCAACAAAAGGTTATAGTCTAAGATTGCATCGACTATCTCAACTTTGATATTAACAGTTTTTCCCCCAACACAGATGGAAAAATCTGGAACAATACCATGCGGCCTATGAGAATGACCATCAAATGCAGTCAGAATAGTGGCTGAAGGGACATTTGAGGGAGATCAAATATCCTTCTAGCATGCAAGAGAAATTACACATGTGGAAGCACCCTAATCAACAACCATTTGAAAGATATTGAATTTTTGATATGTTGACCTAATATGGGAAGCCATATGATGAGGAAGTCTCTTTTTAAAAGTTGACATGTCAAATGTGATTATCAAAGAATTCTTCGGATCAAAAACCCCATTGGCGGTGATCAAAGCACTCCTTTGGGAAAGGAAAGACTGGAGCACCTCTAACGCAGACATGGCATAAGGAATTTGAGCCAGATCTTCTACAATTGAGTATTTATGGGCAACCTTGGCATTAGGATTGAGTATCATACACTTTGAAGACCCTTTCGGCATCTGAGGTATAGGCTCAAATGCAAGCCTGAGAATATGGAGTAGCTCAGAACTATTGGGAGCACCCTTAGCTTTCGAATACTTAGCTTCGCCATAATCACGAGATCTCATAGCGATATCTACTTGAGCACTCATCCTGTATATGTTTGATGGATTTTCCCCTTCCTGGCTGGCCCCAGAGGGAGCCCCAATATTTTGATTTGTGCTAGCAAGTAATTGTTGACCTTGGGGAAAAGAGTTTGTCAGCACGCCTTGGGAACTAGAAGAACCCTGTTGAGCTAACAAGCATTGCGCATCTTGAATTTTAGGGCAGAGGTGTGTAATATGGTCTCTATTGCATAACTTGCATGGAAACTTCACTTTATTTTTATTATCCTTCTTACCCTCTCCAACATGATCATTGGATTTGTTCGCATTCCCCTTCCCATCCTTGTCCTTTTTCTTGTTATTCCATCCTTTCTTCTTCCCATCAGATTTTTGATTTCCTTTCGGGTTAGAAGTTTGGACAACATTAATTACCAAAGGCTAGGAAGGAGTTGGCACTGAAGGCATAACCTGACCAGAAGGAGGAGATTGTATAGACAATTGCTACAATTGACTTAGCAGGTTAGTTGTATTGCTATCAATCGAACCGATAAGCCCATCACCATGAGGACTAGGTTTAGTTTTGGCTAAGTCCAATTTGTAGTGAGGAGCATCCGGAAATTTTTTATTAAGGACTCCAGACTAAGAATAAATCAGTTCTAGCTGCTAAGCCCTAAAAATAGCCTGCTCTTCAGAAAATACCCCTGAGAGGGATACATCCTTAGAAATTTTCAGCTGTAAATATTTCAAAAACAATTCAAGAAGGAATTCATTCAGGATTTGGGCTTTGATGAGCCTCTTGCTTCTTTGTCATTCCTGAATATGGTCAGAAATGTGAGTTTCCTTGTCCCGCGAAAAATTGGCCAAGAGGTCAGTCCAGGCGTCATAACAGACATGTTACTGAAAATTATTTAAGAACATGGTAGACAACTCTCCAAAAGTAGAAAAACTGCCCCCAATTAACTCTATGTACCATTTGGCCACATTTCCAATTAAGGTTCGTTTAAATAATCTCAACCTAATTGAGACATTAATCAGGGATTTTGACGAACACCATAAATGGAAAGTGGTGACATGATCTGTCGGATCCTCACCAGTATTCCCTTCAAAATTTGGAATGTTTAAGGGGAGCTTGGTGGGGACCGGAGGCCAACCCGGACTATACCGAATAGGATCGTTAGTCAATTTTTATAGATCTGGCAAGTTTAACGTTGCCAGATATGGTAAGCGTGGAGGAGCCTGGGAATTCCATCCCCCATAGGAAGGATTCCCCACATTCTTAAAAGAATAACCTGGACTTGTTGAGGCACCAAGTTGCGAAATGTTGTTCGTAGAAAATTCTGGGCCATAACAAAATCCTTGCGACCCAACATTCAGAGAAGGACCCCCTCCCAACAGAGAGTTACTATACACAGGAACATTCCCTCCAACCGAGGTATTGAATGAAGAAGTAGCCACTTGGTAAGGGTTTGAAGCTTTTTCAAATGGAGAAAAAGCCTAAGAAGTACTCGATGAAGGGAAAGGAACATTCCCTTGCCTACCAACGAAGAAGTGACTCCCTGCTCCTAATCCTGTAAAAGTAGGGTTCCATCCCGAAAAGACATTAGAGTTTTGACCTCCAGAAAAAGGATTAAAACCTTGATTCTAAGAGGTAAAAGGCATGGATCCTAAGGAAGGGTTTGAATGAGGGATATGCCCACTTCCAAAGGGGAACCCTTGAAATGAAGTTGATCCACTAGCCATAAAAGGTATGGGTGCAGAGAAAACTGAAGCAGCAAAAAAGGAGAAAGGAGGAATTCCACTAGTGGGCATTCCATAAGAAAAAAGACCAAATTGAGAAGCATGTGCCTCGGTGTTTCCAGAGCCAAGCACAGAAGAACTAGAAGTGATTGTCAATATGGCAATAGTTACTTCTCCCTCAACTGAAAGAGGAGTCTGAACACTTGCAGTGTTCACAGCCGAAACCATGTTCCCAGCTGAAACTATGTTCCCAGTCATGGCCATCAAAAGAAAGGGTTATGATGGAAAAGGATGAGACGGTCTCTGAGACTCAGGCATGATATACCGAAGAACATCAAGACAACTAGCAGGAAGAGGAGATGGAAGAGACTCAGTAGGCTGAGGAACTTCCTCTACTTCAACTTCTTCTGCTGGAAATAAAATTCTAGAGATGAGTGGAACACTATTCTCTAAACTAACACTAACACCGGAACCACCCACGAGAACACAAGCCCCAATGGAGGATCACTCTCCACTGCGTTCGAAACCCCCAGGTGAAAATCACCCACTGAATTACTCCTACGCCTTCTTGAAGAAGGCTCGGCACTTGTGCTAGAAATCCCACGAAGCCTCCTCGATCGATGAGGCGATCGGTCAACCACTTTAAGAGATTAATTTTAGACTCAAAAAATATAAGAAGCTAAGCAATCTAAGAGAAAAGAGCACACTCTAAAAATTTTCCTAAGATACAGCCAGATAAGCAGCTCTCAGGTATTTCTACTATGGTTGATGAGGACCGGACACCAAAATACAAAAAAGCGAAATAATAGGACCTTCCGAAAATAGTTTGGGGTAATTACGCCCCATGCCTACTAGCGAAGGTAACAGAAATAGTTACGCTGACCTCCTAACAAAAACCTTTTTTGGTGCAAGTCCCCAAGATTTGAAATGACACCCTCCAGAAGTACTGATGGAAGTGATGCAATGTAAGGGCACAAATCCGTATCGGCAGCCGGGAAAAACTGTCTTAGGTCAAGATTCAGCAAATAGGAGAGGGGTTATCTCTCTTCTCTGCCTGCACTATCCCTCGCTCTAGACTCTCTGGAGGAGAGCTTTCCCGATCCAATTAACAGTGTTGGATTTCACTATTTAATAAACTTTCTATGTTTAATAATTTGAGCGGCCTTGGAGAGTTAACTCTCCACTCACCTAGTCCAAGGCCCTAAAACCTAGATAGTTGGTGTATGATTAATGACAATGATACAAAAACGTCTAGTTTCTTTTAATTATAGCACTTGTTTTAAATTGGTTGTTACTTAAATCAAGGGTATACGGAAGTGAAATTGATGGTGTTTGTTGAAGTAGAAGAAATCAATGAAAACCTAGATACATGAAAATGAAACAATTTCCTTTCGATGAAAGGAGACCTCTACATGGTTTCTACGAAACTACATAAGAAAAAACTTTGCTTTTTCTTTTCAGTTACTGACACTTCACATGATCCAGAAAACTATGAAAAGGACTAAAATGTTTCAATTCACTTAATGCAAACTACCAATGATATGCAAGTTCTAAGATGCTAACTCTAAAGAAGCGAAAAAGACTCTCTAGAAATACAATGGTTCGATCACTTTTTGATAGAAAAACGAGGCTAGTTCCAAAAAAAACTCCTATGCATAAAAAATTCAAAAATGTACTTGACACAAAAGAGAGAAATCAAGAGAAGACTCCCTTCAAAATCAATCCAAGAACCAAAAACTAGAAACCAACAAAAAAGCTTCAAAATATATAATGAAACCATAAAAACAAACTCAAAGCAAAAGCTACGGAAACACAAATGTTTTTTGGGCTTTTCACTTATAATGAAAGGAAAGAGATTTCAAGAAATAAGGATAAACTACCCAAGAACCTAAATCAAGAAAAATGAGTCTCAACAAGGCTTCAAAGTGCTCAAACCAACTGTGCTAATTTCTCAGCGGGATTCAAATGAGTAAGAAGAAGCACAAAACTCAAATAATTGATTCAGTACAGTAGCACAATCTTTCAGCAAATAATGACTCAAAAAACCAAAAAGAGATTCTTCAAGATTCGCAACAAGGCTAGTCCAAGAAATTGAGAAATCCAAGATAGACCAAAAGGGAAAAAACCAAAATCGAAGAAATGAATAGGGCCAAGAAGAGAAAACAAGTAGGGGCTCATTGTTCTGAATGGTCAGAACAACCAAGAACTTCAGGAAAATATCTTGGTGCTTTAGCCGTAATTGCAATCACACAAAATAGGCAATTTACCAAATGGCTAGGTTTTCACTAGAAAGAGAGAGAAATGGATATGCAATCACCATAAACACAGTCTAGACACCTTAAAGACACCACAAGAATGGTTCACCATATATAGAAAAGACTACAGAGGCTAGAAACTCAAATTTTCAAATTTTTCCAAGCAAACGCGGTTTTGCAGTATGCAACAAGTGTGCATACGCGATTGTAACCAAGGAAACTCATGTATACGTGGGTCCCTTTGGAAAATATAGGTGGTATACGTGACTGTGCAGAGACTAAGTTGCGTATGGAAAAATAAATAAGGAAAAAAGAAAAATTCAAGCCTCATCAAGAGACTAGGTCTTTTGCCTGATTGAAAAAAGACTTACTAGACTGTAAAAAGTGAAAAACATGTTAGGGAACCTACAAGACAGATAAAACAACCCAAACTAGGAAATTACACGAAGGTAATTCCCAGTGGAGTCGCCAATTCTGTTATGGGTAATGTTACCCTAAGGTCTTGGGTTGATAAACCTTCACAGATCAGGGGCATGTCATCATAAGAAGGACTCACTTAACCAATTTCTATTCTTTAAACTAGAAACTAAAGGTTGCAGACCTTACCCGTATATCCTTCGGTTGTAGTAGATCTCACGAGGTGCAAACCCACTGCAACTCTTTGTGCTCCAGAACCTACAAACTGGTAAAGAACGAGCACAAAAACCTAGTTGTGCAGCATATATATGTTCTAGATGTTAGTGAAAAGCATCTATAATCTCATAAAAACAATATTAAATGAACTATTTAAGATCATTACACATGTATAAGAGATAAATGACACGTAAACATCAAGAACAAGAGGGCACTTATTTTATTAATGACATGTACAGTAAACAGATGTGGAGAGATCACCTGAAATCTGCCACGGCCTCGAGCATATCGTCCTTTGGATCCATCCAGCCCTAGCCTCACAAAAATTCTTCCAAGAGTAGTGCACAATGGATGTCACATAGGGTGAGTGAACATCTCAAGGAAACAAGGGTTTCCTAAAAATATCTAGGAAGTGCAGGAGGTACAAGGAATATATCATACTTGGATAGGGCTCCAAAACAACCGTAAACCCCACCTCAAAATTAGGGAAATTATATATTTTTTAATGTTTAAAAAGGAATATGTGGTTCTCTATGTATGGACTCATGTGTATACGTGGAAAATTCTAGGCAGAGTCGCGTATGGGTTTTGAGAAAATGATTTTTGAGAAATATGTCCAAGTCTGAAGGGAAGAGTTGCCCGAGGCCAATGCATAAGTCATCAAGTATATGATGGTGATAAATGATGCTATAACAGCCATCAAGTGTTGTTTCTTGGTGGATTTCGAATGCGAATTGGAGTCCTTGGGAAATCGTCGACCTGCCATCCCGCATCCAAATCCTCCTCATTGTGCACGCCCCTTATCTCGCAACATGCGTTTTCCGACCACCCGCCAACCTTTCTCTGTATTGCAGCTCCAATTAACCATGGGCCAAGCAGCCCCTAATGCCACAATGTCATCCCCAAAACCGCTTTTATTCATCCCACTATACACCTCCCGTGCACTGCAAAAAAGAACCACTACTCCACTATCAATTGCGTCACAACCTTCTATTGTCACAATAATCTGCCACCCTCTGCAAATCCTGGTTGTAGGAGAACCAAAAGGATTAATGAGCCCAAAGTAATACCACCCTGAGGCCCGGTCGGGGGTCTGCCTTCCCTGCACGTCCCACTTACCAGCAGCCACTGTCCGGGAGGAACACCAGATCCACTCTTAGGAGGGCATTTCCTCCGCCGGAGTTCCACTCTCACCAGCTTCCCCCCTGCTCTTACTACAATGCTCTGTTGACACTACCAGGAGTCTCCCACTCATTCAACCTCCATCCACAGCTTCTCATTATCAAATTCACCCACCTCATCTCCTGTTGGCGTAGCTCAAGATAGGGCTTGAGAGCTAGCATCTGCACATTGAGGAGGACTATCTCACCAAATTTTACCAATGCCCGCAATTACCAAATGCTCACCCGCTCTCTTGCTCCGCTCATGACTTTGACGTCACCTGTTGTGAGTCTGCTAATCTTGAGGTTCATTACCTCTCAATCGTGGGAGGTAAATCTTGTCGTTGGCATGTGGCTTCGGGATGGTTCAGCCATAGCTATCCTCAGCCCACCTAGCTTACTGAGTTTACACCCCCATCGGGGAATTTAAGGTCTTCCTTCATGAGTGTTTGGAGAGTCTGAGTTTCCCCAGGGTCAAGATCTTCTTTGGACAGGATCTCATTCCAAGAGCCACAGAATTCGCGATATGGATTATTGGTGCCCATGTTGGCCAACCGTTCACCCACCTTATTTCCAGAGCGGAGCACATGACTAGTGATGGCGTACTCCATTTGCTGGAGTAAGCTTCTGATGCGGAAGAGTTGAGCTTGAAGACACTAGCTCTTTGCTATTTTTTGAGGGTCTGAACCATGTATGATTTTTTGAGTCATATCCAAGACAAGGAGGGAACCCCCGAAAATGCAGACTTGTCTATAGCTAAGATCAAGGGCCAGGGTCAGACCGACTTCCAGCCCAATGAGTTCTCCTACATTTTTGGTCGAGGTTCCAATGGATCCAGCATACACAGTGTTAGGTCCCTATATTACCTGTATAATCCTTTATTGTTGTTATTTTAACCCACTTATTTTTATTGTTGTACCCCTGTAACCCCAATATTGTTATTATTGTGCCCTTACATTATTATTGTTAGGTCGGCTAGCATTATATTGTGGCCCCTTGAACTCTTATATATAGAAGTAGGTTTTTTCATTTGTATCATCCAAGAGTTTTTCATTTATGTAATGTAAAGGAGGTTTCCCCCTCGAAGTGGCTTATTTCTAAGGTGTTGATCTCTCTTTTCTTCTATTTTGGGGTTGGTTTCATCACATTTGGTATCAGAGCTTTGGATTCTAGGGTTTCACTACTCCAAACAAGTCATCATGGAATTTTCGCTATAACTATTTTTCTACGAAGGTTCAGAAGCTGAAATTTTTACAGATCGAAGCGAAAATCCTGCGAAATGTCATGTAAATGTTTCAGATCTTTGTTCGTAATATTTTTTGAGATATGATCTATGGAAGTTAGGGTTTTTTTAGGATTCCAAATTTCACCTAAACAGTTCATCGTTGAATTTCCATTATAACTTGTTTTCTACGAAGGTTCAGAAGCTGAAAGACTTACAATGCGAAGCCAAAATCTTGAGGAACATCGTGTAGAAATTTCAGATCTTGGTTCGTAATATTTGTGGAGATATGATCTATGGACATTAGGGTTTATTTAGGCTCCCTAATTTCATATTAAGCAGGTGACCGTGGGAAAAGTGTCATAACTCTCTATCTGAGCATCGGATTTGAATTCTGTAAAAATTGGCCACAAGAATACGGACTATGGTTTCCTTTATATCAATTTTAGAGCCGAAGGAGGAAACAGTGACACATGGCACACCATACAATTTCACTCTACTGAACTAGTCCATAATTATGTCATTGTGGGAGATTGGGCATAACTTTGCCTTGAAGAACCCAAATCAGGTCAGACTTGTGGCATTGGAAAGAAGATTTAGAGGGCTACTATAGGACCGAATTTCAGATATTGAAGATTTGAAATTAGAGAGATAATTTAGTTTCAATATCGAGCTCCTCAAAATCAAGAAAAATGTGTGTATTTGTTTTCAAATTGCATAAGTCCTGTTTGAAAATTCAGTTTGAAGTGATTCCAAGAGAATATTGACGCATAGATATCAATATTTGGTTCTAAAATGCCCCCTAAAGAGAATTAAACACCCATTAAGGCCTTAGAATACTCTACTATGACTCATGAAGATGAATAAGTGCAACATAATATATCAAAAATACAAGAGCAAGTCCACCAAATTTCGCTCTTGCAAAGAGCAACAAAAAATGAAATGGATGTTTTGAAGAAAGGTGTGGAAGCTAAGATAAGTGGATTAGGTGTCAGTTAAGTACATGTTTATGGGAAATTAAACACATTTTAATGCATTAAAATTTGGATTAGGAGTTATCTCTGCCATTGGTTATGCACCAAAGTCATATGGATCGGGGACTAGCCCCACAGGGATGGCCCCCACTTTCCCCTGTCGTTGAACATTATGAAATTTAAATATATGATGAATTGAAATATGGTTAATACACAGGGTATGACGGAATAGTATTATGTGGCATTGGCTTGTGGGAGGTTGCAGGGTCGAACCCTATTTCCTTAGCCCGCACTTTGAACATAAAATTCTGACCATCCAACAATGGGGGGGGGGGGGGGGCACGTGGCGGCCCCAGGATGCACCACGTGTCCTCACCCAATTGGACCAACTTTGAACCAAACAAAAATTGCCACGTAACTCGAGTGTCTCAGCCAATACCATGCTGCCTCTTGGAAGTTCATCATTCGCCAGAGGAAAATGCCAAAATCAACCGTGCCCAATCAACATGCCACGTCAGCAGTACAGACTGCTGATTAGGCACTTGTCTATCCTTTGGAAGATGAATCCAAGAGTCACACCATTATATTATAAATGTACATATATGTGTAATAAAGAAGCAATGAATGCCTATATTTCTATGTGTGTGTTTATCTTTCCTCATACACCATGTGTGTGTTTAACATGGTATTAGAGCTGATACATTCATAACCGGCTCAACCTTGTGTGGCCATTTGTTTTTGTGGCCTGTGTAAATCTGCAAAAATTTTGATCATTTTTGCAGCATTCAAAGATTTTATACAGCAATCATTTTTGCAGCATTCAGAAATTATTTTTTATGAAGAGCAACGTTGTGCATCTTAAACTCTGTAGGTTTTCTCACTGCTCCTTCCATTCTGCAATTCTGAAAAGGAAAAAAAAAAAATCTGAATTTTTCCTGCAATTTTTGCCTACTTTATTTCTGCACATTGGAGAGCTGCTGGAAAAAAAAAATTCTGCTACTATTTAAATTGGATCTCTACTGAAAATTCTGAAACAATTTCTACAAATTTCTGAAGAATCAATTTCTTCAATTTGTCCTGCATCTTCTGAAAATTCTACTGTTTCTCCAATTCTCTGGTGTATATTTGTGAAATTGTATGCAAGTTCTGAAAACACTGCAATTACCCTCACCCTCTGCAATTATCTTTTGTATGTTTAACTGTTTAAAAATATATATATATATAATTCTGACCAACACGCTCGGCCCTCACAGCCTCACCTCACAGCCCCCCTCACATCCTCACAACGCTCCACTCACCCTCGGCCTCACCCATTCTCCTTGGCCCCTCGGCCTCCTCAACCCTCTCACTCTCCTCACCTTTGCACTTCGAACCTTACACACAACAAACCACACTACCCAACCTGCTCCCCCTCTCCACTCTCGGCCCCCCCTCTTCCCTACGCTCAACCCACGGCCGTCTTCACCCTCCACCCGCTCTCCCCAACTCTCAACCTCACCCATACTCCCTCCCCCTTACGACTCTCTCCACATCCCACCCTTCCCCATCCCCATCCCCTCCCACATCTCACCCGTCCCCTTTCGCTCCCCCGTCCTACGCTCTCCCCAACTCTCACCTCCCTCCCACCTGCAGCCCGCCCCTTCCATCCTCCTCCCCTCGACCTGCATTCTCCCTCCCTACCCTCAGCCCTTACGGCCCTTTCCCCCTCTTCCCTCATGCTCCCCCTCACACCACACTCAGCCCTGCCATCCCACCCGCCCTACTCACCCTTTCCCTCACCCTTACTCCACGGCCCTTTCTCCCCTCCCGCGTTCTTTTCAAAAAAAAAAAAATCAAAAATAAGTTATTTTTAATTTTTTTACATAAATACCTTTCCCAGTTAATACCTCCCCCAGTAGTCGCCTCCCCCAGTAAACACCTCCCCCAGATTTCACCTCCCCCAGTAAAAACCTCCCCCAGATAATACCTCTATTTTTTTTCCCAAAAAAAAAAAAAAAAACAGCAGAGAGAGAGGAGATGTCAAATGGATAAATGGTAAATTGTCTACATAGAAGAGAAAAGTGAAATTTGTATTGTATGACCAAGATTTGTGGCAAGTATAAAATTGTGACTCTCTCAAAGTGATTGATAATGTGAAGACAAATATTGTAAACTGGTCATCATTTTCAAAACAACAGTGGCATCATAGTTTGGCTACACAGAGTTTCTGGTTTTTTGGAGTTTCTCTTAATCTTTATTGTGAAGCAGTACAACAAGGTAAAACATCAAAGTGTTTGAATCTCCTTCTTTTGTAGTTGAGTTGTTGTTGATGTAAAACAACTCTTTGAAGAAGAGAGAAATCATCTGCCTTAAAGGGTTATTGCACAATAGTTTTTGTTGCACATTTACAAAAATATTTTGCAGTGACATTGTATTGTACTCACATTGTGAGTGGATATTGCTTCTTAATTCATAGTTGCAATCAGTGTTTGAATTATAACTTTGAGTTGTTCAGAAAAATTTGAAACACTTCTATGATGTGAGTCATTGTTGCTTGCTGATTAGATATCCAAGTTTACACCTTGAGGTCCTCCATAATTTGAGTAGCAGAGTTTATTCTTTGGGAATTCCATAATTGGAAGTTCTTTGAATTCATTTGTATTTTTTGAAAGAAAGTTGAATCACATTGTAAATGGGTGTATTATCGGTTGAAGCCGACACCCTTTATTTTTTGAGCCTGAGTTGTTGAGAAAAATGGCTAAAATAAATGATGCATTAGAGTTGTTGAACAACCTCATTCATTCCAATGTTGATGATATGGTAAAAATGAGCAAGAATGCTCTTTGTAATATTCAAAGTTGTTTGCAAGATGCACAAGACAAGATTGAGTTTTTGCAGTTGGAGTCTCAGCTTCAGCAAGATGAACTTCAGCAAAAGAGTCATCATTCTGAACCTGTTTCTATTCAGAACATTGAGAAGGACTCCCATCAGAAGCAAGAATATAAAGTTGCAGTTGATTCACATTCAATTCCTTGTACAAGAGCAGATTTACATGCAGATGCAGCAATTCAGTCTACACTTCCCAAGCCCATCATCAGACCTTGGGAAGAGATTGTCCACAACAAGCACAGAACTAGTCTTGGATATGACAAGGATGTGTCCTTTCATATTTCTGACTACTCCAAGCCCATCAAATTTCAGAGTGTCGGATTTCTTTATGACGGTTCACCTGTAGCTGTTCCAGATCCTACTCCACTTCCACAACAACAACAACAGATTGTAAAATGCCAACATTGTGATCGAGTTGGCCATATGAAAGATCATTGTTTCGATCTTCACCCATACAAGCATTGTGGTCGACACACTCATTATTCACACAGATGCTTCAAAAACAAGCCTCCTACAAGAACAAATATTCATCTTGGATGGATGGCTTCTTGGCAATGGGCATCAGCAGCCAAGAATATGTTTAAGTTGCATGTCAGAACTTGTTCTCGAATATTGAACAAACTTGCAGTTGAGTTTTCACCATCATTTCACCTTGTACCTGACAGGGGAGAAAATGGTGGTCATCTACAAGCTTCAAAGACAGATCAAGCGAGCTTGAGACACAATCTCTCATTCCATATTCAGAGTTGTAGCCAGAGACATAGTAGTTCAAGTGAGCCTAAGCCACAATTTGTCATTCCAGATTCAAAGTTGTAGCGAGAGACATGGATGCCCATGAGCATGCCTTTGGTTGATGGACAACCTTAAACCATATATGTGAGGTTGATATTCTTCCTCTTTCATAACACTTCCTCTAGCGGAAGACTTCAGCTTCTTGCCAGCTTTGGTTGAGTTCCAGGAATTGCATCAAGCATTCCAGTGTTGGTGGTCATCCTTAAACCATCACAGGTTGTAGAATCCCCTTCTTTTAGGTTGAAGGTCTCCCTTTTCAAATATGAGGGACAATTCCTCTAGCAGAAGCCCTTAGATTCTTGCCATTTTTGGAAGAGTTCCGGGAACTACAATAAGTGTTGTGTTCCAATGTTGGTGGTCATCCTTAAACCACCTCTTTATGTCAACATTTCAGAGAGTTGATTCAGCCTAAGTGATGCCATGCATACTTTGTAGATTTGTATTACAAATCTCTTCTTGGACTCACACATACCCCTTCGGATTAAGGGGGGGAATGTTGAAAACCTAATCCTCTGTGGGTAGGTGTGGAAGGCGAAGAGTCACAAAGGAGTCCAAGTGACTTTGGAAGATGAATCTAAGAGTCACACCATTGCATTATAAATGTACATCTATGTGTAATAAATATGCAATGAATGCCTATCTTTCTATGTGTGTCTTTATGTTTCCTCATACACTATGTGTGTGTTAAACATTTCCTTTTTAGCAAAGCGAACAGAACTCATTTTCGGGAGCATACGGAGTCCATTTTGCACAAAATAAAGTGCGCAGGATTCAGAACGATGAGCACTATGAGGTCATTCAAGTTTCGAGCCATTCTAGGAACTTTGATTTTTGAGCATAATACTGAGCCCCTGATCAAATATGGCTGAAAATGAGCAGTCGAGGGAGGAGGGGAAGGAATTTGGATAGGAGAAACCATAGGTCGACACTCAGGGGGGATATCAGTTGACTCCTATGAGAAATTTCCTTTCAGGGGCATCTAGAGTAATGGGCAGGTTTGAGGACCTAGGGGATGCTGAGGGGGAGGAAACATTAATAGGTGCAGAATGGTATGTCTGCACATTCCTTGCAGGTGGAGTGATATGGCCCCCTTTCGTTGTAGCATTTATTCAACCCCTAATAATATTTAGGCAAGGGCAACAGTGAGGATGGAGGATAAATTTAACGAAAATAATGTGATGCAAAAAGAGCCAAAGTGGCATCATCAAAAGAGTGAGAAGTACCTTTTCCAAATTTGGGTTGCATGCATTCTACCATATTCCTTCTACCAGGTCAAAATATAACTTGTCTTGTTTATTCACCCTTTGGTCTGCGAATTCTCCGAGGACACCACTCTAGAAGATGTCTCGTATGGTGCAAAGTAGGCATCTAAAAGGTATGCCCTAGTAATACAGTTGCTGATATATTTGAATCAGACCCCAAGCCAAGTCTATGTTATCAGGGAGGCCTCTTGTAAAATTTACTTCAATCACGATCCACAGGACCCATTTGTCCCGAGCCCCCAATAAACGAGGGTCTATGTAGATGAAACATCCAACTGATTTCCCAATCTCAATCATCGCTTGACAAGTCCAAAATTCGAGAGGAAAACTAGGGAGTTTAACCCATACCAGGTTATTTCTCGGTGTGTCCAAGAGGGGATTTAAACCCACGTAACACCTTTTTAACTAGAGGAAACTACATCCTTTCACCCATTGAGTCTGTGGTATACAAATGGAGTCATCCCGATGTAGGAAGTGAAAGCTATACCATGAATTCATCAACCTGCTCACCTTTGGGGTGTACCCCAATATAGGAGACCATTGAGATGTGACCTAGTCCTGCATATTGATATCTGGAAATCCATTAAATAACCAACGTTTTACCAGAACTCGATTTTGTAGACTAACCACTCGATCCCATAATACATCATGGTCGAAAGTCAAATTTTTATCTCGGAAGAATTTTTGACATTCTTGTTCCCATTCCTCCTCCGACCTAATTTTCGTGTCAGAAGAAGAGGAGGGCACAAGTCCTCACCAGTTGTGGGGGATACTCATGGCAGTTGTTTAGCAAGCGACGTAGGAAGTAGTCTCGCTCAGCATCCAAGGTGCCCCACTCAGCATCCAAGGTGCCCTGAATCAATGCTTCATGGGCTGCTATGTCAGTATCCAATGTGTTAATACTCTAGTCCATAATCCCCGTCACTGACATATGAAATGTAGGAAGGTCTGTAGAGAAATTTAGTCCTCCAATGCACTATAACGTGAAATAAATATGTCTTGCATGGAATGTTTTGAATCTCAATCCCACAGGTAGAATAATCGATTGACCCCTCTGACAAGGATATCTCTCATATACCTAAAAATTAAATAGGGATCCACAATATACCCCTTCCAAGGTGTCATAAATGAAGGTAGGTAGGACGCCTGCCACCCTAGTCCTGGAAAGATGGACCAAAAGAGGAGGTATTGGCAAGAAAAATCTCCCAAGAGAGAGAAAGGTTGGAGAAGTACGACGTCGTCCACAAAAGGAAATGTTCCAGATATTATTAAACTTTCCCTCCCAAGGACATCTACCTGACATGGAAGGAACATGGCCAGTAAGAAAATAAATAATTCTCACCTACTGGACGAATGAAGATAAGAAAACTTCAATTAGCTGGTTAATTCAAAAAAACCAATGATAAACCGCGTCACCCTAAGCTTCCAAGTCGATCCGTGGATCGAAAAAAAATTCAAGGATCGAATCCAGTGGAAACTCACAACCGGATGTCCAGTCTGAAGTAATATTAACACAATTCAACAACACCAACATCCCATGCACCTCCACCATTTATAACAATATCTGAAATTTATATCCTTGAGAGGTCTAAATATTACAATTGTAGAGTTATCCCTTGCTACAGATGTGAAATAACATACCTCCTTGTGCCTTAGTCAATATCCTTGCACTCGCGTTGAGCCACCAACTGATGAAACTTCTGTGAAAACTATATTAATTTTTATGTCTAAGAGTGCCAAGAGTCGATAAAATCATAAGATATAAGATGTAAATCACACACATGAAAGGACCAATTATTTGTATGAGTTCTACTTCAGGGGTGGTATACATTGTACCTCATAATTTCAAAGTTTCGCTTTTAAAGGGTCGTCTATATGCGAGACATAAACTATTACTTATTCTAATTAGTCACTATTCAAACACACCCTTCACAAGTCCAACGCATCGTCCAATCCACATTAATGGTTATGCATCATTGTGGACTATTTCTTCCATTTAGAAACTATTCTCTTGTGTACAATATGTATGTTTATCATAAACATCGCTAACAACTTAATCTGAAGTAAATTATTGAAATTTGTAGAAAATTTTGATATAAATAATAAGATATAAATGTATCTCCTCTCTTTATATTATTTCTTTTATTTCATATTAAACTAATTATTACAATTTCTCCAACCCATAAATAAATATACAAATAAAATGAGTAATGGATTAATGTCCTTGTGCCTTCCTCAGTATCCTTTCACTCACATTGTGCCACCAACTCATGAAACTTTCATGAAAACCATATTAGTAAACATCTAGGAGTGTCAAGTGCCGATAAAATCATAATATATAATATGGAAATCACACACATGAAGAGACCAATTATTTGTATCAGTTATGCCTCAGGGGTGGTATACATCATACCTTAGAATTTTTGTGTTATGCTTTTAAAGAGTCGTCTATATACTTATTAGTCATCAGTAATTTTTTCCATTTTGTAGATGACTAAATGCTTGTTCTAGATTTGTAAAAACAAGATTCATGAATATTGTGAGTTTTAGAAATCTCACTGCTTTCATTATCCTTAAGATAAATGTTTCACTATTTCACTATTCTATCATGTCATGGTCAACTCACCACTCCTAGAAGACCCCTCATGGGCTCATGCCACTCATATTTATCCTATTTTCACACCCATAACCTCAGTACTCTGTTTTTCTTATGATTAACCCCCTCCACTTTCCATCTAGGATTGCCAAATAGCCTACCCTTTCCCATGTTCACCAAATGCCTCAAGCATTGATGGTCTCAAAACTATCTCTGTAGGCTCTTTAGATAAATCAAGTACATTGGATTTTGGATCTTCAATACATCAATTTGTCAAAAACTCTGTTTTTCACACTTGAAGACCCATAGCCAAATTTTTAGTCAAAGACCAAGTCAAAAGAGCCTCCCACTAGGTCATTAGGGTTTCACAGGTTGTAGGGCTATCTTTGGTGTCCTAAATCACTGTTTTTCATGTGCTAGAATCTGAATCAAATGTGAAATAAGGTCAGCACCTATTTGTTCAAGATAAATCAAAGAAGCCTCCAAGGAAGATCTCCTTATCAAGTTCAAGTTCTGCAAAAGTAAATCGTTCATTTTGAAATTTATGCAGGAGTGTCCAAGTGATTATCAGCAGAAAATTGGTAAGTTGAGAGGCCTACTGCTCATCAAAGATATACACAAGAAAATGGAGGAGGAAGCGGCTTATGTTTAAAGAAAAATCAAGGTCCTAAGACTGATTGGGCTAGCATTGTGACAAGCAAGGAGCCAAGGCAACAAAACACATGGAAGAGGCACACTAGTAAAACCAAGCATGAATTGAAGATTTTTAGAAATCATAGATGGAAAAGGGAAAAAAGTGAGGTGAACTGAACAAAAATGAATGAACTTGAAAGGGCTATAGAGAACTTAGAATACAACACTAAGAATTCTTCTCAAGCATCCCAAAAACCTAGGATTTTGGTAAGATGATCAAAGAAGGTAAAAGGGCAAGTTTTCACTCCATAAACAACAGCAAAGTTTTCCTGTGGGTATCACTATCTACAAAGGTTCCAAACTCATTCCAAGGAGCTTTTCATGTCAAATATGGTAAAAATAAGGTGAAATAAAGATGGTAGGCCTCCATCATGACAACAGAAGAAGATTTCAAGGAACTGTTGTGTGTGTCATTCTAGGGGTTCCTAAGGTAAAGTATCTCACTGCCTCAAAGGGAAATAATGCAAAGAGTATCAGTATAAGGGGGGTCAAACCTTCATTTCCAGTCATTTTCACTCAATGATCAAAGGAATAAAGCATAGGGTTTAGTTTCAAGAATGGAAAACCAATCTGATCATGAGGTTGTTGTTGTCTAACTGAATATGTCAAACTCCAAGAACATCAGAAAGAGCCAAATCAGTATGTCATGGCACCTGCAACAAATCAGAAGTGGCCAAAGAGGAGATATGAAAAACATGATTGTGAAAGTTGTGGTGATTGTCAAAAATGAATTTATCATGCTATAGAATCCAATAAGAAGGATGAAAACAAGTTTCTCAATCACTCCTCAAGAAAAAGGAAATTTGATCTCAAAGGTAAAACAAAGAGGTTTTAAGGATGCTGCCACCATGCAAGTACCTAAAGTTGTGAAAATGATTGGAAGACATGAGCATGTCCTAAACACAGTAAAACATGTGACTCAAACAAGACATCTGCAAAACAGAGTGATAAAGGCACCAATAGTTCAAAGGAAGTCAAAGTTCTCCATGTCAGCAACCTCTAGAGCAACAAAGAAAAATGGTTAGAAAGGAAAAAGATCACTTAAATGTTTCTTAAGCCACCTACTGCAAAAGCTCAAAATGAAAATCTGTAAAAGTGACCAAGGGACTGAAAACATTATAAAGTGGGTTTACAAAGGATAAATTTGTTTTCCTAAGACTATAAAGAGTCATTTTTTTTATCACTCGGCTCATTATGCACATGCAAAAGAGTAAAAAATCCTTCAACGAGAAATTTCTAAGCTTCAGTCAAAATATGGGTAAGGTTACCCAGCGCTACGTGTTTGTACCAGCGCTGTGCTTACAACACCCGGCGCTATGCATTCGAGGGTTTTTGCAGTGTAAAAATACATTGCGTTGCGTGTTCAAGCGGGCGCTACCCGTTCACCTAGAATTGCTCGACAAGCAGGGCATCGTGCAGTGTTGCACCCAGGAGGAGGCCCGACAGGCCTAGAAACTTGCCCGGCACTGAGTTCAAGAGGCTTGAGAGGGCCATAACATGCCTAGCACTATGCTCAGGAAGCACGGCAGGCCTGCACGCAGGCAGGCGCTGCGCCCAGGAGGCCCGACACCCGACAACATGTTCAGGCGTTGCACCAAGAGCATAAAGCCTCCTCCACTTGCAAAATTGCCAAAAAACCACAAGGGAGCACCTCCAAGCTGCATCCAAGGACCTGCAAAGAAGTCAAAAGTTGGTAGGTGCATGTTTTTCCCTCTCCTCCAGTCAAATTCATGATTTTATGCTTAAGAGAATTGACTAAACCCTAGTGACTAGAAACCCTAAGTCCTCATGACAAACACTCTCTTTTGACCTCCTAGCAAGAAATTATCAGTCAAGAAAGGTGTCCATTAGGGTAATTACAGTGAGTTCAAGTTAAACCTTCATCAAAGCTCAAAGGGGGAATCAGTCATAAACCCACACCTCCATCTCACTCATTTACAAGAACTGCCTTTCACCATAATTTCATTTCACTCACCCTATTAAGTGTCACAAGCAAGCCTAGGGTTTTTTAAATGCATCACTATCACCATGTCAGGAGAAGAAGGGAGTGTCAACAGTGAAGGAGGCCAAGTTCCTATGAGGAAAAAGCACAAGGGTGGGAAGGTTAACAAATTTGAACCCCAAGACACTGTGGAGATTACTACCTCTCCCATGATTCTCACATGCTTTCAGAATGTAGGGTGTTTCTAGTTTTGTGAAAAGGTCCAACAAGTAAAAAAACACCCAGAGCTCACAAGGTTATTCATTCTTAACCTACATAACAAACAATCAAGCTTGGAAGGGGTGACCTTTGAATTATCATCAGATACCATTTCTCATGCTACTGGACTTCCTGATGTTGGTGAAAAATGGTTCAAGAGAGCAAAGTTGGACATGAGTTGCTATGAGCCTTTCCTCAAGCCTAGGTACAAAGAAGGTTGCAAGACTATTTTCCCTTTCTCACACTTTCTGGAGAGGTATGCACCATTAATGAAGGTCATCATGAAATATTTTACATGTGAGGGGAGATACTCTAGGCTCTACTCCTACCATATCAGATTACTCATGCACTTTACTAGGGTGAAAATGCTTCATTTACCCTAATACCTATATAGGAAGTATCGACAAGATGTCTTCCTATTTTTCTGAAGGAGGAGTTATTCCCAACAAATACAAAGTTTGTTCCAGCACTCCTTGATCAATATGGTGGTGCTACATCAGTTGAAGCAAAAAGGCATACCTTGGGAGGTGTTCATTGCTCATGAAATATTCACAAGCCCACAGCCTAATCATCAGCCAAATTTACCCTCATCCTCTCATCCTCCTCCCTCCACTCCTCCATCACCTCCTACGAACCATGACTCATCATCTGCACATGTATCCTCTCCTCAAGAAAGCCTCCCTTCCTCACCTTCTCCTAATGCATCAGATCAAGAAGGAAGTGGCAGTGAACAAGCAAGTGACCATGAAGGTGAGGGTGACAATGAATCAAACCAAAATGAATATGAGGCTGATGATGAGTCAAGCCAACAAGAAGCAAAAAGAATGGAAGCAGAGGTAGAGGATAACAATGAAGAAAATGAGGAAGCTGACAGTGGAAATGAATTAATCAGTGATGAAGAAGAGGTCAGCAATGAAGCAGAAGATATGGAGGTGGATAATGATGAAGATGAGGCAAGTGACAAAGAAATAGAGGATGATCCTAAGGAAAACAGTGAGACTAAGAGCCCTAATGACAGTCAAAACAGTGGGGCTCCTAGTCATGACAAATATGAGGGAAAAGATGAAGGGAGTAGCCAAAATGAAGATGATAACAATGAAGAGAATGAGGAAGCTGACAGTGGAAATGAATTAAGCAGTGATGAAGAAGAGGTCAGCAATGAAGCAGAAGACATGGAGGTGGATAATGATGAAGATGAGGCAAGTAACAAAGAAACAAAGGATGATCCTAAGGACAACAGCGAAACTAAGAGCCCTAATGATAGTTAAAATAGTGAGGCTCATAGTCATGACAGAGATGAGGGAAAAGATGAAGAGAGCAGCCAAAATGAAGACGAAAAAAATGAAATCAATGAAGAGGTTGAAGATAGAAGTGACACCAATGAAGCAAGCATTAGTGATGAACAAGACAACAAGGAAGAAGGCGTTCATGACAGTAATGACAATAGTCGTGACGCTCATGAAAAAAGTGAAGAAAATGAAGAGGCTAATAATGAAAATGAAGATCACATCAATGATGAGGCAAGCAGCTATAATGAGGAACAAAATGAAAGTGTAGAAATCAGTGAAGAGGCTAAAAGTGAAACCGATGTTGAAGGCAAAGAGGTAAGCAACAGTCAGGGTAATGAAGATGAAGACTTGGAAACAAATGATGGCATCCATGACCAAGACACTAAAATGATCACCATCAAAACTCTTCCATTGACATATGAAAGAGGACAAAGGATTATGTTTTTTGCCTCTAAAAGGCAAGGGACCATGCCATCCACCTCAACTCAGAAGCTTGACAAAGGCAAACAAAAGATCAAATCGGAAGAAGAAGATCAACATGAGGTTGAGAGGGAGTTTTAAATCATTCAGATTGACAATGACGAGGAGAATGAAGTAAGAATCTCAAACTTGCTCATTCAGAACAAAAATTCCCTAATTAAAGACCTCCAAGAAAATATGAATAGGGCCAAGAGTGTGAATGATGCCCTTGAGATGGAGAACAGACAACTAGGGGCACAAAATGTCATTTATGAGGCAAGAGTAATCAGGGCCCAGAAAGAAGCTCAAAGGGCACAGGTAAAGCTAGAGGAATTCATGGGCACCTATGAGGAAAGTGAGGATGAAGAAGGGCAGTCTAGGAGGATACCAAGAACCATGGGTTTGAAGAAGGCTTTGGCAAAACAAAGAGAACAAGAATCAGCCTTGGCAAAGTAACTCCTTCTAGATGATTTGTTGGCCATGGAGATAGCATATGATGGGGAGCCTTGGCTAGAAAGAGCAAACATACACTTGGAGGCTAAATTGGAGAAAGCCAATAAGGATCTTGATCTCCAAAGGAAGATGACCAAGCATTATGCCCGGAGAAACCAAGTTGCAAGGGCTAAACTCAAAAAGGCCCATGCCAAAATCCAAAGCACTCAAAGAGGAAAAAAACCAAGAAAACCGTGGAATATTGGCTCAAGCTTCTCTACATGCTGCTAAAACCCTATAAGGAAGACATCCACCAAATTTGGGAAATTTTTGATAAATTTTGGTTTTTTACAGGTTTGGAGGCCTCTGAGCGCAACACCCTTGGAGCTACGCTTTCATCTTAGGCATCCTCAGGAGGAAAACTTAACATTTTTGGAATCCTCAGCTCAAGTACAGTATGCTCACCAATTTTCAGAGCATTTGGAGCATTTTTGGTCCCTCAAAAGGCCAAAAAACACCTCATTTTTCCCCTTTCTGCCTCATTTACAGGCTTGGTGTTGCGCCTAGAGTAGTTTTGGGAAGTTTTCCTTTTGGATAGGTTAATGGAGCTCAATCAGAAAACCAAGGGTAGATTTGAAAATTAGACTCAGCAGACTTTCCAACGGGCCATCAAGGAGCCAATTCCGACATTGGGAAGGTCATCAAAACTTGGATGCAAATGGACCGAGTTTCTCCCGTGCATGGCGCTACGCTTTCAGACGTCATCGTGCATTTTTGGCCAAAAAGTCAACAAAACACACTTTTTATGGCAAAATGATATTTTAGTGTTTTTTGGGGAAAATCACTCCAAAATTAGGTGCTAAGAGTTATTTTTGCATTTATTTCATGAGATATTTTGTGTCTTGGGCCTTGCATGGTCTCTTAGACATAAATGACATTTATGGGTGTTTTTGACATTTTCAAACCCTAAAGAGGGTTTTTTCCCTCCTTTGCTAGATAAATAGAGCATGAGGGCCTCATTGTAACAGGTTGACATTTGATGACTCTTGAGAGCAATATATGGTTTTTTGAAGATTGAAGAAGAAATTGGTGTTGTGGAGTTTGTGAATGGCTTGTCTTGGTTGATGATGGAGAAGGCTTGCTTGCAGGATCCCTAAGCTTGGTTAATGGTGATGTGCTTCTATTCAGTTCATGTTTTCTTATGTATCATGTTGTTTCATCCTTCTATATTGTAGTAGGACAAAGGTTTTAGATAAGAAATGTTTCTCAAAGGCACCTTAGCTCTGTTTGTTCTTCACTGCCTCTATGCTTTCCTCTGCTAGGTCAGTTTAGAGAATTCTTAGTTGCTCTCTAGACCCACCCAAGCGTGTTTATCTCATGAATAGTTCAATACAGTAGGTATCAAAGATGTTTTATGGTTATCCCTGCTTGTTTAATGTCACTAAAATATTGTTCTTGAGATCTATCTTTGAAGTACCACTAATTAGGTTTTGCCAAAGAGGCTATGTTTCGATCATACCCTTTGTCCATGTTTGAATAGTTGTTTCGGAGATCTTTATAACTATGATCAATGATGTTTAGGAGTTCCCTCTTCTTTGATTAAAGTTATATGTTTATCTTAAATGTTTTCTAACCTTAAAGGTGAAATCACTAGAAGTTAAATGAGTTTCTCGCCTTCTATATTTCATTGGATTGTTTGTCTGAAATGCTTATTTTCTTGAGTTGAATCAAAGAGTTATTGGTGTGCCCTATCTATTGATTACTTCTTTATGCCAAATAGTGTTGAAGTCCCTTCTTGTTAAAGTATTTGACAAAGGATTCTTAATTGCCCTTTGCCCTACTTCGTTCACAAACTTGATGTTTATTTCATTTAACACAAACCTTGAAAATCCATTTGACCATGCTAGATTTGCCCTGTGATGTACCCTGATTCATTGTTGAACTTTCCATGACTTTTATTGACTCCATAGCCCAATGACTTGAAGATTTCCTCACGTCATCTATTCCACTTGATCATCTACCCAACCGAAACGAACAAACAAACCCTAAAATTAACAACTAGCCTAAAATCAAACCCTAAAAGCAAACAAGTTCACATCCTTTGCACAAAATAGAGAGAGCCCTCTCTGAGTCCAGGAAGGCTAGGTCCTAGGACTCCAAAGACTAGTCTGATGTTACCCTGTGCATTTGATCTCACCAATCTAACAAATCACGGGAACCTAACAATACCAAACATAAACTATTACTTATTCTAATTAGTCACTACTCAAACACACTCTTTACAAGTCCAACGCTTCGTCCAATCCTTTTATAAACTATTCTCTTGTGTACAATATGTATGTTTATCATAAACATTGCTAACAATTTAATATGAAGTAAATTACTCTTTGAAATTTGTAAAAAAATTTGATATAAATTTTATTTCATATTAAACTAATTATTACAATTGCTCCAACCCATAAATAAATATATAAATAAAATGAGCAATGGATTAATGTCCTCATCCTACGTTTACATATATAGATAGTCATTTATGACTCATTTAATTGTAACTAAAGAGTTAACTAGCATTTGCACAAGCGTGCAAAGGGAACGCTGGAGGCACATTAAATGGATGTTGGGTGACCGAGAGTCCGAACGGGAGGACGAATCTGGAGGTGACAATTGTTAATTTTTTATTCAACAAAAGAGCAGTGAGAAAATGTTTTGATTGGGTGGGATGAACAGTGTTTGCTCACCCTACTCGAGCAAAGATAACGCCTCCGACGTAATTAAGCCATTTTGCCATATAAATAAAATTATAAAACATTTTTCCAAACCACCACTTACACTAATAAGACCCATAAATATTAAAGAAAGTTAAAAAAAAATTTATTAAACGCTGCTTACTACTTGTCATCCATCAATAAAAATAGAAAATGGTAACTTCTGATTTAAAATAGAAAATGGTTACTTCTGATTTTGGTATTGATATTGATTGATTTTGGTATTGATATTGATTGAACTTTATGAATTTAATAAAAAAATGATAATTTTTGGTTTTGGTATTGATATTGATTGAACTTTAAAAATTCACGGACCATATCGTTCATTTATATTTATAATTCTAAATATAATTGTATAAATTATTTTTAATTTCGTAAACATTAAAATATCATTCATGATAATATCTAAGAGTTGAATTGCATCGAGTAGTCATGACTACATTGATGAATCCAAATAAAATAAAGCAAGCACTCAAGTGGAACTGTCCTTTTAAGACTCAAATTTGTATTGTTAGGAAGAGAGGGACAGAGATGGATAAGCGGAAACGGTATGGAAAATCAAATTTCTAACATGACAATGGTGAATAAAACTCCGAAATTTGAACCCATTGTGAGTTGTCTTTCTCGCCAACCAAGAACAGCAATTACGGCGCCTGCCTGTAAAGGAATAACGTTACGTAGGTGGACGGACTTGGTCCCTCAGTCTCACCAATGCAATTCAATCCAAGGAACCTTCCGTGACTCCCCTCGCACCTTCCGCGAATATAATATCGGTCTCTTCCACTGATTCAATTTTGTATATATTAATAAAGTGTATATATATCAATTTTGTATATATTAATAAAAAACACTTTATGGAAATTGAATTTATATTCATTTTAATATTATATCTAATTATTTGTTTATGGTTTTTATTTTTGGGTTTTACTCATATACATTTGAACACTAAATTTTATAGTTTACAGAGTATTTCATATGGGTGATTTTCAAATGAATTTCTCCAATAAATTTATAAAAAAATATTATTATTTTAAAAAATTCAAAACTCAAATGATTATTTTAAAAAATTCAAGACTTAAATATCATCAACACGTGTTCATTAAATGTCTTAAGTATTTCTTAGTACACATTATTTTATATTTAAAGACGTTTTTCATTTTCATTAAAGAATAATAATTTTTAAAAGATTCTTATTTGTAATGATGATTAACTTCCATTATATGAACAAATTAGTAAATTATATGATTTAATTAATTTATATATATATATATATATATATATATATATATATATATATATATATTATTTCATTTTTTATTAAAGTTAGTTTTTCCTTATTGAAAGTATAGTTATTTTTAGCTATCTATGTATGAGAAGAAGCTTTACAATATGGAAACCAAAAAGTTCCCCAAAATTGTTTCTAACTCTAACCAAAACCCCCAAACGTCCACCTCTGGCTTAAGTTTGGTTGGCACAAGGATGTCTAGTCTTGGCTCGGCTATTGGAGGTTACTTTCAAATTTAAGGACAAATTGTGGGATGTTAAGGAGTTAGAGGGGAAAAGGAAGCTAAAGTATTATAAGGAGATGATCAACCCCAATCTCGCTAACCAGAATTATCTCTCTGTCTTAGCCATTGCTAAGAATAAAATGAACATTGCAAAGATAAGAACTAACTCCCATGAGTTTCGAAGTGAGACAAGGCGTTGGTCCATTCCCAAAACACCTTGGGATTAATGAATGTGTGATACTATGAGGGCTGAACATGAAAATCACTTTCTGTTGGATTGTCCAACTCTTACTCACATATGTTCTCATTTCCAAAACATATGTCACACTCCCAACCTTCTTGGCTTGTTTAGTCATCAAAACTATAGTGATTTAGGAACCCTTCTTTCTCTCATATTTGATAATACAAATAAAATATTAAAATATCTGAATTAATCTATTTATTTCTTAAGGTCCGATAGACCTTATTAGTCTTAATAGAGGTTAATCATCATCATTTTATATATATATATATATAATTAATTAATTTTGTAAATTAAGATTATTTTAAATAGTACGAGGAATAATGGTTATCTTTCTCATCTAAGTGCTTTAAGTGTTTCTAATTCTAAACCTATAGTTTCTTTAGAAGAAGATATATATTCTTAACCATTAAACTTATTAAATTTATACTTAAAATTAAAAAATAAATATTTTTAATTTAATAAAATTAAAAGAAATCATTTTTCCTATAATAATGTAATTTATATTTCTTTATTTTTAATATATATATTTTACATTTATCTTTTTTATGTGAATTTTTATAAAGTTTTAATATACTCCAAAAAAAAAATAGATATATTATTTTTTTTCACAATTAAAAATATATATATAATAATTTTCAATATTCTAAACTTTGGTGAAGTTTGTTGTTGCTACATATTTCAACATTTTAAATTAATTTGTTGGTAAGTTATAAATATTTGTAAGGTAAACATAAACGGATAATAGGTTTCAAAATTTTAAATTTAAATTTTATGATTTGTGTAAGAGGATTCATACAAGCCTCTTGAACCCCACATACCCATCGAAGTTCCTCCTTAACCCAAACAAAACAAGAAACAACTACTAACCATAGAGAGAGTAAATGCATGACAATCAAGTAGAGATGATGGAGAAGGACCACCCCTTGTGTTATTTTTTATATTGTTACTTCTTCCAAAATTAAGAGTTCAAGTAAATGATGGTCATAACAAGCAGAAGTACCCAATGATATGGAAGTGGACAGTGCTACCATGCTAGAATGTGTAGCATCACATTTGGCTGAGAGTTAGAAGTTAATAAAAGAGTCAGTTGTTAAAAAGAAATTTGTTTTTAAAGAATAGTCATTGACCATGCATAATACCCATTACGATAAGGCTGGTAGAAAGTTACAATTTGAAAAGATACATGTCCAAAACAAAAAAAAATTACTAAAAAGTGGAAGTCATAAGTTAACGTCTCAAAAGTATGGCCTACTAGAATCTTGAAGTTACACATGACCATAGGGGATGCAATTTCTTACAATATTACTGAGCCAAAGGTTTAAAATTGAAAGTTACAAAGAAATATAAGTGAGATGGATGAGTCTCTTAGTGTCATACCTCTATTTTTGTCCCCTTCGGATATTCAAGAAAATGAAGCTATAAAGGCAATCACACTTGAGACACCCCAGAAAGTTAAGAAAGTAGTAAAATTGTTAAATGGTATCAAATCCTATGTCGTAGTGAGTATTAATTATAAAATAGGAATAATTGAGGAAGCATGGGAAATTTCTCTCAGAGAATTGCTTCATTTTATGAATATTTGAAGAAATATTTGGAGAATGATCAGAAATTGATTGAAAATTATTTAGTGGATTTTATTAATAACACTCTTAGTGATTTCCAGAGGAACCAAAAAGGCCTTCCATTAAGTAAGAGAATCAAGGTGATCGAGGCAGGTTGGCACATGTTGCAAGAAGAGTTGAATTTTATCCAAACATCAAGTGGAAATGAATTTGACAACTTAACAAATTTTCCCGAGGATGAGGTCAAGAAGTGGTTTGTTACATTTTTTAATGACAAAAAAGACCAACTAGTAACTATTAAGAAACTATGGAAAAATGCAAAGGAAATATAGGAGGAAATGTTTTCTCTAAGAGTAAAGCAAGACATAAGCATCCCATCAATGAAGTAGTGCATTGAAGAATAACTTAGAAAATATTTAAGCAAAATTGTTAATCTTGAATAACCACCTCAGTGGTTATATTAACAGACGGCCTGAAGCCAATATATGCTTTGAAAACAACTGGTACCAAGAGAGAGGATATTCATCCCATGGGTCGTCATTTTACAATTTTGTGAGTGTCCTTTATCTTTGTTTTGAATAATTTCCCTTTCTTTCTTCCTAGCATTTCATCATCCAAATTTATGAATTGTCTTATATATTTTTCAAGTCGATCCCTTATTGTCATTTCTTTTTTTCTTCCAAGTAACGTCATATTATTTCACGGAAGCCCAATCTAGTCTGGTAGAGATGAATGCCTTTAATTTTACAATTAAGAATTAGATTGGAGAGTACTTTATGCATTTCCTTTATTTAAAACTTAAAGTTTGTACAATTCATTAGAGAAATTTTGAGGTCTAAAATGGGCCTCCTAAGAAAAATGTACAACCAAAATGAACTTTATAAGAACCAGTAGGATTCAAGATGATGATGTCAACCATGGGGAATGATTCACCATTTTTGAAGTAAAAAAGTAAAAATAATAAAATAGTAAAGCTACTTTTTCAACTTGTATTTTCAACTTATATCCCTAAGGTTTTACTCAAATTTCGAGTGAGAGTACTCATTGGATGAAAATTTTAATTCCTCGTCCAAGGAGTACCCATATTGCATAATTTCGATGGACCTTGCTACATGAAAAATGAGAAATACATGTGTAGTAGGGTCCATCAAAATTATATAACCTCGGTATTCCTTGGATGAAGAATAAAATTTTGCATCCAACAAGTGTTTACACTTGAAATTTGAGTAAACCCATAAGGATATACGTTGAAAATATGAGTTGAAAAAAATAGTTCTTTTTTTCCCTCTAAATTTGATGCTTTGATCTAATCTTATTTTAATATTTCCACTATTAATTTATAATTTCCCTAGAAC
Organism: Pinus albicaulis; assembly: GCA_034641835.2. Classification (NCBI taxonomy): domain Eukaryota; kingdom Viridiplantae; phylum Streptophyta; class Pinopsida; order Pinales; family Pinaceae; genus Pinus; species Pinus albicaulis. The sequence goes on along the minus strand of CM076583.1, from coordinate 140,259,514 downwards.
GCCCATTTTAGACCTCAAAATCCCCCTAATGATTCTTTGACTATCACATAGAGTTTTAGGAGTGCATGACATTTGTTGTTAAGATATTTTTAAATGAGCAATCAAATCTCATGAATGTTCTCCTATGACCCTTTATGGTCTTTAAATGCATGAAATAATTCTATAATTCTTCAAATATCTCGACCATTTACTCTATTTTTTGTCTATAGATTTGCATTGAATATGTTTTCCTCACGATGTATCAATGGATGTGTGTCGTGGTATGAAATTTCATATTATATTTATTTTTAATATTATTATTTTATTTTCATTTGAAATACATGGTTCACTCACAGGTAAATGTGTTGAATTTATGCTTTGAGTTATTTTTAATATCTGAGTAAATGAAAAGAAGAGTTATACCTATATAAAAATGTAAGGGGAACTTGAAAAAGGCACGAAGGTTAACTCTTTTCCTTGAATGAAAAATACATCAACATTGGCATTCTCGATGATTTGACACAAAGAGAATAAAATTTTGGGTTTTTGTTGAAGTGAAGAATCTAGTCCTTCTTGTGACACCAAATATTTTTAGAATAATTTTACAGTTGCATAACCCAAATAAAAGCCTCAAGCTTCCTGAGGCAAGTTCTTTCCTACACTCTTGGTGTTGTGGTTTGAATTTGTAATAATCCTAGGTTAAAACTTCATGTAATAAAGTTAATAAAGGAAAAATAAGACCATGGTCATGGGACACGTATTCCAAGTTGAATGTTGGGAAAAAACATAGTGATGAGATCACTTGTGATTATTAATGGCTATGCAAATTAGTAAAGGAAATGGAAAAGGAATTGGAAAGGAAAGGTCGTATTTATTGGCATTTTACTTTAGAAAATAATGGAAAATAGGAGAAAAGTTAGGTGAAAGGTCACATGTTGCATGTGAGGAGGAAAATGAAGGAAAATAATGGAAAATGAAGAAAATAGAGGCCTCAATGATAAAAAGGCTTATGAGGATCAGTTCATGGCATTTGTCAGTGTTGGATTTTTTCAGTTCATCTTTTTGTCAATTTTAGCTTGGAGCTCTCTCTTCTCTCTCTCTCAAACTCTTGGATGCTTAGAGTTTTCTTGGAGGAGTGTGTGTACTTGGGATTTGGATCAAGAAGGCAAAGGAAAAGTAGGAAAGCGCAAGAGGACAGTGGGACTAGAATCTACAATGAGTTTTTCTTGCAAGTACCAAATTGCATGTATGATTTCCTTGCTATTTTTGGTATGCATGACACATGCATATGGTTTCTTGGTTGTGATCTGTAATTGGCATGTAGTATTTCCTGGATTGAAATTGGTTTTTCCTAGCCTTACCATTTCCTAGATAGCCATGGTGTTATTCGTTTACCTTGTTTTTATAATTTTTTCTTATGTTCCTTATGGTTGTGGGTTGAGCTACTAGTTCCTGGAAGCCTTGGTTGGACAAACGCTCTAGAAGCCCAGTAGCAACTTGGGTTGAGTTACTAGTCCTAGAAGCCTTGGTTGGAAAAACACTCTGGAATCCCTTGGTGGGCTGAGTTACTAGTCCCGAAAGCCCTGGTTGGAACAAACGCTTTGGAGCCCTGGAAAACTTGGGTAGAGACCTATCTAGTGATGGTTAGTGATGTCCCACTATGTGGTGAAATCACTGGTTGAGGGTTGAGGCGGTTTTACCTCTAGAAGCCCTGGTTTGGTTTTGTTTGGTTTATTCCATGATATCCCACATTCATGCTTGGAATATGGCACGAGGGATATTGGCTGAAATAAATATTTGGTTCAACCCAATCTATGGTTGGGTGGTATGTGGAAGTCCCAGACCTGGTTGTGTTTTGAATATGTCAATAAGAGCCCTTTTTCCTCTTGTAATTGATGGGTAATGTACTTGTTATTATGTGATCTTGATGATTTTTTTATAATTTTTACTCTATTGGTTATATGCTAATAATGAGCATGGTTTATAAAAAACTTGAGTTCTGTATCTCATCATGTTTTGGTTAGTATATGAAATTTTAATGAATGAATGAACTAATAGATAACATTTCAGCTATTGGGAGGAGATATTGGTCCTCCTTGACGATTCTCAGATAAGTATGAGATCCCTATGCTTAGATATGTTGTTATAACCTGTATATTACATGTCTATGATATGTTTGATGAAATTCCTAATATGAAATTGGAGAAAAAATTCTCCTTCCTAAAGATGATCGTTCACTAATTCCTTACAAGGAAAAATGGGTCTTAACACAAAAATAATAATTTAAAAGGTCTCTTCAAGATTCGAGTTAGTTTTCACATGTAAAATTAATCATAAGCAACACAAAACCACATAAATAATACATGCATACATGAATAACATAAAAAAATATTTGGTAATGGAGTTCACCACTCTTGGGCTACATCTTCGGGCCTGCCAACATAGCTAGACCGCTCCATATATTCAGTGTAAAATGAATACATAAACATTTTGTGATGAAAAAATGTGGTTATTTCCCTTTCAAGGAAAATTTCTCCTACAAATAGCTCTCACATAAACATCATTACAACCTACAATCATCATGAAAAAATCATCGACACAAGGTGTCTCCTACAAAGACCCTACAATCCAACTGAAATTGAGCATTTGTGAGCATAAAAGCACTTCAATTCCACATTGAAGGACATAAACAAAAATTTCCTCAACATGAAATTATGAGAAAAGTAAATATGAGTTGAACCCTTCAAGTAACAGTTGTTGAAGTAAACTTATAAAGGTAATAAAACCCCTACAAGGCCTTCTCCATGCTCAAACACCTTCAAGAACTTCTCCAAAACACTTATTGGCCCATACACCCTTGTACTTGAACCTACAAAAGTCTCCTTAGATGTGCTCAAACTAGAAAATAGAGGTCATAATTGGATCCAGAATGTCCAAAAACCCCTAGATTGACTCTTTTTGAGCTCAAATCTGCCAAAATATCTAACTTATATGGCTCTAAAGCTCTCCATTGTAGTTTCTTTGTTATATGTCCAAAAAATCAAACCAACATACTAACCATCCTACAAATCTGCCATGTTTTTTGGTAATGAGACGACATTTTCTCCCTCCAACTATGCAATTTGTCGAACATTTAATTCATCCAATAACCCCTTAAGAGCTAAAATTCAGACCACATTGCTATATGGCTGTGGGCTAGGCCTTAATGACCGCCCCCTGCAGCCTAGCTCCTTAAAGTTTGGGCTATGGATACATTAGGCCATAGAACCCAAGTGTCAGGCGAATGGTCCTCCCTTCCTGCCAGGCCCCTTAACACTTTATGCATGGTCATTTGGCCGCCCATAAGGCCTAGGTCTGCCCCCCTTATTCACTGCCCTTCCTTCAAGCACTTATCCACGGTCCCGTGCAATCTCACATAGTCGTGGGATAGGGCCACCCTAAGCCCTTCTTTGTTGCTGCTCTGCTCTGGTACCTCCTCTTGGTCTTATGGGTAGGCACACAACCTGGGGTTGGGCGTCCTAAGCACCCCCTTCTTGGTGTCGTGGCCTAGTCGTATGGTGAGTTAGCGACTGGGGTCGAGGTTGAGAGCCCAGCCCCTCCTCCCAAATGCGGACCACCTAAAACTTAAATACATGTTCAGTTCTCTGTATAATATGAAGCACCATGCAACCTGTTGGTAATTCATTGCACTGTTAGTCGGGAGGTCAGGAGTTTGATCCACCCGGGCCTCTGTTCGACCATTACCAAAATTTTCATATGCCACCGGGGTGCCAAGTGCAATTCCATGACTTGGCCGCGTGGCACCATTTCATTGGTCCACAACAACAACCCATCAACCAATAGAAAATGACCGAAAACCAACAAACCAAAGCATGCCAAGTGTGAGCTCCTGGTTGGCTCGTACCTACATAGTCACCTTGCTAACTCAACTCTATGGTTGCCTAATCACCTTCCCAGTCAACAGACCTACTAAAATTTCATTTATTACACCAAACAGTCAAAACACAATAAATTGAGCATGCAGTATCAGATTGAGGTGAAATGAACGTCATTAGATTCAGAACGATGGGAAATTTGACTTAGCGCCAATTCCAAGACTTTCTGTGCACTTTCATATTTGAGCTAAAATTTGATCCCCTGATCAGACCTCCCCACTAGGAACTTTTGGACTCCAATAGTTTACTTCCCTAGTAAATAAATGAGGATGAAACTCAATATCACTCCAAAACTCAATCCAATATGATTACTTTTAAATTGGTGCCTTTCAAGCCCCAATAAAGGCACTTCACCTATCTTCTTCTTGAATACCTACTATCTTGTTATAATTGAGCCAAAAATTCTTATCACTGATGCAGGAACAAAATATTGATGAGTGGAATCTAAACATTCTCTTTAATCTCATCGTTCACGGCTAAAATAAAATTCATCTTTAAGTTAAACTATTAAAGACAAATGTGACTCCATATTGGAAATCAGAAGCAACATAAACTTGCTTTACTGTCCTCAAACTGAGCTTATACATAAATAGTACACTTCTGCAAAATTTCGATGACATAATTCACTTTTTCCTACAAAAATATATTCATCTTGTACAATATTGAAACAAATATTCTATTCACAACAAGTTTCATCTTGAATTCTTGCATCGGTGAGTACATGACAAACTTGAATGACAACTTGTACATTCCAAAAGTCCTTGAACTCGTCGACTTATAAACAAGTAAGTAAATAACATCAATGAAAAACACATACTTGTTTCACATAGTGACTATTATTTTTCACTTTACAAAAGTACCCAACTAGGTAAACAACAACAAGTAATTACAAAATTTACAAAGCAACTTTACAAATAGACTACACAATCTCTACCTCTCCTATGCTTATGGGTTCCCTTTTTGCATCATATTTTCCTTGAAGGTTGCTTAATATTGTTGTGAGTCCTCTTTGCCACCTCTTTCTTCCCTTGCATTAATTTGCATAATTTTTTTTCCCTTCTTAGAAAAAATCTCTCGATATAATTTCCAACATCATTCATTGCATGTCCATGCATCTTTCAATAGATACAAAAGAACTTTATCTTGCTTGTCGACAAAGAATTCCTCTCATGTGAAGGAGATTCATTATGCTTGATGCCTATAATCTTATCCATGCTTTTAACCATTACCATGTGTTTCTCATAGAGAACCACACAATCGTCAAATGCATCAGAAAAATTATAGGGATATTTATTCCACAAATTGTCAAAATTACCATCATTTGGAAAACATCCATGAGATTTATACCTTTCTTTGGAGTTGCAACTTTGTGATGTGGAGTGGATGATGACATAAAAGGTCCTTTAAAACACTCATCTCGCTTGGGAGACAAATGAACATTGTCACCACCATATTGGTGTGACATCTCATCCCCTGATTATTGATGTGCCTCAAACCATTTAGAGCATTCTCCAAACTACCTTTGACCATATTCCAATCCTTGGTACTTTTGTCTCTCTTGTACCATGATTATATTGGTTATCCCTTGACCATTGATGCTAAGGCCTCCTCCTTCATAACCCATTTTAGAAAGAAACGTCATACCAATGCCTTTGGTATGTTGCTCAAATGCTGCAAAATAGGTGTTATGAACATAAAGAGAAGGAATTGTACTTGCAATGCTTATTACCTCATAAAAATTTCCATTCATATTTTCAGCTTCTGATGATGATGATGAAAACATTGTAGATGACTCTAGCCACCCACTCTGACCAACTGACATATAATGGTGAGAATCTTGAAGATGCTTGCAAAATGCACATGTATCATCTTCCTCACATGGTCCATAACCATTGTTTGAACCATGACCACATATTGGTTTCATTTTGGAGGTGTCTTTTTCTGTCACAGGAGTGTAAATTTTAGTAACTTTTTCCTCAAGCACACGCTGCAATTGAAGGCGCATATGCCTCTTCTGCTCTTCAACCATTTCTAGCATTATTCTCAACTCAATGTTTTGCATACAAAGAGCCAAATTTAGCTCCTCTAACTCTTGGAGACTCTTCTTGCCCATTATTATAGCTTGTCAGACCTTTCTCTAGTACCACCTAATTGGAAATTCGAGGATAAATTCTCCTTCCTAAAAATGATCATTCACTAACGTTTTGCAAGTAAATATGAGTCTTAACACAATAGATTTTTCAATAGGTCTCTTCAATATATGAGTTAGTTTTCACATGTAAACTTAATCATAAGAAACACTACACCACAAAACTCATACATGCATACGTGAAGAGCACAAAAAGGGATTTTGTGATGGATTTCACCCCTCCTAGGCTACATCTTCGAGTTTGCCAACATAGGCAGACAACTCCATATATTCAGTGTCAAAGGAGTACATAAAAGTTTGATGATGAAAATGTGTGGCTATTTCCCCTTCAAGGAAATGTTCTCCTACAAATAACTCTATTATAAACATCATGAAAACCTACAATCATCATGAAAACTTCATCAACACAAGGTGTATCCTACAAGAACCTACACTCCAATTGAAATTGAGCATACATGAGAATAAAAGCACTTCAATTCCACATTGAGGGACATAAACAAAAATTTCCTCAACATGACATAGTGAGAAAAATACATATGAGTTGAAACCTGTAAGTAATAACTATTGCAATGCACTTTTGAAGGTAAGAAAACCCCTACAAGACATTCTCCATGCTCAAACACCTTCAAGAACTGCTCCAAAACATTGATTGATCCAAACACCGTTAGACTTGAACCTGCAAAAAGTCTCCTTAGATATGCTCAAATCAGAAAATAGAGGACACCATTGGATCAAGAATGTCCAAAAACCTCTATATGGACTCTTCTTGAGCTCAAATTTGCCAAAAACTCGAACTGATATGGATCTAAAGCTCTCCATTGTAGTTTTTTTTGTTATCTATCCTACAAATCGGACCAACAGACTAACTGTCCTACAAATACACCTCTTTTGCACTAACGAGGAAAAAAAATTCCCTCGAAAGGTGCAATTTGTGGGAAATTTAAGTCTTCCAGTAATCCCTTAAAAGAGAAAATTGAGGCCACATGGTCATATGGTCATAGGTTAGGCCTTTACACCTGTCCCCATTCGCCTATCCCCTTAAAGTTCGGGCTACGGTTACACTAGGTCGTGGTACTGAGGGTCGGGAAAATAGCCTGCCCTTCCCACCAAGCCCCTTAACTCTTGGCTCGTCGTCATTTGGCCTCCCATAAGGCCTATAGCTGCCCCCCTTCTTCAGTGCCCTTTCGTCGAGCACCTGGCCACAGTTTCGTGTAGGCTCACATAGTTGTGGGCTAGGGCCACCCTAATACCTTCTATGTTGGCGCTCCACTTCGGTACCTCCTCTTGGTCCTAAGGGTAGGTACACAACCAGGGGTCGGGCTAGGGTATCAAGCCCCCCTTCTTGGTGTAGTGGTCTGGTCATATGTTGAGTTGGCGACTGGGGTCGGGGCTGACAGCGCGGCCCCTCCTCCCAAATGCAAACCACCTAAAATTTAAATACAAGTTCGGTCCTATGTATAATAAGAACCACCATGCAACCTATTAGTAAGTCGTTGCACCACGTGGCACCATTTCATTGGTCCACAACAACAACCCATCAACTAATAGAAACAACCAAAAACCAACAAACCAAAACATTCCAAGTGTTAGCACTTGGTTGGATCATACCTTCATAGTCACCTTTCTAACTCAACTGTATGGTCACCCAGTCAACTGCCCAATCAACAGACCTGCTAAAATTTTAGTTGTTGGGCCAAATGGCTAGAACACAATAACTTGAGCATACTGTTTTTAATTGATGTGAAACAAAGTTTGTTGGATTCAGAAGGATGAACACTTCAATTTGGCATTGGTTTCAAGACTTTCTAGGCACTTCCATTTTTTAGCTAAAATTTGATCAGTTGATCAATTCCTGTCATGGCCAATGGGGACTAGGTCAAGTACTTGTTCAAGTTTTTGCATTATTAACATTTTCATCATGTTATTTTCATTTCTAGAAGTTTCATGAAGTTCTGGGTAGTGCCCTGAGTCCTAGCCCTGAAAAGGTGTCTCAAAATTCAGAGGCACTAGCATAGACCTGCCTGAAAAAGGCCACTGTCACATGGATGCCTTGTTTTGGGAGAAACTGTAGGGTCTTAGTCGCATGCATGCATGTCCATCAGTGCGGATGGGGCTCTAGTTTGTCAAAATAGTAAGTTGTCTCAAGGGTTGGTCACCTAAAATGGTTGGTTGGTTCGTGATGGTTCTGTAGCATCTATGGAAGGTCAAATTGGTCTTGTCATGTCAATTCCACTTCCTTAACTATACTTGGGGATTTTAATCATATCATAGTAACTCTTCATCACATGTTTACCTAGGTGGACCGGTTAGTTTGGGTAAATGTGGGAGGAGGCATGTTACAGAATTTACCAAAGGATTCCATATTTCAATATGCTCAAATTCCATCTAATTTCATGGAAATTGACATTTCTTTGATACCATAGCCACATTAGTATTTCTCTCGGTTATTTGAATGATTAATAGGAAAAGACTCAACATCTCACATGCTCAAGTAAATTTTGTATATTATTTTACTTCTCTTTTAACAAAGAAGCCATGTTTAACTAGGTGAAAGTTATTTCAAATAAAATTTATTTTCAATTGGTGATCTAGGTGGCTTCAAGCACACTCAAAGGTCAAAGAGGGCTTATAATAGATCAAAATTAAAAGTGGTCAGATTACTCTCAAACCAAGACCAGATTGAAGTTCTCATTGCCATGATTCCAGCGGTGCAAACGACACTCCAATCTGATTTCATATGAAGGAGTTAGTGATGGTCAAATTTTTGGTCAAAGTGGGCATGTGGGCTAGGATTAATGATCCTACAAATTGACCAAGTCTGGGGCATGGAATCTGGATCCTGAAGGAAGGTGAAATTGTTGCCTACTTAATTTGTCCAATATCTCTTATTTTCGGAAAATTCACAAAAGGTCAATTTTTTGTATGAAAAAGAAAAATACATATTAAAATTGTGGGGTGGGTTGCCACCCAAGCCACTCCCAGTGAAAATTATAAAATATAAAAAAAAATCCCAAAATGGATCAATGGGTCATGACCCCCGTCGAACCCCACGACAATGTTAAATATTGTGTTAAAAATGGGGTGGCAGGCGGTCAAACCCCTCCACCCCCCAACGAACATATCATATAACAATTTTATAATGGGGTCGAGGTCCAGCTAACCGAGAACCCCGCCCCGTGGCCCATGGCCCAACCGTCACATTGTGACAACCGATGTAACAGTTTCGGCAGGTGTCGAACCTGCCCATCTTAATAGTCGGTCGATACCATAACCACCACTCCATATTACATATCAATCAAACCACTGATATAAATATATATGTGTGTGTGTGTGTGTGTGTGTGTCATCGCCAACACATGGAACCGTGTTAATTAACCGCCAAACCAACTCCAAACACGATTAAAATGTTGAGTAAAAATAAATGCACCTGTGGGGGGTCAGTGGGGTTCGAATCCCTGACCTACCCACGCTAATTTGGACACCTTAGCAAAGGGCCAATGACCCATACTATTTACTTTTCCCAAAGTTTTACTTATATGTTGTCAAACTCATTAGTATGTGAAGCCACGAGAACAACGAGCAAGGGAGGAGGTGAGAACTCTATTCGGCGGAATCCAGATGAGCCGTTTGGAACCATGACTATGCGGAACCATGACGTAGTTCCAGGAGGCAGAACGTTTCCTAGGAAAAGACGGTGTGGAACCCTAGATTTGGAGAATATTCCCTAGGAGGTAAAATTTCACATTATCAGAATGCTATCAAGTTTATAGTCATTTTTCACGGAATTTCGTAGGGAGCGCGATGGTGAAGTCAATTTCACCATCTAAGTAGCAGATTTGCAAGAGCCTCACAGTGAGGAATATTTGAAGAATCATGGGGAATCTAAAAGATTCTCGAAGGCCCGGATTTTGATAGTGGCAAAATTGGACGAGTTGACAGTCGATTTTGCACTACTTGTCACCAGAAATTCAGTAGTGTGGTCAGTTTTAGTAGCTGAGATTTTTATTTTTCGGCCATCTCTGAAGTGGAGGTACATGATGCAGTCATGTTATGTGTCATTTTTTTATTTCTGAGATGATGTATTATTATTGAGATCCATGTTTCATACTATGTTTAGGGATTCTTGTTATCACATTATTGTGAGATTGTATTAGCTTGTCATGCTGAAGGAAGCCCATTTTGAGTGAGAGTTTCTGTAGGGAGAAAGTCTCGTGGCGAGACAAGCCACTCTGATTGAGGGTTTATGTCATTATTATTACAAATAATATTCCATGTACATCATCATCATTTAAAACATTATATGAAGTGACCTCCACTATCTTAACACCGGGCCCAGAGACGTAGCCCACACTGGGAGAACTCCATTATCAAATGCGTCGTGTTATTGATTTATTGATCTTCATTATGTTTCCTCTTGTTTAAGAATGAAAATGTGGTTCTTTATGCTCTTTTAAATGAAATTATAATAACATCACAAAAGTAAAAGATATTGGATAATTCCAATAGTTGAAGGAACCCGGATCAAGTTTGGTATCAAAGTGGTTGTCTCGCTGATGTGAATTGGGAGTGTGAACAATTTAACATGCAACAATGTAGGATGAAAAAGAAATGTATGATGCCTTCCTAAGGATTTCCAAAATGGTCAGACATAATTTATGAAGCTTATGAGAATGGAATAGAGGAACAGGAGAAAGAAGGAGTAGAGAACGATGTTCCATCCACACCTTCGAGTGAATATTCATCGCCTTCATCGTATTCTCATCACTCCAATGAGGAGATAAAATAGAGCCTTCAAGACAAGAAAGCTGAATTGAAGAGACTTCTATTAGAATAGAAAGAGGAGAAGTGGAGATTGTAGCTTTAGTTGTGAGCCGCAGAAGAGGCCTTGGAGGAATTAAAGCTCAACGACCAGAGCCTTCAAGAAGAGGATGTTGAATTAATCAGGATTCTATGAGAAGAGAAAGATGAGAAGTAGAGACTGTAGCTTCAACTACGAGCCACTGAAGAGGCCTTGGAAGAGTTGAATGACGATGAAGGCTTAAAGAAGCCATCATCACTTATTTCAGAATTGAGAGTTGAGATAAGCAATGTTGATCGTTCTTTAGTTTCATCTTCACATGAAGTTATTTATGTTGGAAATGTGGAGGTACCCATTACAAGAACTGGCATGAGAATCCTTACCAAGATGGGGTAAAAAGGAGGAGGGCTTGGTATTAATGGCCAAGGCATGACTCATCCATTGGAGATCATGAAAATACGTCGATACACAGGTTTGGGATACACTAAAGGAGAGTGCTCAAAGGTGTCAGAAGCTTCCAATACATGGTTGAAACCATTGAGGAAAGAGAATGATGGGAACACATCACCATCATCCCATGGCAGTACACATTGTAGAGGAAGAGTTGAGACAAGCTCTCATTGCCATAATTGCACTAGAGATAACCAAACATGGTTGAAACTGTTGAGGAAAGAGAATGATGGGAACACATCACCATCATCCCATGGGAGTGAAAATTACAAAGGAAGAGTTGAGGCAAGCTCTCATTGCCATAAATGCACCAGAGACAACCAAGAGAGGTATAAAAAGTCTTAGTATTCTAAAGTTCATTTCTATTACAATCATGTTGTTAATAATGAACAAAAATCATGGAATAAAAAACTATGTAGTTTTTTTGGTTTACATAACCATGTGTTTTCGGAGTGTTGGAAGAGAATGGCAACATGAAATAGGATGAGGCGTGAACGGCCTTTTCCATAGAAAGGAAAGAAGAAGGTAAAGCAGGTCTGGAGGAACAAGCCTTATTACAGTCATTTCAACAGATCTGGCCATCAAAGAGCCATGTGTTGGAGGCTCCATCTAGAGCAATGTCTCAAGGACAAAGTGTTCATGCATGAACCAGCTGGAAAAAGTTGTTCAACAAGTGAATCTGCCACAGGGAAATGACCCATTCACTTTGATAAGTGAGAGATGGTTTTTATAGATGTGTTAGCTTATCATGGCCTTTTTTTTAAAATCATGTGTTGCAATATAACTGTAAAATTGATGATGTGTTTTCCATCACTTGCTAAGCAACAATGATGTTTTGGCCTTGTATTGATAACTGGGGTATTTTTTCCACTTTGATGTAAACTTGACCGTAGAGTATGTGTTATAAACTCGTGGAAAGCATGGGATGATTGGATGATTATTGGTCATGTAATAAAGCATGTAATTTTCAAATATTGTACTACAGTTTTGCAGAGGATGAAGGTGTCGTCTCATCGCTTATGGCTTTGAAGAACAAAGGTGAAGGAGAAGGAAGGGTGACCTGTGAGGACACTTGTGGTGTAAAAAATGTAAACAAAAGTTGCAAATTATCTTTATGATTTTGGAGTACCAAAAGATCCTCATTGGGGAGGAATGATCCAGGTGGCTCTAGAGACACTTAGAAGTTAAAGAGGGATTATAATACCTTAAAATACAGATTGGTCCAATTTCTCTCAAACCAGGACTAGATCGAAGTGCTCATAACCCTTATTCCAAGGTGAAAATGGCACTCCAATCCGAGTTCGTAAGAAGGAGATAGGGCTGGTCAAAGTTTTGGTAAAAGTGGGCATTTGGGCCAAGAATAACGATCCTACAAATTTACCGAGTTTGGGGCATGGAATCTGGCTCGCGAAAGCAAGCGAAATTGTTGCCTACTTAATTTTCCCAATATCCTTTATTTTTGGAAATTTTGAAAAAGATCAGTTTGTTGTATGAAAGCAAAAAAAAAATATTAAAATTAGGGGGCAGTTTACCACCCTTGCCACCCCCGGTCAATGTTATAAAATATTTATAAAAAAAACCCAAAATGGGTTAGTGGGTCGTGACCCCCGCCGAAACCCACAAAACCGTTAAATATTGTGTTAAAAAAGGGGTGGTAGGCAGTAAAAACCTTCCAACCCCAAACAAACATATCATATAACAATGTGATAATAGGGTCGAGGTCCAGCTGACCATGAACCCCGCCCCGTGGCTGACAGTCCAACCGTCACATTGTGACCACCGATATAATGGTTCTGGCTCATGTCGAACCTGCCCAACTTAACATTCATTTGGTTCCTTGGTGGAAACGCAACCACCACTCCATATTACATATCAATCAAACCACCAATATATGTGTGTGTGTGTGTGTGTGGTCGCCAACACGTGGAACCGTGTTAATCAACCCCCAAACTAACTTTGACCACAATTAAAACACATAATAAAAAAAAAGCACCCATGGGGGATCGTTGGGGTTGAAACCCCCAACCTAACCACACTAATTTGGGTGCCTTATGAATGGGCCAATGACCCATATCGTTTACTTTGCCAAAATTTTTACTCAGTATGCTAACAAACTCATTCGTATGGGGAGTCAGCAAAACAATGAGCAAGGGAGGAGGTCGTAACTTTATTCGGCGGAATTCAGATGAGCCGTGTGGAACCATGGCTATGCGAAACCATGACATAGTTCTTGGAGGCAGAACCTTGCCCAAGAAAAGAGGGTGTGGAACCCTGAACTTGGGGAATATTCCCCGGGAGGTAAAATTTCACATTATCAGAATCCTATCAAGTTTATAGTCATTTTTTACAAAATTTCGCAGGGAGCGTGATGGTGAAGTAAATTTCTTCATCTGGGAAGTAGATTGGTAGGAACCCCGCAACGAGGAATATTTGAAGAATCAAGTACAGGTACAGGTACAAGTACATGTACAAGTAGTGGTACAGGTACAGATGTAGGTGTACAATATTTGGACTACTGTCTCACGACATATTGATTGGTCGGATTTAGAGACAAGATATATGTACTGGACAACAATGATCTGAAAAAGGTGGTCTTGAAGGAGTTTGATGTGAAACCATATTCGGGTCACCCAGGATACCAGAAGAATTTGACTGCAATGAAGAGATTCTATCATTGTCCGAATCTGAAGAGGGATGTGGCAGAGTTCATAGCCAGATGTTTGGATTGTCAGATGGTTAAGGCAGAGTATAAACATGTGGGTTGATTTCTACAACCGATTGCAATTCTAGAGTGGAAATGGGAGGTCATTTCCATGGAGTTCATTACAGTTTCGCCTAGGACACCTAGACAACATGATTCTATCATGGTTGTTGTGGAAAAGTTAACAAAGGTTGCACGTTTTATACTGGTGAAGACTACATACTCAATTAGAGATGTAGCACAGGTGTTCATCAAAGACATAATTAGATTTCATGGTGTTCCAAAGAAGATTATGTCTGACAGGGATGCAAAGTTCACTTCTAAGTTTTGGAAGGATTTTTTTGCAGGTTTTGGCACTGAGTTGTGCTTTAGCACGCACAAATTCTCATCCACAGAAAATTGTACAAAATGAGAGGGTGAATAGGATATGTTGAGGATGTATGTGATGCATTAGCAGCACAAGTGGGAAGAATATCTTCCATTAGTAGAGTTTTCCTACAAAAACGGGTATCAAGAGTCATTGAGGATGAGTCCATTCGAGGCATTTTATGGGTGGAGTTGCAAAATTCCTATCAGTTGGACTGATCCGGTTAGCAAGGCACTGATTGGACTAGAGATTGATCCGGGTCGGTTAGCGACCGAATTTACCCATAATATTTTACTTCTATGATGTATTATAATTGAATTTTATCAAAGCATTAATGAACACATGTGCAGATATAATTAAGAGGAAAACATGTCAACAATCACACAACAAAACGCAAGACGTTTAATAACGGATTTCATCCAATGTGGACTACGTCTTTGGGCCTCGGTGTCTCGATCGTGTTGGCCACTTCATTTAGTGCTGTAAAATGTGATGATGTATATGGACTTTGTTTTCTTTTCATACAAGGAAATGTTCCCTCGACATGAGCGGCAAAGTCTCTCAACGATAAGTTCCCTACAAGGAACTCTCACTCATAAACAAACCTCCTATTAGCATGACAACCTCATACATGGTGACAAAGAGTATCTTGCCATCAAGGCAACAAAGGGATCTCAGAACATAAATGACCATCCATGATGAATACATATCACATGACATAAACATCAAGATTCTGCATCATACATCAAGAAGGAATCGACTCAACATAAAGCATCTCACAACAATAATCAATGAAGTACATGGCAACAACACTTCATATACCTCAACTATGATGTCGGCTGAAGAATAGGCTGCTCAGCTACTAGATCTGAATGCACCATCGATATCGTGGAGTCGAATGATATGAAATCAACTGCCCACACTTTGAAGTCTGACACCATTACTCCACCCTAGAAAATTGCCTAAAAATATATGGCTCATATGGAAAATCTGACTGCACCATTAGATTCGTGTCACCGAGAGGTGTAGGATCGACTATCAATTTTCTGAATTCTGACATTGTCAAAATTTCGGTCATACGGAATCTTTTAGATTCCCCCTAGAATCCTCAAATATGATGCTTCATGGCTGACTGGAAAATATGCTACTCAAAATAGGAATCTGATCTCACCATTGAGATCCTTGCAAAATTCTGAGAATAATGAGTATAAAGTTGACCTCATTCCGACTCTGGAGAATTTCAGCCTCTAAGGAATTGGAAAGATTCCCTCAAGATTCTTGAAGATTCTCTTCCATTAGGGATCTGAAAATCCCCTACTCAAAAGGCGAATTTGACCTCGCCATTGTCTTCCCTGCGAAAATATGAGAAAAATGACTGTAAACTTGAATGCGTTTTGACAAAGAGAAATTTTACCTCCTAAGGAATATTTGGGCATCAAAGGAATATTCTCTATCTCGAATTGCAAGCCATCATTCTGCCTCTTGGAACTGTGTCATGGTTCCACTATACGGAACCCCGTTCTCCATTCCATTCTTGGGCTCCTCCATCTCATTCTGTTCTGCCTCGGACGGCCTCTGTTCTCCCCCGGTGCTCTGTGAATGAGGGTTTATTAACTATATGGATGGCGGAGTTTTCAATGTGAGGCCCAATGGGTATTTGGCGGCGGAGAGAAATAGGTTGGAGGTGGGTCGGATTCAAACCTTGCCCACACTAAATAACACGCGACATATATTTTTTGGTTTTTAAAAAGAGTTGTAACATATTTGAATATGGGTGTGGTTATGTACAACCATTGCATATGGTTTTAATACGGTTTGGTTTTGTATTAAGGTGATGCTACCCGCCGGGGTTTGATCCCCGCTTGCACCGTTCCACCTACCATCGTATATCAATGGTGTATGGCATATATTCGACATTGGTTGTTGTTTTAAATGTTGACGTTGGTTTGTTGGGTGGGAGGGGTCCGCAACCCATGGCCCCAACCCAACCCTTTGTAAATATATATGTAAGCATTGTTATAACATATGGCCATGGGGTTCGGCAGGGGTCACGGCCTATTGAACCACTTAATAATTATTTTTTTTTGTAATGATATTTCGTGGATCCATTTGGTGGGGTGGCAGTGTTGGTGGCCCGTGTTGAGTCATGAAGGTGACTGTTTTAAAGGTAACCTTAATGATTTTCATTAATTATCAACCGAGGGCAAGCCTTGTTATTTCAAGAGTGTAAGAAAAATATATGCAAGTGACATCAAAGGTTAACTACTCTAAATCATTATAAGGAAGATTGTTTAATTCTCAAAGTTCAATCAAACCAACTTGAAAGTGAATTATGAAATACTTCAGACTATTTAAAGGAGCTAATTCTATTCTAAGCTTATGCAGAAATAACCACTCAAGACTGAAAATAATAGATTGCAATTGAACATCACGCTTTCATGAACTGAACAACTACCTTAATGAATTGAACAACAATCCTAATAAATTGAACAACAATCAATTATTCTATATTTTGCAATGGAATTCTCTTTTAATCAACTAATAACATCCTTCAGAATTAAATATCAACCAACGCTCATAATTATGATGAAAATATCCAAACATTAACTATACACAGAATTGAACAACAACCGTGTTGAAACTAGTCTAACAAAAATATAAAAGCATCAATTTCGGATAAGAGGACATGAATGATAAATCTAGTCTAGTGAAAAGGAAGTTATAACATCTCACACTTGCGATTAACCAATTAAATGATAATGTTATGAAACGCAATGGATAACTGGAAATGCAAATTTTGTAAATAAACATATAGCATAGAAGTAGCAAGAGAACCCCTAGGGTTGGGCCCAAAGCCTCTAGAAGCCTACTGTTAAGGAATACTCAGAAGTTGTTTATCCTAAAAATGCCAAGTTCTTCATTAATTCGCGGAGCAATACATTAGCACAAACATGATGATTCTGTCTGAATACGTTTATTACAGGAATATTATATTAGAGTATTGTCACTTGTCTTGTTCACCTTCATCCTTTTGTGGCTTAAAGGTGAATTCAAAAGTAGTAATGGATCCTTCTCATTATGAGACCCTGCTACTTCGTGGTTATCGACTGAGCACTCCAAGGGTAGGCGTGCCTCTACATCTTCTGTTAATTCATATGAGCCGATACGATTCAGTTTGCCTTCCTTGTCTGTTGTCTTTTGGTAATCCTGGTCAACAGTTTGATTTTTTTGCTTCATTATCAATAAAGGCAGCGACAAATCAATTTTTACGTTATTAAACACACATTTTATCACTAAATCAATCTACCTTATTTTTTCATTATTTTCCTTTACTTTATTGCTAAGATGAAGGGAAAATATATAAAATTAAATGAAAAATCGTGGTAAAGATGGGGGTGAAACATACCTTCTTCTTGGCCCAACATAATCCCATGCTTACCTTTTGCAGGTCCTCGTGCAAACAAATACTTGAGGTGTAGCTGGGTTAAATAATATGCATGATATACCTCTTCCTTGTAAAGTCTGAAGCCATGTCTCTATTTAATATTTGCAAATTTTGAGTTTGTGTGCCCCTCTGGTAACTCATAATCATGATGATAGTCTTTAGGGGGGTACCAGTTGATGGGGCATCTATATCTGCACCCTATCCACATAGGACCATGTTCAAAATTAGGTTGTTGTATAGAAGGAACCTGGAAGCAACAAATTTGAAGTTCCTATACCCAAATGGTTCTCTATTCTTCACATTATTTGTAGAGGCTAGCCATATTTGTTTGGTTGTTGCTAATGCTTCTTCTTGAATGTCCTAGAAGTATGCCCGCCCATTCTACACAATATCCTTGTGAATAGGTCCCAATTTGGATATCAATCCTTTCTGCTGCATGAATTTATTATGTTGGGTAAACAAGTATAGGGGTTTAGTAAGTTCCCATCTTACCCATAGATCTATGCCATACTCTCTTTTATGAAAGGTGTTGTAGGCCTTAGCCCATTTAGTATGGTTTTTGGCGAAGGACATAAAAGCCTGGAACTAAACGTCCCCTATGAAGGGGCTGGTGTTACTGTCCCTATCCTCCTCTAGAAATAAATTGTGTAAATACAATTCACACAAAAGATGTTGGACCTGCTCATCCTGCTCATTGCAACACTGGAAAAATTCCTCAATGGTTTTAAAACTAGTAGGCTTCCCTACCTTGACAACCTTGATTTTCAATAATAAATACCTTTCCACTTAGAATAAATCATAATTAGTGGCTGGTGCCTTGCAAGTCAATACATATGAGTAAAGAGAGCAAACCATACTGGTTTTCTTCTTAGCTTGTTCCACTTGATCTTGTGCTTTCTTCACTTTTTTCCTTTCTTCCCTGAGTTGGGCAAAGGTTTCGTCCTCAGTTGTAGAAAGGTATTTGAATCACTTTAGTAGTGCCTGATGTTCCTGTAAGGGTACTGCTTCATTTTTACACTGGGCCAATTCATTCTGGACTTGAATTAATTCGTTGCAAAGCTTCTTATTGGCAGTTTTTTCTACTAGGGGAGTGTAGGCAAGTGTTACCTCTGTTTGAGTCCCCTTATCTCCTGTAAGTTTCAGATTAGTCTACACAAAGACTTCAGCAGTGTGTATCAAATCAGTTTGTACAGAGGCTTCAACATTATCCATTAAATCAGTCTGTACAGAAACTTCAGTGGTATCTATTAAATCGGATTGTACTAAGGCTTCAACATTGTCCATTAAATCAGTCTGTACAGGAACTTCAACGGTATCTATTAAATCAGTCTGTACAGAGGCTTCAACATTGTATATTAAATCAGTCTCTATAGAAATTTTAGTAGTATCTACCATTTGGGTAACAAAATTTGTTTGGGTTCCCATGGTATCCAATTCTTTCACAGGCTTCCAAGCCTTGCTTTCTTCTTCCAAACGTTTCCTTATTTTTTTTACCATTTTTTTCTATCTCTTTCACTTCCTGCTCATTTTCCTTAACTTAATATCAGCTAATTTTCCTTTTAGCAAGGTTTTTGCAAGAGGAGGAGCAGTGGCTTCGGTTTCAAAAATGGTTGTGTCAGTTCTAAGGTTATCAGCAATGGTTTTTTCTTTAGGCGTTCAAGAGGTTATTTCAACATTAATGTCATGACTGGGTGAAATGATATTTCCTTCAGGCGTCAGGGGAACTGTCTCAATACTTGTGTTTTTTTCTAATAGAACAATGTCCCCTGACTGGTTTCCAGATTCAGATATTCCCTCTGTCCGGTCTTCCCTACTCACCCATTCATTATTAGAGGGAAATAAAACCTTCAAATCCTGCAATTCATAATGGTGAGGTAGGATTTCAGTATGTCTGGAGCTGCTAGTAACGACAGACTGGTTCAACAGGTCCCTCTATTCCTATGGGCTTCCAATTTCATGAGATGCTCTCATTTTCTCAAGTACTTGAGCCATTTATTCTTCGTAGTCTTGAAAGGACATATTTTGAGGGCTTGAAGGTGGTGTATGGGATGGTCTCGCCTCATCTAGCAATTCATAGGTGTTTTGCCGTAGTTGCAACCTTTCAGACCATCTTTGTTTTCTTGGTTATGTGATCGAAACATGGGTTCTCTTCCCTCTTGCTCTCCTAGGTATGGTTATTCTAGGGAGTTCAATCTCTGCTATGTCAGGGTTTTCTTTAGGCGCACGCAGGGTAGGATTAACAAAGTTGTCCTAAGTTATATAATGTTTTCTTAACTCATGAATGATGATCAATTTAATCAAGCCATGGTAACTGACAAATTCTTAGGGGTTTTTAGCTTTTTTAATTTAAACAACAGTATTGTGCAATATAGAATTTAGGAAAAAGGGAAAATTAACTGAAATTTTTTGCTTGAGAAGAGCTAATAATTTAAGTTGATGGGACTTTACTACATCTTGGCGTCCATCACATGTGATATATCTTTGAATGAAGACTGCCAATTCTTGCCAAGGCTACTACAAGGACGCATGATTAATATCTTTCCCTTTTTTTCTAATGGTTCGCCTGGGTCCTGGTACACTGAGATTGCTTCTTGTAGAAGGACATGTTTTTCAATCCATCTTTCTCCTTCTATTGGTAGTTCGGAGACCTCAGCGATGATTTCCTCGGCGACTGGTATGATTCTTCCTTTGAAAATGGTATGCCCTTCCCGTAGGTTTTGCAGGAATTCAACTACTATCTCTGTATTAAACCCTTACAGTCTGTGTAGATATGGAATCTAGCCAGCTTGCTGGAGAATGGTGTGAGTTGATTCTGAGACTTGGAAAGTTTTGGGTTCATTGCAGAGATAGTTTCCACCCATGGCTATTGTGTTATCATAACTGGTTTCTTCTTCTGTATGTGTTTCTTTCGAATCTGTTGGTTAAAACATTATAAACATTGCATGCACTCCTTTTTTTTAAATATATTATAAAAATGAAACTTCATGACGTAAATGCAATGATATTTTAGTCCCATCAGCATATTTGAAGGAAGTCAGGTGGGTAATTCACATGCTTATTCATTATTAATATTCGTACCCCCTCCATCGGGAGAAGGGCGTCCACGGCCTTAAGCTCAAGAGAAGCAGAAATATTGTAACAATCATGAATACACACGAAGAAAAAGTTAGAAATTGGTAATCATCACAAATGTACAAGAGAAGGGCATCCATGGCCTTGAAGCTCAAGAAAAGAGGAAAGATTGTAAAAATCATGAATGCACACAAAGCAAAGGTCAGAAGTTGATAATAATCACAACTGTACATCAGGTGGAAATGACCGAAGAAGGGGAGAAAAGTGGAGTAGAAATTATTATGAAAGGATGTCCTATTTTGACGGTATAGCATGACGGAAGCATGACAGGTGACAGATTATGATTGGTGTTGTCATCCCTTAATTCGACATGAAAAGATAATTCACTCATAGTTAATTATGCGGGTAGGTAGTGATAACACTTATTCAATTAGTGTATTTATTTTAGGAATGGATCAATAGGAAATAGGGCATATAAAAGTAATTTCCTACTATTAGAAAAATACTTCAATACCACAAGCAGAGCCACTGCTGCCAGCAGACGTTCATAGCCTCGATAGGGTTGCTATTTTAACCCAGAAATGAGCTATAATCCTCTATTTAAAAGTAGACATTTTTCTTATTTTATGGAGAGACCACTACGTTGGTGTGGTGGCCAGATAGTCATAATGCCATTCACGGGGATTGTAACAGAGTGATCAGGCCGGCTCATGATGAGACCTCTTGTCCTTCAAGAATTTTTAGTTGTCAAGAAGTTCACTACCCTTTTGTGTTAGCCATTATGGGAATTTAACCTGTTAAACCCTTATAATCACAGTAGGTTGGCTCGTTATGAGACCCCCTATTCTCTCTTAAAAAAAAAATTTGCACATAGACATAATTTTTTTTTTTTTGAAAAGTAGACATTTTTCTTGTTTTGTGGAGAGACCACTGTGCTGGTGTGGTGGCCAGATAGTCATAGTGCCATTCACAGGGATTGTAACAGAGTGATCAAGTCGTCTCGTGATGAGACCTCCTATCCTTCAAGCAGTTTTAGCTGTCGACAAGGTTACTACCCTAGTGTGTTGGCCATTGTGGGAATGTCACATGTTAAACCCTTATGATCATGGTAGGTTGGCTCATTATGAGACCCCCTATTCTCTCTTAAAAATTTTCACATAGACATAATATTTTTCTTTTTATTTATACATGGAGGGAGGCTCATTAACTCCTTAAGGGTTAGGGATGGTGTGAGAAGTAAAAATAATGCCAATACAATTAATACTCTTTATTCCTATATCCTCATGTCAAGGAGAATTACTACTTGAGAGTGTAGAAAGATATACAAACATAAGACTATGGAAATGAATTGTGTACTAATATTTCTGAACAGGAGAGATCTAGCCCTTCATTATATAGATAAACCATGTCAGCTTCCGGAGTAGAGATTTCCATCAAAATTTCAAAAGATCATAATATTACTAATATCATTGCTTTTCTCCTCTTCATGTCCCAATTCCTTTTCCAAAAATGGATTTTATGGCGAGGGTGTGTAAAGGAAGAGTGGATATTCGAAAAGAAATCATCAAAAGACAAAAAAAACATGCTTAGAAAAGAAATAAACCGTTCCATTCAATTGAACAGTAGCTGTTCAATTCGATTGAACAACAACTGTTCAATTGATTGAACAACAAAAATAAAATCACACAAAAAACAATCGTTCATTTGAATTGAATAGCAGTTGTTCAATTCGATTGAACAACAACTGTTCAAAGTTTGAACAACATAAATAAACACACTAAAAACACAGCTGATCAATTGAATTGAACAACAACTGTTCAATTCTGATGCAGGAGCATCAAGGGCGTTTTTTATTTTGTAAATATGTTAAAAGGGGGTGTGATAATTTTTAATATTTTATTAATTAAATTGAATAAAATAGGAGAAGGTGAGGATTTTTGTAAATATCTTTTTATTTAATAAAATGATATGAGGGAATTTAATTAGTTGAAGGATTTTAGGGATAAAGATCTATCCTTTAGGGATGTTGAGAGATTTAGGGGTTTGTTGAGAAATTGAAGGGATTGAGCATTAAATTAGATTGTTTTTAAAAACTGTATAAATAGGAGGGGGTTTTAAGAGAAAAAACACATTAGAGATTGTGAGAAAGTGTGAGGTTGAGGAAATAGCTTTGTACGGCAAAGTGTAAGCCTTTGGTAAATTGTAAGGGCCATCAATCTGGAATATCAGGCCAACAAAAGTTTGTAAGTAATTTTGTTTTGATTTTAGATTATATATATATACATTCGGTGATTGGTTGTGAAAGTTATAGTTATTTCTGGTTAAATGTATATATATGGTTGAGGAATTGATTGTTGGAAAGATCGACCAAAGGAAGGTGCAATAAAAGAATTTGTGAGGTTGATTTATGCATACAAGCTAAAAGGATCAATATTTATATAACATTTGTCATCTGTGTTAATGAGCTTATCTATGTCGAATGAATCGATCTGAATTTGATTAATAATGGAAAGAGGAGAGCGCCAGTAATTATGAAACCCGTTATGCATAATTGATGAGTATTAAAAAGCATAAAACCTCTGCGTAAGGGGGTATTCTAATTCATTTTAAGTTCACAGTTTAGTGAGAAATCCTGTGCGCTAAACTCTGTTATGTCAGACTTGTATATTTCTGAGTGATCGATAGAAGAAATTGCTATCCGTTGGTGCGTTGCGACCATTGTTTAACTGAATGGAAAAGTGTTAAACTGTTTATGAACATAGTACTTTTATATGCAAAAATCCAGCTGCTATATGACTGTGCGGTAAGGTAGAACAGTAGCAATTTTAAATCGATCTCATCTATGGAGGAATTTGGATGTATATTGTAATTGTTAATTGCAGAAATCGATGGGATTATAATTGTTTGCAGCTGGTCGAAAGTCTTAAACAAAGTGCAGATTTAATTACAATTCAGTGGCAACAAAAGCGTGGAGGAAAAAACGCTGGTGCAGAGGACGAGTTTATAATTAAAGCTATCAGGACAGATCTATGATAAGCTATATAAATTAGAAGCGCAGTAATGAAATAATCCAGTTCAAATCCAATGTAGATGTTGAAGTGAAAATGTGGCACAACATTTAAATTGGAAAATGTATTGATGCGTTGAGGATTCAGAAAAATGTTAAATGCAGAACGTGTTGTGATGCGGCAAAAACACAGCGTTGATAAATCTTAACGCAAACACAGATCGATATGAGATTAACCAACTATGTTTTGATAGCGTGAACGCTGAAAAGGAGGACTTAAAGCCTTTAATCGATATTGGGCAAGAATATTATGACACATCGCTCTTGGGAAGGCGTGCACAGGTATGAGTAGCATCACTCTCTGAATTAAATAAATACGTTGAAAATGTATGGAGACAAGTTGAAATGCTTGGTAAAGTCCACTATAAATATTGAAATTGAGGTGAGACCGTTGGGTACACTGAAAAGGAAGAGGGCGCACATATATTTGGTGCTTTGATTGGTTGAAACATGTAATTTTGTGCATGCAAATGATATTGGTGTTGTTTGCCATGTCCACCTGAGGTTGAAAAGCATAAGTTCATTCTTTTGATTGGACTCATTTATAGAATAATTTTGAACATTGATGTTAAATGGAATTGATGAGAGAAAGAGATTTAACATTGAGATTGAAATGGTAGCGGGCGCATCTTTTTCTTTGAGTTTTGATTTTAAACTCTGGCGTTATAAGAATGAAAGTATGGTTGGGTGAATAGAGGATGATGCATTTGTATAAGAGAATTGAAAAGCTGTGTTGTCTTGGAATTGTTTTAGATGGAAAGTAGGTGAGTTTATGAATTGGGTTTGATTCCAAGCATGGGTTTTGTTAAATCATGAGATTACAACATTATGAAACAAGCTTCTGCAAATTTAAGTGGAATTTGCCATGTATTGAAGTCGAATTGAGTAATAATTTGGGGTGCATGTTTTACAAGCATGGTTGAGGGAGGATCCTGGGTAATGCAGGCCTAGACTTGCGTCATTTTTGGTATCAGAGCTTGGCTCTGTATGAAGGTTTTTGAAAAGCATTGAAGACTGAATTTGACTTTATATCAAATCATGTGTGGAGAGATGTGTATGCAGGTATCGGAGATCAGATTCTAATCTGACAGTCGAGCAACCAGAGTACAGCTGGGAGAATGGAGAAGAACAATTAAGTTCTTAGAGGCAGGGAAAGCAGAATTAAGCAGAGATTGCAGAGACAGAAAGAATCCACAGCAATGTTGGGGAATGGAAATTCACTTGGATCGTGCAGGTATTTTGTTTGGTTAATTTTGATTTGAGTTTTACTGACAAAGAAATGGAATGAGGATTGATGGTTGCAGAAATGAAGAAACTCAGCAAAGAAGAAATTGTTGCTGACAGCGAAAGTTTGCCAGATAAAGCCAGAAGATTGGAAGAGAGGATCAGATTTTAAAATCTGATTAACAGTGAAATTTTGCAGAGGAAGCATAAAGATTTGTTGGAACATATTTGCAGGAGTGGTGAGATTTTGAAGGTAAATGAAGTGCAGGCGAATGGAAGGACAAGATCAGACGAGATCTTGGAGGTAAGATGATATGTTTTTGAAGAATAGAATATTGTAGTCTTTGCATTGAAATATTATTGCAACTCCCAAAAGGCAATTGCTAACAGATAAAGGAAGCTGGTGAAAGTTTCTAAGTGAAAACATAGATGTGGCAGAACCTTGAGGAATTCCAATAGAGATTGGAAAAGGAGGACAGTTGTGTTCTTAGAACATGCAGATGAGTTGAAGCCCAGGAAGAGCAAAGAGAAGTGCTCAAAGAAGGTTCCGTAGATAGAGAACCAATTGCTTGCCAAAAGACTGAGTGAGGAGAGCTTGGTGAGGTAAGTAGCGGCAAGACAGGACTTGCTGCTGAAGAGGCTTTAGTGCAACTCATAGTAAAGTGAGTAAGGGACTCATAGAGATGGAAAGGATGATGACTAGTGACAGTCGTAACAGAGGTTCTGAAATAAACCACAGCAGAGGACAAAAGAAGAAGGATGCCAAGGCAATTGGCATACAGAGACAGTTAAGAAAAGAGGAATATGAGAGGGAGAAGGCTGAGATAGCAGTTCAGCTTGAGGTGTTAATGGAGATGTTGCAAAGAAATGAGGTAGACCAGAAGCATGGTTATGTCATAAGAAAGAAGCTGAAGTGGCAGAGGCTACAAGAGAAGAGGAATCATCAGATGAATATGCAGTTGATAAAGGAACTAAGGGAACTTGAACAAGTTATAGATGCCAGACAGAGGATAGAGAAGCTCGAAAGAGTTGAGCTATAGCAAAATGAAGATGCTAAAGAAGATGTTGAAGTTTCGATATGTTACCCAGAGAGTGGACCATTACTTTTTGAAAGTGATGAAGAGCTAGAGGAGTTGAATCATATGAATGATTCAAAGCAGCCCGAAGACTTGACGACTGAAGCATTAAACAAGACCGTAAGGTCTTGTGATTTTAAAACTAATGATTTGTGTATGATTGCAGGTTTGGAAGAAGAGGAAGAACATCTACTGAAGGATGTTAAGGAAGATTTAGCAGAAGAAAGACCATGTGATAATGAGACAATAAAAAATGAGGAAATGGAAGATCGTGTAAAATTTCCAAAGTCCACTCCAAGTAAAATCATTGAGTTATATAAAGAATTAGACTTTCAAAGGAGGAAATTGGAAGAACAGAGGATGAATGTCCGGAATAGATTGCTGAAGAAGGATGACAAAGTGGTTGTCATAAATAATAATCAAAAAGAAATTGCAGATGGTAAGCAAAGGAATGTTGCAGAGGGAAAGGAAGTTTGGGAGGCCGCAACATTTATAGTAGCAGCAGCAGAAAAGGTGATCAAAACAAGTGAAGAGCAAGCAAGAATGAGAGTTCAGCAATCAAGGGATGGAAACAATCAGCAGACAGAGGACATACTGGACAGAGAAATTGAGTTGATAAGGAGGTTAATGATAAAAACATCCCAGAGGAAGACAACCGAAAGAAAGAAAAGGAGCGACAACAAGAGAATGACAGTGAAAGATTGCAAGAGCAGAGCAAGTGGAGCATTACAGCACAAAATATGGAAACCTGGAAGACAACAGCAGATAACAACAGCAGTAAAGCAATCGACAAGCACGGAAAGATTACAAAATAAAATTTGGGATCCAGGAGGAAATATCCAGACTTATGACCAGGTGGTCATGAATTTTCTTACATGGGGAGTCTGATGCAGGAGCATCAAGGGCGTTTTTTATTTTGTAAATATGTTAAAAGGGGGTGTGATAATTTTTAATATTTTATTAATTAATTTGAATAAAATAGGAGAACGTGAGGATTTTTGTAAATATCTTTTTATTTAATAAAAGGATATGAGGGAATTTAATTAGTTGAAGGATTTTAGGGATAAAGATCTATCCTTTAGGGATGTTGAGAGATTTAGGGGTTTGTTGAGAAATTGAAGGGATTGAGCATTAAATTAGATTGTTTTAAAAAACTGTATAAATAGGAGGGGGCTTTAAGAGAAAAAACACATTAGAGATTGTGAGAAAGTGTGAGGTTGAGAGTAAGCCTGTACAGCAAGGCTGTAAGCCTTCAGCTATTGTAAAGGGCCGCAGAATTGAAACATCTGGCCAGCAAAAGTTGTAAGTTATTGTTTTGATTTCAGATTATGTATATACATTCAGTGATTGATTGTGAAATTTATATTTGTTTCTAGCGAAATGTATATATATGGTTGAAGAATTGATTGTTGGAAAGATCGACCAAAGGAAGGTGCAATCGAAGAATTTGTGAGGTTTATTTATGCATACAAGCTAAAAGGATCAATATTTATATAACATTTGTCATCTGTGTTAATGAGCTTATCTATGTCGAATGAATCGATCTGAATTTGATTAATAATGGAAAGAGGAGAGCGCCAGTAATTATGAAACCCGTTATGCATAATTGATGAGTATTAAAAAGCATAAAACCTCTGCGTAAGGGGGTATTCTAATTCATTTTAAGTTCACAGTTTAGTGAGAAATCCTGTGCGCTAAACTCTGTTATGTCAGACTTGTATATTTCTGAGTGATCGATAGTAGAAATTGCTATCCGTTGGTGCGTTGCGACCATTGTTTAACTGAATGGAAAAGTGTTAAAATGTTTATGAACATAGTACTTTTATATGCAAAAATCCAACTGCTATATGACTGTGCGGTAAGGTAGAACAGTAGCAATTTTAAATCGATCTCATCTATGGAGGAATTTGGATGTATATTGTAATTGTTAATTGCAGAAATCGATGGGATTATAATTGTTTGCAGCTGGTCGAAAGTCTTAAACAAAGTGCAGATTTAATTACAATTCAGTGGCAACAAAAGCGTGGAGGAAAAAACGCTGGTGCAGAGGACGAGTTTATAATTAAAGCTGTCAGGACAGATCTATGATAAGCTGTATAAATTAGAAGCGCAGTAATGAAATAATCCAGTTCAAATCCAATGTAGATGTTGAAGTGCAAATGTGGCACAGCATTTAAATTGGCAAATGTATTGATGCGTTGAGGATTTAGAAAAATGTTAAATGCAGAACGTGTTGTGATGCGGCAACAACACAGCGTTGATAAATCTTAACGCAAACACAGATCGATATGAGATTAACCAACTATGTTTTGATAGCGTGAACGCTGAAAAGGAGGAATTAAAGCCTTTAATCGATATTGGGCAAGAATATTATGCCACATCGCTCTTGGGAAGGCGTGCACAGGTATGAGTAGCATCACTCTCTGAATTAAATAAATACGTTGAAAATGTATGGAGACAAGTTGAAATGCTTGGTAAAGTCCACTGTAAATATTGAAATTGAGGTGAGACCGCTGGGTACACTGAAAAGGAAGAGGGCGCACATATATTTGGTGCTTTGATTGGTTGAAACATGTAATTTTGTGCATGCAAATGATATTGGTGTTGTTTGCCATGTCCACCTGAGGTTGAAAAGCATAAGTTCATTCTTTTGATTGAACTCAGTTATAAGTCATATTTGAACATTGATGTTAAATGGAATTGATGAGAGAAGAGATTTAACATTGAGATTGAAATGGTAGCAGGGCGCATCTTTTTCTTTGAGTTTTGATTTTAAACTCTGGCGTTATAAGAATGAAAGTATGGTTGGGTGAATAGAGGATGATGCATTTGTATAAGAGAATTGAAAAGCTTTGTTGTCTTGGAATTGTTTTAGATGGAAAGTAGGTGAGTTTATGAATTGGGTTTGATTCCAAGCATGGGTTTTGTTAAATCATGAGATTACAACATTATGAAACAAGCTTCCGCAAATTTAAGTGGAATTTGCCATGTATTGAAGTCGAATTGAGTAATAATTTGGGGTGCATGTTTTACAAGCATGGTTGAGGGAGGATCCTGGGTAATGCAGGCCTAGACTTGCATCAAATTCGATTGAACATCAGTTGTTCAAAGGTTTGAACAGAAAAAATAAACACACTAAAAGCATAACTGCTCAATTGAATTGAACAAAAGCTATTCAATTCGAATGAACAACACCTGTTCAATTGGATTGAATAGCAGTTGTTGAAAGGTTTGAACAGAAAAAATAAACACACTAAAAACACAGACATTCAATTAAATTGAACATCAGTTGTTCAATTCGATTGAACACCAGTTGTTCAATTGGATTGAACAACAGTTGTTCAAAGGTTTGAAAAACAAAAATGAACACACTAAAAAACACAACCATTCAATTGAATTGAAAAAAAGCTATTTAATTCGATTGAAAAAAAAAATAAACACACTAAAAAACACAATCGTTCAATTGAATTGAACAACAGTTTTTCAATTCGATTGAATAGCATCTATTCAATTTGATTAAACAACAATTGTTCAAAGGTTTGAACAACAAAACATACAAAATAAAGAAAAAAAAGAATGCATTTGTGAGCATGAAGAAGGGATGGAATGTACAACAATGAGAAAAAATATAAATTGCAGGAAACATATATACAATATTTACAAGAGAGAATAACAAATATTTGTGAACTTAAAGCTATTGGGCCATCACCCCCTGCAGCGAAAATTTGGATGGTGGGGTCATCACGCACCTATTGGTAGAAAGACTCTTTTGTAAGTGGTTTATGATAGAAGCGCACCCGGTATCCATTGAATCGAAAGGAAGAGCCAGATCCATCTATGG
Source organism: Pinus albicaulis (assembly GCA_034641835.2). Classification (NCBI taxonomy): domain Eukaryota; kingdom Viridiplantae; phylum Streptophyta; class Pinopsida; order Pinales; family Pinaceae; genus Pinus; species Pinus albicaulis. Next base: position 140,229,410 of record CM076583.1, on the reverse strand, counting down.
TGGTCAAGGTAATGGTACCATTGTTGTGTACTTCCTGAATTTCGTATGGACCGAACCACCTTGTTTGTAACTTACCCGGGAAGTCTTGGAATTTGGAGTCGTAGAGGAGTGCCCAATCTCCTTTCTGGAATTTCTTCTTTTTGATGAGGTTGTCATGCCACTTAGCTCGTTGTTGTTGAATAATTGCAGTGCGATGTAGAGCAAGTAGTTGTGCTTCATCTAATTCATTTATTTTCTAGAGTCTTCTAATTTGGGCCTCCATCAAATCCAGTCCCACTTCCTGGGCTATTCTCAGAGTCTTTATTTCAAATTAAATAGGAAAAATTGGTTCGGTTCAAAATACCAGATGGTATGGAGAATATCCAATGGTGTTTCACCATGTTGTGCGATAAGCCCACAAGGCCTCTAGTAGACTAGTAGCCCAATCCCATCGATGTGTTGAGACTGTTTTAGTGAGAATTGCCTCAAGGACTTTGTTGGTGATTTCGACTTGCCTGTTCACCTGTGAGTGGTATGGAGAGGTGACTCTATGGGTGACATGGTGGTTCTTCAGAGTTTCCATGATTTTATTTCCCAAAAACTGTGCCCCTCAATCAGTTATCATTTCCCGAGGTAAGCCATACCGCACAAATAGGCCAAAAAGAAAATTGATCACAGATTCTTCTGCAGCTCTCGATAAAGCCATTGTTTCTACCCACTTTGTCACATAATCTGTGGAAACCAGTATGTAGGTATTCTAATTCAATGGTGGGTTGAATGGTCCAAGAAAGTCCAGTGCCCACCATTTGAAAGGTTCCACTACTAACTGTGGTTGTAATGGCATTTTGTCAGATTGGCAGGGTGGCCAATTCTTTGGCAACTATCGCAGGCTTGGAAATATTTCTTGGCATCTTTAAAAATTGTAGGCCAATAATAGCCCATTTGCAATACTTTGAGCCTCATCTTGCGATCTGCAAAATGGCCACCACATGGTTCATCATGATAGGCCCTTAGGATGTCATAAATATCGTCTTCGCGGATGCATCTGTGTATATGCATATTAGCTCTTGTATGGAAAATATATCCACTGATCCAGGAGAATCTAGCACTGCGTTGAACAATCAGCTTCTGTTCCTTCGATGTCAAGTGTCTTGGCAGCTTTCCTATTGCTAGATAATTCACTACATCTACAGACCATGGCGTTTTTACTGCCACAACGAACAAATTCTCATCAGGGAATTGATCGTCCACCGCTAGTGGGTCTTCTGACTTTGGAACTCTAGACAGGAAATCTGCAACTATGTTCTCTTTCCCTGGGCGGTTCTTGATATTTATGTCAAACTCCTGTAAAAGAAACAACCAACAAGTCACTCTTCCATTTGTAATAGGTTTATTAGCTAAGTATCTAATGGCAAAGTGATCGGTATATAATAATACTTGAGAGCCAGTTATATAATGTCTAATTTTTTTAATAGCATAAATGACAGCCAAGAACTCCTTTTCAGTCACTGTATAGTTTAATTCAGCAGGAGTGAGATTCTTACTGATTTAGTAAATAGCGTAGGGATTTTTGTCTTCTTCTTGACCTAGAACTACCTCTATCGTTATTTCGGATGCATCTAAGGAAATGTGAAAATGCAGCTCCCAATTGGGACCGTGTAAGACTGGTGCAGTCAAGACTAGTTTCTTCAAATATGAAAAAGCAGTGTCACATTTTTCAGACCAATGGAATTCAACATTTCCAGTTAATGCATACAAGGGTGCATAAATTTGTGAGACATTCTTTATAAACCTACGGTCGTACCCTACATACCCAAGGAAACTACGTACCTCTGTATGAGTAAAAGGTGTGGCTAGTAAAATAATTACCTATATTTTTTCCGGATCTACCTGTATTCCAGCTGTAGAGATGTAGTGTCCTAGGATTTCTCCTTCAGTCATCATCATGTGACATTTTTTGTTGCTCAAACACAATCTGGTAGCAATACACCATTCCAATAATTTTTCTAGTGTTTGGAGTGCTTGATCAAAGTCATCACCATATGGAGTAAAGTTGTCCATGTAAATCTCGATCCCTTCATTTATTAAATCATAAAAAATGCTGAGTATGGCCCTTTGAATTTTTTTTTGGGCATTTCATAATCTAAACGGAAATACCCTACAGGAAAATGTACCCCAGGGGCAGGTAAAGGTCATTTTATCTTGGTCTTTAGGGGTTATCTTGATTTGATTGTAACTGTTAGGTCCCTGTAATCAGTCAGATTGGTAAGACCAAATAAACAAGGGTAACATCAAACCAAATTTGGAGTCCTAGGACCTAGCCTTCCTAGACTCATAGAGGGCTCTCTCTATACTTGTATAAAATATATAACTTGATTGATTTAGGATGTTGATTTTAGGCTAGTTAAAATGATAGGGATTGTTTTTTTTTGTTTTGTTTGGTTGGGTTTCTTGTTAAGAAGAACAGATAGAGCAAGAGAAATTCAAATCATTGGGCTATGGGGTCTATAAAAGGTTTGAAGAGTACAACAACAAATCAAGGTTGTTTCATAGGGAAATTTAACAAAGCCAAATGGATCTTAATAACTTATGTGGGCGTGAAATGAACATTAAATTGTAGGTTTAGTAGGTTTAAAGGGAAATTAAGAATCCTTTAACATATACTAGAACAAGAAGAGTCTTTAAGATCACTATTCTTAAGAAAGAACCAAAGGACAGGGCACACCATAAACTTCTTTGGCCTGACTTTATCAAGTAAACTTTAAGACAACAATCCAACAAACCCTAGAGAGTAGGGAACTCCTAAATTCTATAGCTATTCACTTTCAGAGAAAGAAAACATTCAAGATAACAAATTAGTAATGATTAAAGAGCAGGGAACTCCTAAATTCTTCAATCAGATTTCAAATACCTATAAAGTTACTATTCAAGATGGACCAAAGGATAGGGCAAACCATAAAATTCTTTAGCCAAACCCTAGTAAGTAAACTTCAAAGAAAACCTTGAGAACAAAATTTCGAGCAGAACCAAAGGACAGAGCAAACCATAAACTTATTTGGCTAGACTCTATCGAGTTAATCTCAAGAAAATAAACTGGGTAGAAATGAAAAGCAAGGAACTCCTGAGTTCTCCAATCAGACCTAGCAGAGGAAAACATTTAAACAACAGAAAGCAGATAGAATTAGGGTACCTCTAACAGCATATATTAACCTAAATTTTTTGTTCTATTATAAGAGAAATTGATGTACAAAATGGAAAAAAAAAGGAAACCATTACAAGATCAGAATAACATCACCATTTAACCAAGTTCATGAATCCTGTGAATAATCTTGTTCCATTGATATCCAGTCCAAAACAGTTACAAAGCTTCAAAACCAACTTCTTTACAACTCAAAGTTTATGAGGTATTCAGCTCAACAACCAACCAACAAAAAGCATGAAGCATCCATGCAGTATTTATCTGCAAAATGAGGAGGTGATCCTAAGCTAGGGTTTCATATTTGTATTTATTACAAAGTTAATGCGTTTTTTACCTTTGAGACCATGCAAGGCCCAAGGAAAAATATCTGAGACTGATTCATTGTAATAATAACTCCTAACTTAACTTATGAGCTAAATTTGGAATATATTTGACTTTAAATATTCTCAATAAATTTTACAATAACTCCTGGTAAGGGCGCAACTCCAAGGTACAGGGGCGCAGCGCCAGTGCAAACGCGCAGCGCCATGGCAAAAAAATGGCCTATCTTGCAGCCAACTTTTGGAGGCCGTCCCAATGTCCAAAATATTCTTTCACTTTCCAATATGGTGCCCATCTGCTTTTTCAAAAATCACTTCTCCCAAGACTAGTAAACGCGTAGCGCCAGGGTCAAAAAGAGGGCAAAAACATGATTTTTTTATGGTTTTTGGTCTTTTTTAGGGACCAGTTTTGCTCCAAATCTCCCGAAACTTTCTGAGGTTGATGTAGCTGTCATTAGGAACATGAGGATGCTAAAAATTTTTCATTTGGGTGGCCCAAAAAATAGCACAGTGCCAGTGGCGTTGCGTGTTTGGCCAATTTTCCGCATGTCAAACTGTCAAAAATTAAAAATGTGCACAAAAGTGCCAAAATTGGAATTTTTCTTGCCGATAAAGGTTTAGAGGCTTGGAGGGACACCTCAATGAGGAAATTGAGCTTCTCATTCTCCTTTGACTCGGTCAAAGCCCAAATATTTGCATGGGTACGTTTGAGCTTGGCCCTTGCAATCCTGTTTCTCATGGCATAATGTATTGCCATCTTCCTCTGAATGTCGGTGTCTCTCTTTGACTTCTCTATTTGACACTCTAAATGAAAATTTTCCCTCTCAAGCCAATAATCTCTATCCCTGCTAATCTCTATGGCAAGCATCTCACTTGGAGTGAGTTGCTCTGCCAATTCTGCCTCTTTCTGCCTTTCCTGGGCTAAAGCCCACTTCAGCCTAATGGTCTTCAGTCTCTGTCTAGGAATTTGATCTTCCTCATCATCACTACCATCAAAATTTCCCAAGGTATCATCTATCAAAGCCTTGGCCTTTCCTGCCTCTCTCTGAACTCTGATTTCCCTGACCTCACTAATGGTATATTTTGTCTCTAGTTGTTGATTCTATAACTCAAGAAAGGTAATCACATTCTTTTATCTACCAAGATTAGCTTTAAGCTCACTAATCTTGGCATCCTTACCTTTGATCAATTCACTAGTAATTCTCTCCTCATCCTCATCATCAAGGTCAATCAACTGAAACTCCTGCTCAATTTCATGTTTTTCCTCCTCCTCAACAATGATATGCTTTGTAATCTTTTCCTTGCCCTTATCAACCTGTTTTGCTGATGAAGAAGGCATGGAACCTTTCACACCAAGTAAAACAAACACATTCTTGTGGCCTCTCTGATATTTGAAAGGAAATGAATCAATGTCAATCATTTTAGTGCCAACTATCTCAATATTCCTTTCCTTGCTTGATGCTCCGGTATCATGATATGAGGGTGAAGGGTTGTGGAAAGGTGATGAGGAAGGATCAACATGAGGTGACTGGATGTGAGTGTATGGTGATGTATGAACAGTGGGATGTGATGGAGAAGTGGATGCGGGAGGATGAGAATATGAAGGAATATCCTGCTGATGATGGCCAGGTGGAGTAGTGAAAACCTCATTGGCAATGAAGGTATCCCATGGAATGTTTTTCTGCTGGAGCTGATGCATGACCACCATATTGATGAGTGAATGATGAAATATGCTCTGCATTTTCTGATTGTAATTCCTCTTTTGCACAATTTAGGCCATCTTATCAATGCTATCGAAAACATAATAAGGTAAACGCAACATTCTAACTCTAGTGAAATGCATAAGAAGGTGGATATGATATGAGTAGATGCAGGAAAAACTTCCCTCACAAGTGAAATATTTCATTATTATCCTCATCATGGGCACATACCGGTCAAGCAGATGAGAAAAAGGAGAAATGGACTTGTTATGATATTTGTACCTAGGTTTGAGGTATGGTTCATAATAGCTCATGTCCAAGTTTGATTGTTTAAACCACCTCTCTTCCACACTAGGTATCCCTATAGTAGCTGCAATGGCATTGGTGGACATCTCAAAAGTAACCCTGGCAAGATTGACTTGCTTTTTATGTAGATTGATGATGAATAATCTTGTTAACTACAGGTGATTTTGGGCTTGCTGCACTCTCTCACAAAAGTGAAAACAACCCACATGTTTAAAGCAAGAAACAATAGAGGAGAGGCCATGATTTCCCTTGTATTGATGGGTTCAAACCTTTTTATATTCCCTCCCTTATGATCATGTCTCCTTGGAATTTGTGCCTCAACATCACTATCTTCTCCCTCATACATTTTCAAATTCTGATTTGGAAAACCTAGGGTACAAGTGAAATGAGATGAGGGGAAGGGAATGAAATGGTAGTTTGAAAAAATGAAGGGAAATGAGTGAAGGGGAAAATTAGATGAATGTAAACCCTAAATAAATGCAATTACCCTTTCTGTGACTGATATTTTGTTTAGGAAGATGAAACAAGGGTAAAACAATGATATCAAGCTAAAATTTAGGGTTTCCTTTAGGGTTTAATTTCCATTTAATTAAGAGTGATCAAATAGCTTCAAAGCAAGGTTCATGTCATGTACTTACCACTCAAGAGTGCTTGGAGGACTTTTGGCAAGAATTTGGAGAAGATTTGAACTTTTTTGAATGGCCCCAACCCTTAGCAAACTTCTCTCTCTAGGCGCGCAGCGCCAGTGGTAAGTGTGCAACGCCTCTGCAAGGGTGCCGTGCCAAGTTCCAGGCACGCAAAGCCTTCAGAAAACACATTGAAAATCTCACGCAAGGGTGTAGCGCCGGTGCAAACACACAGCGCTAAGAAACCTAACCCAAATTCGCTCAGAAAACCCTGAAATTCTTCTTTGCTGGATGCTCCTGATGTTTTGAAAGGAAACAATGACTCATTTGAAATGTAAATGGGATTTTATAGGCTTGTGGTTTTAATTTAAACTTGAAAAACCCACTTTCTAATGTTTGAATTCTTTTTCCTTTGTTACTGATACTCTTTGACACTTTTTTCTTTGCAAGTTGTTGAAGTCATGAAGTTGGCTTTTCTTTTGCTCATTGAGGCTTGACATGTTCACTTTGAAAAATTTTGGATTTAATTATTACATGTAGTAGCTGTTATCACCCTAGTAATTCTCAGGTCGTGGGATTTTGATTTATAGTTTAAGAAAACCAGGGGTAACCAAGAACTTCTTTTGAAATTGAAGATCTAGCCTTCCTAAATTCTGGAGAGGGATCTCTCCTGAAGATTTAGCTTGATTTTTTGTTATAAGATTTTAGGCTAGGTATGGTTGGACAATTGGTTTGGTTTGAATTTTTGGTGGGAATAAAAGGTACTGCAAGGTAAACCATAGAGGGATCTACCAGACCATTGGGCTATGGAGTTGACTTCTTGGCAAGCAGAGCTAGGAAATAAGGTCAAAAGAGAAAATTTACTAAGGGCAGGGTAGATGACCTTCAAAGGGTTTGGAAATGGGCTTTTTGATGAAATGGTAAGGTCTGAACAAAATATCAATGAATAATTCTTAAGTTATAGAAGTGAAGATGAAAGAAAGGGGTCAAACAGGGACTAAGAGCATTTAAGAATTCTTAAGTTTGGTTATCAACAGAAAACATATCAATGAAAAACTAGTAAAAAACATGGAGCTTTTAACACTAATTCTGTTTAAGCTTTCCTAGTTAATCATTTGAGATAGAAAACATGTAAATGTATGTATGGAACTTAGAAAGATAAACAGTGAAAACAGGAAAATACTTGACTTATCTAATCAACACAAGAATCATGAGTTATGATGTCTGTTTGACTTAGTTCCAGTCTGCTGCTTTACAAATCGACTCACACAAACTCCAATGTATTCAACAAAAATGTCTATAGTAGTCTTGACAAATATTATTCCACACTCTATACTTCGAAATATGAAGTATTTATACAACAGTTTACTACAAAATATCTGACAGATATGTAGGAATATCTCTAGGCAAAATTAAATATTATTACATCAAAAGAGGGACAACTACCAAAAAAACTGACAATCTGTCCTTTTATTAAGAAAAAATAGAACTAATTATTTTATCTAACTGATTTGTTGTCTTGCTAGGAATGATTGCTGGAACTTGGAAAAATATCTTTGGAATATAACTTGTTATACACTCCTCATCCTGTACTTTATACTCTGATTCTCTTTATGTTGTTTTCTTACTGCTTGACTGCTATAAAATGAGGAATAACCCGCAGTAACAATTGTTTTGACTGATACTCTTTGACTCTGATCATTTACCTGATACACTTTCAATTTGATTTTTACCTTTAGGTAACAGTAATGTTCTACCTTTCATGTAATTTTCTACTCTGTTTGCAAACCTCTGTATCAAATCAGTGAATTCCTGCCATTGTTCTGCACTGGGAATTGTCATGCTCTTCAATTTCCTGTAGCTCTCATCTGCCTCTGTGTACTTTGTAAACTTGGGCTTGACAATGAAAATGTGTTTAATCTCATTTTGTAGAAAAAACAAGTTCTCAAAATACTCCAAAATAACTTTTCCAGTTGGGGACCCTTGTGGTAAAGGTTTGCTGACTTGCTCTTTGGCATGAGCCCTGATTTTCTTATCATAATCCTTCTGCACCATTAATTTTTCATTTAAGATATGAATGTCTGGAAGGCCTACTTGTGTTAGTATAGTGTATTTGGCCAAAAACCTTGTGATTGACAAATTCATGTCTTTACATCTTTCCTCCAAATTACTCATTATATTCCTTTTGTTTAGGACTTTCTTGATTTGTAGTATGCTTTCGGTCCTATCTTGAATTTTCAGCCCTTCAAGCTCTTCTCTGTTTTTGCTGTTTAAAAATGTAATAAGTTTCAAGGCTTGAGAATATTTGTCAGCCAGCTCGTCTTTGGTTTTCTGAATTTCTACTTGGGCTGCCTTGAGTAGATCTCTCTGCTCATAAGTGATTTGGATTGAAGGCCACTGCAAATTTTTGCCTTGAATTATATTGTTCCAAAGATAATTCTTGATGTATGATACCTGTTCACTGAGATTGACCTGTTGCTGAAAAATATTTAACTGCTCTTGAAGTCTGTTGGCTCTTTGTTCATGTCCCTTGGAAGTAATCAATGTATTTTTATTTGATGTTTCCAGAGTTTGAATGGTGCTTTTCAAGTTGATTATCTAATTATTCTTTAGGGACATCTCTTCCATGGCTTTTACTATGTCAACTATTTCACCTGTTTGATTTACTTGTGATGTAGATGATGAAGTGGAAGAAATATCCTTAGATGTAATTGACACTGCAGTTGCCAATACTCCTTCTGGTGCAAAATTTTCTACCAATGTGGAAGGGACAACAACAGTCACCATTGGAATGACTGTAGGAATGGAGGTTTCCTGTGCTTTTTTCAATGTTTCATTTTTCTTCATTAGAGTTTCTATCTGATTTTCCATCTCTTTGATCTTAGTTGTCATCTTTAAAACTAGTTGCATAGTTTCATCCTTTTCTATTTTCTCCTGAAGAATTTCTTTAGCCTGTGGGTGCTCACTCTGTGGCAGTTTAAGTTGCTTTCTCAAGGCAGCAATATCTTCATTCTTCTACCTTATCAATGTCTTAGCAACTTCAATATTGGAGGGATCCACTCCAGTTTCTATCACCAAATCTTCTAAGGACTTGATCCTCAAATCCTTAGCATGTAGAGATGCTTTATCTAATTTCATTTGAGTTTGTAAATTAGATGCAGTCTTTTGAAGCATGGTAGCACTCATGGTTTTGTTAACTACCTTTGAATACGACATTTCTGAAGCACTTCTATGAAACTCTATTTGATCAAGTTCATGTATGGTATCTGCATCTACTTCAAGCTCTGTTTTCCTGTAATCTGCAGCTGACATTGGGTCTGTAACCATTGGCTACAGAAAAGATATCATCATTTTGTTTGTTGAATAAACAAAAGCTGTCACTAGTCTGTCTTTGTCTCATGGTTTTTCTTTAAGGAGTTTAGAATAAACCTCATTCTTAATTTCATTATTTTTTTCTATAATCTGCTTGAAATTTTTCTGGATGTCAGAATCCATTTCTTCTGCTGCTCTAGAAGAGGAGGGAACTTCTGTATTTACCTGTGTTTCAACCATTTCTTTGCCTTTTCCCTGTGATAGAACCTGCTCTTTCTGAATTTCTTTAAGTGTCGCATTGAAAATTAAGGTGGCTTCATCATTTGTTTGCTGACCATTATTGTCATCTATATCAATGACCCCTTCTTTTTCTTCTACATAAATCATTTTGTGAAAGGCATTTGCTTGACTTTTGTTGGGACCGGACCCAAGGCTCTATGACTGATCAGTTGAAAGTGTGAATGTCTACATTAATCCCTAAAAATCACTACATTACCATTCATGCATTCATCCCCTTGAAAAATCCTAAGTAAAACACCATTTTTACTTAAAGGCATTATAATTCCCATTTTATTAATTTCCTACATCATTTGAAAGCAATAAACCCTCAAAATAACATTATATTATAAGTTAACTGATAAGATCAATTGCAAATTATCTTATAAAATTCACTTTACTTGTTAAGATTATGTGTTTTGAGTATACCATCTCCTATTTTCATATTAACTCTAATTTATATATTAAATCCCTATATAATAACCTTTTCCTATTAAATAACTCCTTTCTATATAATAAACCCAAAAAGCCCACTTATTTTAACTTAAGCCAAAGTTATTTATTCCCACATGTTTTAATAAAAACCCCCCTTATAACCCCTTTGGCTAAGTTTATATATATATAAATATCCCACCCCCTATGGTAAATTAAGTCAACCCGATTTAATTCACCATATAATAAAAATATATATATATATATTAAAAAACCTTTAAACATATGTTATATACGTTTTAAGAAAAAAAATCCCCGAAGTTTCATTTAAACCAAACTTCAACAAAAATGAACCCATTTCATGTATATTTCCCTTCTCCGACTCCTTAACCTGAGGTTAAATCTATAACCGAACCCCTTCCCCACAATGTATATTCCATTATATTAGTCCCTAACCTTGGTTAAAACACTGAATAACCTTCCTGATCACCTTTTCCATTTGAAAAGTCACGTTTTATAGCTAAAATGCATCATAAAGATTTTTCCCATCAGATTTATTTTCGACCTTCCGATCCCCAAACCCTGTTTGATCCAACAGTTGGAAATCAACGCGCCAGTTCAATGCATTTTTTCCCTCTCCCCATCGTGCTAGTTTTCAACCGTCCGATCTCCTTTTTATTCCTAAGATCTATGGCCCAAGTTGAACCCGATAACCGATCTTCCCTCGCACCTTCCCTTTTAATCTCGATCGTTCGCTTCCCAAAGTCAGATCCAATGGCAATAAAGCATTTTCGCGCTCATAAAGTAATCGATGGATATTTTAGAAAAGTCGCGGGAAATGGGTGGTTTTTCCAAACCACCTCGCATCGACGTGTCGCAATCTTATTGTATCGCGTTCGAAAAGCGTATTACCGCATACCACCGTTGAGCCACACGAATACCACCGCCGGTATTTCGAAACCACTCCCGCTTAACCTTGATTTAATGTAAGTTAACTATGGTTTCCACTATGGTTTAATACATTAAAATTATAGTTTTCCATTGAATCCTTCACCTTTTTACACTTTAAACTGTGAATCATTTGCAGAGCCTTTTTCCCTCGAAATTGCACCATTTAACCTTTGAAAGCCTGTGCAGAGCCATTTTCACTAATTTTAAACCTTCGAGCACCATTTTCTAGCCAAATTACCCTGCAATTCAACCAAGAAGTGCTACATTACCCTCTGAAAGACCAACTTTGCAGAATTGAAGACTGAAAGCGACTGTGAAACGTCTTCAACCACGATTATACCTATTTCAAGGTATTTTTCGTCAAAACTTATCCACTAAACTTCAATTTATAAAGGAAAAACACCAAATTATCTGTTATTCTTTGAAAATATCCTAAATTGCCCTTATATAAATTGTAAAAACATCCATAGTACAGGGGAAACTCTATCAAATTTTCCCCAAAATCTCTAATTGCCATTTTTTGCAACTTTTATCCATACCTTAGTCATTTCCACTACTGGAATTGATCTTAACCTACTTTTTGAGCATTAAAACCTTCTTTCAATCCAAAACCCTGCTCAGAACCATATTTTATCAAAGAAATTCTCCAAGAATCCCTTGTTTCCAACAAAAAATCTTAGCAAACAGTCTAAGCTTGCTCTGCTCAATAAAAAATGACAAAGAAACAAGTAACCCCTAAAGCAGGAGGTCCAAAGCCTCAAAATAAACCCTCTGCTAAAGCTCCTCAGCCTGAATCTTCCAAAATTGATAAACCTACCCCTATACTCACTGCAGATTCAACAGAATTTGTCAGGCCTATTCAACCTCCTATTATCTCACAAGAAAATAGACTTTTGGTTGACCTTGACTCCAGAGTAATGGACCCTTCATTAGAGTTTAATTTGCTTGACGGTGGAGAAAGATGACAAATATATACTGGTCTGGGATTCCAATTTGCCAAAATATATTGTTCCTCAAACTCATCCATCCCTTGATTTTGTCAGAATGTGTCAATCCTTTTATCTTCCAGACCAAAGATGAATTATGAATAAAGACAGAGAGGTCTTGTTTTACATCAATGAAGAATCTATAAACTCTATGCTACAACTGAACCTTGATCCCAATTCTACTTCATTATCCATAGAAGAGTTAACTCAGAATTACCTAGAGCTTGATTTTACTTCTAAGTTCAAAGTCCTCCAGACTTTTTGTCCCAAGAAAGTTGATATCCCCAAGCTTAATCCTCCATTTGATACCTTTGATTTCCCAGATGAAACCAGGCAAATTGTCTCAATGCTATCATTCATATTAGGATACACCAGTGATGAATTCACAGATGTGGCTATCTTAGGTTTTTTGTCAACTCTGAGTCCTGGCCAGTCCCCTTCCATAGTGTACAATTTTGCTAAATTCATTTCAAAAAACATGCATTATCAATTATCCAGATTGTCAGAGGAAGGAGTCTTTAGATACACATCATATCTACTTCACCTCTTTTTATATTATCAAGAAGATAAGTTTCCCATTGAATTTCAGAAAGTGGATCCAGAAGGAAATATTCTTTCAGTTGTGTTTTGGTCATCAATTCTAAGAAAATGGAACAGAGAATATAGCTTTGCAGATTTCAATGACCTGTTTTTAGTGCTTGCTATGAATCTATTGAACAAATAGCAGACCCCTAGAATCAATGAAGAGAAAAAGAGAATTCTACAGCTATCTGAAAGCTATAAAACAGGGAACTGTTATTTATACAAAAGTTACACATAAATCAGAGTATATGGTGCACTCCTGGCACCATATAAAATACCAAGATTTGTTACAACAAGGATATTTGCCTTGGAGTATTTGAGGCAGCTATTAAATTCAGATGAAATCAATTTCATAGCTTCCAGGAAAAAGACTCAGTTTAAGCTGAAAAATCAAATTGGGCCATTTATTGTAAATAACAGAGAAGCAGCCAATGAAATCAATGTCAAGTTGAAAGAGTATAAATTCCCATATAGTTTCATGTGGAATTATGATCCACAAGGTATTTTAAGCACAATGACAGTGAAATGCAAGTTGCATGTCTTCTTGCATGATTCCAAGCCCCATATTGAAAAGTATGCCAGCAAACTTGAATGGGAGCCCAACACTCTATTTGATGATGATTCACAGGAATGTAGGGAAACAGTGGAAAAGGTAAGCAAGTTGATCAAACATAGGTATTGATAGTGAATAAAGAATCTGACATTCTTCATAAGAGAAACAGAAAAGAAGATAGTTTCACTGTTGAAACTATTCAAGACAAAAGATTCAGAATTCCTTATAATAAGAAAAGCAAATTGACCATTGAAAAAAGGGACAAAGCCATCAATATTGAAGATAATAATGATCATGAGACTGATGATGAAGCTACAAGGATAGTAACTGAAACTCTCAAAGAGCTTCAAAATGTTCAAATTGGAGCCCAACAGAAAGATACAGTTATGGTGGATACACAATCTAAAGTTGATAAGCCATATTCTTCTAAAGAACCTGACAATACAGAGTCAAACATTCAAATCAGGTTCAGGAAAATAAAAGAAAAGAATGAAGAAATAAAAAATGAAGAATATTCCAAATTCCTCAAAGAAAAGACTGGGAATAAGGATAGGCTCCTTTCAACTTTTGACTATTCCTCTAATAAATTGGCGATGTCATTTCTCAAGCCTACAGTGGCTAATCCTAAATCTATTGCAGAATATTCAAAAACAGATCTTGAGATTGATGCAGATGCTGTCCATGAATTGGACCAAATATAATTTCATAGAAGCAACACAAAGATGCTATTTTCTAAGATAGTCAATAAGACTATGAATTCTATCAGGCTTGAAAAAACATTGATTAATCTTCAAACTCAAATGAAATTGGATAAAGCCTCACTTTATGCCAACAATTTGAAGATCAAAGCATTAGAAGACTTGGTGATTGAAGCAGGAGCTGATCCTGCTAACATGGAAGTTGCAAAGGCTTTAATTAAACAGAAAAATGAAGACATATCTGCCCTCAGAAAATAGCTAAAATTGCCTCAAATTGAAAATTCTCAGGCAAAAGAAATTCTTCAGCAGAAAATAGAGAATGATGAATTGAAACAGATTGTTCTTAAAATGACAGGTTAGATAAAAGAAATGGAAAGCCAAATAGAAGCTTTCATGCAAGAGAATTAAAAACTAAAGAAATCTCAATAGGTTTTCATTCCTACAGTGATCCCAACTGTAAGCACAGTTGTTCCATCCACATTAGTAGAACACTTGGTGCTACAAGGAGTACTGGCAACTGCAGTGCCAATAACTTCTCATGAAATCTCTGCCTCATCTTCCTCAACTTCACAGGTAAACACAATACAAGATAAAGCTTCCATAACCAGAGCCATGGAAGACATGTCCATTAAAGAGAAAGAAATACTTAGTTTGAAAGGCACTATTAAAAATCTAGAAACTTCCAGAAGAGATGCCTTGATTACTTCCAAAGGGCATGAACAAAGGGAAGATAGGTTGCAAGAACAGGTGAGAATTCTTCAAGCACAGGTGAACCTTACAGATCAGATTGCATATATAAAAAATCATTTATGGACAAAAATCATTGAATGCATTCACTCTCAATGGCCTTCAATTCAAATAATCTATGAGCAGAAAGAGTTACTACAGGCTGCTAATGTAGAAATTGACAAAACCAAGAAAGAGATTGAAAATAAGCCAGCTCAAGCAGTTCAGCTCATAGAATTTTTGAACAACAAAAACAGGGAAGAGTTAGAAGAGTTGAAAATTACTGACAGGACAGAGGCCATCCTTCAAATTAAGAAATTCCTGAATAAGAGGAACATAATGAATAACTTGGAAGACAGGTGTAAAGACATGAATTTGGCCATCTCAAGATTTTGGGTCAAATACAAAGTATTATCAGAAGCAGGTTTGCCATACATTCATGCGTTAAATGAAAAATTGATGCCAGAGAAAGATTATGATCAGAAAATCAGAATTCATGCAAAAGAGCAAGCTAAACAACCACTACCACAAGGATCACCAAGTGGCAAAGTACTTGTTCAGTATTTTGAAAATCTATTCTTTTTGGAAAATTAGATCAAGCATATGTTCACTGTAAAGCCTAACTTTGCCAAATATACAAAAGCTGATGAAAGTTACAGGAAATTGAAGAATATGAAAATCCCCACTGCTGAACAATAGCAAGAATTCACAGATCTGCTGTGAATTTGACAGATAAAGGACAGGAAAATTACTTGGAAATTCATATTTTACTTTTACCTTATGGTGAAAAATTCAGTGTCAAAATGTAACAGGGTAAAGTGTATCAGTTAAATCAAATAGTTACTGTTGGTCATTTTTTTATTACAGTAGTGAAACAGTCATAAGAAGAGATAAAGAGTATCAGATCAGAAGATAAAAAAGGAAGAGTATTCCACAAGCTACCATCCACGTGAAGATGTATCTATTGCCAAAAAATACTCACAGCACATCGAAAATTAGTTTAGATAAGATAAAACTGTTCTATTTTTCCTTGTAAAAGAGGACAGCTTGCAAACTGCTTTGCTGTTGTCCCTCTTCTTATGCTCTTTTTCCTATTTTTCTTTAAAACATTATCTCAATTTCTGAAATATTTTGTAAACAATTTTTGTGCATAAATACTTCATAATTCGAAATATTCAGTGTGGAATAAAATTTCTCAAGACAATTATAGTCATTTTGTTGGACATATTGAAGTTGGTGTGAGTCAATTAGAGAAACAACAGTCTGGAAACAAGTTTAGAGACATCATAACTAAGGATTCTCATGGTGACAAGATAAGTCTCATAATTTTTCCTGTTTTCAGTTTTATTCTAAAAAGTTTACAAACATTCATTTGATGTGTTTCTATTATGTAATGATCAACTAAGGAGAAATTAAACAGAATTAGTGATAATAATCTCTCTGTTTTAAACTAGTTGGCATTTTGATGTTTTATGCTTGATAACCGGATCATATAATTCTTAATTGCTCTAGGTCCAAGTTTGATCCTCTCCTTCAAATCCTCTTATCTGTAACTTAAGGATTCTTAAGTGCCCTTTTGTTCAGATTTCACCCATTCCATCCTCAAAACCTATTCAAAGCCTTAGAAGGTCATCTATCCTGCCCTTAGTACATTTGCATCTTTAAGTCTTATTTCCTATCCCTGCTTGCCTAGAGAGTCGAATCCATTGCCCAATGTTCTGGTAGATCCCTCTGGTTCACCTTGAAATATTTTTTATTCCTACCACATTTCAAAAATCAATCCTATTGCTCACTTATAGCTACCCTAAAATCCTTTACCAAAACAAAGCTAAATCTTTAGGAGAGATCCCTCTCTAGAGCTTAGGAAGGCTAGATCCTGAATTCCCAAAGCGGTTCTTAGCTACCCCTGGTGTTCTTAACTACAAAAATCCCCATCCCACAACCTGAGAATTACTAGGGTGATAACATACCTGAGAATCAGCTAGCTACTTTTGCCAGTAGTTGTAAAATTCCTTTTTCACCATTGCAAAAATACACTGTTGAGATTAAATATAGGCCTATTGTTCCTGACAATGTAAAATATTGGCAAATTTTTTCAGAGGATCAACAAATTTATCACTTTTTGAATAAGGAACATGAATTTCAAAACTGTCAAATCGATAATGAATGTAACATAGATCCACCTTGTGATATATATTTAAATTTCTGTCAAATAGATGATTTAGATAATTTAGATGTACATAAGTTTGAAAAGCCTACTATTTTTACTCAAAGTGACATTGATGAAATGGAAAAAATAGAAATAGAGGAATTAATTGAAGATGAAATAGATTTGATTGATTTAAAGAATAAAATTTTACCTAGAGGGTTAACTCCTATAGAAGATTTATTTGACTCTAATGATGTGCCCATAAGGCCAAAAATGGAGCCAGTTAAGTCTGGCATAGAAGAGTATAACTTAGGGACAGATGATAAACCAAGAATAATCAAACTATCCAAATCCTTACCATCATATGAAAGGGAGAAATTAGACTATGCATAGAATTTAGGAATCTTAATAAAGCATCCTTGAAAGATAACTACCCCTTGCCAAAAATGGACCATATTTTATAGAGGGTAGCAGGTTCTTCCAGAATTTCTTTATTAGATGGTTTCTCTAGTTACAATCAGATTCTAGTTCACAAAGATGACCAAACCAAAACTGTTTTTACAACTCCATGGGGCACTTTCATGTATGTGAAAATTCCTTTTGGGTTAAAAAATGCAGGAGCTACATTTCAAAGGGCCATGGATATTGCCTTTGCCAAGGAGATCCATGAGTTTTTAGTCATTTATTTGGATTATATTACTGTGTTTTCTAAAAAAAATAATGATCACTTGGATCATCTGAGACAGGTTTTTATTAAATGCAGAAAATATGGTATTTATCTTAATCCAAAAAAGTCTATTTTTGGGCTAGAAGAAGGCAAATTGCTAGGTCATATCATTTCAAAAGAAGGCATTAGAATAGACCCTGCAAGAATTGAAACAATTCTAAACATTCAACCACCAAGGAACATTAAATAACTCCAAGCATTCTTGGGAAAGATCAACTTTCTAAGAAGATTCATATCAAATCTGGCGGAAATTATAAAAGATCTTAATAACATGCTTAAAAAGGACTCCTCAATTAAATGGACAATAAAGGCCAAACAATCCTTTGAATCTATCAAACAGGCCCTAACTAAGGCACCATTCCTTATCAATCTAGATTACACAAAAGATTTTATAATCTTTTCCTTTGCATCCGAACACACCATAGCTGCAGTTCTTCTGAAAAAAAACAATCAAGGCTTTGAACAGCCCATTGCATTTTTTAGTAAATCTCTCAGAGATGCACCACTAAAATACAACATAATAGAAAAACGAGCTTTGGCTCTGGTTAAAGCTATAAAATATTTCAGAGTGTATATACTTCATTCACATATAATTTCATATGTCCCTAATGCAGAAGTTAAAGACATTTTGACTCAAGATGGACCAGACAGCAAGAGAGGAAAGTGGATAGCCACAATCCTTGAATATGATCTGGAAATTAAACCAACTGAAGTCATCAAAGAACAAGGTTTAGCCAGACTGATGGCTGAATCTAATTGCAATGCCTTAGATATTAATTTCATTGCACAAGTAGATGAATAGGAGGATATGGCAACTCCATCGATCAATGAGGCCTATCAAAACTCACCCTGGTACTCTGATATAATCTTTGTACTTACAAACTTACAAGCTCCTCCTGGACTGACTAAAACCAAGGCAAGATTTATCAAGCAAAAAGCAATGAGATTCTGTATCTTAAATAATGCACTGTATTGGAGAGAAAGTACTAGAATTTTACTTAATTGTTTATTGAAAACTGAGGCTGACAAGATCCTTGAAGAATTTCATGTAGGTGACTGTGGTGGCCATCTATACTGGAAGTGCACAGCTGATAAAATACTCAGAGCTGGTTTTTACTGGCCATCTTTATTTTCAGATGTTAAAAAGTTTGTTACCTCTTGCCATCAATGCCAGATCTTCGAAGGTAAAAATAAACTGTTACCATTACCTCTAAAACCAATATCCACTGAAAAACCATTTCAACTATGGGGGTTAGACTTCATAGGTGAAACTCATCCTCCCTCTTTAGGTCAACACAAATGGATTCTAACTGCTACTGATTACTTTACTAAGTGGATTGAAGTAACTCCCACTAGGCAAGCTACAGACTCAGTTATTATCTCATTCATAGAAAGTAATATTTTGTCTAGATTTGGATGCCCACACAAAATTATCACAGACAATGCTACTGCTTTCAAATCTAAAAAGATGATTGCTTTCTTCCATAAATACCATATCACCTTAGGTCATTCCACAGCATACTACCCCCAAGGTAATGGTCTGGCCGAATCCTCAAATAAAATTTTAGTCAACATCATCAAAAAAATACTCCAAGATAATAAAAAGACATGGAACAAGAAGCTGATCTATGCCCTTTGGGCTGACAGGCTTACTACAAAAAATTCCATAGGAACTTCACCATATCAAATTGTTTATGGTACAGATGTAGTTTTTCTTTCTTCCTTGGGTGTCCCAGTCATGAAGATCATCCAGGAATCACAGGTAGAAACTAATGACATTCAAAGAAGAATCAATGAAACCATACACCTTCAACAAACCAGAGATGAAATTTATGAAAAGTCACAAGTTTTACAGGACAAAATCAAAAATATTTTTGATAAGAGAGTTAAGGAAGATGAATTTTTCATAGGAGATCAAGTTTTAAGATGGGATGCAAGAAGAGAGGATAAGGGTAAACATGGGAAGTTTGAATTTCTGTGGCAAGGACCCTATGTCATATATGGTTACAGAGGAAACAATTCCTTTTTTATCAGGAATTTGGATGGTACAGAGCTTCAAGAAGTACCAGTAAATGGAAGGATGTTGAAACATTATTATCCCTCACAAGACACTTAACAGTTAGATTTATTTACTTCATCATTGTAAATATTCATAGTCAGAATGTAGATTGGATTGGATATATTATCTACAAAGTTGAAGCCTGAAGAGAAGGCCCTGAGCTTTGCAGTATAAGATATCATAAATATGATTGTTGCAGAAAATAGAAGACATTTACAGGATCACCAAGCCCAATGGATAAGGTTACTGATCTCAGAGTTCTTGGCATTCCACAAGGAAAATCCATCCCCAAGTGAAGCTGATGTTAGCAACCTATGATATAGGGGTCATAATTTTGACTTGACTATTGATAATCTTGTAAATATGTACATACTTTGCCTTCTACAAGTTGTATTCACATATTTTGTAAAAAAATCAAAAAAATTGAAAAGTCAAAAAGAGGGTAAAAAGTCCTAAAAGAATAATCAAAGGACTTAGAAAAAATAAAAGACCCCAAAAGAAAATGAATAAAACATGAAAGTGAGCAAGCATAAATGCCACTACCTTTTACTTTTTTACTGTGGCAGAGTGTCAATAAATGCCATAGTCCATGATGAGTTAAACAATTTAATCTTAACTTGTCATTGTTTCAATTTCACTTGTTATAGATAGAGAATAATGAGTTGTCATACTGCTTAATCATGACAATTAAGTAGTTAGGTAGAGAAACAAAATGAATCCAACAGTTTAAACTAGATTCATGGATGAAATAAGTGTAGAATAAGATAGTTTTACTTGCTTTCAGAAAAAATAATGCTGTGAAGGTTGCTAGCCTAAATGCACCTTACTACAAAAGAAGAAAAAAAGTTAGCATGGTAAGCTGGGTAGGTAGAAGAAGGTGAAAATATCCAATGTAAATGTCATTCATCATGGGCTTCAAAATAACAAACTTCCCCTTCCCATAGTCATGAAACATTCTAAACTATCAGTTAGAAAGGCTCAAGGCATTTCCTTGACTTTTGTTGGGACCAGACCCAAGGCTCTATGACTGATCAGTTGAAAGTGTGAATGTCTACATTGATCCCTAAAAATCACTACATTACCATTCATGCATTCATCCCCTTGAAAAATCCTAAGTAAAATAGGGTCCCCCCTGTTTCTTTAAGGTTTGAATACTTTTCGATGATTAATTTTGGCTTATATATTCAAATTGGTTTAATTTTGTTCTTTGAAATTAAGAATTTGCAGGTTGGATTACTAAAAAATACCTTGAACAGGTATGGTTGCGGTCGAACAGGGTTTCCAGGTTTATACCAGTCTTCAAACTGGTAGCATTTGCTTGGTAGAAGGCGCGAAGAGTATTCGACGGTGAATTTCAGAGGGGAAATGGCTTTAGAATGACAAAATGGTTCGCAAAAGGCTCTATAATGGTGTTTGTGAGTGATTTCTCAAAGGATGAAGGCACAAAGGTATGCAAATAATAAAAACTAAGGTTAAAATCTTGAGTTTTATCAATATGCAGAGTATTAATTATAGGTCAAGCTCAAATGGTGGGAGTGGTTTTTGCATTGAAGGTGAAACCATTAGTGGTTATCGCATTGCTCCTGGGCGATAAACTGTTTTTCACTTTTGGAATGCGATCCAGTAGAAACGAGACACGTAGCGGATGGTGGTTTCATGAAATAGCTTTTATCACATTATTTTTTACAAATTTTGCCCAATCACTTTTGTTAGCACTCGAATCTACCTTAGGCTGAAATAAGGTAAAACTCAAGGCAACATCAAACCACGCTCAGCCTCGTAGCTAGCCCTACGATGACAGGAGAGGGCTCTCTCCGGGTCTATCTCGGCAAAAGGTCTTCAAAGGAGCTGAGATGACTTATAGTAGATACTGATTTTAGGCTAGTAAATAGATAGGAAGGTTTTGATTTAAATTTTTTGGGTTTTTGTTGAAAAAATGGGAAAAACCATTTTGGGCTCGGGGATGATGCCAGATCTTTGCAGAATTCGAGTTGGGGCAAGGTAGGCAGTATTATTGATGCTTTTTGATTATGTGTATGGATGGATCAGAATGACAAGGAGCTGAAGAGGGCAAGGGAGAACAAGGATCCTCTCCAAACTGGCGAAAACATATAAATCTAAACAAATTTAAAGGCAGAGCACTGGAATCAATGGATTCTACCTCATTTACTCATTCATTTAGTTTCATAAGCAAAAGAAGGGAATGGCATACATTAAACATTTAAAGAACTTACAAATAACTGAGAGAACACACCATCAAAACTGAAAACCACAAGAATCCCAACAGGTGCTGCAAAACCTCTGATCTTTCCTTAGCCAAAATGTAGAAAATATGTACAATAGTGTGCCAAACTTTTCCCAAGAGTCCAACCTGTCCAACCTTTGAAAATACATCATATAGACCATCCTAACCCCTTCCCATAACTCTAGGGGTCAAATTCCTCCTTCTAGGAGCAGTTTCAACCAATTCTAAACAAGGAGCTAAAAACTAGGCAGCCAAACAACTTGCCTCTAAAAGGAAGGAAACTGATTCATTCACTTGATTTTCACTTTTTTGTGATTGAATCATCTAGAATAGGTAAAAGTGAGTAAAAATTACATTAAAACCACAAAATTACATCAAGATAACTCAAAAATTACATCCACAATCAAAACTAGTCCAACTGGCCGAAATTCTGAGCTGGAAGATAAAAAATTAGCCAATTTTCTCTATGCGCCGCGCGCTTGAGCTCTATGCGTCGCGCGCCTTTCAGCCTGTTTTTGGGGCACTTCCCGGCATCAAAATCAAGCTCATGATATCTTTTTAGAAATCCCTAGATGTCTGCTATCCAACCCAAGTGGAATTTCTCAATTCGGAGCTCATTTGCCCCTCCAAAACTTCATTCTCCCACAAGTACTTCCTGCTGGTGCAAAAGGTGGCAGAAAGGTGATTTTCATGGTGTTTTTGGCCCTTTTGATCATCCAGAACTTGATGAAATGCTTCGGCCATTTCTGAGCATGCATAACTTACCATGAAAAATCCAAAAATACAAATTTTTCCTCCAGAAAGTGTCCCAATCATAAGCGCGCGTTGTGACGCTCTACGCGTTGGGCGGAAAAACCTGTTTTGAGACCAAAATTTTCAAAAATGACAAAAAATTCTCCAAATTTTCTGAAATTCGGAGTGAAGGTCCAAAATCATGCCTCATGCTCAGCCAAGTAAGCCTCGGCCAAGATTCTAAGCGGATCAGGTCTTTTTCGCCGTTTCAGTGCTTTGCTCAACCTTGCCTTTAGGATCTTCATTTTAGCTTTGCAACGTGATTACAGGCCCAATAATGATTTTTCATGTGATGGAGCATGTCTTTGTCTCTATTGGCCTTCGCCAAAAACTTCTCCAGATGAATGTTAACATGTGTGAGGCAGGTCTCTCGATCAGCCGGTGTCATGTCACCTAGTCTCTTCCAGGCCAATGCACGGTCTTCCCGGATTTGCCGCAACTCTATGAGTGTGTGTTGATGACGAAGGCGAGACCCCTTCCACACCATGTGGAGATAGTACTCGCTCTGCTGATGAAGTTAACGAGACCCCTTCCACCCCGGGTAGAAATAGTACTCGTCGTGATGCTGCAAACAAGGCTCTGGCGCCTCTCTGATATGTAACGACCACTTTTATGAGATCTCCTTGACATATTTAGCTCTGCGGTTGATGAATCGCTGTTCTGCTCATACCCCTGCTCATAAACTGAATCTGTCTCTGACATGGCGCTGAAATCAAGATGTTTGAAAAATATATGCTGATATAGGTATGGTGAAAACAAGAGTTTCAGTGTATGCTCTAATCCCAAATGTGTCACATGTGTATCAAGGTGCTATAGGAAAACCACAATGATAAAGGTACTTTCAAATGAGTTTGAATGGAAAAAAGCCACTGCTTGACTACATGGGGATTTGAAAAGTGAGTAGGAAGGAGTGTAATGCTGGCAGAAATAGTTATTAGGAACAAAAGTGAAAATAGCCCTTGCAGTGACAATTAGACTTTGTCAATGGAGGATGTGGGATAGTGAATATGGGACTGTGTTATAACATAAATGATAAATAGTGAGACAATGATATGGTAATAGCAATGACAGCGATGATGGAATAGAAAAGAGAGCGTGAGGCTATGGTAAATAATAAACAGTGACACTAATGACAATAGATGGCATGAGTATATATGTCAATAACAAAAGATTTGAAACCCAACAATATCACCATCATTTGTTTCAAAACCCTATGGAGCGAATTTGACAATGAATATAGGGTTTAATGTTCACTATATCAAACACTTTTTTTTTCCTCATTTGCAACACCATAAAATGTTCATGAATCACTGAGCAAGCATGAATAACTTACTTGCAGGCAAATGAGGCAATTTGATGCGAATTTGGGTGATGAAATGTTGTTTTCTGGCCTCAGGGCTCTATGCGCTGCGCGCATGCCCAATGCGCTGCGCGCTCTGTGTGCATCGCGTGCATGCAAAAATACACTGGCTATTGATGCTCAGTGTGCCGCGCGCTCCCTATGTGCCACACGGCACTTGTATGCGCCGCGCGCACTGCAAACTCACTTCCACGGCTTCAAAACAAGATTTTCGCCCTTCAACACTCCAATTTGATCTTTGCTCTGATGAATTGTGAATATAACTTGTTTCCAATGGTTTATAGCTTGAAAATATCACACAAGGATTTGATTTTGGAAAATTTGAAGAGCTCATGAAATTCTAGCTTGATGGCTCAATGCGCCGCACACTTTGTATGCGCCGCGCGCCACATAAAGGCATTTTTCGGTGAGGCTTCGAGGCCTTCTTGGTGTCAAAATTGGGCCGTGATAGCGTTGAAGTTGAAAGCTCATGGAGTATACCTCCAAACCAAGTGGAATTTTGTAATTTGGAGTTCATTTACCCTGTAAAAGATCAAATCGCCCAACACTACTTCCTGCAGGTGCATCAATTCTCCTGAGGCAATGGTATTCTTGACATTTCTCCAAAACCATTACACCTGTGTAAAAAGTGAAGGAAATTTTTCTTCCTTGGCATGTTTCGTACAAAAACCTCTCTCAATTTTCCAAAATTCATCTTTTATTGCTCTGAAACATCATTTGAATGAAACCTATCCCGATGTGTGAAACAAGGGATTTGTCGAAATGAAGCGAAATGAAGGGGATAAGGGGCTTCTAAATTCTTGGGGAAATTTTTGGAAGTAGGGAGGGATGTTAGGAAGCAGGAGAAAATGGAATCTCAGAGATTGAGTGAGGGGAAGGGGTCAAAAAGGGAAAAACACAGGCCTAGCCTAGAA
This sequence comes from Pinus albicaulis, assembly GCA_034641835.2. Taxonomy (NCBI): domain Eukaryota; kingdom Viridiplantae; phylum Streptophyta; class Pinopsida; order Pinales; family Pinaceae; genus Pinus; species Pinus albicaulis. The sequence goes on along the minus strand of CM076583.1, from coordinate 140,204,518 downwards.
AATTGCCAAGTTGTGGCAAGAAACTAGGGTTTGTGCAAAAATGAGGAATTTGGGGGATATCAGTGATGGGAAGTGTTTAATAAGGTATATTAATGATAGGGGAAGGTGTATGAACATCAGGATACAAGTTTTTCTAATGATTTGACCATCCAAGAGAAATTACCTCCAAAACCCTAGGAGAGGGAAATGGACCTTACCTAGGCACAATTGAAGCATGAACAAGCTGTAAAATGACCCAATGGAACTTGACATGATGATGAAAACCCTTTGAATGATGGTACACTCAGCTGAATGGTGACATGGACTGACATTTGGACAACTTTGAAAAGAGTGAAAACAAACCCTAGACCTAATGCCTAGTGACCAAATTTTGCTTGAAGACTCATTGAAATGACAAAATTTGACCTTGACACCTTAAAATCATTTCGTAAAAGCATGTTTGATCACTGGAGGAAGGCTGCAAAGGCTGACACTAACATTGACTCCAATGGGGATGGTAGCTCCTTGGAGGTTCCAAGAACTATAGATCTTTGGAAAGCAGACAGTGCCTTATCCATTGGGCAATGGAATAAAAAAATCAAAACTGAAATGCATGACTGAAAACTGATGAATTGATGACACAAAATGACTCTTACTCAACTAAAAACTGACTTGATACTTAAACACAACTGACAAACTGAAAAAGATGCTCAAAGTAGAGCTTATTCAATACAACCTACTCTAACAATTCCATTCATCACCTGATCAAGTGAAATGAAACAGCCAATGCAACCATGTAAGCATGTTGGCTGCTATCTTAATTCTCCGCAAGTGCTTGCTTATGAACAACGAGAAATAACTACTGAAAGGCAACTCCCATGGAAACTTTGAACCAAGTGGACTGCTGATAAACTTGCAAAGCATGAATTGACTGGATGACTTCAAGAATACTGCGAAAGGATCTTCATACACATAGCTACTGATTTCCATTAACACATCACTGCTCTGATCCATATAATCTCCATACCTTAATCTTAAAATTTTTCTCACCTCCATGCTGTCTTTCTTTGGTGATTGCAGCAAGCTATCAAAAGGATCCTGAATTTCGTGAATAACCAAACACTGTTGCTGATTACAAACAGAACAAAATTCTCCTTCATCAATCTCCTCATATGACTGCAAACCTTGATGAGGGCTTTGTAATGAAAAATCTGTGAAACAAGAGAATGAAGGCGACCTTTGAATAATATTATCATCAACATTCTTTTCCGGCACATGGTTAGCTAATGAAGGAAAACTTTTACAGCAAACATCATCCAACACACGAGCAATAGGATCATCAAAAACTTGAGAATACTGCTGCACTGTATCCCTTGAAACTGTATGACATCCTACTGGCTGTTCCTCTTTTCCTTGAGATATATTACGAAAATTCTGCCTTATAAACTGAAATGCTTCGAAACAAAAGGGTATAGAATTTTCCTGCATTATCAAATAATGTATTTCATCTTCCACACCTTCATCTGTAATCTGACCTTCAATTTCATTTGGTGGCTTCAAATCTGATGCTACAAGCTGGTCAAGAATTTCATTATCTGTCTCATCCTCAACATTAACACTGAGAGATTGTTGATTTCTTATAGGCTGCTCATTTGAAGATTTACTATGCAATTTACCCTTAAAAAACTGAAATGATTCAAAACAAAATGGTACAGAGTCACCTTGTATCATTTGATCATATGTGCTAGCTTCCGTGTCTTCATCTGCAACTTGAAAATCAATAGCTTTTGAGGGCTGAAAATCTGAATATGAGAAGTCTTGAACAAGGTTTTCATTGCACTCAAGATGGTCCAGATCAAGACTTGTTGACATTTGATTTCTGATTGCATGGTAGTTATCTCTGATGAACTGAAACGAATCAAAACAAAAAGGCAAAGATCCTTCACTTACTTCAAAATCTGCTGCACTTTCCTTGTCATTGTCATCGCTGATATGTATCGGTTGATCACTGTACTCGAGCTGTTGAAAGTGAACTTCCTCCTCGCACAAACTAGCTGCTGATTCGTCTGCAAGATTAGCTTCTATTTGGAGAACATAATCATCATCATATTGATCAAACTGAGGCAAATCATCAGTATACAACACATCATCAAGCATACATGTCATATCAACAACTCTCTCTTCTTCAAGATGATCTATAAAGCAATCACTATGACAACTGGGATAAGGAACAAAATGTTTTGGATCAGCCACTGGTTCTTTTTCAATCAACAAGTCATGGGCTTCAACATTATACTCATTCTTTGTGGTTTTCTTTTGTATCATCTCTTCTACTGCACTTACCAACATGTCAAGCTTTACATCTAGAGATGTCGATTTCTCCAGATTTATGTTTCTCATCTCTTCTTCCTTCAACCTTGCCCTCAGGATCAACAAATGAGCTTCTACATTCACTGCCTTGTTCTGCATTTCGTGAAGTGTTGCAATATTCTTTTCTCTAAGTTGAAACTCCATTTCCAGATCAAAGGCACCCGGGTAGTGCAAGAGAGCAGATCTAGGAGAAGGTCTTATATCAACTGGCATCGAATAATAAACTTGGTTAAATCTGGCAGAAAATTGTTGTACTGTCTCCCCTGGCATTCTTTTGAGCTGATTATACTCTTCTATAATCAACAAAAAATTCTGTCCGATCATCCACCGGTCGAGGAAAACTTCGACGAACTGCTGGAAGTCTGAGATGCTCGCATCAGGCAGGGCTTTAAACCAACTCTTGAATTTGGCTTGCAAAGAAAGAGAAAAAAGACTAATACTAACATCTTCATCATCAACTTCAAAAAGGTCTAGAAAAGTCTCAACATTCTGCACATGTTGCTCAGCGTTGACATTGTTACATTCACCGTCAAATCTTGGTAGATATAGGTCATAATTTGCAGGGAAAGCATGAAGAACAGAAGGTAAAACAAGAGGTTTGTACCGATCTGGAATTTTACAAGGTGTAGGGGTATGTACAAGAGCTGCGGGATCAGTTTTTTTTTCTTTAGGCTCATCACTCTGAAGAGAGTCATCATAATATGTGGGAAAAGTAAGGAGACTAGGATCAAAGGGAAACTCAGCATTTACACTTTTTGAATGGGTCGAGTGAAGATTTTGATCACCTTTCTCATACAACAAATTTTGAAAAACTTTCAGGACAGCTTCAAGACCAGCAAAGAAGTAATTTACAAGAAAGAAGATTAGATCCTGAATACCATTCCACTTTAGATACCTGAACTTTGTGTAAGATCCTTCCATTTTCTCAGAGAAAAAGTCAGTCCTCCAGTGGAGTCTCTACTTTGAATTGGAGTCACCAGGTGAATGATTTCAGCCTTCTTATGTCTGATCATTGTCCACCATCAACCATCAGATCTGATCTTGATACATATACTGGGGGAGTTCACAAATCAAGGAGCACATTCACAAGATAAACCGGAGATCGACTGAAGCAGCTTTTATATACTATGCACTCGCAGAGCAAGAGCAGTTCGAAGGCTACCTGGCGTGACTTCAAACTCCGTCTATAGCAAATGACAGTAATAAGCAAACCATTTTCTTCCCCAGTATGGTCGCCACTATGTTAGCGCTCGAATCTACCTTAGGCTGAAATAAGGTAAAACTCAAGGCAACATCAAACCACGCTCAGCCTCATAGCTAGCCCTACGAGGACAGGAGAGGGCTCTCTCCGGGTCTATCTCGGCAAAAGGTCTTCAAAGGAGCTGAGATGACTTATAGTAGATACTGATTTTAGCTAGTAAATAGATATGAAGGTTTTGATTTAAATTTTTTGGGTTTTTTGTTGAAAAAATGGGAAAAACAATTTTGGGCTCGGGGATGAGGCCAGATCTTTGCAGAATTCGAGTTGGGGCAAGGTAGGCAGTAGTCTTGATGCTTTTTGATTATGTGTATGGATGGATTAGAATGAAAAGGAGCTGAAGAGGGCAAGGGAGAACAAGGATCCTCTCCAAACTGGCGAAAACATATAAAACTAAACAAATTTAAAGGCAGAGCACTGGAATCAATGGATTCTACCTCATTTACTCATTCATTTAGTTTCAGAAGCAAAAGAAGGGAATGGAATACATTAAACATTTAAAGAACTTACAAATAACTGAGAGAACACACCATCAAAACTGAAAACCACAAGAATCCCAACAGGTGCTGCAAAACCTCTGATCTTTCCTTAGCCAAAATGTAGAAAATATGTACAATAGTGTGCCAAACTTTTCCCAAGAGTCCAACCTGTCCAACCTTTGAAAATGATTGAGAAAATACATCATATAGACCATCCTAACCCCTTCCCATGCCTCTAGGGGTCGAATTCCTCCTTCTAGGAGCAGTTTCAACCAATTCTAAAGAAGGAGCTAAAAACTAGGCAGCCAAACAACTTGCCTCTAAAAGGAAGGAAACTGATTCATTCACTTGATTTTCACTTTTTTGTGAGTGAATCATCTAGAATAGGTAAAAGTGAGTCAAAATTACATTACAACCACAAAATTACATCAAGATAACTCAAAAATTACATCCACAATCAAAACTGGTCCAACTGGCGAGCTGGAAGATAAAAAATTAGCCAATTTTCTCTATGCGCCGCGCGCCTGAGCTCTATGTGTCGTGCGCCTTTCAGCCTATTTTTGGGGCACTTACCGGCATCAAAATCAAGATCATGATAGATTTTTTGAAAGCCTTGGATGTCTGCTATCCAACCCAAGTGGAATTTCCCAATTCGGAGCTCATTTTCCCCTCCACAACTTCATTCTCCCACAAGCACTCCCTGCTGGTGCAAAAGGTGGCAGAAAGGTGATTTTCATGGTGTTTTTTGCCCTTTTGATCATCCAGAACTTGATGAAATGCTTCGGCCATTTCTGAGCATGCATAACTTACCATGAAAATTCCAAAAATACAAAGTTTTCCTCCAGAAAGTGTCCCAATCATAAGCGCGCGTCGTGACGCGCTACGCGTTGGGCGGAAAAACCTGTTTTAAGACCAAAATTTTCCAAAATGACAAAAACTTCTCCAAATTTGCTGAAATTCGGAGTGAAGGTCCACAATAATGCCTCATGTTTAGCCAAGGAAGCCTCGACCAAGATTCTAAGCGGATCAGGCCTTTTTCGCCGTTTTAGTGCTTTGCTCAACCTTGCCTTCAGGATCTTCATTTTAGCTTTGCAACGTGATTACGGGCCCAATAATGATTTTTCATGTGACGGAGCATGTCTTTGTCTCTATTGGCCTTCGCCAACAACTTCTCCAGATGAATGTTAACATGCGTGAGGCAGGTCTCTCGATCAGCCGGTGTCATGTCACCTGGTCTCTTCCAGGCCAATGCACGGTCTTCCCAGATTTGCCGCAACTCTATGAGCGTGTGTTGATGACGAAGGCGAGACCCCTTCCACACCATGTGGAGATAGTACTCGCTCTGCTGATGAAGTTAACGAGACCCCTTCCACCCCGGGTAGAGATAGTACTCGTCGTGATGCTGCAAACAAGGTTCTGGCGCCTCTCTGATATGTAACGACCACTTTTATGAGATCTCCTTGACATATTTAGCTCTGCGGTTGATGAATCACTTTCCTTCTCATACCCCTGCTCATAAACTGAATCCGTCTCTGACATGGCGCTGAAATCAAGATGTTTGAAAAATATATGTTGATATAGGTATGGTGAAAACAAGAGTTTCAGTGTATGCTCTAATCCCAAATGTGTCACATGTGTATCAAGGTGCTATAGGAAAACCACAATGATAAAGGTACTGTCAAATGAGTTTGAATGGAAAACAACCACTGCTTGACTACATGGGGATTTGACAAGTGAGTAGGAAGGAGTGTAATGCTGGCGGAAATAGTTATTAGGAACAAAAGTGAAAATAGCCCTTGCAGTGACAATTAGACTTTGTCAATGGAGGATGTGGGATAGTGAATATGGGACTGTGTTATAACAAAAATGATAAGCAGTGAGACAATGATATGGTAATGACAGTGACAGCAATGATGGAATAGCAAAGATACCCTGAGGCTGTGGTGTATAATAATCAGGCAGTGACACTAATGACAATAGATGGCATGGGTATATATGTCAATAACAAAAGATTTGAAACCCAACAATACCACCAACATTTGTTTCAAAACCCTATGGAGCGAATTTGGCAATGAATATAGGGTTTAATGTTCACCATATCAAACATTTGTTTTTTCCTCATTTGAAACACCATAACATGTTCATGAATCAATAAGCAAGCTTGAATAACTTACTTGAAGGCAAAAGAGGCAATTTGATGCGAATTTGGGTGAGGGAATGTTGTTTGCTGGCCTTAGGGCTCTATGCGCCGCGCGCTTTGTATGCGTTGCACGCATGAAAAAATACACTGGCCAGTGATGCCCAGTGCACCGCGCGCTCCCTATGCGCCGCGCGCCACTTGTATGTGCCGCACGCACTGTGAACTCACTTCCACGGCTTCAAAACAAGTTTTTTGCCCTTCAACACTTCAATTCGATCTTTGCTTTGAAGACTTGTGAATATAACTTGTTTCCAGTTGTTTATATAGCTTTGAAAATATCACACAAGGATTTGATTTTTAAAATTTGAAGAGTTTGGGTGAATTTCTAGCTTGATGGCTCAATGCGCCGCGCGCTCTTTGTATGCGCCGCGCGCTACATAGTGCATTTTTCAGGAGGCTTTTGGAGGCCGTCCCGGTGTCCAAATTGGGCGTGTGATAGCTCGTTGGAAATCTCGTGGAGTCTAATTTCCAACGCAAGTGGAATTTTTTAATTTGTAGTTCATTTACCCTGTCAAAAATCAAATCTCCCAACACTACTTCCTGCAGGTGCATCAATTCTCCTGAGGCAACGGTATTCTTGAAATTTCTCCAAAACCATTACACCTGTGTAAAAAGTGAAGGATTTTTTTCTTCCTTGGAATGTTGTGTACAAAAACCTCTCTTAGTTTTCCAAAATTCATCTTTTATTTCTCTGAAACATCATTTTAGTGAAACCTATCCCGATGTGTGAAACAAGGGATTTTGTCGAAATGAAGCGAAATGAAGGGGATAAGGGGCTTCTAAATTCTTGGGGAAATTTTGGGAAGTAGGGAGGGATGTTAGGAAGCAGGGGAAAGTGGAATCTTAGAGATGGAGAGAGGGGAAGGGATCCAAAAGGGCAAAACACAGGCCTAGCCTAGAAAATTGCCAAGTTGTGGCAAGAAACTAGGGTTTGTGAAAAAATGAGGAATTTGGGGGATCTCAGTGATGGGAAGTGTTTAATAAGGTACATTAATGATAGGGGAAGGTGTATGAACATCAGGATACAAGTTTTTCTAATGATTTGACCATCTAAGAGAAATTACCTCCAAAACCCTAGGAGAGGGAAATGGACCTTACCTAGGCACAACTGAAGCATGAACAAGGTGTAAAATTACTCTTTGGAACCTGACATGATGATGAAAACCCTCTGAATGATGGTAGACTCAGCTGAATGGTGACATGGACCGACATTTGGACAACTTTGAAAAGAGTGAAAACAAACCCTAGACCTAATGCCTAGTGACCAAATTTTGCTTGAAGACTCATTGAAATGACAAAATTTGACCTTGCCACCTTAAAATCACTTTGTAAGAGCATGTTTGATCACTAGAGGAAGGCTGCAAAGGCTGACACTAACAATTTTTGCTGTGCGATATGAGATCCGCACCGTCGGATCTGACTCTGTGATGCAAATGATCGAGATGCATTGGGAAGTTGCGGGACAAGGGAAAGTGGGACCCGGGTTCAATATCATCCGTTGATTTTGATAGGGATGATCGACGGTTAATAATTAACGCGATGGGAATGGTGGGGCATGAAGGTTGGTTGTCACGTTTAATTAGATTCGTAGGATTAAAGAGATTATGATGATCGGACGGTTGAGATTGAACCCGAGGATGCTGCGAAAATGGAATGGATAATGGGTTTCTAATATATAAATGAGTTTATATATAGAATAGGGCGGGTCTAATAAAGGTTTAACCAAGGTTCAAAATTTATATGAAACATGAGGTTTCACATATTATGAAAGGGAAAAGGCTTAAGGCAAAATAATCTTAGGTTTTTAACCTTGGGTTAAGGGTAATCGGGAAAGGGAATAAAGATGTAATTATTTTTTGTGCGTTGTTTTTAATACACATAATGTAAATAAAATGCGCCTTTTGTATTATTTTAACTTTATTATATAGTTTTAGACAGTGGGGGGGGTCTAATAACCATAGGGGAAAGGGGTATATTTTTATGGGTAGTTTTATGTCAAAGGGGTAATTTCTGGATGTTACTTCAACATGTGATTAATATCTTTGACATAAAAGCATATAATAAGGGTTTTTTTTTTTAGGATATTAAAATAAAAGGGAGTTATATTAATAAGACTAGGATATTTGATAGGGAGTTAACAAAATATGTTAAGTGTTAATATGAAAAAGGGACAATGAATACTCAAAAATCATAAATAAAACTAAGGAAAGTGAAAATTAGAGTAAAGCTTTATTTTCATAACTCATTCACTTTTACTTAGTATATCATGTTTTTTGAAGGTTTTATTCTTTGTAAAATGGAGGAAGTTAATTAAATGGGCTTTTATGTAACATTTAAATAAGAAAAGAGTTCTTACTTATGAAGTAAAATGGTGATGAGTGCATGAAGGGGTAAATGATGAAAATTTCTGGGATTAATATAGAAACTTAACATTTTCAACTAATCAGCCTTTGAGCCTTGGGTCCGGTCCCAACAGAAGTTAAGGAAATGCCTTGAGCCTCTTTGATTGGTAGTCTAGAATATCAAATTGCTATGGGGAGGGGAAATTAGTTATTTATAGCATGGTGAAAGATATTTACAATGATGTTTCCCACCTTGTTTTACCTACCCAGTTATAACTTCTAACATTTTTTCTTCCATTTTGATTAGGTGCATTTGAGCTAGCAACCTTACAACATTTCATTCTTTTTGAAAAGCAGTAAAACTATTCTAATTTTGCACTTATTTCATCCAAGAATCCAGATTAAACTATTGGATTCTTTTATTCTCTACCTAACTATTGAATTGTCATAATTAAACTATATGACAATTCTTTATTCACTATCTATAACATTTGAAATTGAAAGATTACAAGTCAAGATTAAATTGTTCAACTCATCACAAATTATGGAATTTATTGACACTCTGCCATAATCAACTGCAAAAAGTAAAAGTAGTGGCATTTAGACTTGCACACTCTCATGTTTGATTCACCTTTTTTCTTTTGGGGTATATTATTTTTTCTAAGTACTTTGATTTTTCTTTTAGGACTTTTTTTACCCTCTTTTTTATTTTTGATTTTTTTTAATTTTTTTACAAAATATGGGAAGTAACTTGCAGAAGCAAAGTTTGCACATATTTACAAGGCTACCATTAGTCAAAATTATGAATCTTATATTTATAGGTTACTAACATCGTCTTCACTTGGGGATGGAATTTCCTAGTGGAATGTCAAGAACTCTAAGATCAGTAGCCTTCAACTTTAACCTTGGTGATCCTGTAATTGCCTTCTGATTTATGCAACAATTCATACTTATGATATTTTATACTGCAAAGCTTAGGGCCTTCTCTTCATGCTTCAACTCTGTAGATAAAATCTCCAGTCCAATCTACACACTTGCAATTAATATTTACAATGATAAAAGTCAATGAATCTAACTGGTGACTGAATCAGAAGAATAGTAGTGTTTCAACATCCTACCATTCACTGGTCCTTCTTGTAGTTCAGTTCCATCCAAATTCTTGATGAAAAAAGAATTGTTACCTCTATAACCATACATCACATCAGGTCCTTGCCATATCGAGTCAAACTTTCAATGTTTGCCTTTATCCTCTCTCCGTGAATCCCATCTCAAAACTTGATCTCCAATAAAAAAATCATCTTCTTTAACCCTTTTGTCAAAAATCTTTTTGATTTTATCATGTAAAACTGGTGATTTTTCATAAAATTCCTCCCTAGTTTGTTGAAGATGTATGGTTTCATTAATTATTCGTTGAATATCATTTGTTTCCACCTGTGATTCTTGGATAATATTCATGACTGGAACACTTAAGGAAGAGGGGAAAACTGCATCCATTCCATAGCCAATCTGATAAGGTGAAGTTCCAATAGACTTCTTTGTGGTAAGTCTATCAGCCCATAGGGCATAGACTAGCTTTTTATTCCAGGTCTTTTTGTTTTCTTGAAGTAATTTTTTGATGATACTGATTAAGCTTTTGTTTGATGACTCGACTAAACCATTACCCTGGGGATAATATGCACTGGAATGACCTAAGGCAATATGGTATTTATGACAAAAAGAAATCATTTTCTTGGATTTGAATGTAGCTGCATTGTCAGTAATAATCTTATGTGGACATCCAAATCTTGACAAAATATTACTATCTATAAATGAGATTATAACTGAATCAGTGGCTTGCCTAGTAGGAATGGCTTCTATCCACTTGATAAAATAATCTGTAGTAGTTAAAATCCATTTATGTTGGCCTGAGGATGGAGGGTGGATTTCACCAATGAAGTCTAACCCCCATTTTTTAAATGGCTTTTCCGTAGATATAGGCTTAAGAGGTAAGAGAAATAGTTTCTTCTTCCCTTCAAAAATCTGACATTTGTGACAGGAGGTAACAAATTTTTTGACATCAGAAAATAAAGTTGGCCAGTAAAAACCAGCTCTAATTATTTTGTCTGCTTTGCTCTTCCAGTATAGGTGGCCTCCATAGTCACCTGCATGAAATTCCTCGAGAATTTTGTCAGCCTCTAATTTTAATAAAGAATTTAGTAAAATCCCACTATTTTATTTCCAATAAAGTGCATTATTTAGTATACATAACCTCATTGATTTTTGTTTGATGTATCTTGCTTTGGTTTTAGTTAACCCAGGAGGAGCTTGTAAATGTGTGAGTACAAAGATAATATCAGAGGACCATGGTGAGTCTATATAGGCCTCACTGATCAATGGAGTCGCCATCTCCTCTTGGTCATCTATTTGTGCAATGAAATTTATATCTAAAGCATTACAATTAGATTCAGCCATCAACCTTGCTAAACCTTGTTCTTTAATGAGCTTTGTTGGTTTAATTTCCAGATCGTACTCGAGGATAGTGGCAATCCACTTTCCTCTCCTACCATCAGGTCCATCTTGTGTAAGAATATCTTTGACCACTGCATTGAGGACATATGCAATGATGTGGGAATGGATTATGTAAACTCTGAAATCCTTTATGGCTTTAACCAGGGCTAAAGCTTGCTTTTCCATTATATTTTACTTTAGAGGTGCATCTCTGAGGGATTTACTAAAAAAGCAATTGGTTGTTCAAAACCTTCATTGTTTTTCTATAGTAAAACTGCAGCTATGGTATGTTCAGATGCAAAGGAAAATATTATGAAATATTTTGTATAATCTGGCCTAATTAGGACTGGTGCTTTTGTCAAGGCCTGTTTTATGTATTCAAAAGATTGTTTGGCCTTTGCAATCCACTTTATTGCAGAGTCCTTTTTAAGCATATTATTGAGTTCCTTTATGATTTCAGCCAGGTTAGAGATAAATCTTCTTAAAAATTTGATTTTACCCAAGAACGCTTGAAGTTATTTTATGTTCCTTGGTGGTTGAATGTTCACAATGGCTTCAATTCTTGCAAGATCTATTCTGATGCCTTCCTCGGAGATTATGTGTCCTAACAGTTTTCCTTCTTCTATTATGAAAAGATTCTTTTTAGGGTTTAAGGATATTCCATATTTTCTACACTTGATAAAGATTTTTCTCAGGTGATCCAAGTGTTCATCATTTGTTTTTGAAAAGGAAGTAATATCATCAAGATAGATAACTAAAAATTCATGGATTTCCTTAGCAAAGGCAATATCCATGGCTCTCTGAAATGTAGCTCCTGCATTTTTCAATCCAAAAGGCATTTTCACATACATGAAAGTGCCCCAAGGAGTGGTAAATGAAGTTTTAGTTTGATCATCTTTATGAACTAGAATTTGATTATAACCAGAGAAACCATCTAGTAAAGAAATTCTTGAAGAACTTGCCACCCTCTGCAAAATATGGTCCAATTTGGGCAAGGGGTAATTGTCTTTCAAGGAAGCTTTATTGAGATTTCTAAAGTCTATACACAGTAGAATCTCTCATGTTTTCTTTCTGGTGGGCACCAAGTTAGAAACCCAATCAGAATACCTGACTGGTGTAATTATTTGTGCATCAAACATCCTTTTAACCTCTTTTTCGATTAAAGGTAACAAAATTGGATTAATCCTTCTTAATTTTTGTTGAAAAGGTTTTTGATTTTCTTTCAAAGGAATCTTATGTTGAATTATGTCTTTTTTATAAGTTTTTAGATCTTCATAACTCCATGCAAAGACATCTTGATATTCTTTCAAAAGTTCTATATATTTAACCTTTTTTTCTGATGGTAAGGATTTTGACATTTTGATCATTTTTGGTTTTTCATTTGTTCCTATGTTACACTCTTCTATATCAGACCTGACTGGTTCCATCTTTGGCTTTTTGGGCACATTGTTGGAATCAAACAAGTCTTCTAAGGGAGTCAAACCTTTTGGTAAAATGTTGTGTTTCAAATCTATCAAATCTATCTCATCTTCAATCATTTCCTCTATATCTACTTTTTCCAGGTCATCTATGTCATTCTGAGTAAATATAGTGGGTCTATCAAAAGTATGTACATCTAAATCATCTATTTTACAATAATTTGAATCTATGTTACAAGTTGAATCTATATTACAATCATTATCAATTTGGCAATTCTGAAACTCTCCTTCGTTGTTAAAAAAGTGATAGATCTGTTCATCTTATGAGAAAATTTGCCAGTATTTTACATTATCTAGGACAATAGGTCTGTGTTTGATTTCAACAGTGTATTTTTGTATTGGTGAAAATGGAAATTTACAAGTGCTGGAAAAGGTTGCTAAACAATGGGCTTGCAGATTCTGTTTTCTGGGAATGATAGCAAACTTTCTTTCTAACAAATCCTTAACCAAATCATGTGATGTGTCCCTGTATCTGGCTAATCTGGGATTATGGACAAAGTATTCTGCGTTTATTTGTTTGATAACTAACTCTGAATCTCCCATGATCAATATTCTTTGACCTCCCAATTTTCTAATGATTTGAAGACCTAAGATTAAAGCCTCATACTCAGCCATATTATTGGTACATTTGACGTTCAATCTAAAGGCATGCCCTTGGGAATGGCTAGTTTCAATATTAGTGATCCATACACTAGCTCCAGCTCCAAATTTATTTACTGAACCATCAAAATCTAAATGCCATAAAGCTTCATGACCAATGTAATCATCCATTATTTTAGGCTTTATATCAGTGAGTTCAGTTTGAATATTATTATGATCAGAGTTACACAAAATAAAGGAATCGAGATCAGTGGGAGTTGAATAGATTGGGTAATTGGTAGGTCTCTTGGCATTGTTTATCATAAACTTCATTAAGGTTTCTCTGTAAATCTTTTTGGGCTGTACAAATACCGATATAGTGGCGTAACTCATGTCAAGTTGTAGAGATCCTTGCAACTTTGCTCCCCATGAGTGAGAAAGTAGCATGCCATACTTTGGCGAGATATCAGCTACCACAACATCCATGATCATGCTTTTACCAGGATATTGGACCAAGTTCACACATAAATCCTTAATCAATCCTATGCATTGGACTTTACTTGAGTCATAAGAGAATAAATATTTATATGGCCAGGTAATGTCTAGATTTAGAGTTTCCATTATTGATTTGGGCATTAGATTATGGGAAACTCTAGTATCTAGCATTGCATTATGTAATATTTGATCATGGATAGTAAGACTTAAGTAAAATGGAGGTACTGACCCATCTGAATGATTACCATCTACATTTGGTCCAAAGATTAATTCAGGTCTATCATCACTCATATTAATGGTGTCTTCATTTTCATTTACATTCAATGTTTCAGTAATAATAGATCTGTATAAGTCATTTTTATCCAATTCAATTAAGGGAATGGCTATCTTCAACTTAGATATTTTAGATTGAATATAAAATTTTGATTGATATTTGATAGCTTGAATTAACTCATCTTTTGGAATTATAGTTTGGGATGATTTTTCTTGAGTTTCAGCAGTTCTACCTTTAGCTTGAGGTTTTATTTTATCTTCTGTTTGAGTTTCCGGATTTCTGCTATATTTGATTATTTTTTGAGGAAAATTTTGAGTGTTAGCAGATGCTTTGTCAGATCTAGAATTTTTAGCAGAAGATTTAGGATTTGATGATTTTGAGTCAGCTGTATTCTTTTTTGAATCAATAACTGTTGCTAAATTGGTGGCCTTTGTGGTATTAGCCTTTTGGGCATATTTGGAGGATTGAGCCACCTCATCAGTGATATCTACAATCTTAGGATTAGGCTGCTTTTTAGGACTGGGTGGGTTCAAATTTTGTTTATTTTCTCTGGGAAGAATCTGCAAAAATTTTGTTTTGGGAGCCTCTATATTCTTTTTGTTTTGATTTTTTTGAGTTGGAGCATTGTTTTTTGTAGTGGGCTCATTTTTTTTCTTGCTCCTAAGGTTATATTGGCTGTGAATTTCATTGATTGCGAAGTCATAACCTTGCTTATAGTCAAAGGATTCACCAGATTCCACTTTGAGTTGTTGTAACTCAAAGAGTTCTTGATCCTCCCGAGTGAGGAAAATTGTATTGCTTTCATCTATCCCCATTACTATGTTGATGTCTTCCACATCCTCAAAATTGTTTTGAGAACTTTCAGCAAAGTTCTCTTGAAATGGGGGCCTAATGTTTTGATCTGGGGAAGGTTCTTTACCTTTCCCAGGATTGTTGTTTTTTCTATAGTTGGGATTTCTGATTTGGGACTGATTATCCCATTGTGGTTTCCTTTCAATGTGGTCTAATATCTCAACTACTCTTTCTAAATTTTTGTTAATAAAATCAAATTTACCATCTAAGCTTGAATTCTCTTATTTGATAGTGACCCTCCTCTCATTTCTAAGTCTAGATTTTTTGGCAAGGATATTGACTTCTACACCGACAGCATTAAGTTGCATTTGTTCTAGGGTCTCTGCATCTCTTTCTCTAAGTTGGTAAGCCATGTCTACATCAAAAAAATCAGGGAATTTGAGCAGCACGGAATATGGAGTGGATTTAAGACCTGCAGGAATAGAATTGTAGATACTGTTGTATCTAGCGCAAAAGTCTTGGATAGACTCATTAGGAGTTCTTTTAACAACATCATACTCGGATAATATTTGTAGGGGTTTCTTTTTATTTTCCCATTTATTTATGAAAGCTCTATGAAATGTAGCTAAGTCTGCTATACTACCAGCACCTAAACTTCTAAACCATATTTTTACTTCTCCAGTTAAGCTTTTTGCAAACAACCTCATTCGGACATCAGATTCATCTGTTTCATAAATTTCCCAAAAATCATTCATTCTGGTGATATGTTGTTTTGCAGTAATTTGTGAAAAATTATTAAATAATGGGATATCCTTTTGGTAATTTGGGGCATGTCATGGAGGTTTTGAGGTAAGACCAGGGGAGGATATCTGGCTACCATGGCTTGGAATTTTTCTAAACTGGGAGGTACAGTAGTAGTGGCAGCGATAGTGTTGGTTATAACAGTAGATGTGCTGAAGGTTGTACTTAAAGAGCTTGGAAAAGGGGATGAAAAATAGGTGGTATGGCTAGGAAATGTAGATAAAGGGCTTATGAAGCTAGAGGGTGCAGTGGTAGTGGATGATGGAAATACTATCCTAGGCTACACAGGCAACTCAGGAATGAATGGTAGTGGATGAACTTGCGGTGGATTGAGGGTAGGATGAATATAGGATCCTATGTTGCAAAGGCAACTCAGGACTAACAGGTTCTGGGGGTGAATTGATAGTGGTGTCTATAAATGAAGTGGCAGCATACAAAGTTGAATCTGCTGCTGGAAAAACTGTGTTGTAGTTGAGAAAATGGAGGCTTAAATTGAGACAAAAAATTGGCTAATTTAATAGCTTCATAAATGTCTTTAATTCGAGTAACATTTACCCTTTCTACTGGACTTTGAATTTCAGTTTTGTCTGATTTTATAGATGCTGAAATAAATTTTTGTTTCTCATTCACAAAAGAAGTAAAAACAGGATCTATAATAGTTTCCTTTATATCAGTTTCAAATTTATTTCTAAATAATGAATTCTCAAACTTGAAATCAAAATCTATTAATGATAAGCTTAGTAATTCTTTGGGTAAGGAATTATCCTTTCTCAGGGGCACTTCAGTTTCTAAACTAACAATCTGTTTTTTCTTTTTTCCTATCTGGTTTGGATTGTCTACTATATCTGTAGGGTTGGGATTAGGGTTGGATCTAGTATAATAGACTTTCTTGGGAGCCAGAATGATTATTGTATAAATACCCACAACCTTTAAACTTAACCTTAAAGTAGAAAAGATATGTTTTAAAAATCTTCCTCTAAGATTAAATTTAAAACTGGAGAGTGGTTATGATCCCCAGTATGGTCGCCGGTATGTTATCACCCTAGTAATTCCTAGGTCGTGGGATTTTGATTTATAGTTGAAGAAAACCAGGGGTAACCAAGAACCTCTTTTGAAATTTAGGATCTAGCCTTCCTAAATTCCGGAGAGGGATCTCTCCTCAAGATTTAGCTTGATTTTTTGTTATAATATTTTAGGCTAGTATGATTGGAAAATTAGTTTGGTTTGAATGTTTGGTGGGAATAAAAGGTACTTCAAGGTAAAACACAAAGGGATCTACCAGACCATTGGGCTATGGAGTCGACTTCTTGGCAAGCAGAGCTGGGAAATAAGGTCAAAAGAGAAAATGTACTAAGGGCAGGGTAGATGACCTTCAAAGGGTTTGGAAATAGGTTTTTAGATGAAATGGTAGGGTCTGAACAAAAGGGAAATGAAGAATCCTTAAGTTACAGAAGTGAAGATGAAAGAAAAGGGTCAAACAGGGACTAAGAGCATTTAAGAATTCTTAAGTCCAGTTATCAGCAGAAAACATATCAATGAAAAACTAGTAAAAAACAAGGAGATTTTAGCACTAATCTTATTTAAGCTTTCCTATTTAATCATTTGAGACAGAAAACATGTAAATTTATGTATGGAACGTAGAAAGATAAACAGTGAAAACAGGAAAATACTTGACTTATCTGATCAGCACAAGAATCCTAAGTTATGATGTCTGTTTGACTTAGTTCCAGTCTGCTGCTTTACAAATCGACTCACACAAACTCCAATGTATTAAGCAAAAATGTTTATAGTAGTCTTGAAAATTTTTATTCCACACTCTATACTTCGAAATATGAAGTATTTATACAATAGCTTACTACAAAATATCTGAGAGATATGTAGGAATAGCTCTAGGCAAAAATAAATATTATTACATCAAAAGAGGGACAGCTGCCAAACAAACTGGCAATCTGTCCTTTTATTAAGAAAAAATAGAACTAATTATTTTATCTAACTGATTTTTTGTCTTGTTGGGAATGATTGTTGGCACTTGGAAAAATATCTCTGGAAGATAACTTGTAATACACTCCTCATCCTGTACTTTATACTCTGATTCTCTTTATGTTGTTTTCTTACTGCTTGATTGCTGTAAAATGAGGAATAACCCGCAGTAACAATTGTTTTCACTGATACTCTTTGACTCTGATCATTTACCTGATACACTTTCAATCTGATTTTTACCTTTAGGTAACAGTAATGTTCTGCTTTTCATGTATTTTTTTGCTCTGTTTGCAAACCTCTATATCAAATCAGTGAATTCCTGCTATTGGTCTGCACTGGGAATTCTCATGCTCTTCAATTTCCTGTAGCTCTCATCTGCCTCTGTATACTTTACAAAGTTGGGCTTGACAATGAAAATGTGTTTAATCTCATTTTGTAGAAAAAATAAGTTCTCAAAATACTCCAAAATAAATTTTCCAGTTGGGGACCCTTGTGGTAAAGGTTTACTGACCTGCTCTTTGGCATGAGCCCTGATTTTCTTATCATAATCCTTCTACACCATTAATTTTTCATTTAAGGTATGAATTTTTGGAAGGCCTGCTTGTGTTAGTATAGTGTATTTGGCCAAAAACCTTGTGATTGAAAAATTCATGTCTTTACATCTTTCCTCCAAATTACTCATTATATTCCTTTTGTTTAGGACTTTCTTGATTTGTAGTATGCTTTCAGTCCTATCCTGAATTTTCAACCCTTCAAGCTCTTCTCTGTTTTTGCTGTTTAAAAACGTAATAAGTTTCAAGGCTTGAGAAGTTTTGTCAGCCAGCTCGTATTTGGTTTTCTGAATTTCTACTTAGGCTGCCTTGAGTAGATCTCTATGCTCATAAATGATTTGGATTGAAGGCCACTACAAATGTATGCCTTGAATTATATTGTTCCAAAGATAATTCTTGATGTATGATACCTGTTCACTGAGATTGACTTGTTGCTGCAAAATCTTTACCTGCTCTTGAAGTCTGTTGGCTCTTTGTTCATGTCCCTTGGAAGTAATCAATGTATTTTTATTTGATGTTTCCAGAGTTTGAATGGTGCTTTTCAAGTTGATTATCTCATTATTCTTTAGGGACATCTCTTCCATGGCTTTTAATATGTCAACTGTTTCACCTGTTTGATTTACTTGTGATGTAGATGATGAAGTGGCAGAAATATCCTTAGATGTAATTGACACTACAGTTGCCAATACTCCTTCTCGTGCTAAATTTTCTGCCAATGTGGAAGGGACAACAACAATAACCATTGGAATGACTGTAAGAATGGAGGTTTCATGTGCTTCTTTCAACGTTTCATTTTTCTTCATTAGAGTTTCTATCTGATTTTCCATCTCTTTGATCTGAGCTGTCATCTTTAAAACTAGTTGCATAGTTTCATCCTTTTATGTTTTCTCCTGAAGAATTTCTTTAGCCTGTGGGTGCTCACTCTGTGGCAGTTTAAGTTTCTTTCTCAAGGCAACAATATCTTCATTCTTTTGCCTTATCAATGTCTTAGCAACTTCAGTATTGGAGGGATCCACTTCAGTTTCTATCACCAAATCTGCTAAGGAATTGATCCTCAAATCCTTAGCATGTAGAGATGCTTTATCTAATTTCATTTGAGTTTGTAAATTAGATATAGTCTTTTGAAGCATGGTAGCACTCATGGTTTTGTTAACTACCTTTGAATATATCATTTCTGAAACACTTCTATGAAACTCTATTTGATCAAGTTCATGTATGATATCTGCATCTACTTCAAGCTCTGTTTTTCTGTAATCTGCAGCTGACGTTGGGTCTCTAACCATTGGCTGGAGAAAAGACATCATCATTTTGTTTGTTGAATAATCAAAAGCTGTGACAAGTCTGTATTTGTCTCCTAGTTTTTCTTTAAGGATTTTAGAATAAACCTCATTCTTAATTTCCTCATTTTTTTCTTTGATCTGCTTGAAATTTTTATGGATGTTAGAATCCGTTTCTTCTGCTGCTCTAGAAGAGGAGGGAACTTCTGTATTTACCTGTGTTTCAACCATTTCTTTGCCTTTTCCCTGTGATAATACCTGCTCTTTATGAATTTCTTTAAGTGTCTCATTGACAATTAAGGTGGCTTCATCATCTGTTTGCTGACCATTATTGTCGCCTATATCATTGACCCCTTATTTTTCTTCTACAACAATCATTCTAGCCTTCTTGTTGCAAATTGTCTTAAATTTATTTTCTATAATGGTTTCTGATAAATAGCCTTCTTCTTTTCTCGGTCTTCTATTGGACACTTCTTCTTGTTTTCCAACTGTAATCACCTGTGTATTATCCATTTGCATGTTATTTGTTTGCATTCCCTGAATATCATCAATCAATGTGTTTGCAACCCATTCAATCTGATTAGCATACTTTTTCAATTTGTGGCTTTGAGTCATGTAGGAATGGAGTTAACTTACACTTGACCCTGAGGTTAATTAAAAAACCTTGAGGGTCATAGTTCCGGTGAAAGCTTTCTTGGAACTTAAATTTTGATAATTTGCTGACTATATCTTTCAAAGCATCTCTGCTATTAACTATGAAGGGGCCAATTTGATTTTTTAGCTTGAACTGTGCTTTCTTTTTGGAAGCTATTAAATTCACTGCATCTGCATTCAAGATGTATCTCAAGTACTCCAAGGAAAAAATTCTGGTAGTTAGAAATTTGTGTAATTTGTAGGGAGCCAGGAGTGCACCATATACTTTGATTTCTGTGTGATTTTTGTACAAATACCAGTCTCCTACCTTACAGTTTTCAGACAACTGTAAAATTCTTTTGATGTCTTCATTAATACTTGGTGGCTATGCCTTGTTCAAAAAATTCATGGCAGGTTTAATAAACAAATCATTGAAGTCTTTGTAGTTGTATTCACTGTTGTTGTTCTTGAGTAGAGAAGTCCAGAATATCACTAAAAGAGGTTTACCTTCCACATCCATCTTCTGCAATGCAATAGGGAAATTTTCTACTTGAAAAAATAGGAAGAGATGTAACAGATAAGATGAATATTTGAATACTCCTTCCTCAGGTAATTTAGTCAACTGATAATGCATATTATCAGCAATGAATTTGGCAAAGTTGAAGACTAGTTCTGGATGTTGTCCTAGACACAAGGTAGAGAGGAAACCTAGAATGGAGGCATCTATAAACTCATCATTCGCATAGCCTAGAATGAATGAAAGCATGGAAATGATTAGTCTAGAACCCTCAGGGAAGTCAAAAGTGTCATAAGGTGGATTTACCTTAGGAAGGTTAACATGAGTAGGCATGAATTTCTGAAGGATCATAAAATTTCTAGGGAAATCCAAGTCTAAATACATCTGTGTTAAATCTCCAATGGACAATGATACTGCTCGTGGATCATGGCTAAGTTGGAGAATATCATTGATGGCTTTAGCAGTTATATAAAAAATGAACTCATTAGCTTTGTTTACATACATCTCTGGTCAGGGATATGGTGTAACTGACATAACCTAATGAAGTCTTGAGCTTCATGGGTGATGGGAACCACATATTTAGGCAAGTTGGAGTCCCATACAAGTATATCATTTTCCACTTTCTTCACAAATTTCTCATGACACCAATTGTGTACTTCAAGTAGATCGAACTCTAAGGTAGCATCAACAATTCTATAGTTTAAATCAATCAAGGGACTGCTCTCTTCAGAGGTGACAGGTGGTTGCAAAGGTCTAACTACTTTAGTGGAATCTACAGTTAGGGCATGAGTAGGTTTATTGATTTTTGAAGGTTTAGGGTTTGGCAGCTTACTTGAGGCAGGTTTCTGAGGTTTGGGACCTCCAGTCCTAGGAGTGAATTGCTTTTTTGTCATTTTGAATCAAACTGAGCAAGATTAGACTGTTTGCTTAGTTTCTTTTGGGAAATAGAAAGACAATTAAGCTATTTTATGAAGAATTCAGGATCTGGGCAAAGGTTTTATGATGAAAACGCATATTTTCAATGTACAGAGGACTGGAAAGGGATTTTAATGGTTTTTTCTGTAATTCAAATGGATTTCAACTGTAAAAATAGCTTTCGGATGGTCAAAACACTCTTTAAACTGAATTAGGCGGAAGTGGAAAATTCTGGGAAAATTTTGACAGGGTTCCCCCTGTTTCTTCAAGGTTTGAATACTTTCAGATGAGTAATTTTGGCTTATATATTCAAATTGGTTTAATTTTTTCCTTTGAAATTAAGAATTTATAGGTTGGATTACTGAAAAATACCTTGAACAGGTATGGTTGTGGTCAAAGAGGGTTTCCAGGTTTATACCAGTCTTCACACTGGTCGCATTTGCTTGGTAGAAGGCGCGAAGAATATTCGGCGGTGAATTTCAGAGGGGAAATGGCTTTAGAACGACAAATTGGTTCACAAAAGGCTCTGCAATGGTGTTTGTGAGTGATTTCTCACAGGATGAAGGCGCAAAGGTATGCAAATAATAAAAACTAAGGTTAAAACCTTAAGTTATATCAATATGCAGAGTATTAATTACAAGTCAAGCTCAAATGGCAAGAGTGGTTTTTGCATTGAAGGTGAAACCATTAGTGGTTATCGCATTGCTCCTGGGCGGTAAACAATTTTTCACTTTTGGAATGTGATCTAGTAGAAATGAGACACGTAGCGGATGGTGGTTTCATGAAACAAATTTTATTGCATTATTTTTTACAAATTTTTCCCGATCACTTTCGCTGTGCAATATGAGTTTCGCACCGTCGGATCTAACTCCGTGATGCGAATGGTTGGGATGTATTGGGAAGTTGTGGGACAAGGGAAAGTGGGACTCGGGTTCAATATCATCCGTTGATTTTTATAGGGATGATCGACGGTTAATAATTAACGTGATAGGAATGGTGGGGCATGAAGGTTGGTTGTCGTGTTTAATTAGATTCATAGGATTAAAGAGATTAGGATGATCGGACGGTTGAGGTTGAACCCGAGGACGCTGTGAAAATGGAATGGATAATGGGTTTCTAATATATAGAATGAGTTTATATATAGAATGGGGCGGGTCTAATAAAGGTTTAACCAAGGTTCAGAACTTATATGAAACATGAGGTTTCACATATAATGAAAGGGAAAAGGATTAAGGAAAAATAAGCTTAGGCTTTTAACCTTGGGTTAAGGGTGATCGGGAAAGGGAATAATGATGTAAGTATTTTTTGTGTGCTATTTTAAATACACATAATGTAAATAAAATGCGCCTTTTGTATTATTTTAACTTTATTATATAGTTTTAGACAACGGAGTGGTCTAATAACCATAGGAGAAAGGGGTATATTTTTATGGGTAGTTTTATGTCAAAGGGGTGATTTCAGGATGTTTCTTCAACATGTGATTAATATCTTTGACATAAAAGCATATAATAAGGGGGTCTTTTTATTGGGATATTAAAATAAAAGGGAGTTATATTAATATGACTAGGATATTTGATAGGGAGTTAATAAAATATGTTAAGTGTTAATATGAAAAGGGACAATGAATACTCAAAAATTCATAAATAAAACTAAGGAAAGTGAAAATTAGAGTAAAGCTTTATTTTCATAACTCATTCACTTTTACTTAGTATATCATGTTTTTTGAGGGTTTTATGCTTTGTAGAATGGGGGAAATTAATGAAATGGGCCTTTATGTAACATTTAAGTAAGAAAAGAGTTCTTACTTATGAAGTAAAATGGTGATGAGTGCATGAAGGGGTAAATGATGAAAATTTCTGGGATTAATATAGAAACTTAACATTTTCAACTAATCAGCCTTTGAGCCTTGGGTCCAGTCCCAACAGAAGTCAAGGAAATGCCTTGAGCCTCTTTGACTAGTAGTCTAGAATATCAAATTGCTATGGGGAGGGGAAATTAGTTATTTATAGCATGGTGAAAGATATTTACAATGATGTTTCCCACCTTATTTTACCTACCCAGTTATAACTTCTAACATTTTTTCTTCCATTTTGATCAGGTGCATTTGAGCTAACAACCTTACAACATTTTATTCTTTTTTAAAAGCAGTAAAATTATTCTAATTTTGCACTTATTTCATCCAAGAATCCAGATTAAACTATTGGATTATTTTATGCTCTACCTAACTATTGAATTGTCATGATTAAACTGTATGACAATTCTTTATTCACTATCTATAACATTTGAAATTGAAAGATGACAAATCAAGATTAAATTGTTTAACTCATCACAGATTATGGAATTTATTGACACTCTACCATAATCAACTGCAAAAAGTAAAAGTAGTGGCATTTAGACTTGCACACTCTCATGTTTGATTCATATTTTTTCTTTTGGGGTATATTATTTTTTCTAAGTCCTTTGATTTTTCTTTTAGGACTTTTTTTTACCCTCTTTTTTATTTTCGATTTTTTTATTTTTTTTATAAAATATGGGAAAGTAGCTTGTAGAAGCAAAGTTTGTACATATTTACAAGACTACCATTAGTCAAGTCAAAATTATGAATCCTATATTTATATGTTACTAACAATAGCATCTTCAAAATATTTTATAGTTTCCACAATAAAATTCAACTCGTATTTTTCCACCTTCTCTGGCCACCTTTTTCAAATCTCTAAGTGACTGCAGTTATTTATAGCAATCATCAGTGTTGTCTTATAATTTCTCTATAGCCCTTTCAAGTTCATTCATTTCTGTCCAGTTCACCTTACCTTTTTTACATAGTCCATCAATATTTTCTGATAGACTTTCTTCATGTTTGGCCTTGTGTGCTTCCTCCATGTCATTTTCCTGCAAGTAATCACTCCTTTGGCACTCAAATGGACTATCAAGTTTATAACTAGTGCCATCTGCAAGACCAAGTTTTTCCCTTTTCCATTGCTGTAAATTATTTTCATTTAGGAGTAGACATTCTACGTCATCAGTACTTTCTGCTGATAAATCTTCCAACACCTCTACAGAAGTGCTAAACTTTGTCCCGTTTTTCTCACTTGCAGTATCTGAATTGAGAAGATAATCCTCCTTGGAAATTTTAGGTCCTTCTTGAATAACCATGTCTCTACATTCTATTACATCTGAGCCATATTCTAGCAAAGGAAAAGCAGTTCTCGAAACATCCAAGGATTTTGGGGAGCCAGAAGAATGCTTGTCATAATAAATCATTCTCATATGTGTGCTGGCCTCATTGGAATGAAAGGATGACCTCGAAAAAATGCAAAACCCTAATGACCTTATGGGAGTGCTTTTTGACCTGATTTTGAATGAAATTTGATTTAAAAACTTTCAAGTGAAAAGAGCATTTCCAAAAGTGCTATTATGCTAAAGGGGACATGGGAATGAGTTAGCAACAAGGAACCTTAGAGGGATGGTGGAATTTATTGACAGGAGAAAATGGGGAAATGAGGGCTTAGGTAGGAAAGAAGGATGAAAATGAGAGGTATAAACCCATAATGAGTCTTTTAAGACCAACATGGTGACTTTGAGATGGCAAACTGATAGATAGGGAAAAATTCTTTATGAATATAATGAAGGCAGTGAGATTTCTGAAACTCAAGATATTCAAGGAATTTTGTTTTCAGAAAACTATAACCATTCTATAGTCATCCAAAGATAGTGAAAAATACTAATGACTAACAGTAACCACTGAAACCATCAAGGAAATAGAAGAACGGATTTCCTGCTAATGTATTAAGGACCTGATAAATAAAAGGGAGGGGGAAGTGGTCTTTCTGTGTTGCTTTTTTTAGTTCTCTATAATCCACACAAATTCGCCACTTACCATTCTTCTTCGGAATGAGTACTAGAGGAGAGACCCATTTGCTGTCTGAAATAGGATAAATGAAGTTTACATCTAGCATCTTTTGCAATTCATCTTTTATAATGTATTTCAAATGCAAGTTTAACCTCTGCTGAGGCGGCTGAATAGGCCGAGCATCTTTGTCAGTATAAATGTGATGTGTGCATAGTTGAGGATATATACCCTTCATGTCTGGGTAGTCCCAAGAAAATGCTCTATTTCTGTAAAACTTTAACGAGCTTTTTTTGTTGGTTACCATTCAGACTACCATTGATATTTAAAACTTTCCTGGCTCAATTTCAATTGGCATTCTATTGCGAACAGAAGTTGTGGGTATGTGTTGGTTATCAATGTCTGCTAAGGGGCCTCCTGTGCTTCATTATCAAGAACTGCTTTTAACATTTGGCACTTTAAATTTTCTGTACTAGATGGTTGATTTATGAAGTTATTGATTACATCATCTTTAATTCGATCTTTGAATTCGAGTGCTTCAACTATTGTCAGTGGTGAATGGATGTTTTTTCCCAGTATGTATGTGGATGTTTGTGAATATTTAGAGTGGGAAGACTTGGTTTGGAAAGGGGGTATATGGAAATATTATTTATGGCATCACCTCTAGCAATGGTCATGCTGCTTGTTTGATGGCCTTGGTAAGCATGGGTTGTTGCTAACCAAGGTTGTCCCAATATCAGGGGGTGTCCATCTAACCTACTTTTTGGGTTAATAACTAAAAAGTCTGATAGGTACTCCCACGAGTCCACAGAAACCAATATGTCTTGTAATATACCTTCTGGTTTGATAACGGATCTGTCAACAAGTTCCAGTAAGGTAGATGTGGGTTCCAACATTGTTATACCTAACTTCTCATAGGTTTTTGTAGTTAAGATGTTGATGGCCGCCCCCAAGTCAACTAATGTGTTTGAAAAGGAGTGGCCAGAGATTTCTATTGTAACTATGGGGTTTCCTGGATCCTCATATTTTACTGTTATTTCTTTACCTAAGAGTAATTCTGATAGTGCTCCCACTACATGAACAGTTGGTACAATTTTTTCTTTCCCCACTTGTTTTTTTCTGTACAGCGATTTAATTATATTGGCATATATAGGAATGTCTTGTATAGCTTGCAGAAGAGGAATTTTAATGCAAAGATTTTTTAAATCCCCTAGGAGATCAAAACCTAAAGAGACTATCGATTTAGGTAGTGTTAATCTCTTAGGGCATGTAGGGGAGGAAATAATAAGGTTTTTAGGGTATTTTTCGTCAACTATGTCCCTCCCCTGCTCTATCTATGTTTCCGTCATAGTTGATTGTTTAGGTACTGTTGGAATTTCAGACTCAAGTTTTGGCAAGGCCGTATCTTCTTCAGGTCAACTAACATGCCGTAATCTCAGCCTAAGTTCATTGCATTGCTTCTGTTCAGTTTTGGGGTTTGGGTTTTCAACAATCTAGATTAGCTGAACTGGTCTGTTATTGGGATTAGGATTGGGTTGAGTAGGTAGTTGAGGACGCATAATAGGCTGAGTATTGTGTTGGACTGGGTATGGAGATGGTAATGTGGGTTGATTATGAGCCCTTGTTGCCATCGGTAAATTGGTCATTCCTAGGGGTCGCCGCCAGTTTTGAGACCAATTTGTATTCTGTGAATTGGAGGTAGGCCACCGAGACTGATATGAATTGTTTTGCCAGTAAGGGGAATGATCCAGGTGGACATTGATGGCCACCCGCCTATTCCACTTGGGCCCCCACCATTGTCTCTTTCAGTTTTTCAGTTTTGGCATAACTTACTATTTTTAGCAGTTTTTCGGGTCCTGAACTTCCGGAGCCGTTTTGAGGCCCTAAACGACGTTTTTTGGGTACTAAATTTGTTGCCATTTTGATCATCAAAATCGTCACAAAAGTTTTAGTCCTCGGATAGAGCTTTCTAATGATGTATCATGTGCGTCAAACGGAGATAGTATGCCAAAGTTACGTCCCTGGGAAGTTGAAACACCAATTTACCCAAACGGGGCCCATAGTTTTGGCGCTTCATCTCCGAGGGTTAGGTTTTTGGGATGTTTAGGGTTCTCCATTGTTTCTCAATAATAAATAGGCCCTCGCGCCTCATTGTAAAGCAGTTCAGAGGTCTGTAGCCACCACATCTCTTCTCAGAGATAGCTACCAGTACCCTAGCTAGTTTTATTTCCATTGTCTGTAAGCAAATTTCAGTTCTTTGATATTAATGAAATGAAGTGTTATTTCCGCTGCATCTCTGTATTTATGGTTATGTGTTTATTCTGTTGCGTTCCTGCATAAATCCGGATCAGGGAAGAAAAAGGAAAACTTGACCAATTATTACCTGAAGAGGTTTGTGTTGGCCAAGGAGGTATGGAAAATGATTGGGATGGCCAGGCATGAAAAGGTGATTGGCTCTGCCATGCCGTTGCAGGGTTTTGTTGATTAAATTGTGGAGGAGAAAATAACTGAGGTGGGTCTTGTGGCATACGTGGTCGTGCTTTCCATTACCGATGTTGATTCATTAGATAAAATGGTTCTGTTTCTTCTTCTGCCTCTTTAAAAACCACTTTCAACCTTGGAAGTGAAGGGAAATTCTCAGTGGTGTGGTCCTTGGTACAAATAGCACATGTTTGGACCATGTTTAATAGACATTCCTGCTGGTTGTGCTTCTTCCAACAAAGTGGGAAAAAGACAACCAAGTTATGTTCTGCTATAGCTTGCTTTTGCTTGGCTTGTTGGACATCTAGCTGCGTTTTTAGGGTGCCCAAGATATCGGTTTTAAAATCTTCTAAAATATTACCGAATTCTGCTCTGGTCACGTTGCCACCGGACTGTTTATAATTCCTTGTAGTTGAATCCCGCCCGATTGGCCTACTTTGCATACTACCCCGAGAACACTTGATGCACAATGCAATAATGTCATCATATTATTCTTGATAGATGTCCCCTTTTCCCATTATATTAAGTGTTTTGACCGATTCTTCTTTCATTCCTTTAATGATTTTTTATTTAAAAATATCTTTAGACAGTGTAGTATATGGAGATCTTTGCAAATTATATTGAAATATTTCAACATATTCTTCTAATGTCTCATTGTCTCTTGCAGAAATATTGAAGATTTCGTCTTTTAGTTCTCAAGTCTGGTAGTAGTCTTGATATTTGTTAAGAAAAGAGTTTTTTCATCTGATCCCAACTATTAATGGTTCCTCAACTGAGCCCCATAAACCAACCTAATGTTGTCCCCTTCAAAGTAGAGGGAAATAATTTCAGTTTTTGAGGGTCAGTGGTGTAGTCATATCCCCTACATAAGACATCAAATTCAAATAAGAATGCATATGGATCTTCCGAGGTTAGCCCATGAAAGGTGGGGATGTTTTGTAATGGAATAGCTTTCATAGGGGCATTTGGGCCTGATCAACAATGGGATACTCCAATGTTGATGTCTGCCTCTGGTTTTGGTTGTTTTCCATTTGATCAAAGATGTGCCAATAATCTTCAGGGATTTCTTGATCTAGGGGAATAATTTGAGTGAGATTAGGGAGTGGATTTGGAGGAGGCCTTATAGCACTTCCCCGATCTGGGATACTGAATGTCTCTATCTCAACCACTCTCTTAGGGGATCTAGGCTCTGGAGTTTTTGCTTGTACTACACTGCTAGTTTTTCCCTCTCCTTCCTACAAATTGCAAGAATTTCCCTCTCTCAAAGGGTCAGGACTTACATTCTCAATAGTCTGAAGGCTTTGTTCAGACCCTTCTGTTTCACTGTGAATCTCAGCATGGGTTGCATATGGTGAGGCTGCTGCCTAAGGGAGTGTAGGAGGAATCTAAATAGGAATGGTTCAGGGTCCTACGGATGCTTGGGATTCAGCCTTCTGAATGATTTCATCTATATATGTTGTTCTGCCAAGGACCATCTATCCTTTGGGTTTTGTGGATTTAGGTGGGGGATTTTGATCTAATTCTATCTTTTTCTTCCTATTCATAAAAAAAAAGGAACACTTATCCTATTAACCTCTGCATAATTGTAGAGAAGCGGGCTAGAGAGCAAGCATTTTTCTTGCTAGTACGCAAGATCTTACCTCTCGTTTTCAATACCCAATATTTTCAAAACAAAAGGAAAAAGAAATAAAAGAAATCACTCTCAAACACTCTCCCTGGAAATTGAGTCATGAAGGTGACTATTTTAAAGGTAACCTTAATGCTTTTCACTAATTATCAACCCAGGGAAAGCCTTGTTATTTCATGAGTGTAAGAAAAATATATACAAGTAACATCAGATGTTAACTATTCTAAATTGTTATAAGGAAGATTGTTTAATTCTTGAAGTTCAATCAAACCAACTTGAAAGTGAATTATGAAATACTTTAGACTATTCAAAGGAGCTAATGATGTTCTAAGCTTATGCAGAAATAACCACTCAAGGCTGAAAAGAATAGATTGCAATTGAACAACACGCTTTGATGAATTGAACAACAATCCTAATAAATTGAACAACAATCAATTATTCTATATTTTGCAATGGAATTCTCTTTTAATCAACTAATATCATCCTTTAGAATTAAATATCAACCAACGCTCATAATTATGATGAAAATATCCAAACATTAAATATACGCAGAATTGAACAGCAACCATGTTGAAACTAGTCTAAAAAATGTAAAAGCATCAATTTTGGATAAGAGGACATGAATGATAAATCCAGTCTAGTGAAAAGGAAGTTATAACATATCACACTTGCGATTAACCAATTAAATGATAATGTTATGAAACACAATGGATAACTGGAAATGCAAATTCTGTAAATAAATGTATAACACAGAAGTAGCAGGATAACCCCTAGGGCTGGGCCCGAAGCCTCTAGAAGCCTATCGTTAAGGAATACTCAGAAGTTTTTAATCCTAAAAACACCAAATTCTTCATTAATCTGCAGAGTAATAAATTAGCACAAACGTGATGATTCTGTTCGAATACGTTTATTACAAGAACATTATATTATAGTACTGTCCCTCATCTTGTTCACCTTGGGCCTTTTATATCTTAAAGGCAAATTCAAAAGTAGTAATGAATCCTTCTCATTATGAGACCCTACTGCTTCATGACTGAGCAATCCAAGAGTAGGCGTGCCTCTACATCTTCCGCTAATTCATAGGAGCCGATATGGTTCTGTTTGCCTTCCTTGTCTATTATCTTTTGGTCATCCTGGTCAACAGTCTGGCTGTTTTGCTTCCCTATCAATAAAGACAACGACAAATTAGTTTTTACGTTATTAAACACAACTTTTATCACTAATTCACTCTACCTTATTTTTGCATTATTTTCCTTTACTTTATTGCTAAGATGAAGGGAAAATATATAAAATTAAATGACAAATTGTGGTAAAGATGGGGGTGAAACATGCCTTCTTTTTGGCCCAACAGCCTGTCACCCCCATTTATATATATATATATTAACACAATATTGGACATTTTTTGTTTTAACGAAAATAAGGGTTATTGGGCAAATTAACTAGGCCACAATTTCGCCTATTTTCAGGAACTGGGTTCCTTGCTTGTTGACGGTAAATTTGTGAGACAGTTAAACCTGGCCACTGCCCAACTTTGACCAAAAATTTATCTCACTCTAACTTCTCCATACGGACTCGGATTGGAGATCTGTTCGCACTCTTAGAATCAGGGTGACTATTAACACTGGAAAATCATACAAGTAGAAGACGACATTAATCAATGTCAAGCAGAAGGATTTACAGGGTTGAAAGACATTAGAGAATCTTGAATGTATTTAAAAATCTCTAAGGTCTAAGGGAAAATAAAATTTGATCAAGTCATAAATGATTTTTCACGCATAATCCTTTGTGAAGAGCGTCTTTGTGTGCCTTTTGACCCGAAATGCACGCAATCCTGGAGTGGCGAAAGTCACTTTTCGGGACCACAAAAAGCACACTCTGGGACAGTGATTCCTCACTTGAGCTGCCTAAGGACAGCCACCAAAGCCTCTTTAGACATCAAGGGTGCACACAATGGAATATTTGTGGCACACAAAGGAATCATTTCCCTCTCTTAAGTCACCATCCACAATGTACCAAGAGAGGGAAGGAGGATTTTAATTCTCCTATATAAGGCCACCATGAGATGATGAATTGAGAAAAAATTGTTACGATGGCCAGAATTGCCCAAGAAATACCAGCAGTGTGTGATCCGGAGCTGAAGATAGAGGGGACTCAATTGTTGGCCATCTAACAAGTTCAGTCCACCACAATAGAGAGAGGGAGACTTTGCACCGAGGCAAGATTGGTAGTAAAAGAATCCTTGCATCGGGACTTAGAACCCATGTTATAGGGGGCCTTTGGCAAGAGGGTTAAAGTTTCATCCTCATTTCCTACCAGCACTCAATAAGAGGGGTTGAAGAGCCACCATTTGGATTATTGCAGTTGTTTGACTCTATTCAGAACTTTTTTTTATTTGTTTTAGTTTTAGTTTAGTTTTATTTTATATATGCATGCTATTTCTCTATCTAGTATGTTTATGATTCTAGCTTGTTCCACTAACTTGCTTGACTCCACTTCTTTTTTGCCGGTGACCAATAACTTAAGTGGGTAAACCACACCCCTTAAGTTGGTGTGATTTCATACATGCATGCACCAAAAACACTAACACGGGATTGGCGACTCCACTAACATTTATTACCAAGTTTATGTGGTTGTGCCTCTTTTTTGCAGAGACCCCTATCTGTGCTGTGGAGTGGAACTAAATTTTCCCCTTTTTCTCTTGCAGTCCCTATTTCATCCCAAGTGACAGACTGAAGCGAAACAACTCCAAAAATTACTTTTGTAGGAATTTGCATGCTTTTCCCTCCCACAGACATGCCCAGGGCACGCGTTTAGAGCTGACCCGCGCAATGTCTACTCGCGCACAAACATTGTGCTTGTTTCATCCTTTTGCGCACAAAAGACAAAAAGAGAAATTTATCCCACATTTCTATCTTTTCCTGCTTGTAAAGTGCTTGGTAGCCCATAATACATCTACTAGCACTAGTTGAGGTACCCCACAGCTTGTTAAAGCTCACTCTTAGCTACTTTTTGTAGGCTTAGTGTCAGTTTTATTTCAAGTTGATTTTTTCAAAGTTCACACATAGTTTAAGTAGGGGGCGAAAATAACTTGAATTCTGAAATAATTTTATGTTTTGCAAATTTAGGTACCAACACACCTAGATAAATAGCCAAAGTAAGTGGCCCAAGTCCACGCATGCTTAGCTAGTTTCTTTTTTCTAGAGTAAAATTTATTAGTTTAGTCAAATTTTTGCACTAGGATTTCGGGACTAGGATTGAATTGTCGTTAGAAGAGAAAGTAATATATGTTGCCTTTGCACCCTCTGTTGATCCTAGGCAAGCATATGAACACTCTCTGTTCACAACTTGTTGTTGGGTGTGGAGCCTGATTATCTTGTTTACTTTGTATCACAACATTGGACCCCTGTACCTTAAAAGGGGTGGCAACGCCGCCCGTAATTAATCGCTGCCGTGGGGGGTCCATGGGGGTGGCAGTGCTTTTCGAAGCCCCCCCCTGGCGGGGGTTTTCGGGGGCAGCGCCCCCGAAGCTAAAAACAGGTGTAAAATTGCCTTGTAAAAGTATAGTAATTTCTAGTCAATCTGGGCCGTTCATTAGGCAAATGATCTGACGGTAGAAGTTATGTTTAGTTTAGGCTTTTTTGCCCTAGAAGGAAACCCCTCGCTTTTAATAGGGTATTATATTGCGGCTGTGTATTGCGTGTGTATTCTCGGAGCAAGAAACAGAGAGGGAGACTGTGAGAGAGAACACAGGATATTACAGCGGATCTGTTGTAGGTTTTGTCTCTTCAATTTTTGCTGCATAATAGAAAGGAAGGATTGGCTGTTTGGGGTGGACGTAGCCCAAACTGGCTGAACCACATATATCTGTGTCTCTATGGTTTTATGTGTTTTTTGTGTGCTTGTATTTTCCGCATATTTTATGTGTTGCATTGCTCCATAATATATAATTTTATAACAACTGGTATCAGAGCCGAAGGTATATTTGGCTGATAAACTCGCAGGAAAGAAGGGTTCCTGGTTCAAGTGGGAGCAATGGCGGATGATGGTAAGTTTAGGGTCGAGAAATTTAACGGCCAAAAATTTCCACTGTGGAAGATGCAGATGGAAGATTATCTGTATCAGAAAAATCTGTACCTACCATTGAGCGGAAAAACAAAGAAGCCGACGGCCATGATAGACGCGGAATGGAACATTCTTGATAGAAAGGCACTCGGAACAGTACGATTGTGCCTTGCAGCGTCAGTCGCCTTCAATATTTTGAAGGAAAAAACAACAGAGAGTTTGATGCAGATGTTGGCGAAACTATATGAAAAACCCTCGTCCTCAAACAAGGTATTTCTTATGAAACGAATATTTAATATGAAAATGTCAGAAGGTGGATCTATTGCAGACCATTTAAATGAATTTAATATAGTTACCAGTCGGTTAAGTTCTGTAGGGGTAAACTTTGATGATGAAGTTAGAGCTCTGTTATTCTTGTGCTCACTGCCAGAGAGTTGGAATGGTTTAGTAATGGCCATTAGTAACTTTGTCTCTAGATCTAGTACTTTAAAGTTTGATGATGTTGTTGGTGCTATCCTTAGCGAGGAAATGCGACGGAAAAGCTCCGGTGAGACATCAGGTAATGCTTTGAGTGCAGAGTCTAGGGGAAGAAGAATGGAAAGAGGAAAGAGTTCGGGATATCGCAGTAAATCAAGGAAAGGCAGATCCAAGTCCAGATCGGGGATAGTGTGCTGGAATTGCGGAAAGAAAGGACACCTAAAGAAAGACTGTAGATCTCGGAAGGGAAAAGAAGGAGACACACAGGAAGAAAACAATCATGAAGCAAATGTGACAGGTGATGTGTTACAAGATGCTTTGATTCTTTCTTTCGAAAATGTTACTGATTCTTGGGTTGTAGATTCAGGGGCTTCATTCCATGCCACACCCGATAAGAAATATTTTCATGACTATGTCCAAGGAGATTTTGGACAAGTTCGTTTGGGTGATGATAAACCCTGTAAAATTGTTGGAATGGGTAAAGTTCTTGTAAAACAACAGAATGGAAACCAATGGCTACTAAAGGAGGTAAGGCATGTTCAAGATCTGAAGAAAAATCTGATTTCAACAGGGCAGTTAGGCAGTGAAGGTTGTGTGACAACTTTCACAGATAAAACTTGGAAGGTAACCAAAGGAGCGCTGGTAATAGCAAAAGGTGAAAAGGTTGGTACATTGTATTTATGCAATGGTATTTCTAACTCTGTTAATGATTTAACTTCCAAAGGAGTAGATGTAGCATTATGGCATCATACGCTCGGACACATGAGTGAGAAGGGAATGAAGATTCTTCACTCAAGAAATTTGTTTCCAGGTTTGAAGAATGTTGATTTGGATTTCTGTGAGAATTGCATTTATGGAAAACAAAAGAGAGTCAGATTTCTCAGAGTTGGGAAAGAAAAGAAGAGCGAAAAATTGGATCTTGTGCATACAGATGTATGGGGACCTGCTCAGGTATCATCTCTCGGTGGCTCTCGTTATTATGTTACTTTTATTGATGATGCAACTAGAAAAACATGGATTTATCGTATTCAGAATAAATCTGATGTATTTGATACTTTCAAGAAATGGAAAGCTTTGGTTGAGATTGAGACAGGAAAGAAGTTGAAGTGTCTCAGATCAGACAATGGAGGTGAATATTACAGCAAAGAGTTTGATAGGTACTGTTCAGAGCATGGAATTCGTAGAGAGAAGACAGTTCCAAGAACACCACAAGAAAATGGTGTGTCAGAAAGGATGAACAGAACAATCATGGAGCGTGCAAGGTGCATGATATTGCATGCAGGATTGCCTTTACAATTTTGGGCAGATGCTGTAGATACTGTTGTTTATCTAATAAACATAGGGCCTTCAAGTTCCTTGGATGGTGGTATTCCAGAGGAAGCATGGACAGGTAAAAAGGTAAACTACTCTTTTTTAAAGCCTTTGGTTGTGAGGCCTTTGTCCATATTAATAAAGAAAATAGAACAAAGCTTGAGGCAAAATCAAAGAAATGTACCTTTATTGGATATGGTGCTAATGATTTTTGTTATCGCTTATATGATTATGAAAATCACAAAATCATTAGGAGCAGAGACGTAATATTCAATGAAAAGGTCTTGTATAAGAATCAGCTGCAGGAAAAGAAACAGGAAAAAGAAAGCAAGGAATACACGGTTCTTGATGAGATAAATGAAAAAGTAAAGGTGCCTAAAAATAATAATAATCAACAACCACAGCAGCAGCAACCACCACAACAACAACAGGCACCTCAAACACTTGAAAGTGGTGTTAGAATATCTACCAGGATAAGTAGACCCCCTGAACGATACTCTCCTTCATTATATTATTTATTGTTGACTGATTCTGGTGAACCTGAATGTTATGAAGAAGCAATGCAGGTTGAAAGCAGGAAGAAGTGGGAGCTAGCCATGGATGAAGAGATGGACTCCTTAATGCATAACCAAACTTGGGACTTAGTCAAGTTGCCTACAGGTAAAACTACATTGCAGAATAAATGGGTTTACAGGCTGAAGGAAGAAGATGGAGGAAAATAGAGGTACAAAGATAGACTTGTGGTGAAGGGGTTTGCACAGAAGAAAAGTATTGATTTTGATGAAATATTTTCTCCCGTTGTTAAAATGAATTCAATCAGAACTATTTTAAGTCTTGTAGCAGTGGAAGAATTACATCTTGAACAATTAGATGTAAAGACAACATTTCTCCATGGAGATTTGAAGGAAGAGATATACATGCAGCAACCAGAAGGATATGAGGTAAAAGGGAAAGAAAAATTGGTGTGCAGGTTAAAGAAGAGCTTGTATGGCTTAAAACAGGCTCCAAGGCAGTGGTATCTAAAATTTGACAAGTTTATGTCCGAACAAGGTTATACTAGATGTCACTCTGATCATTGTGTTTATCTAAAAAGGCAAAATGATGGCAGCTATATTATATTGTTATTGTATGTAGATGACATGATTTTTGCAGGGTCTAACATGCAGGAAATAAATGTGCTCAAAAGAAAATTGGAAAATTCATTTGCAATGAAGGATTTGGGAGCTGCAAAACAAATCCTTGGTACGAGGATAACTAGAGGCAGGAAAAATCGTAAATTAACACTGTCTCAGAATGAGTACATAGAAAAGGTGTTGAAAAGATTTAATATGCAGAATGCAAAACCAGTTAGTACACCGTTTGCTAGCCATTTCAAACTTCGTAAGGAGATGTGCCCAAAGACCCAAGAAGACATGGATTATATGTCTAAATTTCCATATGCATCAGCAGTTGGAAGCTTAATGTATGCAATGGTCTGCACAAGGCCTGATATTGCACATGCAGTGGGAGTTGTAAGCAGGTACATGAAAAATCTAGGAAAAGAACATTGGATGGCAGTAAAATGGATTCTCAGATATTTGAGAGGTACCACAAATCAAGCATTATGATTTGGTGGTTCAAACATTTTTCTACAGGGATATGTTGATGCAGATATGGCAGGTGACAGAGATAACAGGAGGAGCACTACAGGATATGTATTTACTGTAGGTGGAACAGCTGTCAGTTGGGTTTCAAAAATCCAAAGTGTTGTTGCACTTTCAACAACAGAAGCCGAGTATGTTGCCGCTACAGAGGCTAGTAAAGAAATGATTTGGTTACAAAGGTTTATGGATGAATTGGGTAAGAAGCATGATATGGGCACACTATACAGTGATAACCAAAGTGCTATTCATCTTGCAAAGAACTCAGCATTTCATTCCAGGACTAAACACATACATCTCAAGTACCATTTCATACGGTCAGTATTGGAAGATGGAGAGTTGAAGCTGGAAAAGATACACACTAGCCAGAATCCTGCAGATATGCTAACAAAAGTTGTAACCAGGGAGAAAATGAGAATGTGCTCAGTTTTAATTGGTCTTCAAGGATGACGATGAAGATGAGAAACAGCCAGGTCCAAAGAGGAGTCATTGTCTAGCAAATGAAGCAGCGGTGGAGTTGCTACAATCAGTCTCCAAGTGGGAGATTGTTGGGTGTGGAGCCTGATTATCTTGTTTTCTTTGTATCACAACATTGGACCCCTGTACCTTAAAAGGGGCAGCAACGCTGCTCGTAATTAATCGCTACCGTGGGGGGTTCAACGGGGGGCGGCAGCGCTTTTCGGAGCCCCCCTCTGGCAGGGGTTTTCGGGGGCAGCGCCCCCGAAGCTAAAAACAGATGTAAAATTGCCTTGTAAAAGTATAGTAATTTCTAGTCAATCTGGGCCGTTCATTAGGAAAATGATCTAACGGTAGAATTTATGTTTAGTTTAGGGTTTTTTTCCCTAGAAGGCAACCCCTCGCTTTTATGAGGGTGTTGTATTGCGGCTGTGTATTGCTTGTGTATTCTCGGAGCGAGAAACAGAGAGGGAGACTGTGAGAGAGAACAGAGGATATTACATTGGATCTGCTGTAGGTTTTGTCTCTTCAATTTTTTCTAGATAATAGAAAGGAAGGACTGTTGTTCGGGGTGGACGTAGCCCAAACTGAGTGAATGACATATATATGTGTCTCTCTGGTTTTATGTGTTTTTTGTGTGCTTGTATTTTCCGCATATTTTATGTGTTGCATTGCTCCATAATATATAATTTTCTAACACTCGCCATCTCCCTTTAGTTGATCACATAGATTAACTAGGAAAAATAGAAAGTGGCCCATATCCACACATGTTTTTATTTTGATCAAGGAACAATATAACGTAGTTTAATAGGGGATTTTGAAAAGGATCATCGCATATCCACACGTTCAAACTATGTGCTTTTCCACTTTTTTCTCACACACATCCACCCACTAAGCAAACCAAAGACACCTAAAACTAACTTAACCAAACTCACTAAATTCTCCCCAAAGGGGCCATAAAAGAATTTATAGTTTAAGTTAGGATCATGGGGGTGGGCATCCAATAAGCCGCCTTGATCATTCTTAATCTTTAAATATAGAAGTTCAATTTTTAGGGGGATTTAAATCCACCTATCAGCCCACGGAAAAGAAAACCCGAGTGCGTCAGAGACCCATTTTAGAGGGGGTTAGGCTTAGGCGCAGTGCGGGCAAGTATGAGTCAGGGCTACCTAACTTGGCTGATACTCAGTATTTTTAGCTGACTTTCCAAGAAGCCAAGACTCAAACGCTCACGTGGGATGGTGGTACTTAGTGGCCAAATCTAGGGCATCCTTTCCCTATATGTGATGGTGTATGCAAGTGCCAGACCCCATACCCTTACCTTGGTGGATTTTCTTCGGCTGACTGGGGGCATTTCCAGCTCTTATGGGATGTTATGCCATCACTCGCAAGATATATTCTCAAGGCCCAATTACATTTTATTGTGTGAGGACGAATAGGTATTCTAGGATTTTGAGTATCATACGCAAACAAAAAAAATCCACTTTTTTTTATTGCTTGATCACATAGAATTAATTTAAAGGGAAAAATTATTTTATTTTCACTTTGTTTTATGTATGTGACCAGAAATTTTCTTTGATCATAGATTCTATCCTCTCAATTTTTTCCAAAACCAGACCTAGTCGACACTAAAATGGACCCAACGGGGCCTCGTCAATCTAGGCGTATTTTGGACCTCCCCCGATTACCGAGAGGGGTTCTAGCTCTTTCACCGTTTAGGCGTCAAAGACAAAACACTGCCACCATTATTGGTTCGTCCTTTATTAGGGCATCCTTAGTTGGGAACCCTGGTCGGTCTCCCAACACCACACCACACACCACTCCTCTGGTGACCCCTAGGGGCAAAGGAGTGTGACCCATTCGGGAAGTCAGTCGAATAAACAGCAGGGTACGTCACAGACTAACCCTCTTCCTAACCAGAACTTTGTGTTTTTGAAAGTTGCAATGGCGTCAACCTCCTAGTATTCCTAACCAGAACTTTGTGTTTTCGCAATTTGCAATGGCGTCAACCTCCAAGTCACCTTTCTTAGCTTCATTGAATCTACCCGATTTAACCAAGCTGAAAAATGACCCCATTGCACACAACCTTGCATGGCGTCCCATGCCCACGAAGCTCCCTTCGGATATTCGAAAGTTCGAAGGAAAGCAAGAAGAAGACCCACGTAATCATGTCATGACCTTCCACCTGTGGTGCTCATCAAACAATATCATTGACGACACTATTCGATTGAAACTATTTAAATGCACTCAAATAGGAGTAGCTGCGAAATGGTACATGGAGAAACCCTCTGCTTCGCATGGAACCTTTAGCGCCCTTGCCACCGCATTCCTAACATATTTTCAATTACCCATTCACCATGATCCCAGAATGGAATTACTGACACATTTTAGGCAAACCCCTGCCATCCATATCTCAGACCATTTCCACAAATGGAGGCGGCGTCGTAGTTTATGTAGAGAAAAACTTGACAATTGGGTTCTTTTATATTTGTTCTTGAAAAATCTCATGGTAGAGATTTCAAAGGGTGTGGTGCAACAAAGGCCCACATCTGAGGAGGACGCCATCAACAAAGCCCAGTAACTTGAGATGATTTATATACAGTCAAGATAATTTTACAATATCCTGCCAAATGCCCCGCGCTTGAAAACTTATCAAGAATTCCTAGGCCTGTCGAACTCTGCAGATGGACTAATTTGGTCATTGACCTAAGGTTACCTAGGCAACAGTAGTCAAAACCCCGATTACACGTATAGTTCTACCCAGAACATACCTCAACCTGGTTTTAAAATTCATCATATGCCTCAGCAAAATTTGACCAATTGGGTGCAAGCATATCACCACATAGGACCCTATCCTCCAGCTCGGGGGACCTAGTACACAAAGAGAAACACTAATGGAAGAGCTCCCCTCCAACAACTAGGTGCAAACTAGGGACCGTGTTATGCTCAGTCCCCAGCACAAGACCCACTTATGCAGACCAATGCACAGGTGAACTTTGTGCATCCTTCCCAAAACCAACCTCACCAATATAACTAGGAGAACTACCCTCCTAACGTGGTGAAGAAAAAAGAAAAAAACAAGCCAAAAGGGAATCCTGGACAATGGGGAAACAACCAAGAATGCCCGCTGCGATCCCAATGTGGAGGCAAATCCAACCAGAATCAGAGCCAAGAGCCAAGCAATGCCCAACGACAGAGCAAAAGGCCACCTCTTCAAACAAACCATTCTTGTTCGATATGTGGTGAGTACGGCCATTATACTCACCACTGTCCCAATCTCCCTGAGCTGAATAAGCTACAGATTAACCGAGGACAAGGAGGATCTTCCCAGAAAACAGGTGTGATGCAGGAACCTTTCCCCCATCAAGGGACGGTAAGCACTTAGCAACAAAATCCAGACGGCTCCAGTAAAAGTAGCTCGAAATCTACATGATTGGCGAAGAGATGTTTTTCCAAACACAGAATCGCAATTACGACACCCCACCAAACACCAATACGATAGGGGCAAGTACCAGTGCACCGACTGCACCTTTGACCATTTCAAAGATTCTTATCGAACCATTTCCAAATACGGCGAACGGACCCAATAGGCGAGCAGGAAACTACTCCAAAGCGGCCCATAATTCTAGTATCGTGGATGATTTAGCACAATCTCCTGCTGCTATGTAAAATTTGGAAGTATTGCAGTCATGCCGAAAACAATGGAAAGCCTTACTTTCT
Source organism: Pinus albicaulis (assembly GCA_034641835.2). Lineage (NCBI taxonomy): Eukaryota > Viridiplantae > Streptophyta > Pinopsida > Pinales > Pinaceae > Pinus > Pinus albicaulis. The sequence goes on along the minus strand of CM076583.1, from coordinate 140,163,490 downwards.
GAATTAGGTGCCATCGACCCTGTCAATACACGCCTAGTGGCTTTCGACTTAGATAAAGCCACCCCCAGGTTTCCTTCCATGGTCGCCTTCCAGATACCAGTGTCGGTCCAGAATATCACAATTCACTAATGTGTCATTGACGAGGGTGCATCCACATGCATCATGTCAAAAAAAATTTGGCAGAAGTTAGGGTCTCCCAAACTAAAACCCTCAGTCATCACGCTTAGAGCATACGATGGTCTTCCTTCGACCCCCGTTGGCCTCTACCAAAATGTCCCGGTCTCCTTAGCTAGAAATATGGTCCACATAGATATTGAAGTCTTAGACGCTCACTTGGATTATAATATACTCCTTGGGCGGAGTTATATGTACGTTGTGTTAGCCATAGCCTCCTTCGTCTTCCGCATTACGATGTTCCCCCATGAGGACCGCATCATTACTATAGACCAATTGACACATATCAAGAAGCGACCCCTAGAAAACACTGATGTAATAATACCCTACGTAGATACATCCTCGGATGCGCTTTCATGGTACCAAGAATATGGCCCTAGCCAGTTCAAACCATCGTCCCTTCTAGGATCATTCCTAGGAGATCCTCCCATTATCCCTGAGTCATCACTTTATGTCACAGGGGCTCCGGTGTGCATGATGTCCACATCAAGCGCCGAAGCTAGTCAGGACACGAACATGAGCAGTAATGCAACTGAGTCATCGGCCACGGTAGCCTCTCTAGCCTATGTCGCTTCCCAAACCCCTTTCCTCTAACCCCTAGTTGGTTTCATCTCCCAGCAGTTTTTGGCAACACTGGTGTTACCAAACATATCATTGGCAATACCGGTTTGGTATCTCATTCCCCCTACGGGAACAGGAGCCACTCACATCACTGCGACAAGGTCGAAGCCCCTAAGTCCTGAGGAGGCCCCACCCATCCAAGGAACGGACAAAACCACCCCTCCAAAGGAAATTTCCATTGCAAAATCGGTAATTATGGCTATGAAAACCGAGAAGAGAGGAAAGAAGATGGTGAATCCCACCATACAACGGGAATCAACAGTTTGCACCATATGCGATGTAATAGGTCACCCTACCGTAGCTGCCCAGAGTTGGATGAATTAAAACCACTCCTTGGCTCTGAGATAGACATCGCGATGCCGCATTCCTGTAAAAAGGAACCTGCCACCAAAGGTAAAGGCAAAGCATTTCGTACCAATCACGCATGCGCTATTTGCAGCAACTATGGGCACTATACCCATAATTTCCCAGAAATCCCACGATATAGGGATGCCTTACACGCCATCGAGCGATCCTATCAAGATGATCCCTCCACCCAAGCATCTAGAAATGAACCTTGTACCATCATGTACATACAGAAAGAACGAAGGGCACCAGGAAGACCCCCAGTCATGCCCCCTCCTGTTATACGCTGCACACTGTGCAATGAACATGGTCACTTCCTCGAAGAATGCACAACCCTGGAACTCATCCATAGATGGTATCCCATAGAACAGGTTTACTACGTTGGATTGTAGGAAACGCAGTTCACATGCCCTTTGTGCACCAACAATCACCTTCAAGAGAATTGTCACTATATCCCTCGATTTCGGCTAGCCCTTGCTAGTTTGCGCTCAACCATAATCCGCCTCTCCCAAGAAGACGACATGAACGCGGAATCCACAGACAGCTTCATAGCCCAAGAGGATGTGACAAGAAGATCCATCCTATTCTTGTCATCTTAAAAGTGACCAATCAAGGAAACCCTAGTTACCCCCAACCCCTCTATATAGAGAAGACCAACACGCGCGTTATGAAAATTTCCCAATGATGTGGTCTCCACTTGCCCTGATTTAACAACATTACGACGCTGGTACCCTGCTAGACCACAAACTTAGCACGATGGGACCCCAATATCTAGGCTGTTCTTCCCAGTATGTCAGGGCAATCACTATGGACATCATTGTACTTATATCCCATGATTCTGTCCCCTCATCGATATGATTCATACAATAGAGAAGAAACGAGATGATACCCTTAGGCGATTTAGAAAGTACATTACCCCTCGACCAACAACCCCACACCCACATGGGCATGATGAGTAAGCTAGGGCAACACACCAACCAAGCATGACCCATGCCAAGCCTACAATAACATGCGAACTATGCGACCTGAATGACCATCGGGTCAATTAGCGCAGAGAACTGAAGCCCTTTGCAAATAGTTTCCGCATAGTCTCTTCTCTCCCTCAGAAACTTCTCTCTAACCAAGAGAAGATCACGCGTACCTACTACCAGATTTGTTCACACTTTCACCATGCGATTAAATGTGTGCACCCCCCAAGCTAAGAGTGGAAAGAGGAGCATTGATTCTACACTCCCAGAAAGAGTCAGACACACCCAAGTCAACAATATGAAAATGGAAGCAGAAGACCCCCTCTTCTACCATAGATCCTTTCCAAGCGTCCACATCAGGGACAACGAGTAGTGTTGATTCCCATAAAATATACTCAGTTAGCACAGTGGTACCATGCACCATCTGCACTGGCCAAAACCACATACCAGTGGTATGCCCGCTAATGGAAACATTCAGGTGCCTCTGTAGCAGGGACAATTTCCACCCACAAGAAATTGACAATCCTAGCGGGGAACCCAACCTTGCACTTACGCAACCTCCCACCATAGAGATTCTTCCCCCACCTAATGCCGATGACACAATTCATCATATATGATTCGTATCATCACATATCGAAAATAGGATTGCAGCTGCCCCCACATCCCAGGATTTCCACCTTATTCTTGTCGCAAAAAATCAAGGCACCTTGAGCTTTTGCATTGATTTCCGCGAGATCTCAAATTTTCATGCCACTATCGAACTCCTCAACAATGCCAAACCTCTAGATCAAGGCCTAGTACAACTGGATCTTGTTGAAAAAAGCCGACAATATTCATTGCAACACAATGAGGCCCATAAGAAAAGGGTAAAAGCGTCATTCGACCGCCACATCAACCCTCGCTCATTCACCGAGGGAGAACTAGTCCTCCTCTATGATGTCACAAAAGAAGCCCTAGGGCTAGGGAAGTTCTAAACCTTGTGTAAAGGACCCTACATCATCAAACATTGCCTTTGATAGAGGGCATACATCTTGATGGAACCGGATGGGAAATGCCTTAGCAACCTCGTCAACTGCCTTTACCTCAATTAATTCTACCCATAAGGGCCAAGATGGCCCTTCCCTAGAGTGAACGTACCAAAACCCAACCACTGAAATTTTTTGACCAAAAGACTTATCAAACACGCTCAAAGTGCCGCTATGGATCACCAACCTGAACCTTATTTAGATTTGTTGATGGAGCATCAAGATGGTCTCAAAGTTTAGCTGCAGCTGCCTGGGTCATCTATCACCTTACTCGATCACCACTCTACACAAACGATGTGCGCATTGATTCAGCAACAAACAATCAGGCAGAATATGACACCGTCATTAGACTTATGTGTGACGCCCTCCATCAGGGCATAAGCCATATGCATGTCTACCTCAATTCCCAGTTATTAGTGTCGCAGCTAAACCAAACATTTGAGACAAGAGATACACATCTATTTATAAAATATTTGCGTGCAAAAAGATTAAGCAGACAATTTGAATATATTACATTTACACATGTACCAAGGAGTCAAAACCAAGCAGTTGATCACATATCTAACAATATCCTAAACTGGAATGTATCTCAAATAAACCATCATAGATAAAAAACCAAAAGCATAGATATCCATCAACATAACATCATCCATAAACTGAAACAGGTGACACAACATGTAGAGCTGCAAAAAATATCTCTCATATATACATACATATATATATATATATATATATATATATATATATATATATATATATATATATATATATATATATATCATGATGTATGTGTCTGAGTACAAAAAATAGTGTCGCTAACCCATTGGCCAGCCCAAAGCACTGGCCCAAAGATACACAAAATTCGTCAAAAATAGGGGAAGCATCCTCATAATGGATGCTTTCCCCATGTCCAAGTATACTCTAGGGCGGTGCCCCCTCAGGAGGGGAACTTGGTCCCACAACTGCTCCCGGTACCACCACTAGAGCTGCCGTCACAACTGAGACTTCCACCTGACGTAAAATAGACTGATAGTTCCGCACCCAGGCCATCACCATCTCCATCCAGACCTCCTCGAGGTCATCCATAAAACGTCGAGAAGGAATCCCCTGCATCAAGCCATCCACTCGACCCCAAGAATCCTCTAGAACTGGTAACCGAGCAGTCAGTTCCGCAATGAAAATCTTTGCCTTATCTGCACGTGTCGCCTCTGCATCAGCGCGAGCTTGCTCAACCGCAACCTCAACAGTGGCCGAGCTGTTGCCCTCCCCTAAAGGGCCAGTGCCACCACTAGGTCCTCCAGCAGCATTTCCTCCCTACCCTCCTAGATCACCCCTAGGTCTCTGAAGAGGACCGTGGCCGACCAATTGAGCCACAGGGTGACCTACCTCACCAACATCTGCAAAGAGTAAATAAAACTATGTCAGTGTCACCACCAAAACACATAAGAAAATATGTACTCAAATAAATTTATAAAACATAAAAAAATGTACCTATTGGGGAACATAACACTTAAAGCGCGCTTATCCCTAAAAATGTGCACAGAGGGCGCACTTTTGCCCTGATCGCCCGCACAATCTAGTGCAAAAAACACCCAGAATATGTACAAACCAAGTCTGTATGGGCCTCGACACCATTAGACTAAAAATATTAAAGTGCAGGATGTTATGGAGGTTCCCTGGGCATGATATCGCTAATCCTTGGTGCTCAGGATGACCACAACGGCAAGAACTGCTACGCAGAAGCCTCTGACCTCTCAAGAACTCAAAAAGTACAAATGAATTGAATTAGGGTCATATTCACCTATATATTTCCCTTTTCAAAAACTTTGGAGGACCATAACGAGAGATCAGAAGGTCTGTTCTCCGAATCGTACGTTGCACTGTGATCAACACTCCATAACAAACAGAGGCGATGCCACACAGTCGCACTCCCGAAAATATAATTTTCCAGTGCCGGCAGGTATGCCCTCTCTCATATTCTTTTTTAAAGCTCATGAATTTCAATAATGTTTGATAAAGAAGATGCTTTCACTTGAGGTAGTTGTTTTTGCAGGAAAATCTTGCAAACCATTCACAACTCCATCTACTGAAAGTTCCAGAGAAGGTATCATTCTACCCCCAGCATGATAGAGTCCCAATAAACTCTGCATATCCTAAAATCATTTCTCCATCAGAAATCAACCATAGGTTTCACATATCTGACCATGTTTATCATCACCTCACCCTACGCATGATAAATATCCTCGTTGGTCGGTAGAGCCCCCCCTCCATGGTGCTCGTCACCCACAGTAGACCATATATAATAGCAAATGTGATGCCATGGCCTTACCACTTTATTCCAAGAAGCACCTCATGCCCATCCATCCACCATGCATAAAGGTCAAGTTTTACCATACAAACTCAAACCCCCTTCCCGGACGACCATGTTGTGTAAGTAGATCAAAAGCGCACTACCGCGCCTCGCATTTGGCCCACCATACATCCACTAGCATAATCCCATCTGCAATACTTTTTCATCTACTTCATCAACCCCACACATGAGACCAACCAATGAGCCCCCCACCCTCAGCAAAACACCTTCCTCACAACATCAGTGAGCGAACACCTTCATGTTTTGGGGCACCCGTCTTTGTGTTTTGTACAAACTAAACCCCATTATTTTATTATTTTGGTAAGTGTACAAAGAATGCAAATGGTGCACTACATCCTCCACCCTCTCATTCATCTTTTCTCCCATGGAAGCAATCCCTGAACACCCTTGGTTGGAGTATCACACCCCCACGCACAAGCCACCATGACATTCATAGCCAAATTTTACCCACCCTGGAAGTCCTACTGACTCCATGGATTTCCCCATCAGAAATAACTATGACTGTCGCCCAGCTGCTTAGTACACTCTGACCTTGGGCCACTAAATCCCCACCATCAGTTTTCAGTCACCCCTCGCCAACATGCCTATGTTAAACTCATCACATCTAGGTCCCTGAACCCTCATGTAAATGGCCCCCCATTCAGTTGAGGCTTCCTTTTTGTCAACTTCAACACCTATTTTCAAAAAGGAAGCGGTACCTTGGATTACCCCTCTCCATAGAAGGGGCATCCTCGGGTGTCACTGTGGGAGACATCACTGCCCATAGATGTCATTGATCCTCCTAAAATTCGACTACAATAAAAGCTTTCATGTCAAGATGGTATTGTACCTTACAACCATTTCACTTTGATCAAATTCGTTGAAGACCTATGCCTTCATAAATGTCTCTTTCAGCATTGCTTACACGGGAAGGTCCCAGTCAACACCTATGCATACAATGTGTAGCTATATGCCATACCAAGTTTACACATATGGGTACCACATTCCACCTATTGTCAAAGAAAAAATGCCCCAGAGGGCATCAATAGTCGTCGTCAACAACCACCAGATCACTAACATATCAGTGACACAGAGAGAACATGTATCTATCAAATAGATTTGTTTAACTAGCCACAACATCATGAGCATGGGATATGCTCGCCTCGTAGAAAATTTGTATATATATTGTATTATATTTGCTTACAAGGGTCCCATAGGACATGGTCATTATTCAAACTGGTGCAGGGTGTTTCCAATTCCGAGCCTCACGCAGGTCTCTTTCTCTCTCTCTACGCATGATATACAGAAAAAAAAAAAAAAAAAAAAAAAAAAAAAACTATAATGTATTTCGGCTATACAGTTCTTCCTAGACCTCACACATTAGGGGGAAACTGTTAACAATGTAAAATTGTACAAGTAAAAAATGACATTAATTAATGTCAAGCATAAGGATTTACAGGGCTGAAAGACATTAGAGAGTCTGGAAAGTATTTAAAAATATCTAAGGTATGAAGAAAAATCAAATTTGAGCAAGTCATAAATGCTTTTGCGCACATAATCCTTCTTGAAGAGAAGGCTTTGCGTGCCTTTTGACCCGAAATGCGCGCAATCCTAGGAGTGGTGAAAGTCACTTTCCGGGACCAAAAAATGCACACTCCAGGACAGTGATTCATCACTTGAAGCCACCTAAGGACAACCACCAAAGCCTCTTTAGACATCAAGGGAGCACACAATGGAATATTTGTGGCACACAAAGGAATCATCCCCCTTTCTTGGGTCACCATCCATAATGTACCAAGAGAGGGAAGGAGGATTTGAATTCTCCTATATAAGGCCACCATGAGATGAAGAATTTGAGAACACATTGTTATGTTGGCTAGAATTTCCCAAGCAATAACAATAGTGTGTGATCCGGAGCTGAAGATAGAGGGGAATCAATTGTTGGCCATCCAACAAGTTCAGTCCACCACAGTAGAGAGAGGAAGACTTTGCACCAAAGAAAGATTGGAAGTAAAAACATCCTTGCATCGGGACTTAGAACCCATGTTCTACGGGCCCTTTGGCAAGAGGGTTAAATTTTCATCCTCATTTCCTACCAGCACTCAATAAGAGGGGCCAAAGAGCCACTATTTGGATTATTGCAGTTGTTTGACTCTATTCAGAGCTTTTGTTTATTTTTTTTAGTTTTAGTTTATATATGCATGCTATTTCTCTATCTAGTATGTTTATTATTCTAGCTTGTTCCACTAACTTGCTTGACTCCACTTCTTTTTCTGCATGTGACCAATAATTTAAGTGGGTAAAACACACCCCTTAAGTTGGTGTGATTTCGTACATGTGTGCACCAAACACACTAACACAGTGACGATTACTTCAACCTGAACCTAGTTTGAGAGTAATCCGACCACTTTGGATTTTGACCTATCATCAGCACTCTTGGTCTCCTAAGGGTGTCTGCAGCCACCTGGATCAATCCTCCACACTAAGGAGCTTTTGGTCCACCAAAAGCATGAACAAAATCTGCAACTTCTTTGTACCTTGTCTGCACCACAAATGTCCTGAAATGTTATCCTTCATTCTCCTTCACCTTTGTCCTTCGAAGCCATAAGTGATGAGTTGACACCTACATCCTCTGCAAACTCGTAGCACAATATTTCCAGAATACATGCTTAACTAAGCGACCAATTTATGACCCAAGCATTCCCCACACTTGCCACGAGTTTATAACGCATACTCGATGTTCAAGTTTACATCAAATGGAATCAATACCCCAGCTATCAATACAAGGCCAAAATATCATTGTTGCTTAACAAGTGATGGAAAACACATCATCACTTTTACATTTTAACATACAACATATGATTTACAAAGTAAGGCCAGACATAGTACCAAGCTAGAAAAACCATTTCTCACTTGTTGAAGTGAATGGGTCATCTCTCTGTGGCGATTTTTCTTGTCGAACAGTTGTTTCAACTGGTTCCTACACATATGCTTTGTCCTTAAGGCACTGCTCTTGATAGAGCCTCCAACACGTGGCTCTATAATGTCCACTTCTGTCATAATGACTATAATGAGCTTTCATCCTCCAGACCTGTTTTACCTTCTTCTTTTCCTGCGATGGAGAAGGCCTTCCACGCCTCAACCTCTTTTGTGTTGCCATTATTTCCCAACACTTAAAAAAGACATGGTTATGTAATCCACAAAAAGTACATGTTTTCTAATGCCATGATTTATGTTCATTGTTAGCGACATGCTTGTAATCAAAATGAACACTAGAATATTGAGACTTGTTATACCTTTCTTGGTTGTCTCTAGTGTGAGTATGGTGACGAGAGCTTGCCTTAGCTTTTTCACAGGAACATGAGCTTCCATGGGATGAGGGTGAAGTGTTCCCACCATTATCTTTCCCCAGTGGTTTCAACCATGTATTGGGAGCTTTTGACACCTTCAAGCATTGTCCTTTAGTGTACCAAAACCTACTAATCGAGGTATCTACACAACCTCCAATGGCTGAGTCATGCCTTGGCCATTAACGCCAAGTCCTCCTCCCTTATATCCCATATTGGTGAGGAGTCGCATGCCAGTTCTTGTAATGGGTATCTCCACATTTCCCACGGAAATGATAGCACGTGAAGATGAAACTGAAGAAACATCAACATTGTTTACGTCAGATGTTGATGCAGAAACATGTGATGATGGGTGCTTCAAGCCTTTGTTGCGCTTCAACTCCTTCAAGGCCTCTTCCGTGGCTCGTAGCTGAAGCTGCAGTCTTTTATTCTCTGCTTTCTATTCTTTGAGAAGACTCCTTAATTCAGCATACTTTTCTTTAAGGCTCTGGCCATTGTGCTTCAATTGTTCCAATGCCTCTGTCGTGGCTTGCAATTGAAGCTGCAATCGTTGCTTGTCCCCCTTCTCCTCTTGTATAATATTTTTCAACTTAGTGTTATCTACTTCTTGTTCCTTATAAGCTTCATACAACATCTCCATCATTTAAAACGTCCTTAGCATAGCCTTGTACATGTATTTAACATCCTCCATTTCTACACGTTCAATGGTTCACACTTTCAATTCACACCAGCAAGAAGACCGCTCTGATACTACTTGATCTGGATCCTTCAACGACCGGATTTACCCATAATATTTTACTTCTATGATGTATTAGAATTGCATTTTATCAAAGCATTAATGAACACATATGCATATATAATTAAGAGGAAAACATGTCAACAATCACACAACAAAACACAAGACGTTTAATAATGGATTTCATCCAGTGTGGACTACGTCTCTAGTCCTCGGTGTCTCGATGGTGTTGCTTGCTTCATTTGGTGCTAGAAAATGTGATGATGTACATGGATGTTGTTTTCTTTTCATACAAGTAAATGTGCCCTCGAAATTAGTGGCAAAGTCTCTCTACAAGATGTTCCATACAAGGAAATCTCACTCTTAAACAAACCTCCTATCAACATGACAACCTCACACATGGTGACCAAGAGTATCCCGCCATCAAGGCAACAAAGGGATCTCAGAACATAAATGACCATCCATGATGAATACATATCACATGACATAAAAATCAAGATTTCACATCATAAATCAAGCAGGAATCGACACGAGATAAAACATCTCACAACAATAATCAATGAAGTATTGGAAACAACACTTCATATACCTCAACTCTAACGTTCGCTGAAAAATAGGCTGCTCAGTTGTTGGATCTGAATGCAACATCGATATCATGGAGTCGAATAATATGAAATCGACTACCCACACTCTGAAGTCTAACACCATTATTCCACTCTGGAAAATGGCCTAAAAATATATGGCTCATATGGAAAATCTAACTGCACCATTGGATTCGTGTCACCGAGAGGAGGTGTAGGATCGACTGCCAATTTTCTGAATTTTGACACTATCAAAATTTGGCCCATAGGGAATATTTTAGATTCCCCATAGATTCCTCACATATGTTTCTCCACGGTTGACTAGAAAATCTGCAACACAAAACAGGAATCTGATCTCACCATTGAGATCCTTGCGAAATTCTAAGAAGAATGAGTATAAAGTTGACCTCATTCTGACTCCGACGAATTTCAACATCTAAGGAATCTGGAAAATTCCCTCAAGGTTCTCAAAGATTCTCTTTTGTCGAGAATATGCAAATCCACTTCTCAAAAGGTGAATCTGACCTCGCCATTGCGTTCCCTACAAAAGTTTGAGAAAAATGACTATAAACTTGAATGCATTTTGACAAAGAGAAATTTTACCTCCCAAGTAATCTTTGGGCATCAAAGGAATATTCTATGTCTCGAACAATGTGCCATAATTCTGCCTCCTAGAATTGTGTCATGGTTCCACTGTACGGAACCTCGTTCTCTGTACCGTTCTCGGGCTCCTCTATCCTATTCTGTTTTTCCTCAGATTTCCTCTGTTCTTCCCCAGTGCTCTGCAAATGAGGGTTTATATACTATATGGATGGCGGAGTTTTCAATGTGAGGCCCAATGGGTCATTGGTGCTGGAGAGAAATAGGTTGGAGGTGGGTCAGGTTCAAACCTTGCACACTCCAAATAGCATGCGACATATATTTTTTGGTTTTTAAAGAAAGTTGTAACGTATTTAAATATGGGTGTGGTTATGCACAATTGTTGCATATGGTTTTAATACGGTTTGGTTTTTTATTAAGGTGGTACCGCCCGCTTGGGGGCCGGGCAAGTTCGACCCTCGTCGGCACCGTTCCGCCTGCCGCTGTATAACAATGGTGTATGGCATATATTCAGCATTGGTTGTTGTTTTAAATGTCAGCGTTGGTTTGTTGGGTGGGTGAGGTCCGCAACCCATGACCCCGACCCAACCCTTTGTATATATATATATATATAAGCATCGTTATAACATATAGCCACGGGGTTCAGTGGGGTTCACGACCCATTGAACCACTTAATAAGTATTTTTTGTTGTAATGATATTCCGTGGATCCATTTGGTGGGGTGGCGGGGGTGGTGGCCCGCCACCCCCATTTTTATATATATATATATATATATATTTTTTTAACACAATATTGGAGATTTTTGGTTTTAACGAAAATAAGGGTTATTGGGAAAATTAATGAGGCCACAATTTCGACCATTCTCGGGAGCTGGGTTCCTTGACGGTTGACAGTGAATTTGTGGGACAGTTAAACCGGGCCCCTGCCCAACTTTGAGTCGTTCTAACTTCTCCATACGGGCTTGTATTTTGGAGATTTGTTTGCACCATTGGAATCAGGGTGATGAGTACTTCAACCTGAACATGGTTCGAGAGTAATCTGACCACTTTGAATTTTGACCTATCTTCAGCCCTCTTGGTCTCCTAAGGGTGTCTAGAGCCACCTAGATCAGAGATGTTGGTAGAAATGGAACATGAAATGCAGGTGATTGAGAAGAACTTGAAGGAAACACATGATAGGCATAAGAGTTATACAGAAAGGAACATTTTGTTCAAGGGTTTTCAGGTTGGAGATCAGGTGTACTTGCACATCAAGCCCAAGAATAGCTCCTTGTGGATTGGATCGTGTGGCAATATGGCACCAAGGATTTGTGGACCCTTCAGGATCATTGAGAGGATCAGACCGGTGGCCTATCGACTTTCATTGCCTTCTATAGTGAGAGTACATGATATTTTTCATATATCATTGCTTAATAAATATGTTAAATATGTTGATCGTGTTATTGATTGGTTTGTATTGCATGTGGAGCTAGAAGGAGTGTTCCAGCCGAAAACACAGTGCAATTTGCAGAAAAATACGATCATGATCCGGAATTGAGCAATATATAAATTTAAAGTGCAATGAAAGCACTTTTGTCCCGATGAAGCTACATGGGAGATGGCGGATCAGATGTGGGCTACGTATCCTTCCTTGTTTTCCAGTTGAGGCAAAGCAGTTTTGGTGTGATGCTCGTATATGCTTAGTATGTGTTGGTGATTTTTTGATATATGTGTTGATGTGATGATTCAAGTATATGTACATATTTATATGGATGTAAATACCGCCATGAGATATGTTATAAAGCTTCAATAAGAGGTATGGTGTCATGTCTTTATAATTGCCATGTTTTGATAATGTCATGTTGGTTTTCTTTTATCAAGGTGATCATTGTAAATACTGCATCAAGGCATGTTATAAAGCTACATGAGAAATATGTTTGCTTTCAATGGTGTTGCTAAGGTATATGTGTGATTGAACATCGAGGATGATGTCCCCTAAGGGGGAGGGTTCTGTAACAACCCTGATGAAAATTCCATGTAATAAAGTTAAAATAATAATCACGGTTGATGGGACATATATTCCAATTTGAATGTTGGGAAAAACATCCTAGTGCAGGTGTTCACATGGTTTATTATGGATAAGGAAATTGGAAAAGGCTATGGCTAAGGCATTAAAGAGGCAAACAATATTTTTGGCACATTTATTTATGAAAATAATGGAAATTAGGAGAAAAGGGAAATGAAAGGTGACAGGTTGCATGTGGGGAGGAAAATGAAAGAAAATAATGGAACATGAAGAAAATAGAGGCCTCTTCTATAAAATGGACTTTGAGGATTAGTTGGTACCCTTTTTCAGTGCATTTTTGGAGATCTCTCATTATTCTATTTTTCTCTCTCATACTCTTGGATACTTAGAGTTTTCTTGGAGCATTCTTGGAGAGTGTGGATACTTGGTGATTTGGAGCAAGAAGGAAAAGGAAGAGAAGGAAATCATGTAGAATTTTTACAAACAATATGTATACCAATAGATTCAATCCGATCATGCAATATGCTAAAGCAAGATACTGAATCCTTATACAAATTAATTGCGGAAAATAAACACGATCGCCAATCACAACAAGTAAAAGAAAGAAGCAAATCAATCCAAAACACGGATATTTTCCCAGGGAAAGCTTGCTGCTCAAAACCCCTATATATTCTATTGTATATTCAACAAGGAATCATGAAACAATTACAATGCACTCTTCTCACAAGAGTCTGTTGCACTCTCACAACTATCTCACACTGATCCAGACAAAATTGGTCCAAAACTTAGCCAATTCTCATCTTGTCTTCAGCTTGCCTTGCTCACATAATTCATGTGGAATGCAATCCCTATTCTTTAGGAATTTCAGCCTTCCTTGACTGCGCAATTCTTATGGGAAATCCTATGGGTGTATTACTTCATGCAGGCAGTGTGCTAATAATACAACTGATAGTTAACATCCCTTTAACCCTTGTCTCAACTGGGTCTTCATCAGAACTGACATGCATGAAGTTATTAATAGTAAATCATCATTTACTTGACAAATCACTGCATGTAAATTAAATATGATTTCATTCACTTTCCCTCTCACTAGTGCAAAAATCAATTACAACTAGTTAGATGAATTTAACTCACTTAATTGCGTTAACTGATTTCTCGTACATTAAACTAATACACTAACTGCAACATGGACTCTAAAATAAATAGAATCACTCTACATGCCTCACCAACCACCCTCAACTCGAATTTCATGAGATAACTAAGTCTATCACACTCAGCTAACTATTACAAGTGATTATGAGATAATATTACAATTTATTGTCGAATTTAATTAAGGGAAAATTAAATTAGAAACTTTTCCAATTTATTTAATAAATTGGCTTGCACACTAATGTATCGATATGACAAATCACTGTGTGACTTGTGATCCCACACTAGTGTGTGTGCTGTCATGTTGTTTCTGGATGCCAATTTCACTGTTTCTTGTTGCAAATTTCAACACTTCCTCTCAGCAAGAAAGGAATCAATTTGTCTCAATCTGGTACCTTTGGAATGTTTTTGCATGCAACACTTCTTTAGTGTTGTTCACACATGCAAGACTTCTCTAGTGTTGTTCGCACATGCAAATCTTGCATGCAACACTTCTAAAACTGAATAGCCTCCAAACAAATGACTCAGTGTAATGCATCTGTCATCAAAGTCTTCTGACTGTTGGTACCTATTGCACATGTCTAATGGACTCTCTGCGTTGTTGAAATCTGCATCCATGCACTCTGCACTGTTGTCAACTCTGATCTGCGCTCCAATATCTGATACCTATCACTCTGATTTATGTTTTCCTGAGATCTTACTGCATCAATCTAATTGATCCTTCCTACTACTACTGTAATGTGGGCTCCTCGTAGCCAGGTTTGATCCATGAGACACACCATCTCAATGAATCCTGCCCAAATTTCTTCTTGGGATTAATTTTGCACATTGCCCCACCTTACACATGGAGGTATAGATGCATGTACTCCCTCTGCCCTTCTAGCTTTAAATTTACCCCTCCTAGAGGTCTCTTCTTGAGTGGACTCTTCCACTTGGTCTCTTCTCTACTTCTCCAATTGTGGCTTCTCCACAACCTTCTGAGATTGCTTCTGAGGCTGCATGTTGAGAGATAATTGCTCCCTATCAACCACCAAGTCATTAACCACTGCTTTGATCCTCAAAGCCTTGCATGCATCCTCAACCTCGATAGCATTAAGGTTCTTGAATATTACACCGATCTGCTTCACTTGTCCTATGGCTATGTGTTTAAGGAAAAAATTTCCTTTTCTAAACATTACTTCATAACCACGTTCTTCCAATACCACTACAAAGAAAATATTACTATTTAGGCATGGAACATGCAAAACATCTGCTAGTCTGAGATGGGAGCCATTCTCCCTCTTATAGGTAACCGTACCTATGCTGGTAGCGCTATACCTCTCGTCAACTCCAAACTATATGCTCTGTTGGAGGTCCTTCTCCTCCAAGTCACTAAAGAAATCTCTATTCCCCGTCAAATGGAATGAGGCATCGTTTTCTAAATACCACATGCATTCCATTATAGTGCTCGCCATGCATGTAATGAGAGTAAAATCAATCTCGAACCGTGAAGCCAATGCTTCACCTGTTGTAACTGCAGGCTCCTTCTTGCTTTTATTTTGTGGAAAATTTGTAGCATAGTGCCCACGCTCGTGACAGTGAAAGCATCTGATATTGGACAATTATTTCTTGCCCACTTTGCCTTGGGATTACTTTCCCTTGGCCTTATTTAACTTACTGGACAAGGCACAATCTTCCTCATCATTAGCCTTGGATGAGGATCCATCCCTGGTATTCCGCCTAAATTCTTCTTGTACCAAATCTGACCAAAGTCGCTCCTAATCTGGTAACTTTTCCCTCCCATTAACAGAGTCCTGATAACTATGCCAGCTCTTGGGAAGGCCTATAAGTTCTAGGCTAACCAAGTTATCATCTGTTACGGTCACACCAACACTTCCAAGCTCATCTTGACATTGAGTGAACTTCACCAAGTATGTTGGTACCGTCTTGCCTTCCTCTTTCTTGATTTTCCTGAGCTTGTCCTTCAGCGGCAACTTCCTTTGGTCTCTCTTGTTCTGAAATAGATCTGTCAAGGCCTTCCACATTACATATGGAGTCACCCTGCCATGGAGACTCGAGACAATGTGATCTCGAACCCCCTCTAATAAGATCCTTCTCGCCCTTGCTACCTTCTTTTTCCAAGCATCAAGAAGAGTGATGTATGTTGCTACGGGTTTGGGAATATCATTATCAATGAATTATTTCAACCCGTTGTCCTCGAGAACTGCCTCGATTCTATATTTCCATGCAATATAATTATAATTTCCCTCAAGTGCATATTCTAATCTTAATCCATTGAAAGCCATCTTGATCCCCTTGTCGCACCAACGAAAGTATCTGCAAGTTTGAATGTTGTTCAACACAAACTCAATTTCTTCTCCACTATTGTGATTTATGGCGCTCCGATACCATGTAGAAATTATACAAACAATATTTATACCAATGGATTCAACCTAATCATGTGATATGATAAAGAAAGATATTGAATCCTTCTACAAATTATTGCAGGAAATAAACACGAGCACCAATCACAACAAGTAAAAGAAAGAAGCAAATCAATCCACAACATAGATATTTTCCCAGGTAAAGATTGCTGCTCAAAACCCCTCTACCTTCTACTGTATATTCACCAAGGAATCATGAAACAAGAGTTTGATGCACTCTCACACATGTCTCACACTGATCTGAACAAAATTGGTCCAACACTTAGCCAGTTCTTAGCCCGTCTTCAGCCTACCTTGCTCACACAATTCATGTGGAATGAAATCCCTATTCTTTAGGAATTTCATCCTTCCTTGACTACACAATGCTCATGGGAAATCCTATGGGTGTATTACTGCATGCGAGAAGTGTGCTAATAATACAACTTATATTAAAATAAATCTTCCAGGAAATCACATGAGAAATTTTAGAACCGACGCGTTTCGAACTACTGAATGTAGTCCATCATCGAGATAATCACATTATCCTAATGATGAACTACATCCAGTAATTCGAAACGCATCAGTTCTAAAATTTCTCATGTGATTTCCCAGAAGATTTATTTTAATATGATATGGATCACAGAATTTTACACTCTCAAATACATTATACAACTTATAGTTAACATCCCTTTAACCTCTGTCTCAACTGGGTCTTCATCAGAACTGACATGCATGCAGCTATTAATAGTAAATCATCAGTTACTTGACAAATCATTGCATGTGAATGAAATCTGATTTAATTCACTTGACCTCTCACTATTGCAACAATCAGTTACAACTAGTTAAACTGAATTTAACTCACTTAATTGAGTTAACTAATTTCTCATGCATTAAACTAATACAATAACTACAACTTGGACTCTAAGACAAATAGAATCACTCTAAATGCCTCACCAACCACCCTCAACTTGAATTTCATGAGATAACTGAGTCTATCACACTCAGTTAACTATTACAAGTGATTATGAGATAAGATTACAATTTATTGTCTAATTTAATTAAGGGAAAAATAAATTAGACACATTTCCAATTGATTTAATAAATTAGCTTGCACACTAATGTATCACTATGACCCATCGCTGTGTGACCTATGATCTCACACTAGTGTGTGTGCTGTCATGTTGTTTTCGGATGCCAATTTCACTGTTTCTTGTTGCAACTTTCAACAAAGCACAAGTGGACATCAGGATCAACAACTACAAGAGGATTTGATTATAGGTACTGAGTTGCATTTATGTTTTCCTCACTATTTTGGCATGCATGGTGTATGCATGTGGATTTTCCTAGCCTTTCCATTTCCTCGACAACCATGTTATTGTGGGTTTATTTCCATTGATTGTTTTCAGGTTGGCTCTCATGATTCATTTAACTGTGGGTTGAGTTATTAT
Organism: Pinus albicaulis; assembly: GCA_034641835.2. Lineage (NCBI taxonomy): Eukaryota > Viridiplantae > Streptophyta > Pinopsida > Pinales > Pinaceae > Pinus > Pinus albicaulis. The sequence goes on along the minus strand of CM076583.1, from coordinate 140,145,740 downwards.
TTCTTTGAAGCCTTGGTTCGAAAAATGCTTTGGAAGCCTAGAGGACAATTGTGGGTTGAGTTACTAGGCTTAGAAGCCTTGGTTGGAAAAACACTCTGGAAGCCCTAAGTGGGTTGAGTTACTAGTCCTAGAAGCCCTGGTTGGACAAATGCTTTGGAAGCCCTGTAACAGTTGGGGTTGAGTTACTAGTCCTGGAAGCCCTGGTTGGAACAAAGACTCTGGATCCCTGAAACAACTTGGATAGAGACCAATCCGTGATGGTTAGTGATGTCCGACCATGAGGTGGAATCACTAATTTTGGGTTGAGACAGTTTTTTTCTTTAGAGCCTTGGTCTGGTGTTGATTGATGTGTTTTTATTAAGTCCCACATTCATGCTTGCAATATGGCATGGGGGTGATTGGATGAAGTGAGACTTAGCTCAGCCAATCTATGGTTGGGTGGAACATGGAAATCCCATCTTCGGTTGGTTTTACACTAAAAAATGAAGAGCTCATTCCTTTGGTATTCAGTATGAAAATGTAATATTTTATGTATGGATCCACCTGTTGTTGTATCCATTGTATTTTTTTTTTATATTATGCTAGTTATAAACATGTATTCGATCAGTGATGATGTAAGGCTCTATACATGTTTTTACCTGTAAATGAATACACAATGTATCTATGGTCAAATAGATTGTATTGTAGCTTATGATGTGGGGGAGTAATACTTCTTAGTCATTCTCAGATAAGTAAGAGACCCATTTATTTAAAGCTATTGTTTATACCTATAGATGCAATGTTTGTGACATGTTTGACGAAATGCCTGTCATGGTTGGGCAAGATCCGGATGAGTTCTTGATGATGTGATTGCTTCCATATCTTTGTTTAATGTCATTTATCCTCCCCTAAAGTTTCAAAAATTTCTGGGCAGTGACCTGAGATCTGGGACTAAACATGTGGCACAAACCTCGAAGTTGAAGGCATAGAACTGACTTTTTAGGGCCCTGTCTGCTACCTTGCCATGGCATGCCCACAAAAATAGGTTTCTAGCTGCACCCTTGCCCTTACATGCCAGTGGCTAAGGATTAAATTGGTCAAAAACTTGTCCCCCTTCAAGGTTCATTGGTCTAGGAGTTTGGGTTACCTCCTGGAGGTGTTGTTAATGCAGTGTAAGGTTTGTTTTCCAGGTTTCTGTCAGTTCCAATTCCTCAAGGTCATCTAGGAGGTTGAATCTCATATTAGTAGCCTCTCATTGAATTTTTATCCCGGTTGGTCGGTTACTTGGGTAGATGTGGGAAGAGGGTGTTACAATTTAGACCTTAACGTTTCTCTAATGAATGGTTGTATACACAATGTTGATGGAGGAATGTGTTATTCTTGGTTGTCTACAATGAGATGGTTATGTGAATGTTCTCATGGCTACAAGGGGCTTGGAGACCCATGGGTTTGCTGATAGTTTTTTTTATTTACAAAGCTATTTACATGGTTTTGTATAAATGTTTGACATGCTCAGTTAAACTATTACTGTGTGTGATTCCCATTGTTTGACATGGTCATGGATATTTGATTGATTAAGATTGTTATTAGGCCTTATGTTGCAATGTATGTTTCATCAATGGATATGATAGAATTGTGTGAGATCTATGATGTGGTTTAATATGATGCAGCTACGTCTGAATTCACTAAGTGATGTTAACCATGGCTTGGATTTTCTATGTGCCTCTTCATATGCATGACAATAGATTCATCTATTGTATTGTGGCTATGTTAAACATCTAAAAGTTCTGGGTTGGAATGTAGGTTTCATTCATGTCGAGATAATGGTGCTGAGCCATGTTCGACACTAAGAAAGGCTTTAGAAAACCATTTAACTCCTTAAGGCTTCTAAGCCTGGTCATCGTAGAGAAACAAGCTTGTATTCAAGCTTAATGAACCTTATTAAACTTGTGATGGGGAAATGCATGTCCCAGGGATGAAGATATGTCTCTGTGGGATAGGAACATTCTTGGTATTTAACGTGTAAGTTCACATCGCACCATGCCATGTGTGGCTAATATCCTTGTTGTGTTGTGGCATTGTGGCGCAATGGAGGGGGAGGAAAATTGATGTCTGAGATAAATGGAAAAAGAAATGGCTTATAACAAAGAAATCTCTCCTTGGTCGTCAAACTTGTATAACATAGAATTGTTGAATTGCATAAAAGGGTTCAACCTGTGGGACCCCTTGGCTTAGGCTAAGGTGGTCAATGCCACGTAGGCTGCATAAGGCTACGTGGGACACCACGTGAGAATTCAAAGGACAAGGATTGATGACGTGGCACACCGATAGTGTGACACATGGCAGGTAGAAATGACCCTTTGGATGGTGAAGTGGTAGGATTTTGAGTGACACGTGGCACTATAGGAGGATGCCACATGGCAAGGTAATGTTTGTATGATATCAACAAGTCATGAAAGGGACAAATGACATGGATGCTAGGTGGCACCATGAGTCATGTCGTGTTGTCCTGAGATAGGAAGTGCGACATAAAAATTTCCGTCTAGAGATGAGAAGATTCTCATTAGTGCCTTTTGTTTAGCGTCAAAATTCATGTGTAGTATAATCGAGATATGGGTGCGAACTGGCGGGAGCACTAAATGGGGATTCCTTTGTTGGTTGATGTAAAAATGTTCATCGTAGCACAAATGTTTCAAACGAAAGCGCTTTTAGAAGTAAGGTGTGTTGATGTGGTGGTGTTATGGTGCATTGCCTTAATAGGTGCCGCGTTGGACTGTGAGCTATGTGGAAGAGCCATGTAGGCCACTTGGGCTACCAAATGTGGTTGACTATGAGCTATGTGGAAGAGCCATGTAGGCCACCAACAGTTGTTGTTGTGACAAGGACTAAAGGGGTCAACTTCAAATGGGCATAACTTTTAATCCAAAACTCGAATGGAGGTAAAATTTATGTCGCCGGAAAACTCGATGTGATGGTATTATGAAAAGTGAGTTTCACACACTTTAGGAAGAATAAAAATTTCAACACCATCTTCATAATAAAACCATAGAAATTAAAGTAGTTAAAAATAAGACCTCCCATCAACTCCAAAAATCCAAGAGATAAAAAAAACATTACAACATAAATAATATATAATTTCTTAATATTAAAACCACAAATTCATAATACAACATAAATAATATATAATTTCTTAATATTAAAATCACAAATTCATAATACATAAAATTTAATAATTATACTTTGAAAATATTTCTATCCCAAATTTTTTTTTTAAAATCCCTCTTAATATTTCCTTCGTGCATTTTCTATTTCACTCATAACATTTCCTTCCTGCATTGCCTATTTCACTCCTAACATTTCCTCAGTCTTCTTTATTACATACATCTAACTTCCCATTTACATGTATATCTCCCATTCACTTCGACATCTTTAATTACATTATCTATTTCACTCATAACATTTCCTCGTCTTCTTTATTATATATATCCATCTTCCCATTTACATATATATCTCCCGACATTTTTAATTACAGATAAAAAAAATATAATATTTTTATTTAATAATTTAACTATATAATATATAATAAATTTGAGAATTGGTAGATGACTTTGGCGGAGTTAATAAATAATAAATTTGAGAATTTGTAGATGACTTTGGCGGGGTTTGAAATTAGCTTTTATTTAGTGATTCTGCTATAGGGTCGCAGAAAAATAGGAGTTTACCGCAAATTTAGGGCTTCTCATCTGGTACTCTGTTTTTTGTGCAATAAACAAATAGGAGTTTACTGCAAATTTGGGGCTTCTCATCTGGTACTCTGTTTTTTTTGCAATAAACAGTGTTATATGTGTGAATTAACTATATATATTATTTTTATTTTTTTCAAATCTGGTTTCATATTAACAGATAAATTTTTTTAATGCTTTACCGAAAAATATTTCAAGTTTTCTATGAATATTTTACGCATATTTTAAGTTAAAGAATAAAAAACCTCTATACGCATCTAACAAATTTTAATACTGGGGATGAAAGGGTCTGGATATCTAGCTATGCGAAAACCCAATTTCTTTTCTTTGTCCAACTTTATTAGTTATATTTTTTAATCTAATTATATAATTTATGGCTTTTTTAATTTACTTATATAATTTTAGATGAAATTGTATAATTTGTGGTTTTAAATCCATTTAAAAATTTATGAGAAAATTGTGAATTGTATAATTTATGTTTTTATTTTTTTAAATTCGAAATTCTATGCTTATATTATTAAAATTTTAAACTAGATATTATTATTAAACTTTCTCACTATAAACTTTATAAAATATCTAGTGTACGCATATGTTTGAGATTCTCGTTCCCATATTTTTAAATTTCAAATTTCTCAAATTGGACTGTTATTCAAATTTCACGGCACAAATTTGTAATTCCAACGGATTCTGGTCAAATTTCGGACAAAGTTGACCAATAAAACTTTCCCATCGCCTGATCTTCCTTACCCAATGTAAGTGTTGTCTCTCATACGATAAGATAGCTCCATGACTAACGGTCAGGCCCTGTAGTAACAGCAATATTCCCATATATCAATGTAAAAGAATGAGATCGGAGAGTTTTAAATCCCATTTTATTTTTGGATTTTCATAAATTATATAAATAAGATCTCATAAATTACATTTACATAAACATATAGGGAGGAAAGAAAGAGTTGGCAGGACAACGAGCTACGCCATTCCATTTCCCGAACCCTGAACTGAAGCTTTCACAGAGCTATCAAAATCAAAAGTATCCAGGGCTGCCCTTTTCGTCATGAACATCATTACAAGAAAGGAATCAACATAATCAAGTTGACACAATAATCAATCACATCATTGAACACCAATATACCCTGGAAACCACGTAGAGTGAAACCCAGCAAACGAACACCAATATACCCTGGAAACCCCGTAGGGTGAAAACTAGCAAACGTTTAATTTTATTATTAAACGCTCGTGAACGCTCGTGAGGGTGATCAACCCTCACTCAATGGCTTATAAGGGATACCATCCCTTAACCATCGTTTCTATAATCTTACAAGGAAATATACAAATATCTAGCTTAAAGCCATTACAATAAATATGATAGCATTTATCCACTAATCTTCATATCTTCATATCTTCATATCTTGGTGGCATGGATGCCCCATAATGGACCATCGCACATTGGATCATCCTGCAGCTCGCACTTATCTACATGAACCATAATCATTTACCTGCCACCAGGTTAAGCATAATATCTCCTTTGTACATGTCACCATCATTCCCTGTCATTGATGTCATCTACAAGATTTTATAGCATGATTAGATAAAGAATTAATCAATAAATAATCAATCTTTGAGTGATCCTTTAACACTTATTCATGTGCATATATGAGATGTGAATACAATGTCACAACATGCTTTCTTCTAACATCTCTACATTAGTGTGAGTAAGACACGCACACATTCGTATTAGTGTGAGTAAGTAATTATCAATTCATGTCAAATAACTCCCACATTATTATGACATTTTTCACACACGCACACATTCATACAAGACAAATCACTATATCTGTTCAGAAATTCCTTTAATGGAAAATGACACAATGTGCATTCGCTTTACTTAAACTTTAACAAAAGAACCACCACTTCAGCTTTTTCCTTTTGAAGCATGAAAATATAATAAAGCTAACACATTGACTGTTGTTCCTATGCATACAATGCATAAAGAATTCTAAACTTAATTTCCCAACAGAGTACTTAACATAATCAAGTAGGCAAACTCATGATTCTTCTTCGAGGACAGATAACATAATAGGCATGCAAAACATGGTTTTATTTTCCATAAAACTAATGGAATAAAACATAAGAATACATTCCTTGTTCTCGAAATATTATACCCACATTAGCCATGTATATATTTCAAGGAAACCAAAACATTACTTTAGTTTTTGTATATGTAATTTATCTTCTTTTCCAAATAATCTTTTCTAAAGTATGATAACAAAACATGTTATTATTTTCCACATATAAACTTATGTTCTTTCCTATGAAATCTAATACAACTATTGCATGCCTATGCATGAAATTACCCCAAATGAAACTAACATAATAGTTATGATAGCATAAAGTAATCACATACTCAATAGATCTTCTATCCATTCAAAGAACCTTGTTCCTCTATGATTCTACATGCAAGTTGCTCATGCTTTGCTTCCAAGAATTTACCATAGATAGTCTGTTTTATGCATAAAAATTACGCAACACTAACAAGGTTAACTTAACCTTTAATATACCTAAATCAAGAAGTTCGCATAATCCATCTAGCAATGTAATATATTCAAGAGGTTATTCTCTTTAGTCTATATTTATTTTCGAGAAAAGAACTTGGGTTTCTTATCATTTAACACACTGGTACGAAATCCCTTTTAAAATAAAACAAACTTCCTATCTTTTCTTAAATAAGATATATATAAAGGCAAGAAAGTTTACATATTTATGTTTTACTACTGCTCACACCTTTCAAGATACATACTAGTAATCTTTGCAAGAACTCACATGGGTTGTTCTCAACAAAACTAGCATAGTAATTTGGTCTTTTACTATGGTATATCTTTCTAAAAGATTAAGATAATATTACTTTCAGAAAAAGCTAAAATATTAACATGATAATAATCTTTATTACTTTAAAAAAAACTAACAGTATTTTACCATAGTATATCTCTAAGAACAAACATGTCTTTTTGTTCTATAACAATTCACATGAAATATTTTATTTTCCTTCCAGAAAATAAGTAAAAGATTCAAAAGCATACTATATTTTTAAAGAGAAAAACCATTTATATGTTTCTTCCTCCAAAGAAAAATACATAGTTACTTATCTCGATATTTTATAAACCCTTCTTGAACTTCTCACGTCGACTCTTCCCTTCCCATTCAACATTATTGTTGGCAAGTCAAGTCAAGTTCAGGCTTCAAGACGAAATTTTCGCAGTGAGTTCAGGCTAGCGTGACCCCCTTCACGTATCTCCCACCTTTCCGTAATAAAAATTGAAGGTTTCCTTTGTCTTTGCTATTCTCTTCCAGATTGTAGCACTCGCTATCTCGTTGGCACGAGGTGGCTCAAAAAATATTCTCAAATTCTCACTATCTCGTTGGCAGGAGGCGGCTCGAAACAGATTTATTGCTACAACCGTATGCTTTTTCCACTGCTCCCCTGTCCAAAGGTCAAGCATGAATAGCAATAGAAGGATCAATATGGTTTTCACCATTTTTCCCTTCTCCGAATTGCGACATGGATTCAATATAAATGTTTTAATTGCCATCCGACTCGGAAGGACAGGCTAATAAAATATCAAAACGTATTGGTAAGTAGGCTCTGAGATCGTTATCAAGATCCCAACTGTACAAACCCTAATGACTTCTTGAAAAACTAACTTCATTAAATTAACAATATTTTTTTATCAACTAACAAGGAAAACACGTGGGTATAAGGATGTTACAAGAAATCAACATCTACATTGAAATCAACACATTTAGTATCAGGTATTAAATAGGATAAAAAATCAACATCTACACGGAAATCAATGCATCTAGTGAAAACAATCAAATATGATTAGAAATAAAAAAAACTACACTAAAATCAATACATCTACTTTAATAAAAAAACCAAAATATTGATGACTTTCTAAATCTAAATTCTATGTCTAGGGGCGAAGGATTGTGAAACTATACTAGAGCTATTCTCGCCAAATGGTAGGCCAGGTGATTTAGCCAAAAACAGTAGAGATTATGCCACATAATCACATATAATAAAAACACGTATATTATCTACAGTGCAAAATATAGGGTTTTAGTAGGTCTGCTGGCTTTCACAGATACATCGGTTGTAAATGGCTAATGGGATATATTTAAGAGATATAATTAAAAAAGTAGTTTATACAATTTTGTTTGGAAAATATGGATTTCAAAATTAATTTTATGATTTTAAGTGTTGGATGCTTGAGAGATTTTAACGATTTAAAAAAGAATGAATATTTTATTATTTTGAAAAAAAAATTTAAATACTTTATACTATACATTTCCAAAATCCAACACAATTAATTAAAAATGATCAGCACCCGTACTTTCTCAAAGCCTTAGCGAATAAGAGTCATTATAAGTTTGAAATGACCTTCAAGCATTTTCTCTCTCGAAAATATTAAATATATTACATATTAAAATGAGTAAAGAAAGTTGACAAATAAATTGGACACTGCTTTCACTTAACTCAGAAAGATAATTAAGAAATATAATTAAAAGAGCAGTTTATATAATTTTGTTTAGAAAATTAGAGAAAATTTGGCAACGTTTTGTTTAAAATTTGACTAAAATTTTGAGAAATTTAAATTACAACTGGTAAATTTCAAGATTTTGAATGCTTGATGTTTGAAATATTTTAATGATATTAAATATATTTTCTATTATTAAAAAAAAATTAAACAGTTTTATTATTAAATTTTTGAAAAAAAAACCAAATCCTAACAAATTTTATTTTTTTAAACAAAATTATGACATCAATAAACAACACTTTAATTAAATTTCATTCATGGTAAACTAACACGAACTTAAACCGTTAAAAACCGAGCACCCTCGGAGTAACGAATCATTGCAACCATGATGATGGGCATCATTAAACACACAAAACTTGTAGATAATCTCTAATCCACAAATTTATTAAACACACAAAATTGGCAGATCCATCAAAATTAATCTCTAATCCACAAATTTATTTTATTTCTGTTACTTGGGCTTTGATCACCAATGAAGAAAGCCGTTAAAAAGAAAAGCATTTTGTTCAAATTTAAACATAGTGTGGGAATTCTTCTATCCAATTGAAAAGTAAAGTGTCTGAATTCTTTTATCCCATTGAAAGATAAAGTTTGGGAATTATTCTGACCAATTTCGATGGACAAAGCTTCGTTGTATTATCGCTTTCAAATTTTGGGACACTCTGTTTTTGTTCATCAACAATCATCTTTGACCCCAGAGGCCTTTTCTTTTGTTACTTTTCAGGCATCTAAAATACACCATCTCTTAGTTCACACAACAATGAAATTGTAGGCTACTGCCCTGCTGTTCAACTTTACTAAATTTGATTTGAACATTTATAAATAATAAGCATCTTATCTCTAATATAGCTTTTTCCAAATGGTTGAAATCCAAAAGATATACCTATTGAAAAGACCAAAAACTGTGTTCAACCAAGCAACGCATAAAGAAAGGCAGTGATATAAGGAGAGGCGCACACACAGATTTAAAATAAAACATGAAAAAGGAGAGGCGCACAGGTTTAAAATAAAATATGAAAACCACCCAACCCTAACTAATAACCACACGGCCTTCCTGCCGATTTACGAATGTTCCATCTGCTCCACTTTTGCTGCAAATGCGGCTATTAACCAGGGGGAAGAGGATTATTATTGTATTTGATTTCTGTTTTAATAATAATGTTTTATTTTTTCTAATTGTTTTGAATCTATGGCATAGCATTGTTCAATCGTCTAACACTAGTTGTTGCCCCAGAAGGTGCAAAGAGAGGCCGATAGGAGTATTGTTTGTGAATTATTAATTTGAAGTAACTGTAGTTTTTTCACATGAAAGAAAAAAATGTATTGGAAAATCTCGAATTTTGAAGTTCAATGCCAAACATTTAAATTTAGTTGAATCTCTTAGTCGCAGGGCTATCCAAACAATAAAACTTTTTGTGAAGCATATCCCTGTTTGAAAATCGAAATAAATTATTTCATACTATTTCACCATTGCAATTTCATTTGCATACTAGCTTTGTTGCAGATGGACCACAACATGCTACATTCAACAAAATTGACTGCACAATTTGCCTTATTTTTAAAGAATAGTACAAGTATGCCGTTTCCAGCAACAAAAAGACAGCACATTTGAATTCCAAGAAACAAATTTGCAACAGAGAAAAGAAAACTCTTCTTGTGCCTCCGGCATGTTTATTATTCAATAAAGACAGCCAACAATACATTAAAACTTCGAACAAAATGCCTAAAAACCGCATAACATTTTTGCTTTGCCTCTCATCCAGCAACTTCAATCATAACCATCGACTGACAGTTATGCTATAGGAACCATTGTTCAAAAAAAACTCTCAATGAAGAATTAAAAATTCAGAAATAGCAAACAAGATTCATTTAAAAAGAAAACTAACAAGGCACAAATCGAGTCATCAAGCTTGAACAAATTTTATACACAGTTGCCCATTCAAATACCATTTTTGAATAAACATGTTTCATGAAACATGAAACATAATTCCAAAAATAATAAAATTAAAATTTCAATACTTTACAGTAATTGTAAAAGTGATTCCCATGAATCATGATGTGTGAAAGTGGGCCACCTAAGAATCCAGAATAAAAGACTGGCTTGTACAATATGGTGAAATGTATGATATAAAGCTTTCATTGATTTCTTAAAAATTATGTTGAATATTTAATTCACATCCTTTATTAAATGAGAGTGGACCACCCATGAATCTAGACTAAAAGACTGTCTTACACAATCTAAAGAAATATATGAATTGTGCTTTCATTGATTTCTTTTAAAAAATGGATTACCCAGTTTTCATAGCTGCACATATTTGTGTACATTATACATTCACCGCCCAAGTAAGCTATGATAACAATCACCAGATTCTGCCTTTTGAATGCAGAAAGAAACTCAGTCTGTCAGTACAGAAGTGTTAGCATCTCCAACTCTTTAGCCTTCTCATGAGCCAGAAAAACATAAATATAAAATTAAAAGAAAACAACGATAAGCTTCGTAATTCTTTATTTGATCAATATTTGTGCCCAGCATAAAAGTTGGTTAAGCCATGTATGAGACATTCCTGTTAGCCAACAATGCCACCTTTTCTTTAAGCTCTGCTAATAAGTAACTTTGACTGTTGATCAGCAATGCAATGTTTTGCTCCTTAATCTCCCATATCCCTCTTTGTGCTTATTTCCATTGAAGAGAATGAGACATGATGGGACAGGATCATAAACCCGAGATAGGATACCTATGCATTTTCTTTAATAAAAAATCTTTAAAACTTCAAATAAAACAAAAGAAAATTAGATCTTACACGGGTCACAAACAAAAGTTAAAATAGGTATGATTTTTTTTATTTTATTTTTTTACCATTTTAAAAAGAAAATACAGCAAGTTTAAAATAGGTTTAGGTCTTTGTAATTGATAGTCTCATAGGCTCACCGGTTTTTAGATTTCTTTAACCCTAGTAAACACATTTAAATCTAGTGGAATGCATAATTTGAATTGAAAAATAAAGCTTAGTGTTGAGATCATATTTAGTAGTATTAATCTATACTCTCTATTAATTCAAGACAATTAAGCATTTTATTTAGGTCAACATACTACGCAACAATTTTGGTCAAAGGTTTAGTCATATTGTAATGCTCTAAAGAACTAGCTTTGCATGGGTTTGGATGTACCTGATTATGACATTTGAGTAATTAGCTTGTATTATCTCATGTATTTCAGTGTTAATTGGCTTGATACATTATGGTTATAAGCGCTCTAGGGAGAATTCTCTGATTTGTTTGTATTTTTATCTTTTTTGTAGGTGACTGCAGCTCTCGCACAAGATGGCCTCGAATCTTCCAACTTCATTGTAGGGATTGACTTCACAAAGAGCAATGAGTGGACAGGTAAGTTCTATTACCCATGATCCTGAAGTTTTTAATGTCATAATTTCCATGCAAGTTTAAAATTTTAAAATAGCCAATCTGCCTTTATCTAAACGTGGTTATTTGCTCAAGAACTGTTAGTGGGTTTCTGTAGTCTGCTCATATATATTGAATACAACTTCCATCGGTTTTTTTAGTTTAAGTTAATAATTCTGCAGGCTCTTTACTTTTCAATCCAAATTAAATCAAAGCGGATAGTGGATAATGGATATTCACTGCAACAAAAATGATATGTTCAATGTTAAATATTGTGAACTTCAAAATAAAACAATGACAGTACACTATTTTATCAATACGATTACATGGCTTCCACTATTGCATTGACTGTATTCTGTTCTTGTGTACTTAGTTGTTCATTATCAGTGTCAACACTTCTTGTTACCTACACAAAATTATCAGCCATATTATGACCATGTGCAGAAAGCTTGTGCCCAAGAGGATTTGAAGATTCTACATTTTGTTATGATCCAAAAAAGAACAAACTGTGCAGCATCAAGGAAGGCTGTGATCATGATTAAGGAAGACCACGCTCAATGCACAAACACCATGAACAACCATGCTGAATATATATATATATTATAAATAGTGCAGAAATCTTGTACCGAAGAGGATTTGAAGATTCCTAGTTTGTATAGATCCAAAAAAAGATGAAAATGTAAAACTTTACACAAAAACGAAGGCCATAATGATAATTCACAAAGTTTATGTTTAGAACCAAAACAATACTAGTGACCATAAAAACATAGTGCCTAAGAGGACTTGAAGAATCTCATTAAGATTTAAAATAATGATCAAAACTTTGCTCACTGCACAAGATGCAACAACGCCGCCTGTAACAGTGTAAAACAATAAGAACACCCATGCTCTCAAGGTATATGGTATAAATAATTCAAAAAATGCTAAATTTTTTTACTAAACAGACAGCAAACAAGACAGACCCTTCAACCAAACTAAAAATTCATTTTAATAACCAATCTATATAGAGAATATTTGCAACCTGTCCATCTGCAATTATCAAGAGAACATGGTACTGCCCACCACTCTGTTCCATGAGACAGATTGCTGCTTCAATAATTGGGGCAAAAGATGTTGGCCATAAATAAGAAAAGAACATACAATAAAAGTATAAGAAAACACAAGATATACGCAACATATACACATATCAAGTAAACCAGTCAGACACACTTTCCCACCTTAAGGCTTAGAATGCTAAAGTCTATTTAATATTCATATCTTCATGTGGAATGTCAAAGTTTCATTAACTAACCAACCAGTCAAATATGTGGGACTATCTCCCTGTAGTGTCTCAACGCTTCTTCAAATCCATTGCATAATCTATCATCTGGATAGAAACTAAACACTGTCAAAGCTGTGAAAGAAACAACAACGCATTATTAGGAATAACCAGATTGCTACATACGTTATGAATTCATGTTAACCAACATAAGAAAAATAAATTGTGCCAAATTCAAACAAGATTTTCAATCGAAATAGAGATCAAAACTTGCCATCCCCAAAACCAAAACAAGGGATCAAGTTGTCTTAATCAAATGCAGATAAGGTCCTCCCAATTATCGAAATTTCTTGTTCATAAGGGTTTGGCGTGTCTCCAATGTGGTGCAAGCTTCGGCGATTAAAAGACCTTGCACCTAAAATCCATAACAAAATGTTGAAGTGATCGCTTTGATTTAATTTGGATTGAAAAGTAAAGAACCTACAGAATTATTAACTTAAACTAAAAAAACCAATAGAAGTTGTATTCAATATATGTGAGCAGAATATAGAAACCCACTAACAGTTCTTGAGAAAATAACCACGTTTAGATAAAGGCAGATTGGCTATTTTAAAATTTTAAACTTGCATGGAAATTATGACATTAAAAAATTCAGGGTCATGGGTAATAGAACTTACCTGTCCACTCATTGCTCTGTGAAGTCAATCCCTACAATAAAGTTGGAAGATTCAAGGCCAGCTTGTGTGAGAGCTGCAGTCACTTACAAAAAAGATAAAAATACAAACAAATCAGAGAATTCTCCCTAGAGCGCTTATAACCATAACTTATCAAGCCAATTAACACTGAAATACATGAGATAATACAAGCTAATTACTCAAATGTCATAATCAAGTACATCCAAACCCATGCAAAGCCAGTTCTTTAGAGCATTACAATATGAATTTGACCAAAATTGTTGCGTAGTATGTTGACCTAAATAAAATACTTAATTGTCTAGAATTAATAGAAAGTATAGATTAATACTACTGAATATGATCTCAACACTAAGCTTTATTTTTCAATTCAAATTATGCATTCCACTGGATTTAAATGTGTTTTACTAGGGTTAAAGAAATCTGAAAACCGGTGAGCCTATGAGACTATCAATTACAAATACCTAAACCTATTTTAAACTTACTGTATTTTCTTTTTAAAATGGTAAAAAATAAAAATAAAAAATAAAAAAATCAATTCTCTAATTCTGATCAATCATAGAGAAAAAATTAAATTCTGTAATTCTGATATAAATACCAGAAAATATTGGTAAGGGAACTATTGGAAAAGTAGTTCGCTCATGTGATTAAAAAGAATTACAGAAGGTAACCCAATAATTAAAGATGGTTCGGTAATCTACTATGGAAAATTTTTACAAGAGAATAACAGTTGGAATGAAAACCATTCAGTAGCCTATTGAACATGGCATTATCACTATAAACGAATGTAACAAACTCTGTAAGAATGCAGTATATAAAAAATGGAAGCATATATCAAACATGGAAGCAACGAATAACTTATTACCGAAGAAAGATAAGTAGAATTGTTGCATGCAAAAAATTTTGATAAAGAATGAGCATTTAAACTTAGTATCAGCTCATTCGACCAAAAAGAATAGATATAAGTTAAAATTTGTAGGTTTTAACCCTGAACAAAAATTATCTACACACGAATTTTATAACAGAAAATAAACAATAGCGAGAGCATAAGACCTAAAACAGATAAACATAGAGATTTTCCCCTGGATCCCAAATCGGGATGACCAACTTGATTTTTCATTATATTCCTTTTAGTGTTACAACACACACACACACACACACACACACACACACACACACACACACACACATATATATATATATATATATATATATATATATATATCTTGACTTCTTGCGACCTAATCCAGCACATACAGTTAGAACATAACGTAGTTTCCTTGACTTGGATCTACAAAAATACTAGGGGCCGAAAACCATCTTACCCCCAAACCATGCCAAACCATATGTGAAAACCATTTTTACAAAACCATGAATCTGGATAACCACCGAAATCAAGGACCAAAATTTTCAGGCGCTACCTCGGTTCCCAGAATGGGGAGCTACAACCCCACATGACCCCCCATTGCTGACACAAAGGGGGGCTATAAGCCAGCGCGTGCTTAGTCATGGAAAGAATATAACACATACCCAACATTCTCCCACTTGTTGTTTTCTTTCCACTGGGGGTCACAAGAGAGCTTAGTCATTGGCCGACTTCTTCAACACCCATTGTTCCTCTACACCAAGAGAACTTCTGAGTGCTCATGGTTTTATTCCAGTACATCACAACATTCTTCAAAGTATCCACCTTTACTAGCAACACCCTTTTAGCCTCAACCATATATCTCACAAAGTGATATTGAACATCAATGTGCTTTGTCTTTGAATGATAAGCAGGGTTCTTAGCCAAGAAAATTGCACTTTGGCTATCACAATCTATCCTTATAGCTTGCTGTACCAACCCCATACTTGAACACAATCTCTGCAACCAAACTGCTTCCTTGCTTGCATGAGTGGCTGCTATGTATTCCGCCTCTGTAGTTGAAAGAGCCACTACAGACTGTATTTTAATCATCCAACTAACTGCGCCTCCAAATAGGCTAAACACATACCCACTTGTAGATATTCTTTGGTCCAGATCTCCAGCCCAGTCTGCATCAAAAAAACCACGAATGTCCAACATTCTTTCCAATCTTGGTCTTCCCTTGTAGCACAAGCCATAATCACTAGTGCCACGTAAATATCTGAAAACCCGCTTCACTGTCATCCAATGCTCCTTCCCTGGGTTTGACATAAACCTGATCAATAATCCCACCGCATGTGCAATGTATGGTCTAGTATAGACCATTGCATACATTAGGCTACCCATTGCCCTTGCATATGGAACACGGGACATATTCTCCTCTTCTTCTTGTGTCTTGGGACACTATTCAACAGACAAATTTACACCTACAGGAATAGGAACATTCACTAGTTTACTATCCTGCATATTGAACCTATATAGTCTTAACATACTTCCTCTGGTTTAACCAGAGCTTCCTCTTTGCTCGATATCTCTTAATTTCCATGCCCAAAATATAGTTTGCAGCACCAAGATCCTTCATGTCGAATTTGGAGAACAGTTGGGTCTTCAAATCTTGGATAATTTCTTTGTCATTTCCAATCAACAACATATCATCCACATACAAGACCAAATAAATAACATGGTCACCAATTAATTTAAAATCAACACAGTGATCCTCCTTGCTTCTGGTGAAGCCAAGTCCCCGTATATAGGTATCAAATTTCTGATACCACATCCTTGGTGACTGTTTTAACCCATACAAAGACTTCTTCAACCTGCATACCAGTCCTTTCTTACCCTTCACCATAAAGCCTTCAGGTTGCTTCATCTACATCTCCTCTTCTAGATCCCCATGAAGAAATTTTGTCTTCACATCCATTTGTTCTATCTCAAAATCAAATGCAGCAGCAACAGATAAAAGTAATCTAATAGAAGTAACTTTGGCAACATGAGAAAAAATATCACCAAAATCAATTCCCGACACCTGGGAATAACCTTTCGCTACCAACCAAGCTTTGTATTTCTCCACCTTGCCTTCTACATTCATCTTCTTCTTAAACACCCATTTTCTCCCAATGGGCTTCCTTCCAGCCGGCAACTCCACCAGATCCCATGCATCGTTTTTTTGCAAGGATGCCATTTCATCAACCATGGCCTCCTTCCAGAGTTTTCCATCCTCTGAATCTACTGCCTCCCTGACAGTTCTGGGTTCATCATCAGTTATAGTTAAGGCAAAACCTAAACAGAAAGCAGATGGACTATACCTTTCTGGTTGCCTTCTTTCCCGAACTGATCTTCTCAAAGTTGGAGTTTGTGGCTCTTCATCTTTTGAGTCTTCTTCTGTTGTAGAGTCTGATTCATCCTCCTTTAGCTCAAACTCTATCTTCTCGGGTTCCTTTGGTAGGACTTCATGTTTAACAACATCTTTCACTTCTCTAAACACCACATCTCGGCTGTACACAACCTTCCTTGTTTCTGGGTTCCAAAGCTTGTAACCCTTTAAACCATCCTTATACCCAATAAAGATGCACCTTTCAGATTTATTATCCAACTTAGTCCTTTTCTCCTTTGGAACATGTACATATGCATCACATCCAAATACCCTTAGATGTGAAAGAGAGGGTTTCTTACCAGTCCATACCTCATGTGGGGTCTTATCCTCCAACGGTGATGAAGGTGATCTGTTAACTAAGTAACATGCAGTCTCCACTGCCTCTGCCCAGAATTCTTGTCCTAACCCGGTACCACTGAGCATGCTTCTTGCCTTTTCCATCAGTGTTCTGTTCATTCTTTCTGCAACTCCATTTTGCTGAGGTGTGTATGGAGTATTCTTCTGCCGTGCTATACCACACTTCTTACAGAACTCTTCAAATTCCTTCTTGCAGAACTCCCCACCATTATTTGTCCTCAATGCCTTTATCTTCTTCTCTGTCTGGTTTTCCACCAGAGCCTTAAATTCTTTAAATTTGTCAAAGACTTCAGATTTCTTCCTCAAGAAATATATCCATGTATTCCTTGAGAAGTCATCTTTGAATGAAACATAGTACACAGACTTTCCCAGTGATGGAACTGACACAGGTCCAAACACATCACTGTGCACAAGTTCTAATATCTTGTTCGCCCTCTTAGCACTAGAAGGAAAACTCACCCGATTTTGCTTCCCATATACACAATGTTCACAAAAATTGAAATCCAGAGAGAAATTAGACATACCTTCTACCATACCATTTCTATGCAGTATCCGAAGGCCCTTCTCTCCAATATATACTGTGTAATTTAGTTCTTGATATATTATTCATAGGAATTCTCGATCACATATTTGAATTCTTACAATACAGAATCTCTTCTACCATTGATCATCACATGCGGAAATAAAATCAATTGCATGCACACATTAAAACCATAAACAATCACACATATGAACACAGTATTTCATGGGAAAGCTTAAAGCTGAAAACCCCCCAACTA
Organism: Pinus albicaulis; assembly: GCA_034641835.2. Lineage (NCBI taxonomy): Eukaryota > Viridiplantae > Streptophyta > Pinopsida > Pinales > Pinaceae > Pinus > Pinus albicaulis. The sequence goes on along the minus strand of CM076583.1, from coordinate 140,127,663 downwards.
TCTGTATATTATATATGTCATAGAGATCATGTAACAATCATCATACAAAGCTCCTCACAAGCTCTCAGTATAATCTCCACTTGCTACACACTAATCAGGCTTGATCTTGCAAATCCCATGCACTGATCTTTGCCAGCCCTTAGCCTGCCTCTACTGTGCAATCCCTGCTAAAGAATGCCTCTTGATGAGAATTAATTACCCAAACCTTGCTCACAGTCTTTATAGGCATCTCTACTGAGTGTTGGATGCAAATCATGCATCACTTATAGTCACAACTGATAGTCACACTTGCCCTTTCACCTATCTCTGCACTGGTCTCCACTGAAACTGTCCATGCACTGAAGTTAACTGATGTATTCTTTAGTTGATTAATGAGTTTATAATTAGTGAATTAATTAATAATTAATTCACACCACTCTCACTAATTGTATCAATCGGTTAAACTAGATACAAATAGCTCAACTATGTTTAGATTAGTTAAACTGAACACAACTCCATTAACTTCCTCAATCAACTCCACCAAACTCTGTCACATGAGTTCTAACTGAAGTATCCATGCAATAGATCCACATAACCCTTAGGAATAGCGTAATTCCTTCTGTCAGCTCCTGTGCCACATTTGTGCACTTAACTGAAGTGCTCCAAGAGAATAATATAATGTTTAGAGTCCAAATATTATTAAGAGCTAATAATATTCGACATATCTATTTTTAGACTGGCAATCTAAAAATAGGTTCCGCCCAATATGTCTAAAAATAGAAGTCCATCTATTTTTTCTGACTTGACCAACCATCCACAAATAGCATCCTGCAACTCATAGAATATGATCCATATGTCTAAAAATAGACATAGTCTAAAAAATAGACTTTTCGACAAAAATCACATGTGTGGTCCCCACCTAGTTTAGGTGATCACTTTCCAACTAGGATCAGGAAAGATGTTTCAGGAGGCCTCCTTCAATGTTTCTTGTGGCCATTTTCAACACTCCCTCTCAACAAGAAAGGACTGTCATTGCATGCGACATGCAACTCCATGCATTCGCCCCGCAACCTTCACAAGCGCCATGCAACTCCATGCATTCACCCCGCAACCTTCACAAGTGCCATGCAACTCCATGACCATTCGCAACCTCCGAAACCGAATAGGCTCCAAACAACTCAATCAGCTCCGATGCATCTATCATCAAAGTCTTCGACTTCACAGCAACTAACCGCACATGCTCATCGTAACCACCGCGTTGTCAACTTTACACCCATGCACTTCCGCACTTGTCACAACTCGAACCGCGCTCCAATATCCGACATCACTCAATTTTGATCTTCCCGCATCAATCCAACCGATCATGCCACTGCCAAGGCTTCGTGGCACCTCAGAGCGGTTCAATTCATGAGATCCACACCATCTCAATTAACTGCATCCAAAAAAGATCCCTGGGATTACCGCGCTGCCGCCCCACCCCCACTCCGGCAGACAGAGATGCATGCACTCCTCCGCCCCATCCGGCATGAAATTTCTCTACATGAGTGGTTTCTCCTACCCATGATCCTCATCTTGTGGCTACTCCACATCTCGAGGTTCACTCTTACCTGCATGCAAAACTTGCTCCCTCTCAAGCATCAATTGCATGTCTTTCTTGCACTTCCCAACAGTAGGAAGCTCTGTAGACATCTCATCTACTTCAAGTCTGTAGAGATTCTTTGCTCGAATCCCAACCTTCTTGACTTGTCCTTCCTCATCCACACTAACTCCTACACTCTAAATCTCATCCCTACAGTGGACAAACTTTGTCAAGTATACCGGAATAGTGTCATTCTTCTCCATTTTTATTTTCCTGAGTTTATCCTAAAACTCAACCGCTTCAATGCTTTACAATTGCTCCAATGATCAATATCGCTCTGATACCATGTAGAAATTTGAATAACTGATATCTTATCCACCGAGATTTTCCTGATCACACACTATTTTATCTTCATGCACAATACAGAATCTCTTCTACCATTGATCATCACATGCGGAAATAAAATCAATCATGATGCACATATATGAACACAGTATGTAATGGGAAAGCTTAAAGCTGAAAACCCCCAACTATCTGTATATTATATATGTCATAGAGATCATGTAACAATCATAGTACAAACTCCTCACAAGCTCTCATCACTATCTCCAATTGTTACACACTAATCAGGCTTGATCTTGCAAATCCCATGCACCGATCTTTGCCAGCCCTTAGCTTGCCTCTACTGCGCAATCCCTGCTGAAGAATGCCTCTTGATGAATTCGAATTACCCCAGCCTTGCTCACGCAGTATTTAAAGGCATCTCTACTGAGTGTTGGATGCAAATCATGCATCACTTATAGTCACAACTGATAGTTAACTTGCTCTTTCACCTATCTCTTCACTGGTCTCCACTGAAATTGTCCATGCACTGAAGTTAACTGATGTATTCTTTAGTTGATTTATGAGTTTATAATTATTGAATTAATTAATAATTAATTCACACCACTCTCACTAATTGTATCTATTAGTTAACTTGGATACAAAAAGCTCAACTATGTTTAGATTAGTTAACCGAACACAACTCCATTAACTTCCTCAATCAACTCCACCAAACTCGTCACATGAGTCAAAATTTAAGTATCCATGCAATAGCTCCATAACCCCTCGAACAGTAATTCCTTTTGTCACCAGCATACCGTGCACTTAATCAAGTGCTCCAAGAGAATAAGATAATGTTTAGAGTCCAAATATTATTAAGAGCTAATAATATTCGACATATCTATTTTTAGACTGGAAATCTAAAAATAGATTCTGCCCAATATGTCTAAAAATAGAAATCCATCTATTTTTCCAACTTGACCAACCATCCACAAATAGCATCCCACAACTTATAGAACATGATCCATATGTCTAAAATAGACTTTGCGACAAAAATCACCTGTGTGGCCCCCACCTAGTTTAGGTGATCACTTTCCAACTAGGATCAGGAATGATGTGTCAGGATGCCTCCTTCACTGTTTCTTGTTGCAATCTTCAACATGTCCAAGCCTTTGATGCCATAGCATGGTATTTTCTCTAGAGACAGCTAGGCTTTTCGTTCCACTTTCAGGAACCATAGAACTGTTACACCCATCAATAATAGTGCTACCTTGTAGCTTATACAGAGTTCCAGTCCGCACTCCCCGCATTAATACTAGTGCTCCTCGAACCATCTTACAGGCATCTTTCTCGAACACTATTTTTACACTTGCATCATCCATCTTGCTTACAGAAATTAGATTTTTAGCCAATGCAGGAATATGCAAAACACCAGGAAGTGTTCTAATCCTTCCACCTTGCAGCTTCAACTTGACCTTTCCACATTCAATGATTCTGGCATTCCTATCATACCCTAGGAATACATCGCCACCATCATATTTCTCATACTCGCAAAACCACTCCCTATGGGGAGTGAAGTGAAAGGATGCACCTGAGTCAATCAACCATGACTCATGATCTACATGTGTATTTGAAGAAGAAGCCAAATACACATCCCCACCTTCATCCGAGGTGGTTTTTTCCTCTGGTATGAGCATCATCGCATCTTTCCTTTATCGTACGGATCTGCATTCCTTTTGGTGCCCTTCCTTTCCGTATTTCTGCAAAGACACTTACAACCTTCTGCAGAGATTTAGATCTCCCTAGATTTAGATCTCCCACCTAAACCTTATTCTTGTTTTTGTTTTGGGACCTTCCTGCGTATAAAGGCATCTCCATTTCCGACTCCTCCATATTTCTCCATCTCATTTCTCCACATAAAGAAGGCTCTAGACAATGTCATCAAAATTCAAGGTATTTGTATTGCTACCGATTGCTAGATTTGGTCCTACCAGGTCTGGTAGAGAAATATAACAAATCATATTTATCTTCATCTGAGATTTTAATATCAACAGATGACAGCTGACTTACCACAGTATTGAAGGCGTTCAGATGCTCTATCACCGAGTCTCCATCCTTCATCCTTCAGGTTATACAACTTTTTCCTTAGGAACAATTTATTCACCAGAGACTTAGATTGGTACAAAGTCCCTAGCTTGTCCCACAAGGTCTTCACCGTAGCTTCCCTAGATACATTCAACAATACTGAATTTGAGACACACAATCGTATTGTGCTCTTTGCCTTCCGATCTAGCTTCTTCCAGTCTTCATCTGACATTTTTGTTGGTTTAGTACCCGGATCTACCACGATCCACTGATCTTTATCCACCAGCAGATCCTCCATCTTGAGCTTCCAAAACTCAAAACTCTGACCATTAAATTTCTTGATCTCTATCTTTTCGCCGCTCGCCATCTTCTTTCACCGTAAGAATCGATCCCGCAGATCTCCCACTGAACAGGGTCTACCTCAGGCCTAAGAAAAAAACCCTCAGCAGCAAAGGCGTCCCCTTGAAGCCGAAATAGCTCTGATTCCACTTGTAGGTTTTAACCCTGAACATAAATTATCTACACACATATTTTATAACAGAAAATAAACAATAGCGAGAGCATAAAACCTAAACAGATAAACATAGAGATTTTCCCCTGGATCCCAAATCGGGATGACCAGCTTGATTTTTCATTATATTCCTTTTAGTGTTACAACACATATATATACATGCCGAAGCATACATGAACCATAATCCATTAACCCTGGATTAGAACATAACCGTAGTTTCCTTGACCGGATCTACAAAAATACCAGGGGCCAAAAACCATCGTAACCCAAAACCATGTGCAAAACCATGCACAAAACCATGGACGCGGACTACACACCGGAAATTAAGGACCAAAAATTTTCGCTGGGGCGCTGCCCCGGACCCCAACAGGGGGGGCTATCGCCCCCCCTCTTACCCCCTCGCGCGTGCTTAGTCATGGAAAGAATATAACACATACCCAACAAAATTATATAGTTGTAGTTCTATGCAGGAAATACCAAACAAGACTATATTACCAAACTACAAAACGGGAATATGGAAATAAGCACTATGCACAAAAAATGCATGTAGTTCGATAATATAACCTCATGCCAGAGAAAATACTTGTTTACATTAAAATGAAAATAGAATTACGAGCAGTTCTTGGTTGCTCTAAGCCAAGAACAAACACAAGATTACTAAGCTGGATGAGAGATCTTAAGTATGAGTGTGATAACCTCACATAACTTATAAAACCCCGGAATCATTCAATATCAAGCGATATTCAAGACTGGAGTCCTTAACATTATGCATAAGTAAAATAACTGAGCCCGTAATGCTTCTTTCATGACATAACTAATATAATCATATGTTTTATAACCAGGCCCGCGAGGCTTCAAAACAAATATTTAAATCAACTCGTAGAGTGCGTGGTACCTGTGCGCAAAAAAGAAAAAATGGTTACTGCTGGGCTCAAGAATGAGATGAGGAAGTGCGCCAAGATAACAAGGAAAGTGTAGTTACCTGAAACACACAGTTCAAAAAAATAACAAGTTAGGGGCACAATAGTATTTGGGAAAAATAACAAATTAAACTTGTAAATGAAGATGGGGATTGACATTGAAGACCCGAGAGCTGGGAAAAGACGGTAGAGCATATTAGAACAACAAAAATTCTCTGTGGAAATAGTACTACGAAACCGAGAAAGAATTTACCTGTAAAAACATGGATACGAGGACGCTCGTTGGATAACCTGTGCATTCTAAAGGAAAACTTCCATTTGTTCCTGTAAAGGGTTTAATAGAGAAGCCACTAAAATATTCCCAAGAAAACAGTATCAAATACAACCTGAATGGTGTGAAATACAGAGAAGGGGTATGCGTTAAGAAAACCGTGAAAAAACATCCAAGGAAAATGCAATAAGGCAGACACGGTGCAAAAATCAGAGAAGAACATCGAAAAGAGTTGACACAACAATCTATTTGTGAAGTCTGATTACTTGTGTTAGCTGGGTAAACGTAGAGGTTGCTCAAGGCCTGCCGATGACGTCAAGATGACAGAATGCCCGTAAATGTCCATGTATAAACTGGTGAAAAATGAGCCAGCCTCGCAAAAGAGTCATGGTGGCATAAAGATTGCAGAGCAGCGAAGGGCTGAGCCTCCCGCAATTTCACAGAGTAGAGAAAACTCAAAAGGCGCCTCAACCTTTTCGGTGGTGCTCTAGCAAACCCATTTAGTCTCTTACCTCGGCAGAGAAATTGCAGAGTCGGACAGAGCCAAAGCAAGCAAGAAAATGAGTTTAGGCATGATAGGTAAGGGTTTTTGGCAAGAATCCATTCCCGCCATGCTCACCCTTTGCCTTAATTGCCAAGGACAGACACAACGGAGGAGAATGACAGGTGGACTTGGGACAGACAAATGTCAAAGAGACAAAAGACAGGTGTCATTTCTTTAAACCAGGAACAGGTGTCCTGTTCACATAAAAAATGTTGACGATCAAAAAAGTGATATCTTTCATAAGAGAAGGCCTATCGGCCTAAATATATCTGATGGTCAAAAGTAGTACACAGTGGCAACTAGAAAAGTTGTTTTCAAATAACAACGCCTTACAGCATAATAAATGCATTTAAAACCAAGCCGTTCCATGTACAGAGGTGTCGGTGAGCGATATATAATAATGATTGAATTGTTATTGTGAGTTTTTTAGATAACAGTATATTAGTTTAATTTAGCCAACCTAACTATGATACGTTTTGATTTTTTTTGGAACATAAGAACATGAGGTTATTTACAATCAATCATGGAAATGATATTAGAGGGAAAGTAAAATAATAATAATAATAAAAGATATAGGAAAGATATTTTTTATTACATTTAAAAATAATGAAATAATATTAAAAATTAAGATGAGATATTTTCGACAAAGATATTTTTTCACAAAATGATTAAACATAGAGTATGAATTTGTTTTAAAAAAGTATGATGTAAATGTATTGTTGTACATAAATATAATAAATATAGCATATAGCATAAATTAGCACAACCATATATATATTGAATGGATGGTAAACTCCTATAGCCATTAATTCGTAGTAGGTATTAAGACACCCACCTAGTAATACATTTCACATTATCAAGATTAAAAAAATTAAATTATTATTATTATTACTATTTTTAAAGGAATACTTATAGGATTTTACATTAACAAAAAGGCTGGATTATGGGCCAACACCCTTACAACAATATTCTGAAATTTGAACATGAAATTATTCATGGTACAACCAAATTGGCACTTAGTTCTTGCTTATACAAAAAATAAAAATAAAATTATCACTAATAACTAGACAAAAGGAACCTAGGATCAAACAATACTTGTAAGGAAACTAGAAAAAAAAGGAGTAGAGACTTCCCAACAGGAATGTGAAATACAAAAGGAACCTAGGATCAAACAATACTTGTAAGGAAACAAAAAAAAAAAAGAGTAGAGGCTTCCAAGAGGAATGTGAAATGGAATCACAATAAGATAGAGTTCAACAATATGGTTCTTTCAAATATCATCTCCTGCTACCTATAAGGGTTTGACATTTTATTATTAAAACCATAAGTAACCAAAACCATGGTATTTTAGATTTTGTGAATCAAGACCATGACTCTAATATACAAATGCAACAATTTCACAACAACACAAGTAAGGATTTTATTCACCGTGAATCATCCAAGTTTTAAGACAAATGACAAATATTATTATTAACATTTTTATGGCTAGACATAATGTTATTGTTCTCAAGTTTATGATTGTCAAAATGAGTTTTCATGCATGTATAAGTAAACTTTTCATTAATCATCATGGCAAAATCATAATTATTTTTTTGGGAGAAGGATTACATCTACTAAAATAGAAATCATATCTAGTGAAAATTTTGACTATTTTTACAACTAGAACTTTTACAATTTGGTGTTTATTAAAAAGGTTGTTTTCTAGTCATCTCAAATTAGCATACACTTAATGAAAAAAACTATAAAACATATGATTAATTTTTCCAATTTTCTTAATATGATGTAACTTATAAATTTTAACTTATTTTTTACTTTTACAAAGTTTTCTTAATGATATAAAGAAAATTAACATGAATGATTATTCTTAAAAGAGAATTAGATTGTCTTAGACAATTTACATTAATTGTGATTTTATGCTAAATTTAAATTAAATAAATGATTTTACATTCAATTTTTAAATAAAATATATTTTAATAATACAAACTCCTTCTTCTTTCATCTTGGGAAAATGTTACATGTCCATTTTAACATAAATTGTTTTCTTATATTATTTAACCAATTTAAAGAAAATCCAACAACAAAATAAATAATTAAACTTGGAAATAGTTTCATTGTAAATTTTCCAAAAGGACGTCCATGTTCCATGAAATTACATAACCAGATTGACGAACGCATCCTTGTGAAATCAGCGTGTGCCAATTGGATTTACGCAACACACACGCAGACTTTACATGTGTCAATTGGATGGAACTTGCCCACTAATGTTCATAAATTACAATTGATGATTTACAAATTAATTTATTCAATTTAATTTTAATTAATTACTGATTAAATTTAATTTTAATTGAAGTTTGTTATGCGTTTTAATTAATTAATATATATTTAATTTTTAATTGAATTTCTTTATGTGTTTAATTTGTTAGAAGAGCTTACAACTTCCTCACTTTTACCAGATACTAGATTTTATTGGCAAAGGGAAATAGGTGCAAACCTAGATAAAGGCAAATGATACGAAAAATGCCCGGAGGATCAAGATACAACCATTAGAAGTTAGAAGAATGGATCGTCTGGTCCCGAGCTAAGCGCTGAAAGAAACTTGAAATCACAATGGACATGCTTGCTTCTTGATATGGACCAGCCTGATTCTACCCCTCGTCAGAATATGCCTCTGCGTCATAATCAGGGGCCGAGCAATAAAATTACATTTAAAGACTTTATAGATCATGCATAAAATTGCATTTAAAAACTTTATATCTCAGATTGTGGATGAAAGATAAAAAAGCTCAACAAGTGCAAGAAGTTATATCTCAGGTTGTGGAGGAAAGAGGAAAAAGCTCAACAAGTGCAAGTTATATCTTAGGTGGAGGAAGGAGGAAAAAGCTCGACAAGTGCAAGTTATCGTTTACAAATTGGATTGATTTAATTTTGCATGGGACACGTTTTCTCAAATGGTTCTATGAAATCTTTCTAAGTTTTTCTTTTCTTAAATGGAATTTATAAGTTCTTATTTAATGGATCGTAAAAAAGCAACAAAGAGTTTATATGCAAATGAAAAATTGCAAAACAACAATTTCTCATTCCCTCATTCTGTTTTTCTTATCGAATATAATAAGTGTTGTCTGTTATATCAAAAGACGCCTCAACTAACGACCCTGAGTTGCAATTTAGTTTTGGTAGCAAAAGCAATATTCCGAATATAAGAATGAATTCGGCCAAGTGTTCCTATTCCCATCTTCCTTTTGTATTTCATACTCGAACTCAATAAACATACACAAGGAAGGAATGGGCAAGAGAGCGATCTAAGCCATTTCTCTGCCTCAACCCTGACCCTCAACTGAAGCTCGCACAGAGCTATCAAAATCAAAGGTATGGATCATATCCATCACTTCTTTTTATAACCACTTTTTTTCCTCTGCCATACAGAACGGACTCAATCTAATAATGAGAACTCAAAATTCCTTCACGCCCACAGCCCCATTGCCGTCGAAGTCGCCTTCTTCGATCATCGCCTGGAGCTTCTTGTCCTTCAACCATTCCATGCCCAACAACACAGCGTTCTTCTTGGGACTCTGGAAGGTGATGACGCCTCTCTCTACATCCACCAGGAGACGGAAGCCATTGCACATCTCACCCATTAGTCCCTTTTCCCCTAATTTCTCTGCCATGACCGGCAGGCAGTCTTGGAACACTGCACCAGTTTCGTCTTCTTGTCTTACTCTTGCCATCAATGCTTCCCTGAAAAAATTCAACTAAAATTGTATGAAATACAGACAAGAATGAAATGTGGAGTAACTTTGCGGGAGAGAGAGACAGAGCGTAGGATAGAATGGAAGTCCAAGTAGGGAAGATGGAAGGCTTATTTATAATAACCAAAAATATACGATAAGTTTATCAGATGGTGATGGTCAAGAGTGGTTTGAGTTCGGATAAAATAATTTTAAAAAATCTAGCAGTAGTTATTTATAATAATTTTAATTATTTTACAAAAATAAATAATTTAAATTTACAAAAATTATTGTCAAGTGGTTTGAACTTGGATTGTGACAGTTGGTTTAAGTGTAAAGTAATTGTTATGTTATTTATTTTTAAAAGAGATTAAACAAGATTATGAATGATGAACATAAATTAATTATGTTTTTTTTTTAAATGAAAATTTACTTATGGAATTGTGGTTCCATAAAATTAAAAGAATACTGATAATAAAAGTATTTCAAAAACTTAGAGTGGTTAAACAAAAAAAACAGTTAAAAACAATTACCTTTTCTCTAGGGATAAAAGCACAACCCAGTGAGGAAAAGAGGTTTTGTTCTGTGACTAAAGGAAAGAGGAAGAGAGTGAAAGTTTCTAAGCTGGTGGTGACCGGTGGAAAACACTCAGCGTTCCTGAATCTTGGAAAAGACTAGGGGTCCTGAGGTCTCTTCTGGGATATCTGTCAACCTACTCATCTTAGGTGGGGGAGACGAGTATGTAATCGCCTCTCTCATGGTAGGGAGGACATTATCAACAGATTCTGGAGCGAGATAAGTATATAGACTGCAGAAATAGTAAGAAATGGAATTTGTTGTTTAGACAGAATTCTTTTAATACAGAAAATGTTTATTGAAACTATGGAATGAAGATTTTTACACAATGAATGTTGTAGATAAATATTATCTGTATTTCTTGTAAAATATTCAAGACATTACAGTAGAATTGTTATATATATATGGGTTGTGTAGAAAATGTATATATTGAAGGTATTGCTTGTTTTTCAAGAAAAGTAGTGTGAACAATAACTATATTACCAAGTTAAACAAGACATAAATATCTACTAGTAGTATGAACTAGGAGAACTGTTAGTTCAGGGTCCATGGTCGAAACCCCAGACGCCAGAACTAGTCGTTAGCCTATAGTTTATGATATACACGGACAACAGAGTTGTAGGGAAACAATCCAACACTCAGATGGTCCGAACATCTTTATTAATTTGAAACTGGAACAGAAAAGAAGATAAAAAGAATATTACAGTGTGTGTCCTAGAAGGATGGAAATAAAGTCTCTGTATTAACGGAATATACAAATAAATTCTAGAAAAAGCATGGGAAGAAGAAACCCAGAAAAAAAGTAGCTACATGCAAAATATATTCCACATAGAAAACCTTCTTTCTGTAGAAATTAATGCAGAAAAACAAAGGACTAACTTTGTTACAGGCAAGAATGACAACGAGCTCTTCGAGCAACCATTAAGTCTAATGCGAGAGTCTAGTAAAGTAATGAAAGAAAACATTACACTAATTTAAATATATATACATCTATAGAAATGATGAATGCAACGATTTCTATTCATAGAAAGAAACCAAATTTAAAGAAAGAACAAAGAATTAACATTGAAGAATTCGGGTTCAAATAAACGTCCACAATATAGAATTGTATAACATTTAATAAATTACTATTGCACAGAAGAAAACTCCTCTTAGGCTGGGCTGTGTGCTCAAACGACAGCCAAAAGTAGCCATTAAATTACAATAAGATCTCAAAATATTGCATGCAGTCAATTCTATATAGGGCAGAGCCCTCGAACACAAAAGGAAACCAAAACGAATGGTAATCCATTGCCTTAAAACTAATCCTCTAAACTCATAACACCACGAAGCACCACAATGCCAAGTCTGGAGGGCTTACGCTGATAGCTTAAGACATAACGAAGAAGCTGGTACCTGTTAAGGAATGACAGTGTCATGAATGAAACGAAGCACACCATTTGAAATCACAGACGTGTTATGTAAACCCTCTTCATCAACTGTCTAAATTACCTGTTTCAAAATAGAGACATGAGAATTAGAAAACTAATCTCTCCTACCTGCTAGGCTGATGAAAAACGTAAGGAAAAACCAGAGTTACCTTACCTGGTTAGGAATTGTTCCGTAGGTTATGACCAAACACTACAAAGAGTAATGGCAAGAGAATTCTTAGAATACAAGGCTATCATCAGGAAAGCTAGGCTAGCGAGCAACAAGCTTAAAGACTAGATTTTTGAAGGGCTTACCGTCAAGAGAGAATGGAAAAATGTAGTTCGACGACGATGGCACAAGCCGTAGACCTAGCCATAAACCGACGTAGGCTACCCCAGCCACAGAGCCGAGCCCTGCGACCTGCTAACCACCTGCAAAATTGTTAAAAAAGGAAATTTCACAAACTTAATAAGTTGAATTCTGCTATGTCGTAAAGTATAAAGCTTTCGAGACTATAGCAGTGGTTCCGCATACCTGCTGAGGTGCCATGGTGGCCAAAGCTAAGCGGAGTTCGAATGTTGGTCGAATGGGTTAGGAAAGCAACAAAGTTGTAGAGGAGCAACGTTGCCGGAGCCGAAGTGAATGAAGAAATTCAGTTAGGGTTGGGCAAGGTCATTACCCTAAACGGGTACCGGGGGATCATGACTGTAGATCTCTGACCCTAAGATCCAACAGTGGCTAGTAGAGCAAGTGTCATCCATTAACCTTAATTCCCATGCGAAGGGTACAACAAATCCTATCTTAACTTAATTGAAAACATACGATGAATATCACCAAACCGGATAAGATCACAATTAAATCAAATTCCATGATTTTGCCAATCTTCACCTGTCCCTTCGGGGTTAATTATCAATGTTATGATTTTCCATATAAATATTGACAACTTAGATCTTATGCGAAAAGCAAACTATAATCTTATTGCAAATACAATTGCTGAATGGAGTTAAGAAGTTAGGTTTATGTATAGGTTTATATGGTTAAAAGAATGAAGTCTCTTTTGGAATATCTGTATAGTGTGTTGTTAAATAGCCAATGTTAAATGTGGTAATATGCGTACTTACCATAGTAAACAAATTAATTATGGAATGAAAAAATATATATTATAATCATTTATAAAGAGGAAAACGTAAAAAAAAAAATTATGTTAGAACTGTTATGTACATTACAAGTGGTATCAGAGTAGCGTTCATACACTGAGACCCAATGGGTTACCTAACGTGATCAAATGTTGTGTGTAAATGGTGCACAGAAAAAGAAATAACATAGTAGAAGACAAAACAAGGAGGGATTGACACAACAAACACCCTGGAATGTAGGGGAACCTACACCCCAGTCCCATCCAAAAATGAATCTAGAAATGTGGATTTAGCTGAGTGTAGATCAACATCAACAAACTAGTAGATGTTGGAAATGTTGCCATTGATGGCAAAGGAGGTAGCAGATGCAGAGACATGAACAATTACAAGGAGACAAAGACAGACAATGGAGGCAGCAAAGAAGCAAACGAATGAAGCAAAGGAGACATACAGAGGCAAAGCCGTTATCACAGCAGTAGAGGCAGAGGCAGAGCGACAGAAGCAGCAGAGGCAGAGCCACAACTATTATTGCAGAGAAACAACTGTTATTCCAAGAATCTTTTACACAGCCGGGCGTTACACATACCATAAATTACATTCCGAGCTTTATATTCAAATGTGCAGTGGAATGCAATGAGATTGGATATGCTTTGAATCAGTTAGCATTCACTGTTTGAATTATGTTTGAAATTAATCCCCAGTTTTGAACAGAGCACTTGTATTCGATTGACATGAAGGTTATATATATGGTTTATATATATGCATACACCGAAGAACTGTGCGTTATATATATGGTAGGACCGTGTTGAACTGCCAGAGACCAAGGCCACTTATGAATGGAGCGGAACCATAGTCGTAACAAAGAATATATATATAATTGAAATGCGATGACTAGTTATATATATATATATATATATATATATATATATATAATTGAAATCGTGAAGGACCAGAACCTGGAGCGTAGGGAGAAGTGGAACCGTGACAGATGAGCAGTAACGGCGGTTTGGAGGAACAGTAAAGCGGAATTGTGGTATTCATCGTACCACCCTTATACGGAAAGCGGTATTGAAGGAATGGGCAGCGATTCCATAGAATGCCTAACGCGTGTCCTCGAGTGAAATTGGAAAACCAGTTTTTAGTGTGCACCATCGCGCGTTATGGTCTGCGCATGTTGATCAAGCGATATCCATTGGATCGGGAAACGGGATATCAGTCGTTGGATAGGCGCGGGGATTTAACAAGGTACATCGCGGAGTGGGCCCGAGTACTGTACACAAATGAAGGGTAAATGGTTATTAAACTTTGGTCATAATATAACATGGGCGAAGGTCAAGAATGTCATTTCGGAGGCATCGTATATGGTGACAAAGGTTAGTCATTATCCCCCGTGGAATTTAAAGGGAATGGTTTAATATATCCGAAAAGTTTGGATATAGTTCAAGGTATTTTATTTAAATATTGCAACTCGGACATACATAAATTAAGGCCATATGGTTACGATTGTGAAGTCATCACCCTATGAAATATATGGGAATGTAATATAGTTTGAGGTTATAAAGCCACGGACTATTAATAATTGTTAATGCTTGGCTCGGAGATGGGCATACGATGGAGTAAATACATAGGTCCTCACATTTAGTGGGAAACATATATATATATATATATATATATATATATGCTGATATATATACTACGCTGATATTTAATACAGTGGGTTGTAATATTGCTCCGAAATTGTATTAAAACATTAATTGGGTTTATTACATGAGCATATTATGTATTGTATGGGTTTTATAATCGTGAGTATAAAAAGTCTCCACAGTTGATTAAAGTGCCAGCCCAAGAGATTAGAACCTTGAAAGTTTGCCCAGATTTAAAATAAGCTATTATATTAAAAAGCAGTTATATATGCAGCAGGTACACAAAGTACAGTGAACAAGAATAAATACAGGAATGAAGTGAACAGATTGAATATGCCGATGACTGTGAACAAAGAGTATGCAGAACAATTTCTTTACAGCAGCAAGGAAAGACAAATCCAGCAAATCCAAAATCCAGAATAGGAGCTGAATGGAATTGAGATGTATAACTGAAAAATGCAAATGTAAATATTTTTTGTTGTTTGTGATGCAAAGGCAAGTATCCTAAGGAAAAGGAAAAATCCCACTATAGCATGAAATTTTGTACACATTATTATAACTTTATTTGAGTTTGATAAAGGAATGAGAAGATAGAAGTCAAAAGGTCAGGGCTACTCACTTCAAATTCTCTGAGGAATGTAAAGAGTCATGCAATGAACTCTATATATAATATCACATTAATATGCAGAGTGGGTGTGTGAAGAATAGAGAAGGCAGAATATAAAAGATTGAGACAAAGAAGATTAAGAGAGGCAGAGTAGAAAGAGATGCTACAAAACAGAGCTGATATCTGAGGTAGATCAGCAAACATTCAGTTTGATATATTGAGGAAGTTGGAGCCTCCCTATCAAGTTGCAGCTTGATAGTTGTCAGTTGTAGCTGACTGAGGTTGAAGCCTCCTGTAGGTTGGTGCCTGCAGAAAAACAGTGGTGAGAGGGAGTTGGAGCTTTCCTTTGCATCACAACAATAAAAAGATGTGGTTTTCTCCCTTTATGGGTTTCCACTTATATCTGGTGTCTCTGTGCATGATGTTTATGTGTTAATCTGATTTATATCTTCTACTTAATACCTGCTACTCTCATATTAAAGTTTGCTGTTATATTAAATTAACATTTTCTGCTCACAGTCTAAGATTACTCACACATTAAGTTGGATATGAAATGAAGGTGTATGTTAGTTTTAATAAAAGGTTTAAAAATCCATGAATGTGTTAAATTGATTCACCCCCCCCCCCCTCTCAGTTTAACTAAGGGTTCAACAATTGGTATCGGAGCCAAGTTCCTTGTGTATCAGTCTAACAACTGAAAGGAGATCCTAAGTCCCCTAGATGGCTAGTCAAGAAGGAAGCTCAACCAATAAAGCACCTTTCTTCACTGGTGCTAATTATTCCTTCTGGAAAATCAGGATGAGAGCATACATAATTTTTTTAGGATTAGAAGTTTGCGATGCTGTGGAATTTGGATACTCCACAAAGTCAACTGATTCAGAGAAAGAAGCTAAAAAAAACTTTGTAGCTAATGCAAAAGAAATGAACACAATCTTAAATGGACTATGTGAGGCTGAGTTTATCAAAGTAATGCACAGTAAGACTGCCAAAGATATGTGGGATACTCTAGAGAATATCCATGAGGGAAATAAAAAGGTAAAGACTGCCAAAATTCAAGTATATAGAGCCCAGTTTGAAAATTTAAAAATGAATGATGATGAAGATGTTGGCAGCTTCTTCTTAAAAGTTGCAGAAATTGTTAATAATATGAAAGCTCTTGGAGAAACCATGCCAGAAGTATAATTGTTCAAAAGATTCTAAGATCTCTTCCATCCAGATTTAATCCCAAGGTGTCTGCTATAGAAGAAACAACCGATTGGGAGACCTTGACCATGAACCAACTACTTGGAAATCTAACAGCATATGAGATGAGGCTTCCACAGAAGAAACCAAGTACAAGGGAGGAAGCTTTTAAAACAGAAAAGAAGAAAGAAGAAAAGGAAGACATATGCTCTTGCTCTGATGAAGAAGAGGCTAAATTTGTCAAGAAACTGGATAGAGGCTCAGGTAGATACAAAGGTAAACTTCCCTTCAAATGATTTAACTGTGGAAGAGTTGGACATTATGCGGCTAAGTGTCCTCACAAGAAAGTAAGAAATCAATCTCAAGAATCAGAGAAAAACACATCAAAGAACTGGCAGAAAGGAAAAAAATTCATCAGAAAATCCTTCTATGCTCAACAAGACATCAGTACATCTGAAGACTCAGATGAATCCTCAGGAGAAGAGGGAACCTCTGAATTTTTACTGATGGCCATAGGAGATCTTGAAGGACTCTTGCTAGAAGAAGAAGAAGAAGGGGAAGTCGACCTTGAGGGGGAGCTAAGAAGTGCTCTGGAGGAGATTGATAGACTCAAACTAAAATGCAGAAAACAAAAAGAGATTCTCCTCAAATGTGTGAAAGAAGAACAAAATTCAGAAGTCCTCATGCAGTTGAAGGTAAAGCTTGAAGAAGCCAAGAAGATTGAAGATATGTTACTTCAGCAAATCAAGGATAAAACTCGAGAACAAGAGAAGCTGGAAGAAGAAATTGTATATTTGAGGAAGAAATTAGAAAGTGCTCAACAGAAAGTGTCTATATACCCTTCTCAAATGACAAGCTCTGGTAATTTGAATGAAATCTTGGATGCTCAAAGATCTCCTCTAATAAAAACTGGGATAGGCTATGAAGGAGAATCAAGTAAAGGCAAAGAAAAGGAAAACAAAAATATAATTTTTGTGAAAGCAAAGAAGGCTGATGAAGCAACTCAAATAATTCCTACAAAGGAAGAAACATGTAATGAGAAAGACAGAGACCAGAAGAAACCTCTAATAACAAATATTGCAACAAATACTAAGACAACAGAGAAAGGATCATATACTCCTGATTATATCAAATTTGGAAACCATCAAAGGAGATTCTTGCCTCCTATGAAGAATGCCACCTGTTATGTCTGCCACAAGCTGGGACACATTGCTGCATATTGTCATGCAAGGAGGAGTAATTCAAACCAGCTAAAGATGCAAACATTAAAGAGACTGTCTCAAATAAACAACTGGAGAAGAAAAACTCACATCAGGTATGCAAGTTGTTTCTATGGTTACTGTTTTTATTGTAAATAATTTGGCCATAAAATCATTGAGTGTAGAAAGTATGGACAAAGATTGATTTTCAACACTTCAAGGAGGTTTATGAATCAAATAAATTATGTTCATACTCACAACCCAGCAAAAATTATGACCAAATGTTGTGTATGCAATCAAGTTGGACATACTTCTTCCAAGTGTCCTCTCAGAAGATGTAGCCCATCATCTCACAAAAGATACCAAACAAAAGGGTGCTTCCGGTGGATAAAGAAGGAGAATAAATGTGACTTGGATCTAACTGCTCAAGACCTGAAAAGCCAATGGTACCTGGACAGTGGCTGCTCAAAACACATGACTGGAGACAAAAGCAAGTTTATAACTCTTAATGAAAAGAAATCTGGCAATGTTACTTTTGAAAATGATAAATCGGGTAAGATCAAGGGAAAAGGCTCAGTCAGCATAGAGAGTGGCAGAGGAAAGGCCCAAGATGTACTATTTGTAGATGGGCTTAAAGAAAATTTACTGAGTGTCAGTCAAATGTGTGACAAAGGTTGTGAAGTTCTTTTTAGAGCTCAAGATTGTGAAGTCAGATCAAGCACAACAGGAAAGACTCTGCTCAAATGTGTTCAAACAGAGAGTAATGTGTACATAGTGAAAGAGGAGGATGAAGCCTGCCATCTTAGCAAACTTGAGGAGTCATGGTTATGGCATAGGAGATTGGGACATCTCAGCTTCGACCATATCATCAGACTGAGCAAGAAGAAAGTTGTCAGAAATATGCCAGAAATAAGAATACCTTCAAATACCATATGCAAATCTTGTCAATTGGGGAAATAGACTCGCACATCCTTTAAATCTAAAGATGAGCTATCAACAAGAAGACCACTTCAGCTTGTGCACATGGACCTATGTGGACCTGCTAGAACTAAGACACCAAGTGGAGAATCCTACTTCATGTTGATAATAGATTATTTCTCCAGAATGACATGGGTTGCTTTTCTCAAGAACAAATCAGAAGCACTGGAAAAATTTAAGATATTCAAAGAATTAGCCGAAAATCAAACTGGATGCAAACTTAAATGTATCAGATCAGACAGAGGAGGTTAATTCACAGATTATGACTTTGCAGACCTATGTAATGAACATGGGATAAAGCAACAATTTACTATTGCAGGGACACCTCAGCAGAATGGAGTAGCAGAGAGACAAAACAGGTCTGTACAACAAATGGCCAGAGCTATGATGCAAGAGAGAAACATTACTCAAACCTTTTGGGCAGAAGATGTACACACAGCAGTACATATTCTAAACAAAGCTCATTTAAGACCTAATAGTGATAAGAATCCTTATGAACTATGCCATGGTAAACCAACATCAATCAAGCACTTTAGAATTTTTTGCAGCAAGTGCTACATAAAAAATAATGATGAAAATCTGGGGAAGTTTGATGCAAGAGAAAATGAAGGAATATTCTTAGGATATGCATCCAAGAGTAAAGGATATAGATGCTACAACAAGACTCTTCGAAAAATTGTAGAAAGTATTGATGTAAGATTTGATGAAGAACTCCCAAATAAGACAAGAGATATAGACTGCAGCAGCTATTCAGAAAATCATGAAGAAGAGGACCAAGATGATGATGAAACAAGCAAGACATCGGAATATACTGAACTGAAATCGAAAACCCCCTCAACATACACTCAAAAGAACCATCCAGAAGATCAAATCATTGGAGACAAGAGTGTAGGAGTGCAGACAAGAAGGCAGCTAACTGAACAGACAGAAGAGGTATACATAGCCATGTTGTCACAAATAGAGCCAAAGAAATTTGAAGAAGCCAGCAAGGACAAGTCTTGGGTGAATGCAATGAATGAAGAATTGGACCAAATTGAGAAGAAAAATACTTGGGAACTAGTTCCTAGACCTGCTGAGAAGAATGTCATAGGCTCAAAATGGGTATTCAAAAATAAAATGAATGAGGAAGGACAAGTAATCAGGAATAAAGCCAGACTTGTCGGCAAAGGATACTCACAAATTGAAGGACTTGATTACGATGAAACATTTTCCCCTGTAGCCAGAATGGAAGCTATCAGAATGTTCCTGGCATTTCAAAGTATATCAAATGGATGTAAAATCTGCATTTATGAATGGAGACTTAGAAGAAGAAGTCTACATGGAACAACCAGAAGGCTTCTCATTAACAGACAAAGAAGACTATGTGTGCAGACTGAAGAAGGCCTTATATGGACTGAAACAGGCTCCCCGTGCTTGGTATTCAAGACTGGATAAATATTTGCAAAAACAAGGCTTTAAGAGAGGTGGAGTAGACAACAATCTATACATAAAAGCCCATGAAAATGAACTCCTGATTGTTGTAGTATATGTTGATGACATCATGTTTGGAAGCAACAAAGAAGAACTATCAAGAGGGTTTGCTGATGAGATGAAAACTGAGTTTGAAATGTCCATGATTGGAGAACTCGGTTTCTACTTGGGACTACAAATTCAGAAAAATAACATAGGTACATTCATCTCACAAGAAAAATACTTAAAGGAAATGCTGAAAAAGTTCAAAATGGAGGACTGCAAACCTGCGTCAACTCCCATGAACATAGGTTGCAAGCTATGTACTGATGATGGGTCCGCTGATATAGATCAAAAACTCTACAGATCCATGATTGGAAGTCTATTGTATATGACTGCATCAAGACTAGACATCATGCTAGCAGTAGGACTAGTGGCTAGATATCAAGCAGCACCTAAAAAAAATCACCTTCTTGTAGTCAAAATAATATTCAGATATCTACAAGGAACAACACAGTATGGACTTTGGTATCCTAAAAGCAAAAAATTCACTTTATCAGCATACATAGATGCAGATTAGGCCAACTTTGTGGATGACAGGAAGAGTACAAGTGGAGGTGCATTCTATCTAGGAGAAAGTCTGATGGCATGGTTAAGCAAGAAACAAACATCTATCTCCCTATCTACAGCAGAAGCAGAATATATTGCAGCAACAACATGTTGTACACAAGTCATGTGGATGAAGCAAACTCTACAAGACATGAAGGTAAGCATTGATGAACCTATCTCAATTAAATGTGATAATACAAGTGTTATAAGTATATCTAAAAATCCTGTGCTTCACTCAAAAACTAAGCATATCCCAATCAAGTATCATTTTCTCCGAGAACAAGTGGCTCAGAAGATAGTAAAACTAGAATATGTACCAACAAAAGAACAGACAGCTGATATATTTACCAAACCTCTTGCTGGAGAACCATTTCAATATTTGAGGGAAAAACTAGGGGTAGTATCTGTAGATTCTACTCTCTGATATAAAGAGAAAGCATAGTCTCAGGGGGAGAACAAAAATGATAATATCATTCCAGGGGGAGATTAGCCAGCAAGGAAAACATGAATCAGGTCCTCAGGATCAAAGGATTAAGACAAAAGAACACCAAGTTATTATCCTAGAGTTGTCTCCATTATTCAAGCATGAAAAGGTCAATTACAGAGCAAAAGCATCAGTTTGTATCCAATCATACATATCTGATTAGATAAAAGCTGATACATTTGTATTCTATGTGGTATCATTATTCTCACTTTTAGCTCTATACAAGTGAAAGAAGTCTATGTGTTTGAACTGTATCAATTTACAGTGTATATTCAAATTCGTTAATCCTCAAAGTGTTCTCTCAACAAGTCTTATACATCACTTTGGAGCAGCATGGTACAAAGTCAGCAGAAGAGGGCCTAAACATAACTCAGAGAGAGGAAATGCAAAAAGCAACCCTTTGCCATTGATGTCAAAGGGAGAGGAAGAGCAAACAACAGGAGAAAGAGCAGGCAAATAGAGAAAATGTATTGCCATCAATGCCAAAGGGGGACACTGTTGGAAATGTTTACATTGATGGCAAAGGAGGTAGTAGATGCAGAGACAGGAACAGTTACAAGGAGACAAAGACATGCAATGGAGGCAGCAAAGAAGAAAATGAATGAAGCAAAGGAGACATACAGAGGCAGAGCCGTTATCACAGCAGTAGAGGCAGAGGCAGAGCGACAGAAGCAGCAGAGGCAGAGCCACGGCTATTATTGCAGAGAAACAGCTGTTATTCCGAGAATCTTTTACACAGCCGGGCATTACACATACCATAAATTACATTCCGGGCTTTATATTCAAATGTGCAGTGGAATGCAATGAGATTAGATATGCTTTGAATCAATTAACATTCACTGTTTGAATTATGTTTGAAATTAATCCCCAGTTTTTAACAGAGCACTTGTATTTGATTAACATGAAGGTTATATATATGGTTTATATATATGCATACACCGAAGAACTGTGCGTTATATATATGGTAGGACTGTGTTGAACTGCCAGAGACCAAGGCCACTTATGAATGGAGCATAACCATAGTCGTAACAAAGAATATATATATAATTGAAATGCGATGAATAGTTATATATATATATATATATATATATATATATATATATATATATATATATATAATTGAAATCGTGGAGGACCGGAACCTGGAGTGTAGGGAGAAGTGGAACCGTGACGGATGAGCAATAACGGTGGTTTGGAGGAACAGTAAAGCAGAATGGTGGTATTCATCGCACCACCCTTATACGGAAAGTGGTATTGAAGGAATGGGTAGCGATTCCATAGAATGCCTGACGCGTGTCCCCGAGTGAAATTGGAAAACCACTTTTTAGTGTGCGCCATCGCGCGTTATGGTCTGCGCATGTTGATCAAGCGATATCCATTGGATCGGGCAACGGGATATCGGCCGTTGGATAGGCGCGGGGATTTAACAAGGTACGTCGCGGAGTGGGCCCGAGTACTGTACACAAATGAAGGGTAAATGGTTATTAAACTTTGGTCATAATATAACATGGGCGAAGGTCAAGAATGTCATTCCGGAGGCCTCGTATATGGTGACAAAGGTTAGTCATTATCCCCCGCGGAATTTAAAGGGAATGGTTTAATATATCCGAAAAGTTTGGATATAGTTCAAGGTATTTTATTTAAATATTGCAACTCGAACATACGGAGATTAAGACCATATGGTTATGATTGTGAAGTTAGCACCCTATGAAATATATGGGAATGTAATATAGTTTGAGGTTATAAGGCCACGGACTATTAATAATTGTTAATGCTTGGCTCAGAGATGGGCATACGATGGAGTAAATACATGGGTCCTCACATTTAGTGGGAAACATATATATATATATATGCTGATATATATACTACGCTGATATTTAATATAGTGGGCTATAATATTGCTCCGAAATTGTATTAAAACATTAATTGGGTTTATTACATGAGCATATTATGTATTGTATGGGTTTTATAATCGTGAGTATAAAAAGTCTCCACATTTGATTAAAGTGCCAGCCCAAGAGATTAGAACCTTGAAAGTTTGCCCAAATTTAAAATCAACTATTATATTAAAAAGCAGTTATATATGCAATAGGTACACAAAGTGCAGTGAACAAGAATAAATACAAGAATGAAGTGAACAGATGGAATATGCCGATGACAGTGAACAAAGAGTATGCAGAACAATTTCTTTACAGCAGCAAGAAAAGACAAATCCAACAAATCCAAAATCCAGAAAAGGAGCTGAATGGAATTGAGATGTATAACTGAAAAATGCAAATGTAAATATTTTTTATTGTTTGTGATGCAAAGGCAAGTATCCTAAGGAAAAGGAAAAATCCCACTATAGCATGAAATTTTGTGCACATTATTATAATTTTATTTGAGTTTGATAAAGGAATGAGAAGATAGAAGTCAAAAGGTCAGGGCTACTCACTTCAAATTCTCTGAGGAATGTAAAGAGTCATGCAATGAACTCTATATATAATATCAAATTAATATGCAGAGTGGGTTTGTGAAGCATAGAGAAGGAAGAATATAAAAGATTGAGACAGAGAAGATTAAGAGAGGTAGAGCAGAAAGAGATGCTACAAAACAGAGCTGATATCTAAGGTAAATCAGCAAACATTCAGTTTGATATATTGAGGAAGTTGGAGCTTCCCTATCAAGTTGTAGCTTGATAGTTGTCAGTTGTAGCTGACTGAGGTTGAAGCCTCCTGTAGGTTGGTGCCTGCAGAAAAACAGTGGTGAGAGGGACGTGGAGCTTGCCTTTGCATCACAACAATAATAAGATGTGGTTTTCTCCCTTTATGGGTTTCCACTTATATCTGGTGTCTCTGTGCATGATGTTTATGTGTTGATCTGATTTATATCTTCTACTTAATACCTGCTACTTTCATATTAAAGTCTGCTGTTATATTAAATTAATATTTGCTGCTCACAGTCTAAGATTACTCACATATTAAGTTGGACATGAAATGAAGGTGTATGTTAGTTTTAATAAAAGGTTTAAAAATCCATGATTGTGTTAAATTGATTCACCCCCACCCTTTCAGTTTAACTAAGGGTTCAACAGTAGAATGTTGGAAGAACAACAACATCAAGCCAGTGTACTGCTAAGCACTACACAGAAGTTACAGGAAGAAATGGTCCGGGTTAGGAGTGATAATGAGTGCTTGATGCAAGAGCAGTAAATTATATTCAAAAGTCTTTCCGATAAACATAATTAAGGAGTGTTACAACCCAGTCCTGATAGAGATACACAGAAATAAAATGAACGACAAGCTAAGGACCTAACTAATGATAGAGTGGAAAAAATCCATTCACAATGAAGTAATAATAATAAGAACTATAATGAGGTTGAGTCTGGTAACGTATCAGAACAAAAATAAATTAAGAAACAAAAATTAGAGTTACAGGGTGAGTTTCGAAAGATTAAACCACCTACGTTTGATGGATAGGCGGAGGAGGTGGCAGAAGCTTGGCTGATTAATATGAATAAATATTTTCAAGTTTATGAGTACATCAGCAACCTTAAAGCCCGGTTGGCCATTTATCAGTTGTGAGAAAAATCTACCTTGTGGTGGGAGGAAGTCAAGAATGTTTGCAGTATTGAAGACTAAGATGTGACATGGGATGAATTTTAACGATAATTTAAGTACAAATATCTAATAGAACATTTCTATGACAAAAAGTCCATAGAATTCCATGATTTGAGGTTGGGTCAAATGACAATGGATGAATACATAACCAAGTTCACTTCATTACTAAGATATGCTTCTTATTTAAGGGATGAAAAGGCTAAGGTTCAGTAGTTCTTGAGTAGTTTGTCGACCCACATGAAAGAACGAATTGAGTTCATGAATCCAAGGACCGTGGACGAAGCAATTCAAAAAGCAAGAATGTGTTTCCAACAATCCAAGACAAAAGGAGAAATAGGCAAAAATTGGCAGCCAAGAAAAGGGTAGAAAAGCAGTTCAAATTAGAAAAATGATAGGAATAATAACTTTAAGAATTCTGCAAGGAATTCAGTGATCAAATAGTTTGGAAGAAACCATCAAAGAACCCGATGGCCTACGGAAGAAAAGCATACAAAGGCTTCCAGCAAGCCAGAACATGTACAAAAACAAAAACTACCTCTACAGTGTTGGGGGTGTGGCGAGGCTCACTATTATAAGAATTGCCCATAGTGAAGAAGAAATGATACAGTAGCCAATCTACAAGAAGCCTCTACAGTGGGTGATGTAGCCCGAAACATACCCATAATTAATGCAACTTTGGAGGATTGGAAGACGGATTATCAACCAACGATGATAGAACTAGAAGGTAAGTTACTTACACAACCTGTTTCTATTTTGGTTGACCTAGGTGCCAGCTAAAGTTATGTAAACCCCAGAAAAGTAGAAATCTATAAATTACAAAGTCATAAATTCAAAAATCTCTGGCTAGTACAACTAGCCACTGGGGAAAAAAGAAATGTTTGTGCCAAAATTGCAAACTGTACACTGGAAATTGGAAACCAACAGTTAAATGTGGATCTGAATGTACTGCCTTTGGGATCCTATGATGTATTACTAGGCATGGATTGGTTGGAGAGACATTAGACACTGGTAGATTGTAAAGAGAAGATTATATATTACAGAATGCAAGATGGAACTCATCAAGAAATACAAGGAATCAGGAAACCCTTACAGTTGTGTCCTATCACAACCTCCCAAATGAGTAAGTGTATTAGAAAATGATGTCAAATATATGTCATTCAGGTGGGTTTTTCCAATTCTAAGGAGAAGATCCCTATTTTGGAAAGCATACCAGTAGTACAAGATTTCATGGACGTGTTTCCAGAAGATGTACCATGTTTACCTCCAAGAAGGGACATCGATTTCACTATTGAGTTGATGCCATGAGCATCACCAATTTCAGGGGCACCATATCGAATGAGTGTACCAGAGCTAACCAAACTGAAAATGTAGCTACAAGAGTTTTTGGGTAAATGGTATATCTGACCAAGTGTGTCCCCTTGGGGAGCATCGGTGTTTTTTGTAAAGAAAAAGGATGGAACCATGCGAATGTGCATGGACTACAGACAACTCAAAAAATTGACAGTAAAAAATAAGTATCCATTGTCACAGATTGATGACCTGTTTGATCAGGTGAAGGGGGAAACTGTATTCTCGAAGATAGACTTAAGATATGGATATCACCAGATCTGAATTAAAGACGAGGATATCTACAAGACTGCTTTCTGTACCCGATATGGGCATTACGAGTTTGTGTTATTACCATTTGGTTTAACTAATGCAACAACAACATTAATGAGGCTAATGCATGGCATATTTCACCTCTTTTTGGATAGATTTGTTCTGATATTCATTGATGATATTTTTATTTATTCAAAAAGCATGGAAGAGCACAAGTATCACTTAAGGATAGTGTTGGAGGTGTTATGAAGACATCAACTGTATGCCAAGTTCAGCAAATGCTACTTTTTCAAAGAACAGATACAATATCTAGGCCATGTCATTTCCACTGAAGGAATAATGGTCGATCCAGAGAAAATTAAAACTATTATGGAATGGCGAGTACCCCAAAACGTGGTGGATATTCGTTCCTTTATGGCATTGGCTGAATACTATCGACGGTTCATTGAAAGATTCTCAAAGATTGTCTTTCCAATTAAATCTTTACAGAGAAAGGGAAAAATATTTAAATGGACTAGTGAGTATCAAAATAGTTTTGAGAAGTTGAAAAATTTGCTGACCACTGCCCTGGTGTTGAGGGTAGCCGACCCCAAAAAATAATTTTAGGTTTGTACCGATGCTTGTAAGGAAGGAGTTGGGACAATTTTATCGCAAGAAGGAAGAGTGGTTGCCTATGAATCGAGAAAATTAAAGGAGCATGAACAACAATATTTGGCCTATGATTTAGAGCTGACAGAAGTAGTGCATGCACTCCAGGTATGGAGGCACTACTTGTTAGGAAAACGATTTGTGTTAAAAACCGATCACATCATCCTAAAAAGTAGTGATACCACACAATTGTGTGGCGCACCCCAAGTAGAAAACTAAGCACGTTTATGAACTTTGCTATAATGAAATCGAATGTAAATTTTTAGATTAGGTAAAAGAGGAATCCGAGAAGGTACCTGAATACCGATTTTTATGGAAGAAAGTGGAGGAAGCCAGAAGACAAGAAAAACCTTCTCACTATGGAATTACCAAGGATCAATTGTTAACCTTCAAAATAAAGTTATATATCCCAAACCGAATGAGTTTACAAGAGCTGATCATGGATGAGTATCACCGCAGTAATTACTCAGGACACCCAGGATACCAAAATTTTTTGACAACAATTAGAGAAGTCTATTTCTAGCATGGTATGTGAAGAAATACTATGGAGTACTTAAACAAATGTTTGTAGTGTCAACAGGTTAAGGTGGAGCATCAACACCCAACCAGATTGTTGCAGCCTATACTAGTTCCTGAATGGAAGTGGGAAGTTATATCCCTAGCTTTTATTACTGGTTTACCAAGATAAAAAATGAACAATGAATCCATTATGGTGGTAGTTGATAAAATG
This sequence comes from Pinus albicaulis, assembly GCA_034641835.2. NCBI lineage: Eukaryota > Viridiplantae > Streptophyta > Pinopsida > Pinales > Pinaceae > Pinus > Pinus albicaulis. The sequence continues at coordinate 140,099,879 of CM076583.1, read as the reverse complement.
AGTAAAGCAACACATTTCATATCCGTACAGTCTACTTACAAAACTGTGCAAATAGCAGATATCTTCATGAGAAATTTTTTTAGACTGCATGGCATCCCAAAGTATGTTATATCAGATAGGGATGTGAAGTTTACTTCAGCGTTCTGGAAGGTCCTATTTACAGGTTTGGGAACCCAAATAAATTTCAGCACCACTTATCATCCTGAGATGGATGGAAAAACTGAGTGGGTGAACCAAATCTTGGAAGATATGATGCACATGTACATGATGCAACAACCAACGAAATGGGAAGAATATCTACACTTGTTAGAATTTTCATACAATCATGGTTACCAAGAGTCTCTTAAGATGAGCCCCTTTGAAGCTTTGTATGGGCGACAATGTTGTACTCCCATCAGTTGGAGCAGCCTCGAAACCAAGTTGATGCTTGGACCAGAGATGGCACCTGAGATGGAACCAGAAGTGAGAAAGATCAAACAAAATCTAAAAGCAGCTCAAGATCGACAAAAGGTATATGCAGATAAAAAGATAACTTACTGGGAATTTGAAGTGGGCCATCATGTGTATGTAAGGATTAAACCTAAGAAAAGCACACTAAGGTGGACCTCTTGTGCCAAGCACAGGGGCATCATTAACAAGGAAATACTATATCATGTGCATTCATATCGGGATATAAAAAATGAAAAAAATATAATGACTATATAACCAGGGGTAAAATAGTTTTTATATGTTATATTATAATATATATATTATAAGGTATTTTTTATTACATATATGGGCCAAGCAGTGGCCAAACACAAGCGAGAGTATCCTGGGAGTAGAGAGCACATCGAACTTGGCCAAACTCGAGAGCCACACTGCTGAGTTCCGTTCTTGAGCATAGCGAACATGGTGACAATCCAGAGCCACATTTTCCTCATTCCTATCTCCAGATAGGATGTTTTACAAAACCCCCATCTATGGATTGTTCTTATCGCATTCCCATTACAGTGGTTCCCATCAATAATTATTTTGTTTTTATGTCTCTGAGATTTGGTGGCCAAGTTTGTTTTAGAATGATTGGGCCAAGATGAAGAGAGTTTTTTTGATTTGGTCAAGGTTCTCCCCCTACAATAGAAGTGGTGAAGCCCAATGAATATTGGGATAACTCATTTATCTTAGATTGGGGTCCTCGTGAACCTTTCTTCTGGAGTATCAAGAGTGAAACAAACTTTGGGTTACTTCCTATCTCAATCAGTGAGCATCATTCATCTATTTGTGGTGTGGCAGTAAGGGTATTTGGCATCTATCCTTAGGGGTATCGAGAGCGAAACTAACTTCTGGTTACTTCCTTAAATAATTAGTGAGGCAACATTCATCAATTTGTGGCACGACAACAAGGGTATTTTGCATCTGTTTGGGCAGTGAATTATCATCCAAATGTTTTTTGAGGTAGCGAGATTGGGTTGAGGTTCAGTTGGAGGCAGCAAGGGATTCTATGTTCGTATTTGATGTAGTGACCCATCTTGAGCATATTCTTGTGGACGCGCATTTTCTGTAGGGTTAAATCCTCGGCAATGTACTTTCCTGAAGTTTGGTCTGAGGTTCATTCATACCTCTGTGACAATGGAAGGCTGAAATAAACTACCTCAGAAGGATCCTTGATGGCAGTAGCTCATACTTAGGGTGAAATCAAAGTTCTGTTGAGAGCAGTGATCCGCTAAACCCTCCTGAGGTCTGGTCTAGGTAGCGAGGGTTTGTTTGGGGAAACGTGGGGTGATTCAAGAACAATTTCATCACATATGTGACCTTCCCTAAGGATTTATGTGCTAGGATATTGAGACCGAGGCATGATATGGGCATCAGATCACCTTTGTGGGCTTTGTGGTAGAGGAACAATTCTGAGGTGTGTATGTAGCATCATAACACCTATGTGGTATGAATTGTAGAAAACATAGTTTGGTTGGTTGGACAGACACAAAAAAGAGGCAAAAATTAATAAGGTTGGTTGGATTTTTCCTGTAAACCTATTCTCTCACTCTCCGAAAATGTGTAGGTTTAAAATTGATAGGTCAAACTAACAATATTAGGATAATAGGGCTTGCTGATAATTTAGCAATTTTTGTGTATCTAATACTAGATAGAATATAAATCCATTATGTTTTCCAGGCATGTCACAAACAAAAATATCCCTATGTTTGGAAATCTAATTTCAACTTGGTTACCAACTATATTGACTCTCCATGCGCAGCATAAAATCTCTTGTCATATGTCACTCTAGAGTGTAATATTGCCTCACATTATGTGTCTACCACATTCAAGAGATTCCCCTCCCATGGACTCATTTTTCTTTATTGGCATAACAGATCCTATGATACACTTTCTTAACGTGTTATGGTAAAATAAGAAACTAAATGATTTAGTACTCAATGAAATTGCTACATAACTCTTAGAATCATCTCTGCAATATGATCCTAAATCCTTTCCAAGGCAACTAGAACATGACAAACTGTTATTCTATGACTAGATAGAAATGTTGTTTGTCTCTCCCTTTGTTGATGGGACTAATATGTAGTGCTACTAATAACTGGCTCCATACAATGAAAATATTTGTAACCATGGATTGAAGAGTGAAATGAAGATTCTTCAATTGACCTTGTCATGTTCTCTTTCCAATATTTTAGCCTAAGAGCGTTTCATTGGCTAGTAATGCTTGCGCTAGCCTCTTCTCTATTTTTCCCACTTCTCAATTCTTTTATAGACATGGTTCTGCCTCTACATCACATTCCTCCACCCCAGGAACTGTCTATAGGGGATTTGATGGGGCCATGGGAAGGGGAGCCCTTTCACTCTATGATACGCTTTTTTGATGTGTTATGGTAAAATAAGAAATTAAATGCTTTAGTACTCAATGAAACTGCTACAGAACTCTTATAATAATCTATGCAAGATGATCCTAAAGCCTTTCCAAGGCAACTAGAACATGAAAAAATATTATTCTATGACTGGCTAGAACTGCTGCTTGTCTCTCCCTTTGTTGATGGGACTAATATGTAGTGTTAATAATAACTAGCTCATTACAATGAAAACATTTTTAACCATGGATTGAAGAGTGCAATGAAGATTCTTCAACCGACCTTGTCTTTTGCTCTTTCCAAAATTTTACCCTAAGGGATGTTTCATTGTCTAGTAATGTGTGTGCTGGCCTCTTCTCCCCTTTTCCCAATTCTTTATTATTTTCTAGACATGGTTTTGCCTTTACATCACATTCCTCTACCCCAGGAACTAGCTGTAGGGGATTTGATGGGGCCATGGGAAGGGTAGCCCTTACCCTCTAAGATTAAGCTCCAGGGCTTCGTAGATGTTCAATATTGTTTTTACCAACCCTTTTAACACGGTGAGTGGGGGAGGCTATTGTGATCTCATCTTCCTTTTTAAAAAGGGCTTGTTGTGATCTCATCTCTTGCTATCTTTTTATGTTTTGAGATTTCTGTTTGGTGTGTCGGAGATTCTACAATTAGTTTTCATAAGTGTATGCTTTCATATTTTTTCATTTCAGAAACCTGTTGTTTGAGGTCTAGTACCTCTTAATGGATTTTATTGTTTTCATTCTCAAGAAATACTATTCTCCGCAACAAATTCTTGACTTGTGATATCCAATATTGAGAATTCATGCACCATGTTAATATGAATGGGGCTATATATTTGTCTTGGTTGTTGTTACAATGTTGAGGGTCTAGTCTTGTGTCTCAGTTGTTAATTTGTTCTTGAGAAACGATGATAGTGGTGAGACCTCCATTGAAGTATTTGATATTTTTAAAAACTACCTCCATTGTTGTTGCCACTGTTTTGAGGCAACACCCTACCACTGCCATTTTAAAGTTGAGTTGAAATTGTTAGAATATGTATAGTAATTTTAATTTATGCATTTTACTTCTTTTTCCTATCTCATTGTACTCTGTATGGGAATTTAAAATCTATTGTCTATTATATTTCCAGAAATGTGTGTTTGGATACATAGTTGTTTTGATCATATTCATATTCTCACTGGCAGGTTGTTTCTGTTAAAATTATTAGCAATACACAAACTAGACAATCAGAGGGTTATGGATTTTTGGAGTTTGCAAGCCACGCAAGAGATGAGAGAGCTTTACAAACTTACAATGGTGCACATATTCCCAGCACTCGACAATTTTACAGCATAAATTGGGCAACCTTTGGCATTGGAGAAAAGCGGCCTGAAATTGGATCTGATTATCCTATATTTGTTGGATATTTGGCATATGATGTGAAAAACTATTTGTTGTAAGAGGCATTCCGAACTAGATACCAAATTATAAAAGGTGCCAAGGTTGTTATTGATACAGTTACAGGTTGTTCAAAAGGATATGGGTTTGAAAGGTTTGGGGATGAGATTGAGTAAGTTCGGACTATGACAGAGATGAATGGGGTGTTTTGTTCCTGAAGATCTATGTGGATAGGTCTTGCCACAAAAAAAAAAGACCACAGTTTTTCAGCAACCATATCCTAAATGTAAGTTGTGCAAATGTATACATAAATGTATTGATTTTTGAATATTTTATTAGTCTGGTATAAGATGCCAGAATCATGAATAATGGTTGTGTTGGTTGGAAAAATTCATATTTTCCATTGATATGGATTATATCTGCTTTTTCTTGCATCTACGTTGTGTAGCTTTAGGCTCTAGTCTATGTACTGAGTACTTTCCTTTCTAAATTAGCAGTTGGCCGGTATTGCAGTTGATTTTTTGTATATTCATGATTCTAGTTATGCTTGAATCCATTATACCCAATTAAGAGCTTTTTTAAATTACACTAGAATTTGGCCAGGTGACATGGGAGGTTTTTAAAACTAGTGAATTCTATACAAAACAACTTTGCTAAGCTTTGGATTTAATTTATATTTCAAGTACTTCAAGATAAGTCACGGTGGTTTCTTTAGTTGATTTGCAAATTCATTTCCTTCCAATTTTTTTCCTTTCCTTTTTGAAATTGGGCAAAATTTAATTGGATATCAAATTTATGAAAGTTTATAAAACTGATGTTGTCTCAAAGAAGGATGCCAGGATGCTCTGTTCCATTGGGGGCATAGAACAAAATTCAGCATAGAAAAAGCATCCTTTTAGTGGGTCACCTCACCTAGGTTAGTTTTACTTTTTATGTAATTAACTGCCATTCTGTCATTCATTTGACATTTTTGTAGCATTTTATGCTACCGTCATATACTTTTTTTCTTGTATATTCATGAGTTTTCCACCTTGTTAGCTTTCCTTTTCCAAAATTTTTTTTATATAGCCAATTTCTCCATTTCCTATTTTAATATGGTCATTTCCTTGATTTTTGATAGAAAGTTTACTGTTCAATTCTTTATTTTTTAAGTTTTAAAATAGAATGATATAAGAATTTTTCCCCCAATTTCTCATTGTCGATCTTATTTTTCATCTTTTGTATCTTTACAAAATATTTTCAAACATTCAAGGCATATTGTAGGCAGGCATGGTATATGGTTGGCATAGGTATCATGTTATAATGAATGATTGATTAACAGTTTGGAGGATTTTAGATTATCTTTTGGATTTTCTGTAAAGGATAGTCAAGTGGATGCCACCTTCATGTTGTGGTTGTCCTGTCATATAACTTAGCCTATTTAAATTGAGTGGAAATAGTTGGCTATTGTATATGTCTCTGAGATTTTGGGGCCAAGTTTGTTTTATAATGTTTAGGCCAAGATGAAGAGATTTTGTTCGATTTGGGTCAAATATAAGTTTTGTTGAGAGCAACGAGCCGCTAAGCCCTCCTGAGGTCCGGTCTAGGTAGCGAGTGTTCGTTTGGGGAAATGTGGGGTGATTCAAGAGAAATTACATCACCTATGTAACATTCTCCTAGGAGTTCTGTGGTAGGATATTGAGATTGGGGCATGATCTGGGCATCAGATCACCTCTGTGGGCTTTGTAGTAGTGGAACAATTATGAGGTGTGTATGTAGCATCAGAACACCTATGTGGTATGAATTGTGGAAAAAAAAGAGGCAAAAATTACTAAGGTTGGTTTCAAGGTCAAACTAACAATATTGGGATAATAGGGTTTGCTGATAATTTAGCAATTTTTGTGTATCTAATACTAGTTAGAATATAAATCCACTATGTTTTCCAGGCATATCACAAACAAAAATATCCCCCATGTTTGGAAATATAATTTCCACTTGGTTACCAACTATATTAACTCTAGGTGCAACATAAAATAACCTTGTCATATGTTACTCTAGAGTAATACTACCTCACATTTTATGTTTACCAGATCCAAGGGATTCCCCTCCCATAGAATCATTTTGCTTTATTGGCATAACATATCCTATGATACTATTTCTTGATGTGTTATGGTAAAGTAAGAAACTAAATGGTTTAGTACTCAATGAAACTGCTGCAAAACTCTTATAATCATATCTACAAGATGATCCTAAAGCCTTTCCAAGGCAACTAGAACATGACAAAATATTATTCTATGAATGGCTACAACTGTTGCTTGTCTCTTCCTTTGTTGATGGGACTAATATGTAGTGTCAATAATAACTGGCTCCATACAATGAAAATATTTGTAACCATGGATTGAAGAGTGCAGTGAAGATTCTTCAACTGACCTTGTCATGTTCTCTTTCCAACATTTTACCCCAAGGGATGTTTCATTAGCTAGTAATGTGTGCGTTGGCCTCTTCTCCCTTTTTCCCACTTCTCTATTATTTTATAGACATGGTTCTACCTTTAAATCACATTCCTCTACCCCAGGAAACAATTGTAGATTGTAGGGGGATTTGATGGGTCCATGAAGGAAGCCTTACTCCGTTAAACTCAGGGCTTCGTAGATGCTCAATATTGTTGGTGCCGTGTGCACCAGGTGAGTGGGGGAGGCTATTGTGATATCATCTTCCTTTTTAAAAAAGGGCTTGTTGTGATCTCATATCTTGCTATATTTCTATGTTTTGAGATTTATGTTTGGCACGTCAAATATTCTACAATTGGTTTTCATAAGTGTATGTGTTAGCGCAAAATAATTTCCTGTCATTTAATTTGCCAACCCGGGGGTTTCGTAAACTTATGAAGCATGCGTACACTATATGTGCTAGAAATTGTCTATCATTTTAGATCAATCTAACTAAAAAATAATGAAAACACATTCATATAATATATGAAATCAAATAATTAAAATGAAATTCAACTAACCTATGAAATCAAGTAACAAAAATAAAGAAAACAAATTCAAAAGAAAATATAGCACACACAATCACACTTGCAGGAATTGAAATTTTAATCTAAGAAAGAATTTCAAAGCATGTAAAGAAAAAAACTGAGTTACTATATAGGTTAAACACTTGAGCACCCAATTTGGAAGTATGACAAGTCACCTTCTTGGCATGATCTTTAGGAGCATCCAATTATAAAATTTACTGGGAATATTAATCTAAGAAAGAAATTTAAAAGCATGTAAAGGAAAACTCAATTATTGCATAGGTTAAATACTCGAGCATGCAATTTGGAAGTATGATAGAGTCACCCTCTTGCCATGATTTTTAGGAGCATTTAAATATACATTTAATTGAGCATCTAAATGTAGGAAAAAGGTTTAAAGGCATGTAGAGGAAAACTCAATTATTACATAGGTTAAATACTCGAGCATGCAATTTGGAAGTATGACAGAGTCACCCTCTTGACATGATCTTTAGGAGCATTCAATTATACACATAATTGAGGATATAATCTAAGAAAAAAGTGTAAAAACATGTAAAGAAACTAAACAAATGTGAGCTCAATTGCCTCAAACATAATCCAATTGGAAAATATAAGAATCTACTTTCTTGAGATGTTCTAGGAAAGAAAATATTACTGTTGGGGCCCTTGTTTTGAAATTAAACAACTTTTGAGTTGTGGTTATTACGTGGTGGGACGCAACCATGGTAGGTAGAGAAATGTCAAGGTTGTGAAGGAGTAAAGGATAGGTGGCACGACTGTTGTGGGAGCAAGCACAAATGGCCAAAGAGCGTGGCAGGAAACAAACAGTAGAACTCCCGACTAACAGAAAGAAACAGAAGACAGCCGAACGAGAAGAAAGGAAGAACTGTCAGTTGCACTAGCAGAAGAACAAATAGGCAGCCGGCTAGCGCAAAAAGGAATTTGGCTTAGACAAGATCAGGGAACAAGAGCCATAGGAGAGCTCTATTATCTTCCCTTTTGTATATCTATGTTTCTCTCTGTCCAATAGGACCATCTTGTCTTCTGTTCTATTCGAGCTCATGTTGAGGAGCCTTGTAATAGTTTGTCACTGATAGTTGATTCATAATATAATCAGAGTTTGTTTTTCTGGATATATGTTGTGGTTTGGAATGAATGGTTCCACTAGTAATTTTAAATTTTATTTATTATAAGTCTGAATGCATTCCCGAGAGATATCTTTCATGGAACATTGCGTTCGTTTAGACCTTTTTCATAGCTCTGATTTATCCATACCAATGTTGTTAGGCTGATACCGATCTATTCCCTACCTTAGTAAGGTCGCGTCACGCCTTGAGTGAGACTCTCGGCTTCTCAGAGCAGGGTGAAAATGCCGGCGTGGTGCTAGACTACAACGGAACACCTTGTTGGCCTTTAACCTGAACCCAGGTCTTATCTGCGAGACCTGTTTTCTCGCCAACAAATGGTTTCGTTGCCGGGACCTGAAATTTCATTTGGGAGCTAGATCATGGTATCTCAGATCTTTGAAAGAGAAATACGAAGCTAGTGGGATAACCACCTAAATCAGTTCATCACTCAGCAAGCCGAGCTGAGACGACAAAAGGAGAAAACGATCAAAATTATGGTTCTATTTTCCAACTCTGCCAGTGATACCTACGAAATATTTTGGGGAAAGTTCCCAGAAGAACTCTATAAATTGTTGTGCAGGCTTCAGACTAAGGCAACCAAAGAAAATTCGTGGAAATTCAATCGCAAGTGGGTGCACGGAGATATGGTGGCCCTTCATCGGTTAAACATCGATTTGACCCAAGCTGTAGATTTTTGGGTGGAATCTGCCTTCGACGGATACATAGTGGAGTTTGAAGTGGAGTGCTACCAGTCTTTCTCGAGAGTAGAAGATACATTCAGATCCGAGTTAAGGGGGAAGCTGCTGAAGGAGATCCCATTGTGGATTAAAGCCTTGATGGTAGATGAAGGACTAATGGGGTTCCAAAAAGTAGAGATGGAAGCGTAAACCTCCTGTCCCGAGGGAAGGGACTAAGGGAGAGATGCTACAAGAACAGTAAAAAGTGGGAGTAGGGGTATGGATGTTGAGACCTCTAATAGGCTAAGGGAGCGACATGCACATCGGAGGGCGCAGATCGCTGAGAAGTGGCGAGAAAGGGTGATAAAGGAGTTAAAAATACAGGAAAGTAGTCGGAAAGGTAAGGAGGAGGCGCCTCAGGTAACGAAGGAAATGGAAATTCAAGTGGGTCCCCAAGATATAGGCAGGGCCGTTAATGAAGTTTGGCATGTGTATAGGAGCCCAGCCTAAAGGGAGAAAGGAAAGAAGTTTGACGAAGAAGGTACAGACACGTACCTGGAGGAGGTGTCCGATGCAGAGATGCTCGGTGCAATGGAACGACTATTCCAAGAAAGACCGACGTCCATATCTCAAGGTATTCCTATTCCCCAAAGTTTATGTAACTCTAGTCCCAACCTTCCTGTTAGTATGAATCTTTCGTCGTAAAAAACCACTTTAGCTACGCATAAAAAATAGCCCTAACATCAAATATGACTGCCAATATCTTTAAGTCTGCAATTAGTTGATCCAAATAATGCTGCACAAATCCATATCTAAGCATAAAAGACATTAAGCAGTAAAAATGAAATATGGCTCCATGCATCCAATAGACAAGACAAGAACAATGTATTTGAAAGAATTTTTTATATTATATTCAAAGGGGGCACCTGAGAGGAAAACAAGAAAGGTGTTTTCTGGTTCTCCTCAATGGGATGGGTTCTTGATAGTCCTCAGCACTTTAGATCTAGAATCTCTCTCTCTTGTTGGTGTAGAAAACCTAGACAAACATAAAACTCAATGGGAGCTCACAAGGAAAAAATGGAGAAAATGTGACCAAGTGTATAGATCCAGAGTGATCTAATAGGCAACAAAAGGTGACTAATGAATGGGGAAAACCCTTCTATTTATAACAAAATATTAGGGCGATCTAGAAACTTGGTGCATGAATAAAATATTATTAATCAAATTCTAGAACCACCCTTTAGGAATATTTTATTATATTTGTTGGAGGGAAAAGGATTTTTGACTTGGGTCAATTTCTTTATTTATAAATAATAAATAAATAAATGATTTATTTATTATTTTAAGGAAATGGTGGGAATATAATTAAATAAATAATGATTTATTTAATTGTTTATAAATGATTTAGTCAAATTTAACTAGGAATATTATTTAAATAAGGATTTAAATAACTTATTCCTAGGAAATAATCAAATAAATAAGGATTTATTTAATTGATTTCCTTGTTTTGGGTTAAATATGACTAGGAAATATAAAAAAATATAGATTTGTTTATTATTTCCTTTTGGGGTTTCCTGTTTAGACCATAAACAACTTAATAAAGGTGTTTTACTAAGTTATTTCACATAGTGAAAGCAATTTTACTTAGGGTAAAATTGGTCTTACATGGTGTACTTGGGTTCATCTAATGATAGTAGGTTAGATGACCAAAAAATTGTGTAACAGATTGCCCCCCAATGTATGAGTGTTAGGAGCAAATCGTATGACCGAAGTACGTTGTAAGAACTCAATCACTAGACATCAAGAGGGAATTCAGAGAGAGAAATGTAAGGTAGTCTAATGTGCTAAAGAACTAGACCCTGAGGAGACGAGACTTACAGGTGCAACAAGTCTCTAGTTTATGAAGTGGTACATGTGCTAAAGGCGGCGGGGGAGGCATACCTATGCCCACCAAGACAAAGTACAAAAGAATAGTATGTCCAGTAAACAAGGAACTGAACTATAAAGTACATGCTGGCATAAATACGAGCCAGAAAAATAGAATAGTGAATCCCACATACATGTTGTGCCTGGAATAACCGTCAGTACTTATACAATAATATTTTAGTACATGAGATACAAATACAACCCAGATGCCCCCTATACATGGGGAAGGGCTCGCAAAATCGGACTGATACATGCAAATCGAGAAGGTGCTGCAAGTGGCTGAGGCCGACATCATCAAATGGAGGGAGCTGCATCAAAGACTGAAATGAAGAGGTCATCTGGGCATGTGGGGGGCTACCTGCAGGGCCACCCTCTCATGAGGGTTGAGACATCTCACACACACCCAGGAATCACCAATAGCTGCTACTGCATCACTGTACCATCAAGTATACGGATCTCGATCATGCTGAAAAGAGCTAGAGAAAGGTACACCGCCCTCTAGACCTGTCTTCTGGAATGAATGAGCTGATGTCGACAAAAGGAGGTCTGCCATAAGTGAGGCAATAAGGAATCCTTAACTAAGGCACCAGAGAAAATAGTAGAGTGACTGACAGACTGATACTAATGATGATAATGAAGTAGGGGATACTGAGTAGCGAATGGACGACTTCCCTTCTTAAATCATAAAGGGCATGGATGACCTAGCAGCAACTGACACAATATCGTGAGGGATAGGGGACAATGGGACTAAAGGCCATAATGTGCGACACGAGAGAGGGACCAAGCAAGGAAGGATGGAGGACTATAGCGGGGTACAAAGGGACTCAGGATAGACTCCATGAATGCGATGATGACTCAACTCGGATGCTATAAACAAGGGCGACTCGATGGTGCTTCCACACAGTAAAGGTCCAATGGGGGACCATGAAAACATGAGTACAAGATGGTAACTCATGACGAAAATCAACACAAACAAGTACAAGTATGGAGGCAAAGTGGTGCCTCAAGTACAAGTGTTGTAAGTGAGGAAATCCGATTTTGAGGAGAGGTGAAGAGACCCTTCTTGGGAAAAATGGGTCCTGGTTAAGTATCAAGGTACTAAAAACTAACAGGTACCTAGAGCTCATGAATAGGCCAGGTCGCACTTTTTGGGGTCTGTTCTGTGACCTGGGTAGCAAGTAATGGGCAGAAAACTGTGACCTGTCCCAGGAAATGACCTGAAAAGTGCGACATGTCAGAGAAAGGGGGTTTAAGTTCTGTTTCTGGCTCAGATCTGGGATTTTTATGGTTGAGGGGCATAGGTGCCCCCAAGCATGTTGTGGTCATGCCAAAATGTATTGAGAAAAAAGGGGAATCTAAACACATTTTAATGATATGGTGCGCCATTTTTTTTCGTTATGGTTATGCAGTTTGAGAAAGGAAATGGAGGATAACCAATCTCTTTTAGTACTGCATATATGAATCAAATGGACTTTAATTTTCTGGGTTGGCATACCTAGTGCCACTATCCCAAACAGAGGATTTGGAGATAATGAACTGATGCTCTCTTAGAAAACCTATAGGTTGGTCAACAACAATGTCTAAAAGACTGGGTTTCTGATGTAAGATGAAGGAACGATAAGGGGTATCATCCCTAGAGTGATCTGAAGTGATATGGGACTCTAGAGGTTCTTCTAAAGGTGGAAGAATAATGGTACTAAAGTCGGCACGACCAGATACACTAGGAGAGTTGTGGAGAATTGCTTCTCTTGGTCTCTCAAATATGGGTGCCCCCTTACCCAAACATGGGGTTTCAATGTAATGGCCACGAGGTGTATACGGTGCGGATGCATGGGTTCGATGTAAGGGGGAATAGATAAAGTCAGGGGTGGGGACTTCTTCCATAATGTCATCATCTTGATAGAAGATGGGGTGACTGGTGGAAGAAAGACCACCTGACGCGGTGAAGCTACCTGACTCATCATCATGAGAAGAGAAGTTCACACGCGCATCGCCACAAGGGGTGACAAAAGAGTAAGAAGATAAAGGATCTGCCGATGTTGAGCCTAGGGTGATTGCTGAAGGAAGGTCAAGCGAAGAAACAGGGGAGGATTCAGAGGGAATGTTCCCCAAGGGTCTCATGGATGATGATAGGTAGAAGATGGTGGAGGAAGGCTCCGTCATATCGACAGCAGGAGGGGGAATGTCAATGGGAGCCGTCATGTCTAGTAGTTCTGTCGAAGCAAAACACACAACTAGGGGAGAGGTGGACTCGTTGCGCTTGGCCTCGAATTGGCGGACCGCAGCTAGAGAGGTGCGGAAGTCCTTGAGGCGGTAAAAAAGGTGGGTGTAATGGCCATGGAGATCACACAAAGCACAGGGGTGGTTGGTTTGAATATTCTTGGGGTTCTTGGTCGCGGTCGCGGAAGAAACAAAGGCTTCTAGGACTGTGGACTCAGGGAACACGACATTAACTATGGGTTTGAGATGAGGCAGTTCAGGACAGGTATGGGTGGCGTGACCAAAAACATCACACAAAGCACACTCGATGGTATGCTTTGGAGGCCAAGGAGGGGTAGGGTTTGTCGAGGCAGCCTTGTCCTTTGATGCCCCCTATGACTTTACCCGATCTTCTGACGGTCGCAATAGGAAGTGGTTTGTTAGGGTAATTGAGGCAATGTTGAGAGGAGAAGTCATGGGGATCGGTTAGGCTGGGTAAAAAGAAAAGATAAGGTTTGGGTTGGCCAGGGCGGGGTAATGGGGAGGGTCCAGGTGCAGTGAGTTATGCTCGAGGGTCAAATTGGGGAGGAGAGGGTGGCCATGATGGGAGTAGAATAGACTGCAGGAGGAGAAAGGAAAGGTATCGGCCCGGTAGGGTAATGGCCGGGAAGGGATGGCTCAGATGGTTGAGACGGAGACGGGAGGATAAAGGGGCTCATGGGTACCAGCTATAGGAGAAGGGCCAGAAGGAGGAGGTCCGGCTAGCTAAGACGAAGGGCTAGGAGCAGGTTGCGGTAGGCGAGGTGGAGGTTGAGGTTGCTGACTAGCCGAAGCAGGACGCTTAAGGGCATCCCAGGATGATTGCATCATGCAAACATTCGAGAAGCTGGGATTAGAGGTAGGGGGAGGAGGAAGACCAGGGAAGGTTCCAAGCAAAGAGGAGTCTTTGTAGATGCCGGGAGAGACACTAGTTAAAGAATCGATGGTTTTCTTATTGGCTACGAGAGGATATGGTCGACTCGAGAGGAGGAGGTTTGAGATTTTGGCTCGGTATGTCTTGTTCAATGGTGACTATCTTTCCATTATGAGGGAAAAAATATCTTGTGGTTGACTAGGATGGGATGGTAGACATGGCATAGGTGTAGCTACGCCCCAAAATAATGTTATAATCAAGAGGGGCATCGATGACTTCAACGTCAACGTAAACAGTCTTGCCCGCAAGAGTGATAGGACAATTATGGAATAGGCCAATGGGCTGGGAGGCGTGGTCATCCCACGTGCAAAGGGTGATCGTGTAAGGGGCCAAATCAAGAGATTTGAGTTGTTTCCAAACCGAAGCCAACATCACACAGGTGGATGCCCCCTCATCAATGATACACCGAGAAACGTTAGCGTTCCGAATTTTGACTGGGATTTGGAAGGCTACGGAAGCGAGAAGAGGAGGATGTTCTGATTGATGGGTGTCAAAAACAATCAATTGGTCATTAGCAAGATCTATAGTGCCCTTGGCGGATAGTAGAGCCTTCTTTTGAGAGGGGCATGACTGGAGGAGTTCCAGTGTTGAAATGGCAGCAGGAGACTGTGCCAAATCATCTACTATGCTATACAAATGAGCAGCTCTACCAGAAGTAGAATTTCAGCGTAATGGTCCCTTAGGAATCTTGGTATAAACCTCAAATTTGGGCTGAGGGATATGCAAGGGACCATTGGATGTCGAAAGAGGCTTTGTAGAACCTGAAGAAAGGTGGCTCAGGACGGATGGAGAGCGAGCTTGGGGTGCGCGAGATCGAGTTTGAAGGTTAAGTCAGCATGTAAGGGTAGTGGAGTTCATCATGAGAGTCTAGTAATTTAAGGAACCATAAGGGGAGGTTGAGTGGCCGCGTAGTCGGGTGGTTGGGTAACCACAAATCCCTCTTGTGCATGCATCCACACTATCATGAGGGGTGGTGTGCATATTGCGGGGGTTGAGAAGGCAAGGGAGGAAGCGGTGCTAATGTTGGACAAGCTGGAGCACCAGGCTCTGGATACGGATAATAAGGAGGTTTGGTAATAGTGTGGTAAATAGGAGGTTGGGGAAATCGAGGCATGCGGATCTGGATGTATGGGGAGGGGAGTAGTGCGGGGAGGTGGTGCACCTCCCAGCCTTAGCTATGGGAGGTTGACGAATGGATGAGAAGGCTCAATGTCTGGCGTGTGATGAAATTTGGTGCATTGTTCTGCAAAGTTCACAGGAAGATCGGGAAGGACGGTATAAACATAACCAGATTGAGCATAGATCAGGTCATATTTCAAGGCTATTTGGAGGGCGGCTTCTTCGGATTGAGGAAAATGGGATGCGACATCTTTGCCGATGGCGGGTAAGAGAGATCTAAGGAACCAATCCATGTAGACACGGTCTTCGAAGGTAGGGGCTTGACATAGGCTCTTTCTTCTCTGCCATTCTTTAACATGATCGAATAGGCGGGTCGCAGACAATTGACGAAAATAAGTCAAAAGTTCGATACCGGTGTCATAACGAGGGGAAAGCTGGAAATAAGATAAGAAGGCGCGGGCAAGGGTCGCAAAGGTGGTATGGGAAGAGGTGGGCTGGTCAACATACCACTTAGAAGCTTCACCTGTGAGCGTGCATTGGAACAACCGAAGACGGATGGAATCATCGGTAATGTGATTGGATGAACACCACATGTGGAAGATCGGATATGGTTGGAGGGATATTCACTATCAAGGCCTTCGAACTTGGGAATGTCGGAGGGGAGCTTGGTTGGCATAGCAGGCCAACTAACATCATGGTGGATAGGATCATTGGTCAACTGATTGAAATCAGGGAGACTGAGGCCTGCCATGAAGGGGAGCAAGGGAGCAGTCGAGGTAGTTCCCGTGGCGGTTCTGCTAGTAACAGTCCCAACATTAGGGTCGGGGTTGCCGCTAGTGTTAGGCCCTGGACTAGACATGGTGAAGGTAATAGGGGGAGAACCCAAAGTAGGGCAAGAACCCAAAGAATCAGAAAAAGAGTCGGAGTGCGGACTCAGGGGAGGACTAAATCGATGACGACGGGAAGGAGTAAGTCGACCAACCGGAAACTGAGGGTGAAGGACAAGAAGTCTTTGGGATAAACGCCTTGGAGGCGTAATGATAACGGGAAGAAGAAAAACTGACAAAGGCAGGGAAGTGCAAAATCAAGTGAGGTCAATGTCGAAACAAGGGCAGAGAGGTGCAATGTCAATTGATTTTAAAGTCTTTGCCAGGCAGTGTTAGTCAGGCTCTTCTTCACTTAGGGTCAGTGTGTGGCATGTGTTAATTTTAATTTTTAAACCCATACATTTTGAGAGTAAAAGAAAAAGTGTGTTGCGTAATTGAAAATAAATCTGCAGAGAACAGTAAATAAGACTGAAATAACAGAAAATTAACAGCTAACAATGCATCGATCTAACCCAAGAAGGTGGGTCTCACAAAACTAGTCTAAAAGAGGGAAAAAATCGAGTCGAAACACACGAAAAAGAGGCCGATAGATCTAAGGTCGGGAGGGAAAGGGATCTAAAGGATAAATCTGCTGGAAAGAGGTGCAAAGAACAGCAAAGAGGCAGAGGCAAGGTTGCTATAACAAAAGGGGAAATCAACTAAAGGGAGGAGGGACGAAGAGGTGGCCCTAGAGGTAAACCCAAATAAAACTATATGAGGTGATTTGAAAGGGATAAGATTTGATCTAAAGGGATCTGAAAAGGAGGTATCAGATCTGACAATAAGAAGGCTGAAACTCTGAAAATTCAGACGTCTGAAACAGCTAAAACTCGCCCACCAAAAGTGGAGGGTACTAAAGCCCTAAGGGGAAATATTCCCACTTAGTTGAGTGAAACAGATCAGAAACAGGTCTAAACGAGCAGAGACAGAGGCTGGAAAACCCTGACAAAAGCTTCAGACAAACCCAGAAAAAATTGTTGGAAAATTGCAGAAAAAAGTGCAGGTCGCAGGTTCTGCCTGTTTTCAGTCCAGGTCGTATTTTTGGGGCAGAATAGTGCACCCTCCAGGCCAGGTCGCATTTTTTGGGCCGATAAGTACGACCTGTAGATTCGGGTCTCTCAGCGGCAGATTTCAGAAAAAAGTTGTCATCTCAACTACGGCTGATGTCTGTCACCTGTGCAATAGGGCCAGAAACACATGGAAGTTAAAAATATTAATTTTTGAGGGTTTTAGAGGTGAAAAACACCATAAAAATAGGAAAAACAAAAAATTGAAGAGAAACCCTAGGGTCTGAAATAGTTGGATATGCAGGAATATATGAAACGACAGCAGTCGCAAAAGAAAACCCGTGTGAAGTCGCCAATTGTTAGTATGAATCTTTCGTCGTAAAAGACCACTTTAGCTACGCATAAAAAATAACCCTAACATCAAATATGACTGCCAATATCTTTAAGTCTGCAATTAGTTGATCCAAATAATGCTGCACAAATCCAGATCTAAGCATAAAAGACATTAAGCAGTAAAAATGAAATATGACTCCATGCATCCAATAGATAAGACAAGAACAATGTATTTGAAAGAATTTTTTATATTATATTCAGAGGGGGCACCTGAGAGGAAAACAAGAAAGGTGTTTTCCAGTTCTCCTCGATGGGATGGGTTCTTGACAGTCCTCAGCACTTCAGATCTAGAATCTCTCTCTCTTGTTGGTGTAGAAAACCCAGACAAACATAGAACTCAATGGGAGCTCACAAGGCAAAAATGGATAAAATGTGACCAAGTGTATATATCCAGAGTGATCTAATAGGCAACAAAAGATGACTAATGAATGGGGAAAACCCTTCTATTTATAACAAAATATTAGGGCGGTCTAGAACTTTGTGCATGAATAAAATATTATTAATCAAATTCTAGAACCACCCTTTAGGAATATTTTATTATATTTGTTGGAGGGAAAAGGATTTTTGACTTGGGTCAATTCCTTTATTTATAAATAATAAATAAATAAATTATTTATTTATTATTTTAAGGAAATGATGGGAATATAATTAAATAAATAATGATTTATTTAATTATTTATAAATGATTTAGTCAAATTTAACTAGGAATATTATTTAAATAATGATTTAAATAACTTATTCCTAGGAAATAATCAAATAAATAAGGATTTATTTAATTGATTTCCTTGTTTTGGGTTAGATATGACTAGGAAATATAAATAAATATAGATTTGTTTATTATTTCCTTTTGGGGTTTCCTGTTTGGACCATAAACAACTTAATAAAGGTGTTTTGCTAAGTTATTTCACATAGTGAAAGCAATTTTACTTAGGGTAAAATTGGTCTTACATGGTGTACTTGAGTTCATCTAATGATAATAGGTTAGATGACCAAAAAATGGTGTAACACTTCCCCTGGTGCTTTATCAACCCCTAGATGAAATTTTTGTTAAGTTGCGTGAATTAGACAAGTTGCATAGTATTTGGTCTCCAACATCGACACACGCTAGTAGTAGTATTGCTAGTAGTACCATTTCACAACCAGGAACCAACAGTTTAATTTTAGCAACACCTAACCAAGTGAACATGGCGGGGTCACTTACCCAGTACCCAGAGTTCTCTGGGAGGGGTAAAAATGATGTCAAACATCACTGTTATCTCTGCGAGGCCATA
Organism: Pinus albicaulis; assembly: GCA_034641835.2. Lineage (NCBI taxonomy): Eukaryota > Viridiplantae > Streptophyta > Pinopsida > Pinales > Pinaceae > Pinus > Pinus albicaulis. Next base: position 140,081,100 of record CM076583.1, on the reverse strand, counting down.
TGGAGGGCACGACAGACACCAGATGTGGGGAAGTTGCTAGAATTTCAAACCACCCTTAGGGAGAGAGCCCTACGCTGGTTTATGAAGTGGTTTGAAATTCATCAGAATCCAGCAATAGCAGATGTGAAGAGTGACTTCATTAAGGAGTTCAAACTGCCCCAAACAGACCAATAGGGTCTGTCAGAAATGTGGGAAATCAAGCAGCGGGAAGGAGAGACTGCTTGGGATTTCATGCGGAAATTTAAGGACGCAATTGGAAAAATCAGCTATCTAATTTATCCAAACCATCAGATGGATTGGTTCATCAAAGCGCTACTACCCTTGAACAAAACTCCACTAACTCAACAGAGGATCGAAACATTGCAAGACACACTGGAGCAAGCAATGAAGATAGAAGCTATGGCAGGTTACCCGAAAGAGTTTAAGGAAGGAACAGCAGTACAAGACCCTTCTATAGTGGGATTGCAGCATCAAATAGCGAGCTTGAAAGAGAAACTGAAGGAAAGTCAACCAATGTGGTCGGCAAGACCAAATGTATGGTGCACACACTGTCTAATGGAAGGAAATGTGTTAACCGAATTCCCTTGGTTGCGGGGTCAGAATGGGGGGGAATTAGCCACAGGGGCACAGGGGGCTCCACCAATGGGAGGAGTGGTGTAGATAAACACCCAGGGAATTTATCCACCACACCAAAAATACACGGGATTCCCTGCGCAACAAAATCCAACCACTACTGAATATTGTGAGATATGCAAGAACATGGGTCATCCACCTCACCTACGCCCTCTTTTGAAAAATTATTCTACTATTTTAAATAACTCATATTGTGAGTTTTGTGCTTCGATAACACACGACACAAAGCAATGTAGATCTCTGGATGCATTGGCGGAGCGATTGGACCGACCTTCATACCGAGTGAATGAGACCCCCCGAGGAAGAGGAGGAGGCATGATAGGAGGCCGATCAGGGCATAGAGGCCCAGTAATATGTTACAAATGTGACCAAGAAGGACACGTGGCGAGGGAATTTCCACTTCCTACAAGACCCTGGTGTTCCCAGTGCCGGGTCAACACACATGCAACCGAAGATTGCCCTGAACTAATTAAAATATGGGAGGAAAGAACTAGACAAAGAGGAAAAAATATAGTAAATGTAGAGCCCATGATAACGGAAACTCAGATGATGCAGAACGTGGAAATAGTGACGTGAGGGGGAAATAAAATGGGGGAGGATGCATGTACAGTGGACCCGATAAAATTGATCAAGCCATCATCCCCAAAATTGTTGTTCAAACCGGAAAGACAGAAGCAATTTTTCCAAGAGGCAGTAACAACATTTGGCCAACTAGGAGGAAAAAAAGATATTGAGTTACAACAACCACAAGAAAACAACAAAATCCAAACTGATTCAAATGCTATCATTCAAGAGTGGTTCCATCTATTCCTAAAAATTGTTAACAATACACCAATGCTAGAACAGCTAAAGTAGAACCTGGAAGGGGTGCTGCAGAAGAGCACAGGAGATAGAGAATCACTGGACACAAACCAAAAGTATGTACAGAGAGTAAAGAGAAATAAAATAAGGATGGGAAAAGAATTATGAGTGAACACACAAGTTGCAGGTTTCTAGATTAAAGACATCATGCTTGATTTGGGATCCGATGTCAATATTTTGCCAAGGAAAACTTGGGAAGCATTAGAAAGGCCAAGATTGACATATTCACTAATCCAACTTCGGATGGCGAACCATTACTGCATTGTGCCCATTGGCAGACTGGAGGAAATTTAAGTTGATATTGCAGGGGTAAGAACATATACAGAATTTGAGGTCATCGACATCATGGGGGATAAAGATCCTTATCCTGCATTGTTGGGAATTAACTGGGCCTTTGAAAATTATGCAATAATAGATCTAAATAAGGAACATATCATTTTTGAATATGGAGAGGTCAGAGTCACTCAGCCACTCGACCCATATCAAGGCCCAAGATACACATAAACTGTGGATAACAGAGAAGATGCTCAACTTCTGGATCATCTCTATCAAATGACCATAGGAAGAAGAGAAGATTACATTAACCAAACAATAGAAGGCTCTGTAATCTGGAGAAGCATCCAAAGCTCAGAATTAGGCTCAGAAATAGCCTGGGATGATTGGCAACAAGGAGGGTATGAAACCAATATAAGGAGATGTTCCAACATTGGAAGAATCAATTGGATCGGGACTGAGGTACGAGAATACCCAACATTATCCAATATGAATGCTGTAAACATTTTCATAACAAAAATACAAGATAAGGTACCAGAAGGCCATAGGGTACCACTGATGGACATGGTATTACAGTCCACATCCACACACCAATACATTTGGCAGAAATTTCGACACTTGGTTCCGACACTTTTGACCAAATGTCGGAAATCTCCCCAAATGTTTTCAACTTTTTCAAATCTCGCCCGAAACCGTCGCTATACCGACGTTTAGAAACAAGTGTTGCAATACTGACACTTAGACAAAGTGTCCCAATTGCGACGTTTGGAGGAATCCATCATAATTGTGACAGTTTAGAGACAAGTGTTGCAATACCGACACTTAGACAAAGGGTCGCAAGTGCGACGTTTTGAGGAATCCGTCAGAATTGCGACAGTTTCGGCAATAGCGTCGGAATTGCGACGACATAGAGAAAAGTGTCGCTATTGTGACGTTTGAGGATATTTTCGCTACTGCGATAGTTCAAGAAAATGTGTCGCTATTGCGACAGTTCAGGCAAAGGTGTCACCATTGCGACAGTTTCGGCAGAAACGTCACTATTGTGACGGTTTCGGCTAAGTGTCGCGCTTGCGACGGGTTGGGCTACGTGTCGATTCTAATTCACTCTCTAACTGACTTTCGACATATGTCAACAATGATTTGATATTATTTGAATTAATTAGGATTAGTTCAACATTATTGCTATAATATTTTTATGTGAGGTTGCAGGCCATGAAACTTCGACCATATTAAGGATAATTGTTTTTGAACATCTAGTCTAAGCGTCAAATATTTGTTTGTTATATTTTTAGAGATATGATCTAAGGAAGTTAGGGTTTATGTATGCTCTAGAATTCTTTCTCAAATCATGGTCAGCTTGGTATTTTTGCTATCTTCTCGTATGGAAATTTTTAAGCTATGAAATCTTCATACATGGCCCGTTTGCAGTTTTCTACCTTGTGTCTCCGGGCGGCCGGGCGCGTCGTGTCGCGCCGTGTGACGCCGCACGACCAAGGGCGCTCGGGTTGGGCCGTTTCGTGCGAGGGCACCCGTGTTAGATTTTCTAACTTGTGACTTCTCGGGTGCCTTAATGTGCATGTTTGGGTGGCCCGTTTGCCGTTTTCTACCTTGTGTCTCCAGGTGGCTGGGTGCGCCGTGTCGCGTCGTGTGACGTCACATGACCAAGGGCGCCTGGGTCGGGCCGTTTTGTGCGAAGGTGCCTGTGTCAGATTTTATAACTTCTGACTGCTCGGGTGCCTTAATGTGCACATTCGGGTGGCCCGTTTTCCGTTTGCTACCTTGTGTCTCCGAGCAGCTGGGCACGCCGTGTGACGTCGCAAGACCAAGGGTGCCTGGGTCGGGCCGTTTCGTGCGAGGGTTCCTGTGTCAGATTTGCTAACTTGTGACTGCCCAAGTGTCTTAATTTGCACATTTAGGTGGCCCATTTTCTGTTTTCTACCTTGTTCCTCCGGGCAGCCGGGCGCGGCGTGTGACACCTCACGACCAAGGGCGCCTGGGTCGGGCCATTTCGTGCGAGGGTGCTCGTGTCAGATTTGATAACTTGTGACCGCCAAGGTGCCAGCTTGTGAACGTTCGAGTGACCCGTTTTTTGTTTGCTACCTTGTGCCTCCGTGCGGCCGGGCGCGCCATGTCGCTCCGTGTAACGCCGCACGACCAAGGGTGCCTGGGTCGGGCCGTTTCATGTGAGGGCACCCGTGTCACATTTGCTGTCACATTTGCTAACTTATGACTGCCTCGGTGCCAGCTTGTGCACGTTTGGGTGGCCCATTTACCGTTTGCTACCTTGTGCCTCCGTGCGGCCGGGCGCGCTGTGTCGCGCCGTGTGACGCCGCACAACCAAGGGCGCCCGGGTCTGGCTGTTTCGTGCGAGGGCGCTCGTGTCACATTTGCTAACTTGTGATTGCCCAGGTGCCAGCTTGTGCACATTCGGGCAGCCCATTTTCCGTTTGCTACCTTGTGCCTCCGTGGAGTCGGGCGCGCTGTGTCGCGCCGTGTGACGCCGCACGACCTAGGGCGCCTAGGTCTGGTCGTTTCGTGCTAGGGCGCCTGTGTCAGATTTGCTAACTTGTGACCGCCCGGCTTCCTTGTGCATGTTTGGGCGACCCGTTTGCCTTTTGCTACCTTGTTCCTCCGGGCGACCGGGGGTGCCGTGTCACGCCTTGTGACGCCGCACGACCAAGGGCGCCTGGGTCAGGCCGTTACGTGCGAGGGCGCCCGTGTCAGATTTGCTAACTTGTGACTACCCGGGTGCCATCTTGTGCACGTTCGGGCGGCCCATTTTCCGTTTGCTACCTTGTGCCTCCGTGCAGTCGGGCGCGTCGTGTGACGCCACACGACCAAGGGTGCCCGGGTCGGGCCGTTTCATGTGAGGGAGCTTGTGTTAGATTTTCTAACTTGTGACCGCTTGGGTGCCTTAATGTGCACATTCGGGCGGCCCATTTTCCATTTTCTACCCTGTGTCTCTGGGCAGCCGGGCGCGTCGTGTGACGTCGCACGACCAAGGGCACCCGGGTCGGGCCATTTCGTGCGAGGGCACCTGTGTCAGATTTTCTAACTTGTGACCGCTCAAGTGTCTTAATTTGCATGTTCGGGTGGCCCATTTTCCGTTTGCTACCTTGTTCCTCCGGGCGACCGGGCGCGGCGTGTGACGCCTCACGTCCAAGGGTGCCTGGGTCAGGTCGTTTCGTGCGAGGGTGCTCGTGTCAGATTTGCTAAATTGTGACCGCCCAGGTGCCAACTTGTGCACATTTGAGCAGCTCGTTTGCTGTTTGCTACCTTATGCCTTCTTGCAACCAAACGCGCTGTGTCGCGCCGTGTGATGCCGCATGACCAAGGGCACTTGGGTCGAGCCGTTTTGTGCGAGGGCACCCGTGTCACATTTGCTAACTTGTGACCTCCCGGGTGCCAGCTTGTGCACATTAGGGTAGCATGTTTACCGTTTGCTACCTTGTGCCTCTGTGCGGTCGGGCATGCCGTGTCGCGCCGTGTGACGCCGCACGACCAAGGGTGCCCGGGTCTGGCCGTTTTGTGCGAGGGTGCCCGTGTCACATTTGCTAACTTGTGACAGCCCGGGTGCTAACTTGTTCACATTTGGGTGGCCCGTTTGCCGTTTTCTACCTTGTGCGTCCGTGCGGCCAGGCGCACTGTGTCACACCATGTGACGCCGCACAACCAAGGGCACTCGGGTCAGGCCGTTTCGTGCGATGGCGCCCATGTCAAATTTTCTAACTTGTGACAGCCCGGGTGCCTTGTGCACGTTCGGGCGGCCCATTTTCCGTTTGCTACCTTGTTCCTCCGAGCGATTGGGCGCGCTATGTTGCGCCTTGTGACGCCGCACGACCAAGGGCGCCCGAGTCGGGCCGTTACGTGTGAGGGTGCATGTGTCAGATTTTCTAACTTGTGACTGCCCGGGTGCCAGCTTGTGCACGTTCAGACGACCCGTTTTCCATTTGCTACCTTGTGCCTCCGTGCGGCTGGGTGCGCCGTGTCGCACCGTGTGACGCCGCACGACCAAGGGCGCCCGATTCGGGCCATTTCGTGCGAGGGCACCTATGTCAGATTTGCTAACTTGTGACCACCCGGGTGCCTTAAAGTGCACACTTGGGCGGCCCGTTTTCCGTTTTCTACCATGTGTCTCCGGGCAGCCGGGCACACCGTGTGACGTCGCATGACCAAGGGCGCCTGGGTCAGGCCGTACCGCCCGAGGGGGCCCGTGTCAGATTTGCTAACTTGTGACCGCCCAAGTGTCTTAATTTGCACGTTCAGGTGGCCGGTTTTCTGTTTGCTACCTTGTTCCTCCAGGCGGCCGGGCGCGCCGTGTCGCAGCATGTGACGCCTCATGACCAAGGGCACCTGGGTCGGGCCGTTTCGTGCGAGGGTGCTCGTGTCAGATTTGCTAACTTGTGACCGCCCGAGTGCCAGCTTGCGCATGTTCCAGCGGCCCGTTTTCCGTTTTCTACCTTGTGTTTCTGTGCGGTCGTGTGACAAAAGGTAGCAAACAGTTAATACATATTCGATGTAAGTCCCCAATCCCGAATCCCTTAACCACTATCTCATTATTCGACCCCTAACCCCTAAATGCACCTAAATCCCCTAACCCCTCACCCCCAATCCCCTAAGCCCTCCAAATTTGACGAATTAGCTTTGGAGAAGTAATTGTTTTCTGCAATATGGTTTGTAAGTTATTTAAATAGAGGTATCTTCTCTAGAGTTCTTTTTTAGATCCACAATTTCATTTACTAATTTTTGAACAAGGTGTATGACACTCTTCATGTCTATGGGATTTTTATCTTGAAGCTCAATATCTATACGAGTATTTGCTGCTTCAAGGGTTTCCTGACGGAGAAAATCGCAATACAGGGTTTAGGGCGGGTTATTGCGTTATTGCTGCTTCAAGGGTTTGCTGAACAGACCCCAAATCGTTCATTTCCTTGCTACTTATCAGGTTCTTACTTCTGTAGAATTCACTATATACTTAGATCAATAAAGAGATTTTTAAGGTGTTTAATTCATTCATGTATTCAAAAATTGATTATAAACAATAAGAAATCACAATATTGATATTGTCATGTTTTAATCAAAAAAGCCATTTCATCTATTAATTAGACTACACTATTATTTATTATAGAAAATATATCTAATTTGAATGAATGAATACATAGATTACTATCATTAAAGAAAAGAAATGTGAATTTCACTTTTAAAGTAATACTTAAAAATAAGGAAAAAATAATACATAAATTATAAAGAAAAAATATATTAAAAAAAGAGATTAAAACTCCAAATATTTAAAATACAACATAATTTAATTGTGTAAAGTTTAAAACTCCTTTTAATAAAACATGATGATTTTGTAGAGTAGAAGAATTACTATATGCAAAAATCAGTCCATTATTTGCTCATATAATTTTAATTGCTTCTCAAAAAGATATGTTTTATTTGTTTGATTGTAAATATTTTAAACAATCAAAATAAACAAACATTTAATTATTTAGAAATTATTTTAATTATTTAAAAATTATTATAATTATTAAAAAATATATATTTTTAAATTAATTTGAGTGGCCTTAAAGAAAAACACACGTTTTTCATTTCAAAATGTCAAAAATTTTCAAATATGAAAAGTTTTAATTTCCCTCGTTCATTTCCCTCCGGTTGCATGGTTTTTCCAAGGAAGGAGGGAGGATGCGGCCATACTGTTGCCGTTTTTGAGGAAGGATGCAACCATACTATTGCAGGTTTGGAGGAAGGATGCGGTAGATTTGTGCCCCGAGCCATGCTCATGGATCTGGAGCCTGGCACCATGGATAGTGTGAGGATCTTTGCATTGCTCTCAAATCCACAACTCCAAAAATAGGTACTCTTATTATGCAACCCATTAGCAACCCGATCTGATTAAACAAATGCATAGTGGCCTCTGTGGGAGCTTATAAGCCTGATCCAGGCTTGGATCTACCTCTCCAGGGAAACAATACCCAACTGTGATTCTCGATCCAGTTTCCCAGACAGTGTAATAGCATTGTTGAAGCAAGCTCTAAGCCCTAATCTACCCTTAGTGTACAGATGAAGAATATATATGAAACCCTAGGTGCATCTATTTTCTTCAATGAGTGTTAGACATTTGAATTATATCTGGTATGAAACTGCAAGTATTCTCAATCCTTGTTATAGATAAATGAAAAGCTATTTTCTTCAATGAGTGTTAGACATTCAAATTATATCTAGTATGCAACTGCAAGTATTCTCAATCCTTGTTATATGGTGCACAAAATGTGAATATGGAAAATTTTGGTTGTGCTCTGAGCATATTCACTTATTGTCCACTTCTACAGGTCTTGGAGCAACTTCTGTTATTGTCGTGGATAAATCAATAGATGTAGTATGTCGCTTCTTTCCTGAGATCATTATGTTCGAGGAGATGCTTATTTCGAGATCTAAATCTTCATGACTGCTTATGTGGGAGGTATTTTTTTGTTTGTATTCCCCTCAACTTGTCAGCTTCCTGGAATTTTTGTTCTGCAAAGTGACTCTTTAGATTTTCTATTTGAATTTCCTAATAGGCTGCCTCTGGGGCACTTCTTGATCTTTTCTTAGACCATTGGCCTTTTTTATGGCTCTGTTGCTGGGATTTTTAAGTTTTTTTTTGTGGATAAAGACATTTGGCACCTTTTGGAGAAACCTCTGTATTTTTTTTATATTTCCTGTTGAAAGGAATTTGGGAAAATATCTTTGCTTGAATTATAACTCAGGCTCTTTTTTTGCAGACCCCTAGCAAATCGGACCTGTAACTGACTTGTGACTTGTGGCACCTAATAATTCAGATCTGTTGCACATTCAAACCTGTGGCACACCTTGGATCTATTGCAGAGAAGTCCAAACCTGTGACCAGTGACTATACCTTGGACCTGTGGGAATATCTCAGCCATGTGCTAACATATTTTGGACCTGTGGTTTAGTGCATACCTGTTCCTAATAGGTATTCCATGCCTCATCAAGACCCAAGCAGCTACTAAGGTACTCTGTTGTTACTAGTATCTACTAAGGCCTGTGCATGGAATAGGTCACCTGGCCGAAATTAGAATAGTGTTGTCTTTGTTTCATTCATGAGGACCTCCTCGAGGATGGTGCCCTATTAGTATGTAGTAGGGTAAAGCCACTCACACTAAATGAATGTTTACAATACCTGACAGCAATTCTAGACTCAATATTTCTGTAGGTGTGATGGTCTAAATCTGAGTGCAATAATTTGAGTAATTCATAGGCATTGCCTCAAACTGAGGATACAAAAAGTTAGTGCACTTGAGCTTGAAAATCTAGTCCTGCAGAATGTTTTGAGTAACTGTTATGTGTTAATTTTTTTACCAGGAGTAGGTAAGCGCAATAAGTAAGAGAAGTAGCACCCCTAAGCCCTGGGCGGAACATGGGTTTACTCCTTATTTGACACTGTTGCCTTAGGTGACCAACACATCACCAGGATGATTTAAATGAATAGTTCTTTCTATTTCCTCATTAAGTAAAACAAGCTGATATGATTTTGAAATACATTAGTCTACTCTATCTCTTAATGAAGTGAGTAGAATATACTAGTACGTCCTACTACTTGAATAGGGTGTGTTGGGTTTCCTATGTTTTGGCAGATTTGGCAATACCAAAAGATAATACAACATCAAACCACTTTGGGATCCTAGGATCTAGCCCTCGTGGATCCGGAGAGGGATCTCTCCATAAAACAAAGAATGATATATATCTTTGAAGCTCAAAATGAGGTATTAGGCTAGTTATGAAGCACAAAGAGGGGTTTAAAATGATTTGGTTGGTTGGTTGCTGGGTTGAGTCATGAGATCATAGACTGAGAAAGTAATGGGAGAAAAGGAACAAAGCAGCAGGGTGTTTCAGCAAAGGGGATAGGTCAAGAAAGTGCCATCCATTGGGCTATGGAGTCATGAAAGGAGAATTACTTGCAACAAATAGCCAAGGCTTTCAGAGGGAAAGTCATCTACACTAAAGGATCTTTTAGATAGATGGTGGGATGGGACATTAAGGATTGAAAGTGAAAGAAGGAAAGCAACTCAATTTTATTTCTATAGATCAGGTCAGAGGTCATTTAACTCCAGACTTTCTTGGACATACTCATAGGCAACTCTCAAAGGAGGAACAAAGGGGCCGCTTATAGATCGGACCACAGGTCATTTAAATCCAGGTCAGCTTTAGCATGCTCCAAGGGAAAACATAGATAAGTTTGACAGAACCAGGGTCTGTAGATCAGAGAAGGACTTTGAACCTTAAATGCTTTGACACCAGAAATAATATCCAAGCAGCAAACCTCTAATTCATACATCAGCTAGAAGCATATGGAACCACTACACTGGTTAAATTAGCTGAACTTACTCTTAGATTCACTATCAGCAGAAAACATTAAAGGTAAGGAGAGAAAAAACATAGGGTTCCTAACAAGGGTAGGTCCTATGCCAATATTCTGATGTGAGCTAAGAAGATCAATGAACAGCATGAAAATGTAATAAAACAATAAGATAAGGAAACATCACCAATATTAATAGACCAGGATCCAAAGAAATTTGCTTGATTAATTGATGCAAAACCAGTCACATACACTGAGCTCAATAGCTATTACAGTCCAGAATTTCTTCTCCCAGCCTACTACATTACAAACTACTCTGCTACTCCCTCCCAAGACTGTTCTAATAGTCTTAATGAATCCCTCTAACAGCAATCGGCAACAACCGAACAACAACCTTTACAATATGTTCTTGGGAATACTTATAGGAGAATGAATAATAGCAGGAGTAGATATTCATTAAATGGATCTCATTAAGACAGAGTGGAGAAAGAGTTTATGCCCACTCCGCTTAATAGAAAATCTGCATCGCTGTAAGTACTTTGGTATGGTCTAGGAGACTCTGTCAGGTTGAGATTGACCTCGGATGTGTTCTCAAATGTCCTTCTGGCTGTTTGGTGTTCTGCGCTACCTTCTGGAATTAGTGATCTGGATGAAAAGGTTTGCAGGTCTCTCCACACCTCATAACAGTGATCCTGACAGTAACCGAAACTTCTGTCAGTGTACATAGCTTCTTAAGGTCTCGAGGAGGCATGGAGAAAGCTGAAAGGCAGTCTTTCTGGAGAAAGGTACCCTTCTGAAATTATACATAGATATGGCTTGTTACGTGTGATTTTTGGTCTTCGAACTGCGCCTTTAATCCTTTGATCACAGGATTAGGTGTTCAATCTTCAATTAATAGGATTTAACCCCTTTGATCTGTCTCTGCTATTTCACTGGCCACGGCTGCAATGGCCTCTCTGCATTGAATCGCAGCGAATGCGATTAGAGAAAATCAGAGTGGATTCATCACTCTGGTCAACCCTACATAGTGGAATAAATCAATTATGAAATCCGGGGAAGGGTGGCAGAGGAGATGCTTTGAAATCCTGTGGAATGGTGGTGGAATGGTGAATACAGGAGAAAACTGGCGGAAGAAACAAGAATTAATGTTAAAACCCAAAGTTTAGCATTTAGGTGGATTTACAAAGAAAAACGACGGAAATGAATTAACGCGGGCCATTTGATGGTGGGACCCGGCTAAGGGGGAGGGTGATTAGCTTTAGACCGTCGCTCTCAGGAGGAGATCGACGGTGGAGGTTAAAAGATGAGGTTAACAGAGGCTATGATGAAGAAAGGGGAATGAAAAGTGCGATGCAATGTGGACCGTTGATCGGCTTAGATGGACGGTTGTGATTGCATCGGGAGATCACAATCGGGGGAGGCGAAGGGTGACACATTTAATAACTTGCGATTGCGATTGGAGCGACGGTGCGATTAAGCACCAACAGTTGGATCGCGTAGGGGATCAACGGTGGAGATTAAATCGGCGGGGGAAGACAGGCGGGGAGCGATGAGATCTGGACCGTTGGATCTGGATGAATGGATGACTTGGATTCAATCGGGGGATCACAATCACAAGGGGCAGAAAGTGGCATCGATTGGAATTTGTGATTGCGATTGGAGCGGGAGTGCGATGGCCGTCGGATCAAAAGAAATGAACAGTCGAGATTGGATCGGAGGCTCGCGATTGCAAGGCGCAGAAGGGGGGTGTGATGCGACTGGCGCGATGTGATGGAGCGCCAGCCGTCGGATCTGGCGGGAGATCGACAGTTTAGATATAATCGGAGGGGCGGAAAGGGACAAGGCGACGGGCATGCAGCGATTAGGGCTGGGCCGTCAAATCTATATAGATCAACGGCTCAGATCGCAGCAGGACCGATGGAATGATAACACTATCGCATCGGAGTTTTCGTGGTTTACAAAGGATTTCAAACGTTCCGCTCCAATTCTCTGATGTGATTAGCGCCCAGGCCATAAGTGCTCGGTCTTGGGCAAAGGGCATATGGGGAAGTGGTTTGCAGGGCTGGCGGAAAAGGGGCTAAGCCCTAATATAAAGTGAAAGTGGATTTTTTCCCATTTTAATGCAATTTTGAGGTTAGGAAGGGGAACGATAGAAGGAAAAAGGGTGAATTAGACCAAAAAAGGGGTATGGGTAGAATTTGAAGGGGGTTTTGCGAGGATTTTTAGGGTTAATAGGGGGAAATAGAGAGGAGTAAAAGGGGATGAAACAGAGGTTTGGAAAGGATGAAATAAGGGAAAAAAGGAGGCCTTTTGGGCATTTCTCCACAATCGAAGAGGCTTTATCACTGGAAACAGCGTGGAGATTTATCAAAGGACAAGGGTGTAAGGAGGCTTCAGGGATGATGTGTTTTCAAAGGGAAATGCATTACGTGGAGGCTCAAAAAAAATTTAGCCCCCTGTTTGCTTGTCAAAAAATTTATAGGGGGCTAACAGGGTGGAAGTAATGGGTTAGCATGTTATAATGTGCTATCACAGGCATTATTTTCTAACACACGACTGATATGATAACAACAATATTCATCTCCAATACAGGATTGAACTAATATGTGCAGTCTTGTTTCGTCATTAGGCATAATATTAGCTGCTCATGTTGTTTTGGCTCACCCTCTTTGTTCCTAGATCATTTCCTTTGTTCATTATACATAATAAATGGCTGTGGATTTGTGTACTATATTGACTACTGATCCATTACTGTTCAGCGTTTTATCTTTGGTGAATGTGTTTGCTTTGAAAGTTTAGGTTTCATAGTAAATCATCAATGGGCTCTGAAATAAGGCACATTGAAACCTTGGATACATGTTTCATGCCAAAATCAGTTGTATCTTCCATAAATACACAATATTGGACCACTCTATATAAATATGCTTCTCAGACAATATTACATCTCCCTCATTATACAGGTGGTGTCCTAACATGCATAGAAAAGGCATCGTTTTGGCAATCATTTTATAAGTCACTAGATATTGTGGGTACAAGGATATAGGGTCTCCACATGTAACTGTGTTGCCCGGAGACTCACTCTGACTGTCCTTAAATTTGTAAACATAGCAGTATGCCAATGCTTCTTTCATTTTGTATGCATAAGATGATTTTTTGTCAAAGTCCATAATTGTTTTTAAGTTTTATCCATCCAAGTTTTGTTGTGAATGCACAGGTTTTTGGCTCAACACAGATCTGTTATATCTTTGTACTTTTCCTTTACTAACTATTTGAAATTTCTAGTTATATTTAGAGGTGTCTTTTAAGGGATGAGGGGAATTACTTGGATTTAGTGCTGCCCACTCTCAATAGAGGCTTACAGTATACTATGACACATTGTGATGTATATCAGTGGTAGTTGGGGCAGCAAAAAAATCAGTTTCATGCTTTAGTAGATTTATTCTTCTTGGAAATCTTTCAACTAACAAAAAAAAGGGAATGAAACACGCATCCAGTCCCCTTCCTTTTATTGGACCACCTACCTTCTTTTTATGAGAGAATCTATAGGATAAAGTTGCTAGAAGTGGTCAAAAGTGATTTTGGTTAGTTGGCAAAGTCCAACTATTCTTAGCCCTCAACAATGTTTAAATACTTCATAGGAATTTTAACCCCTCCTAGACTGTGCTGTGTAAGTGGGTTTTGCAAAATTTTATGCACTTAGGGTTAGACTCAAATTTGATGTAATTAGGATTATATTCAAGTGCTAGCCAAATTGGTAAAATTGATACTCAGCCATAGCTGAAAGGCAGTAATATGCAGTGGAGTCATTCTATGAAATGATTCAATTTTGCATGTGAATCTCACATCTAAGGGCCACTAAAATCCCATGGATGGAGACTGATCAGGATTCAACATTGCTGTTACTATTAGTGGAGTTGGTTATGGAACAAGTACAATAAAAATACTGGCAACAATAGTAACATCATAGATTCATAATCGTAATCTATATATTAAATGAGCATTAGAATGTAACTTGATTTCAGTGAAATCTCTAACACGTTTGTTCTAAATCGGACCTAAAATGCTCACTTGTAAAGATGTTTGAGGCTTGAGGCTTGAGGTTGTATCACACTGCAAAAATTGACTTGTTGAGTACATGATGACATTAGGTCATTGTGAAACTGAATATATGCTACTTCGGTATGAAGATTGATTGCACAAACTGTGTTTTTTAAATAATGTTTCCAATGAAACATGAAATGGATCTTGTTACGCTGAAAACATCTGTCATCTTTAATATACTATCAATTTGAGTGACAAGGGTAGCTAAACCACATGAAAATGCTCCAAAGATGTTACAGATGCATGGAAGCTCTGGAAATTTATCCCCTCACTATGTTATCTACCAAAAACAAAGCTAAGAAATGCGTCATGGTTGATATCAATTTTAAGTACATGGATCATGTTTCATACATCTATGCGAAAGGTAGAATCTACTTTTATCATAGTATTTTGATGTCAGGCTTAGAAGGTTATTAACATCTTAATATTTATTTTTGGTTCTTAGAAGCCTAATGTTTATGTGCCCAATGCGTTCCTTTAATATTGATGGAACTTCTAATAATAACAAAATAGATTAACTCTCTAGCATTCCACAATGCTAGAACATAATGATGGTATATACATTAACTCTCTAACACTTCCCCTTAATGCTTATTTTGGGAGATCATCATGATGGTATATGCGAGGTCGCCTGACTAGGCATGTTCCGGTCGGGTCATTTCGTTCGAGGGTGCCTATATCAGTTTTGCAAAGTTGTGACTGCCCGAGTGCCTTATGCACGTTCGGGCGGCCTATTTGTTGTTTTCTCCCTTGTGGCATCATTCGGTTGGGCACACCGTGTGAGGTCACCTGACCGGGCGCGTTCAGGTCGAGCTGTTTTGTTCGAGGGCGCCCATATCAGTTTTCATGCTAAGTTGTGACCTGGCTGAAGCCTCAACACTTTCGAAGCATCTGGAATGACCTCTCTCTTCCCCAATCTCCCTCTCTCTCTCTCTCCCTCTCTCTCTCTCTCTCTCTACCCTCCAATCCTCTCATAGCTATATCCCTCCCTCTATCTTTCTTTCTGCCCCCCTTCCATCTTTGTGTCACTATCTCCCTCTCTTACCCTTCTCTACCTCTCTCACTCCCCTCCCTCTCTCTCTCTTAGCTGATCCATTCCTTCTCTCCCCTCTCCTTCATTTTATCTCCATCTCTCCCTTGTGACTCCCCTTTTCTCGCTACCTCTATCAATCTATGTCTTTATAATTATTCCTTCTCATATATATCTAGATTTAATCTATATGATGACATATTGGGACCTACGATTGGGTTAATTCCGCCTTGTTGGTAAGGTTAAAATGTGCACAAACAGAGACCAATGAAACTATCATGTTAACCGCTAACCCCTTAAACACTAATTCCCAACCCCTAAACCATTTAACCCCCTAAACCTCTAGTAAGCCCCTAACCCATTTAACCCCTAAACCATAAACCTCTAAACCCTTAACCCCTAACCCACTTAACCCCCTAAACCCTAAACCTATAAACCCTTAACCCCTAACCCCTTAAACCCTAAACCATTAAACCCTTAACCCTAAACCTATAAACCCTTAACACCTAAAACCTAACCCCATTAGCCCCTAACTTCTAACCCCTAAAATCCTTAACTGTTAAATCCCCTAACCCCCTAAACCCCTAACCCATTTAACCCCCTAAACCGTAAACCTATAACCCCTTAACCCCTAACCCATTTAACCCCCTAAACCATAAACCTATAAACCCCTAACCCATTTAAATCCCTAAACCTTAAACCTATAACCCCTTAACCCCTAACCCATTTAACCCCCTAAACCCTAAACCTATAACCCCTTAACCCCTAACCCACTTAACCCCATAAACCCTAAACCTCTAAATCCCTAGCCCCTAACCACCAATCCCCAGCTAAGCCCTCCAAATTCGAATTAGCTTTGAAGAAGTAATTATTTTCTTACTTCTGTCTAATTCACTATATAATCAGATCATGAATGTGAGAAGGCTTCTGGTTGTAAGCATGGTTGTGGTATGTTGATGTTTAGACGAAAACGACAACTTGTAGCCCTTGGTCTGCTAGGGGCCGGTTACCTTGATATTAACAGTGGTGTATTCATACTCCTTATGAATAACCAATAAAGGGTCAAGGAAATTGACCAATATGTTGTCAAGTTTTATCTTATCCATCTCTAGGGCAAGCTTCTTTTCGGCTAACTCCACTACTTTTGATCTCAATTTTGCCAATTGCTTCCTTCTCTCATATGATACCTGAGCCTTTGCCTTTCTCTTCCCTTCTAATTCTGTAATAGTGTCATAGTGATGCCAACCAACTTCTTTGGAAAGCCTTCCTAGCACACAATACTAGGTTATGAGGGTATCATGTGTTTGTGGGTAATGCCATTATTACCATGTGTTTGTAGAATAATTAGTAAATTTTAGGAAAAACTAGCAAAATTTATAATGATGATAATTGATGGTAACTCATGTGATTATGACCAGCTTGTAATAATGAGATGAACACAAAAAAAGTGCTAGCTAAATATTTCAGGTGGTTGAGTGGAAGTGTCACAACAAGTGTAAGAAATCAATAAGAAGAGGCCGCTTATTTTAGAACATATGGAAGATGTAGGAATATTCATAACTTGGTACTCTAAGCGTATCCCTTGAATGAACAACTCTATGGAAAATGGTTTTGGAATCATAGAATTATCTCCATACAAGAACATTATGAAAATTACTATAAGGTCTATTTAAGGATGATTCATATAACGAAGAAAATATTGGCAATCAACTAATGAAGTTGAATAATTATGGTAATAATGAAAGTAATTTTGAAGAAACCTATAAAGTATGATGAAAGTAATTATTCTACCTAAAAATATTATATTTATTAATATTTTTTATTACTTATAAATAATAATTACAATGAATATTATCAGTAATTATTTTTACATCCAAAAATATTGATAAATTGTTTTTAAATAAAATAAAATAAAAATTTATTTTGTAAAATATTACAGCAGTTTACAATAAATATATAAAATAATTTAAATAAAATAAATTATTCACTAATGTTTGAGTGGGAAATTGTCATATGATTTCATGTCATAGTTTCAATTTTTTCCCCCTCAGCTTGTTCGACCTATTCAAATTTTCTTAATCGACCTATTCAAATTTTTTTTTCCGCTCAGCTTGTTTGACCTTTATGCCTTCTTTCCCATTCTGCCCTATGATTCCATTCTTCCCTATTCAATTTTCTTTTTCCCGCTCAGCTTGTTCGACCTTTTTCTCATGAAATCTAAGCATGACAAACAACCTCTGTTTAGAAATCTCAAAATCAAATCGAAGAGAAGTCGATGTTCAGAATCAAAGAGAATTCGATGTTCAAACAACCTCTGTTTGGATATTTCTTAGTATATTGTTCATTATTTCTCAGTATATTTCTCTATTCGGATTTCTCAGTATATTGTTTATTTTTTCATTAAAAAAAACAGGGTATAGCACATGGGGTTTCCAAATTTCAATAACAAAATCCAATAAAAACACCTAACCACGACAAAGATCTTGGCGGAAATATTGTTGAGGAAAAATGAATGTTACCTAGTCATTTGCAGCAGACGAGGAACATCACAGATTGAAGTTTTCTTGGAGCTATCTCCTCGTGTAAGTGTTTCAATCATTTCAAACTTTGTCTTCTATTTAAAATGAATATTTCAAATTTTTTTATTCTAAGCATGATACATCTGTCTGGTGTATATTTTCCTCATTGAATTAGTAGATAATGAAGAGTGATAGATCTGCACACTCTCATGTTTGTTTTACTGGTAGAATGATAGATCTGTACACTTCTCAAGTTTGTTTACTGGCAGAATGATAGATCTGTATACCTTTTCTTCAAGAGGTCAGTAAAGATAAGGGATAAGGATAAGAGGTCTGTATAACTTTTCTTCACTGTTTTCCAAATGATTGATCTGTACACTTCTCAAGTTTTTTTACTGGCGGAATGATAGATCTGTATACCTTTTCTTCAATAGGTCAGTAAAGATAAGGGATAAGGATAAGGGTTCTGTATACCTTTTCTTCACTATTTTTCAATTCTGTGTTGTGATGAACTTCCATCTTGTTGCAGCTAAAGATGGTTATTTATGAGGAATATTGTGAAGACTGGGGTTACCACATCTTATACTTCCTTGTATTCCTAGATTCATGTGGAGAAATTCAGTGTTACAAGTGAATGGGATGAAAGTACAGCTATTGTGGCATCATGAATTTCAGGTAGAAAAAGGTGTCTTGATTCATATTTTCGGTCCATTTCATAGAGCCAAACAATTGTATCTCATCAAATTCTAGTTAATATAGTGCTGGAGTTTATACCTGGGCGTACTTTTTCTCCAGTCAGACATTTAAAATGCCTGTGTTAATTTATTGTTTGGATTCATTCTCATCGTTGTTTCTGTTAATCATCTGTGGTTGGGGTTGATTGCTCATATGGTTTGATGTAGCAGTTCCATTGGCAAGGATATTTGTGATGCCCGAGCTAACCTTGTTGCCTACACTTTCCTCTTCTCATGTGCATATAAAACCTCAATTACATTTAAAACCCATAATCTTCAAACCCCAGGGTTTGTTTCACAAAGGGAAACCTTTTTCAAAAGTCTTAGGAAAAGACTTTAGTTAACCAACCACCCATTCTTAAATTTAAAATCTTATAATTAAGCCAAATCTTATCAAAATATACGAACCTTCACATATTAAATTAAATATTAACCCATATGAATATTCAACCATACATATATATCTCCATATATATTCTCCCTGAATCAAGTGTTAACAACATTAGTACAAAGCCTTTACTTTATATAAGGCACCCACAATATATATATATATGGTTCTCGCTCACGAGACTTCACATACCTTTGTAAAATTCCGATTCAATCGATTAATATTACCTCTGGTCCGCACTTAACCCTTTATTAAACTTTATATGGTAAACTTTATTAACTCACCCTTTGTCGACTCATACGTATGAACTCAACATTAAAATCAACCTGAATTCTCCCTCGGCCCCACAGAACCGGACTTCATTTAATTAACAAACATCATTAACTAATTGCTAGATGGATCTAACAATCCCCAACTCATCGTGCTCCGATGTGGGGTTTTCTGTCGTTGATTCGCACCTTACTAACCTCCACACAGGTTCCAATTACTCATACCGTCAGATCTCCCTCGCTCCAGATCGAACGGTCTCAACGCATATCACTTTTTTTCTAGTCACAAAGTTTAATGCCTCAAGAAAATGCAATGATCATGGTTTTTATAAAACGCTCTTAGCTTACGTGTCAACTGTTGAGTCTCAAAAGTGTTCTCCATATTCATACATATTTCCATTATGTCATAGCCATTTAGCTCTTATTTCATAGCCATTTGACCTAAAACCCTACATCAAGTAACCATTTTCATAAATATATGGGTTAGGATCCTTGTTTTCCAAAGTTATTTATTTTATGTATTTTAAGTGAATTTATGATTAGAAACTAGAAAATTAACATAGTTTCATATATCTATATATATGTGTTATGAGTTTTGTGACATGTGTAGGTCAAAAGGAGACTTCTAGAAGACCCTTATGTGGCACTCTAAAGCCAAATTCGAATTTGGTTGGAGAAGATTATGGGATCAAAAGGATATGTGTCTCACTTCCTTGTTGTATTGAAACTCTAAGAGGATATGTGTCTCATTCCTCAAGTTGTGTTGAAACTCTAGAAAGACATGTGTCTTATCATTTCCTATTTTGATTGTAACTATAGAGATGGAGGGAGAGATTCATGGACTCTCATTAATGAGATGACTCCTCATATTTTGTATAAATAGGAGAAGCTTTCTCCTATCATAGGTAATGAGAAAGTAATGAAGAAGTAGATTTGTAACTAAGTTCAAGATGGAATGGGATGTAGATTTGTGAGTTCTTTTTAATAGAGAAATTCAGTTCTTTGATGGTGTTTTGATTACAACTTTAAGGAGCTGAAGGACTTCACCAAATTGGTAGCAGAGGGCCCCTGCTATCCAAGGAGGCTTTTACATGTTTTTTAGATAAGTTGCTTTCAATTCTGTTTTGTCATATTTCCTTACTTAGATTGCTTTCTGAAATCATAGCTTTTAGCATAATTTTTATCTTTTAGATTACAGTAGGCAGCCCGGGCATTTGCATATCTTTTGACTAATGACATGGAATCAATATTGTTCTGCTGCTAATTTATTTTTTTCTTAGTTTTTATTTAATTCCAGTACTTCTTTGTTTATTTCAGTCTTGCACATTTGTTTCAGTAGTGAGATTTAGATATATTAAATTGCTCATGTCATTTTCAGTTACCTCCGAAAGCCACAGCTGGACTGATGGTGAGGGATTGAAGTATGAGTGTGTAGTTTGATATTAGTTTACTTTCTGCAAGTTAGATATATTAAATTGCTCATGTCATTTTCAGTTACCTCCGAAAGCCACAGCTGGACTGATGGTGAGGGATTGAAGTATGAATGTGTAGTTTGATATTAGTTTACTTTATGCAAGTTAGATATATTAAATTTCTCATGTCATTTTCAGTTACCTCCGAAAGCCACAGCTGGACTGATGGTGAGGGATTGAAATATGAGTGTGTAGTTTGATATTAGTTTACTTTCTGCAAGTTAGATATATTAAATTGCTCATGTCATTTTCAGTTACCTCCGAAAGCCACAGCTGGACTGATGGTGAGGGATTGAAGTATGAGTGTGTAGTTTGATATTAGTTTCTTTTTCTGCAAATTAGATATCAGATTGTTCAAGTTGTTTATGGTTACCTCCGAAAGCCATAGCTGGACTAATGGTGAGGGATCAGAATATAAGTTGATGTAATTTGATTTAGATTTACTTTGTTGCAATTCTTGGATTTCTTTAAGAATAGTTTCTTTTGTGTTTAGACAGCAGCAAGGATAGTTTGGTTTTCATGCTCAATAGTTCACTGTTTGATTTATTAGGCTAACAGCACATTTTCATTTCCTTTCAAGTTTTGTCATTGTATGTTTCAAATTCCTTTTTAAGTTTGAAGTTTGGTAAATCATTATAAAGGACATCATTGCCTTGAATATTCATAATCATACTTGTCTTTTAGAATTTCCATCTCACATTAGGAAACCAACCAAGATCAATAAAAATCCAAAAACGACAAAAAGTAAGAGATAGGTTATCTTGCACATATAGTGCGCCACACTTCGTCAGTTTACGAATCCCTGGTTGATAATTTATGTTAGCAATTTAGGACACACTAAATTGACCAAACATTTTGGCACCGTTGCGGGGGAAGTGTAACTAGGTAGCCTTATTTCTTACATTAAAAAAAAAAAAATTAATAATTCTTGAGTATGCTCTCCTCTTGCACTTTGTGTGATCTGGAGGATCAGAAAAAAAGATTGTTATGTAAAAAAAAAATTAATAATTCTTGAGTATGCTCTCCTCCTGCACTTTGTGTGATCTGGAGGATCAGAAAAAGAATTGTTATGTGAAAAAGAAAAAAAAGAAAAAAAAAAGGAGACAAAATAAAACTTCATCATTTCAATTGATTCAACAATTTAAAAAATTTGATTTCAATAAATTGTTTTGTTTAATGAATATATATGTGTATTTTTAAAAATTTTGAAAATATAACATACATAATTTTATTAACAAATCAATTAAAAAAAAATCTCATGGAAATAAGACCCACGCATATGCATGAGGCCATTCTTTGGCTTGGCTTTACACATATATGCAGACCTTCAATCCACACAAAGACCCATGCACTGTAATTTAAAAAAAAAAAAAAAAAAAAACCTTCTCTTTTTCATATTT
The DNA here is from genome assembly GCA_034641835.2 of Pinus albicaulis. Classification (NCBI taxonomy): domain Eukaryota; kingdom Viridiplantae; phylum Streptophyta; class Pinopsida; order Pinales; family Pinaceae; genus Pinus; species Pinus albicaulis. The sequence continues at coordinate 140,059,061 of CM076583.1, read as the reverse complement.
GTTTTTCCTCAAACAACAGTTATTAGAAATCATTTTAAAAAAAAATTTGCACACAATGAACGTATATCACATGAAGAAACTGTTGATGAGGAAAAGATTGCAAATTTTTGATGAGAAGAAGATTGCAATTTGCTGATGAAGAGAAGATTACAAATTCAATTGTAGGGACATACAATGGAAGTGTATCATATGAAGAAATTGTTGATGAAGAGAAGATTTCAGACTGTTGATGAAGAGAAGATTGTAGATTCCATTTCAAGTAATTGGAATGAGGAAGATCAATCTGAACTTCTCTGTGAGATACAAGCCATTACACTTCAAAACCTGCAAAATAAAAACAAATCAAACCACAAGTAATTGCCAGAAAACGAAATGTGTAATTGTCAAAAACACCCGATTTTAAAACGAATTTTCTGAGCAAACCAGGACAAATTAGAAAAAAATAAAACATGGGTTTCTTCGGGAACGGGGTGAATTAGGTAATTCTATAAAAACTTTTTGAAATTCGCATCCATTTGGGAGAAATTCAGGGTTTTTTGGAGCACTAATTTGCAGTGTGCGTGAGAGAAAAATGTTTTTTTTTAATTATGAAAACATTCACGGTTTTATAAAATTCAATTTTGAGAAATAATCAAGGAACTGATTTCCTTACTTGAGGGAAAATGTGGCAGAATTCATGTGTGGTGGCACATGATGAATGACAAATGGATTATTTGAGGCAAGCACATTATCACATGTACATCAAATGCAAGTTGTATAAATTGAAAATGACTCTGCCTTCATCCCCTTCATAGTTAGGAATTTGACTTTAGAAATTTCAAGCTTTTTTATTTTTATTTTGCATGAAAGAGGCATTGGCATGACTTTGTTTCAAAAATATTCACAAGGACAATTATTTCATCCATGCTTTATTTCATTTAAAAAATAAAAATAAAAATAAAATAAAATTAAAAATAAAATTAAATAAATAAATAAAAATTGAATCAATGAAATGAATAAGTTATTTGCTCACTTTTCTGAAGGTATTGATTAATTTTGGACTGATGATGAAAGATGAATGGCTAACTTTTTATTCAAGATTTTTAGCCGCTGAAAAACCTCATTGTTCAAATCAGCCTAACTTTCTCATACAAAATCAGATTTTGATGATTTAAGTATCATTGGAAAGGTCTCAACAAGATCTATACAATGAGAAATCCATCATTAGAGTTTGAAATGGCAAATAATGAAATAAATTGCTGAAAAGAAGCTACATTCAATTTGAGGCACTAATTCCAAAACATGTATAAATTCTTTTGATTTTTCCTTTGAGAACTTGTTTCATTAATACAAATTCTTAGTTTTGTGTGTAAATATCATAACTAGAGAGATTGATCACCTCTATCCTTTGATAATCTTACATTCCATTGCAGAAGAAGTATTAGTTTTTTTTGCAGGTTCCAGGAGGAAGGACAAATGACTACAAGAGAATGGTGTCTCTCTAAGAGACCAATTTGTTTCATAAGAAGATGATCAGCAACAAAGAGGAAATATGCTGATGTAAAATCAGATCCAAACACTTGAAAAACTTTCAGATACTATTGTCTCCATCACATCCATACCTCATAATAAACCATTCACCTCATTTCACTTCATATTTTCCATTTACATTCACATCCATTTTCCATGTCTTTTTGTCCATTCATAACCCACAAATAAAAGCAAGAGGCTCATTCACATGCTTATTGCCTATTTCCATTTCTACTCTCCATTGCCATCTTCCATTTTCATCTTTCATTTCTTGTCATTTTCATTTCGCAAATAAGCCCTGCTTCAATGCAAACTATTGAGTCCATAGTCCTTTCAGTCTAAGTTCTTTGTAAAAACACCTTGAGGCTTGCATGCCTTAATGGCAAGTTCTCATGCTGACAAACAATGGGAATACATTAATGTCCCTTGTTCGTCAGATCTTCTAGGTGACTCGACATCGGAAAAATCATTCGTACCTAGCAAGATGTGTTTGGGCATCTTGACTCTCATTGTCATCAATGGTGAGAGTTCTCGTGTTGACTAGTGGCATCCATTAATGGCTACTAAGTCAACAATTTCCTACTATGTTCGACATCAGAACATCTTTTCACATAGTAGGAATTATGCCAATGAGTTTTGAAGACATGAAGACTATTATTTTCAGCATTTTGGAGCAGATTCAGCAAGTTTTAGTAGAAGCAATAAAAATTCATCTTATCTCTTTATCCATGGCTCCTCTTGTTCATCCACTTGAAGAAGAATATGATCAGAATTTTGCAGCCACCACACATACACAACTCATCCACATTTAAGGTAAGTGAAGGTATGTTGTTTTCTAATTTTTAGTCATGTAATTCATTAGAATGTTAAAATTGTAACTTTGGAAAAATTCCTCACTCCCTTTTCCACATTGTCATATCTTTAGTTGGGGGGAAGGGACATCATTTCATATCCACATGTCATACACTATCACACATTTTCATTTCATTTCCACCCACATATACTTCCCAACCAACTATTGTTGCAACATGATCCAAAATATTATATGTCTTGCAAATGATCAATTCATTGATGAAGTAATTGATTCTGAATGTTTTCATGAACTTTGATGCAACAAAGAAAATAAAGCATTGTTACACAAGAACCATTGCTCAAAAAAAAAAAAAAAAAAAATGGTTGTAACACAAGAACCAACCATTTCAAAAAAAAAAAAAAAAAGAAGAAGAATAAGTTGCAATCAAATGTATTATACTTTGCCAAAAAGAAAATATCAAAAAGCAAAGTTTGGAACGAATCTATATGAGTCAAAACTCATAAAAGATCAACTCATGGACAAATAAATCATTGCAATAGTTGCATGAGGACATGCAACAACTTCAGTTGGGGGGTATGTTGAGTCTCAAAAGAGTTCTCCATATTCATACATATTTCCATTATGTCATAGCCATTTAGCTCTTATTTCATAGCCATTTGACCTAAAACCCTACATCAAGTAACCATTTTCATAAATATATGGGTTAGGATGCTTGTTTTCCAAAGTTATTTATTTTATGTATTTTAAGTGAATTTATGATTAGAAACTAGAAAAATAACATAGTTTCATATATCTATATATGTGTTATGAGTTTTGTGACATGTGTAGGTCAAAAGGAGACTTCTAGAAGACCCTTATGTGGCACTCTAAGGCCAAATTCGAATTTGGTTGGAGAAGATTATGGGATCAAGAGGATATGTGTCTCATTCCTTAAGTTGTGTTGAAATTCTAGAAAGACATGTGTCTTATCATTTCCTATTTTGATTGTAACTCTAGAGATGGAGGGAGAGATTCATGGACTCTCATTAATGAGATGACTCCTCATATTTTGTATAAATAGGAGAAGCTTTCTCCTATCATAGGTAATGAGGAAGTAATGAAGAAGTAGATTTGTAACAAAGCTTAAAGATGGAATGGGATGTAGATTTGTGAAGTTTTTCAATAAAGAAGTTCCTTGATGGTGTTTTGATTACAATTTTAAGGAGCTGAAGAAGGATTACACCAAATTGGTATCAGAGGGCCCCTGCTATCCAAGGAGGCTTTTACATGTTTTTTAGATAAGTTGCTTTCAATTCTATTTTGTCATATTTCCTTACTTAGATTGCTTTCTGAAATCATAGTTTTTAGCATAATTTTTAGCTTTTAGATTACAGTAGGCAGCCCGGACATTTGCATATCTTTTGACTAATGACATGGAATCAATATTGTTCTGCTGCTAATTTATTTTTTTCTTAATTTTTGTTTAATTCCAGTACTGCTTTGTTTATTTCAGTCTTGCACATTTGTTTCAGTAGTTAGATTTAGATATATTAAATTGCTCATGTCATTTTCAGTTACCTCCGAAAGCCACAGCTGGACTGATGGTGAGGGATTGAATTATGAGTGTGTAGTTTGATATTAGTTTACTTTCTGCAAGTTAGATATATTAAATTGCTCATGTCATTTTCAGTTACCTCCGAAAGCCACAGCTGGACTGATGGTGAGGGATTGAAGTATGAGTGTGTAGTTTGATATTAGTTTACTTTCTGCAAGTTAGATATATTAAATTGCTCATGTCATTTTTAGTTACCTCCGAAAGCCACAGCTGGACTGATGGTGAGGGATTGAAGTATGAGTGTGTAGTTTGATATTAGTTTACTTTCTGCAAGTTAGATATATTAAATTGCTCATGTCATTTTCGGTTACCTCCGAAAGCCACAGCTGGACTGATGGTGAGAGATTGAAGTATGAGTGTGTAGTTTGATATTAGTTTCTTTTTCTGCAAATTAGATATCAGATTGCTCAAGTTGTTTATGGTTACCTCCGAAAGCCATAGCTGGACTAATGGCGAGGGATCCGAATATAAGTTGATGTAATTTGATTTAGATTTACTTTGTTGCAATTCTTGGATTTCTTTAAGCATAGTTTCTTTTGTGTTTAGACAGCAGCAAGGATAGTTTGGTTTTCATGCTCAATAGTTCACTGTTTGATTTATTAGGCTAGCAGCACATTTTCATTTCCTTTCAAGTTTTTTCATTGTATGTTTCAAATTTCTTTTTAAGTTTGAAGTTGGTAAATCATTATAAAGGACATCATTGCCTTGAACATTCACAACCATACTTGTCTTTTAGAATTTCATAAAAATCCAAAAACGACAAAAAGTAAGAGATAGGTTATCTTGCACATATAGTGCGCCACACTTCGTCAACTTACGAATCCCTGGTTGATAATTTATGTTAGCAATTTAGGACACACTAAATTGACCAAACATCAACCATAGGAACACATCGCGTTTTTTTCACAAAATTTCTATACCACTTTTGCAACACGCGAGACTGCTAGTATTATCCTCCAAAAACACCTTTATTATTTCACATCCAGTTTCGTCTATTGACTCGAGGTTCCGCTTTCACCGAGGGTTTTGTTTACAATCCTTGACTTCGCATATTTAATCCACACAGGGTTTTGATGAACCTTTGTGTCCATCATTTACTATGCATCCAATCCGACACCACCACCATAGATTAAGAGCTTCTTCAACTGTGCTAGAGGCCTCTTTTTATTGTAACTCTTCGTTCATGGGTTTGATTAAACCACATCTCATCTATTCGACAAATTTATAGTTCACCACAATTATACTCGCTTCAGAGCTGTACTCATAAGGATACACTCCCCAGCATCATCGAATTTTGTTCGATTTCGTAGCCATACCATCACACATTACTGTGATCTCAGATTGGCCCTCATTTCACAACTTATATAGTATAACCAACGTCAAGTTAACCCCAGAATTTCACAGTCCCCTAATTACATAACAGAATTTGTAAGTTCCCCCAAGATGCCTTATTCAATACTCATTTGGTCAAGAAGTTATATTCCTCGATCTAAAAAGCCTATGAAATTCAATGCAATAACATAAATCTGAGTTTCCTACCCATTCCAGAATTAATTCATTACAATATAAATCCTTAGCATACTCGAATTACTCATGAATCAAAACATTGGCATTAACGCTTAAGACAGAGGTTTGGCACGCACACGGCACGCATTGTTCATACAAGCTCTCATTGAAACTCAAGCTTACCATGCAGAGTTAAATCAATTAACACTGGAACAAATCCTTTCACATATATACATGACTTTACTTACAAAACTTTTGGTCTTCGGCCAAATCTTCAATTACAGTGGCCTTCTACAACCTACTCTACCTCTGAACTGTTCTAAACTCTCCAGACCTACCTATTTAATGCCTTTTGGCTTACATTTGTACAGATAGATGAGGAATCGATTCAGTTTCTTAACAGTTCAACAAATTCTAACTTTAGACAAAATCCCTAAAGTAACTGAACTGATCCTAGTCTCTTCACATTCCTAACTACTCATTTCTCTCATGTTCTCTGCAATTAGAGAACATTTACCATTCTCACTTTTTATTCAAAAATACTAATCATTACAATAGGATTTGGAAATATGAGACCCTTATGTCTCATAAAAATCCAAATTTATTCATTGTGCCTAATGCCCCTACATCAATTTGCCACAATATTTTTGAAGAAACACACCATTCTGCTTGCTGCTATTCTGTTTCATCATTTATGGGCCAAGATTTATCCAAACTTCAAAGGATAACATAGCATGATCATAGATGACCCATGGGACAACTTTTTGGCATTTAGAACTTTATATTGCTTTATTTTATTGGTTTGTAAGTCACTTCAAATTTTTTGCACATACAAGATATGCATACATACTGTGTAGAAAGTTGTGCTAAAGAGGTGGCATATGAAGCCTTGGTCAAGACTCAAAATTATCTGGGAGTGAAATATAGATTGAGTGTTATGTATTGTATGAAAATGTAATAAAAATTATCTGAGACTGAAATCTAGAATGGAAGTGTTATTTGTTAGATGAACCTGTAATATTCAATTTCTCTCGTACAGTAATATGCCATTACATGCTACCTATAATGGCACTTGAACAAATGGATGGATGACTACTTTTCCATACCTGCAAACAAGTTAGTGAGGAATGTTATGCTAAAAGAAGAAAGCTTAGGGAGCTTTAGTGAAAATCATATAAAACTAAAGTAAATATTGGGATTGTCATGGTACAGAGTGAACATGTAATGCCATTCGCTGCTACCTATAATGGCACTTGAAAAAATGGATGAATGATGCTTTTCCATACCTGAAAACAAGTTAGTGAGGAATGTTGTGCTAAAAGGAGGAAGCTTAGGGAGCTTTAGTGAAAATAATCTCAAAATAAAGTGAAGATTGCAAGTGTCATGGTACATAATGAACTTATAAATGTGTAATCCCTTTGTGAAGCATGTAATATGCCATATCCCACCACCTATAATCTACTTGAACACTTAGATGTATGAATATTTTCCATACCTGCAAAGCACGATCTGTATAGGTGCACTGAGCAGCTCCAATACATGCCAAGTTAGTCTATTTGAAAATTTTGAAAGGACTCATCCCTTTGATTTTCATGTGGTTGTCTTACTAATGTGTAAATTTTATATGAATAAATCTATGAGATGGAAATATAATTATAATTTATAACCCTTTCTTGTAGCTTTATTATAGCAATATAAACTATTTTAGATTGAATACAGACATAATAGAATGCAGTGACACTTACCATGAGTAAGCTTGCATATATGGATAGTACACTGTAGTCATTGATATCTATTATGAATTAACAGTTGTAATTTTCCTTAGCAAGTTATTTGTCATAGCTCATGCAAATTGTTTTGAGTGCATCAAAAAAGTTAATAGTTGTTGGTTTAGGACTTTGAAGGGTTTATATTTCAATCCCTACCAGATACTTCCCCTCATAAATTTAAGAGTATAGTAAATCCCATAATTTTTTTGATCTAATGTGATAGAAAAGGACAAATGGTTGGTTACCAGGTTGAGCTGATAGCATCTGTGACCATAAAGTGAGCACAATGCAAATAGAAATTTTCAGGCATGGATAGGAAGGAGATTAAATGTGTTAGGAAAGGGTGAATGGTTGGTTAACAGGTTGAGCTAATGGCATCATTGACCATAAAGCTAGCCCAATACAAAAAATAAATTGGCATTCTTGGATTTGAAAATCAAACAAATTTTTATAAGTATATTTCCTCGCAAAGGTGGAAAACATAATATAGTCCAGAAGCCAGCTAATTATAATGGAAAATCAGTAGTGGATGGCATGGGAGATGAGCTTAGTAATCTTGCATATAGGGGCAAGCTTGTGTATTCTCTACGAGGGAAGAATAGGTGAAATCATTGAAATTATAATACCCAGACAAACTTTTCTCCAGTTACTCTGTATACCTTTAAGCTTTCAACACAGTGAAGTTATCATAGCTATGCAGAGTAAGAATATTTTACCCAGGGCAAACTGTGTTGATTTACTAGATAGCAGTGGGACCTCAAAAGTTTTCTTAGCTGGCTTATTGACATCCATTATTTTTATTGAGCTTCAGTCACATCATTAAGAGGGTCAGAGACTAGAAACTGAGATATGGAACTAATGGACAGCTGATATCAGTTATGAATTAACAGTTGTAATTTAAAGCAATGCCAAAGGTACATGCAAACACAATATATACAGGGGTTGTGGTTTATGGCCATGAATATTATTATGGCGCTGGTATTCAACATACTCCAGTTGGATGGACCATGGGCTATTTCATTTTTTTTTTTTTAAATTCAACCCGTTGTCGCTATACTGACGCTCTGTAAACGTAGGTCTCCCACCGCCTTGTAAACGTCAGTCTTCCAGTGCCTTGAAAGTTTTCCTATTTCGTTGGTCTTGCGACCCTTTAAAAGCGTGGTTAGCCATAGAGTAAACGTAGGTCTTGCGATGCCTTGAAAGTTTTCCTATTTCGTCAGTCTTGCAACCCTTTAAAAGCGTGGTTAGCCATAGAATATTGCGACGCTTTGGAAGCGTCGATATTCCGACGTTTTCCATAGGCGTCGGTATTGCAACGCTTTTTAAGCGTCCTTATTGCGACACTTTGTAAGCATCGGTATTGTGACACTTTGAAAGCATCGGTATTGCGACACTTTGGAAAACATCAGAAGAGTGACAACTGTTTGGAAACGACGGAAAAAGTGTCGGTATTGGAACACTTTGGCAAAGCGTCAAAATTGCGACGTAATGGCTAACCACGTTTTGTACAGCCTCGTACTGTCGCTCTTGCGATGACTATGTGTCGGAATAGCAACGAAGTGGACGTCGGAAGTTGGGCCAAATTTTCTAGTGGCAAGATGGTGGAGTAATCATCACAACTCATTGTCGCAATGGGACAAAGTTGCGGCGGCATTAAAAGAAATATTTAAGGAAGAGGAAGGAACTTGTGGTAAGGAGAAATACTAAGGAGAATCAGACCCCAGAAACCATCTGAAGAAATGTGAGGAACAATGGAGAAATGAGGGATATCCATAAGAACTGTGGGTACACCGGTTTATCCACTCTCTGGACTTAATTCCACGGGCCTGGTACCTGACCGAAGAGAAGAAAAGAGGGACCAGCGAATGGAAGGAGGTTGCGGAAAAATTCACGCAGTGTTTCTTGTTTGAAGGAAAAATAGAACTGGTTACACAAGCTTTGCAGGCTATCAAGAAGGTAATTTTCTTCCCGGATACTCAAAAGAATGATGAGCAGTCACTTCAGTACCAAGGTGTCAGACAAAAGGTGGCATGTCAAAAGATAAGAAATGAGATGGATGATGACAATCTAGAGGATCTCAGGCACCTATATTTTGATGAAACAGAGGGGGAGAGGGACATCAAAGAAGAACCGACGACAGAAGGAATCCATCTGCTACCATTAAGAACCAAGAAATTAAATATTGGAACAGAAGACAAGCCTAAACTAGCGACGATTGGAGACTACTAGGATGAACAAACAACTAAGGAAATATTCAGTCTGCTGAAGGAATATGAGGACTTGTTCCCTTCATTAGTAGCAGATTTAAAAGGCATAAAAGGGGATATGGGGGAGATGTGGATAATATTGAAACCTGATGCAAGGCCGGTGAAACATAGACCATATCGTCTGAATCCAATCGTGGCGCACAAACTGTCTAATGGAAGGAAATGTGGTAATTGAATGCCCTCAGTTGCGGGGTTAGAATGGGGGGGCATTGGCCGCAGGGGCACAGGGGGCTCCACCAATGGGAGGAGTGGCACAGATAAACACTCAGGGAATGTATACACCGCACCAAAAATACATGGGGTTCCCTGCGCAACACAATCCAACCAATACTGAATATTGTGAGATATGCAATAACATGGGTCATCCACCTCACCTATGCCCTGTTTTTCAAAAGTATTCCACTATTATGAATAACTCATATTGTGAGTTATGTGCTTAGACAACACATGACACAGAGAAATGTAGAGCTCTGGACGCATTGGCGGAGCGATTGGACCGGCCTTCATACCGGGTGAATGAGACCCCCCGAGGAAGAGGAGGAGGCATGAGAGGGGGCCGAGCAGGGGGTAGAGGCCCAGTAATATGTTACAACTGTGACCAAGAAGGAAATGTGACAAGGTAATTTCCACTTCCTAGAAGACCCTGGTGTTCCCAGTGTCGGGTCAACACGTACACAACTGAAGATTTCCCTGAAATAATTAAAAGATGGGAGGAAAGAACTAGACAAAGAGGAATAAATCTAGTAAATTCAAAGCCCAGGATAACGGAAACTCAGACGATGCATAACGTGGCAATATTAATGCGAGGGGGAAATAAAACGGGGGAGGATGCACGTACAATGGACCTGATAAAATTGATTAGGCCATCATCCCCAAAACTGTTGTTCAAACCGGAAAGACAGAAGCAATTTTTCCAAGAGGCAGTAGCGACATTTGGCCAACTAGGAGGAAACAAAGGTATTGAGTTACAAAAACCACAGGAAAACAATGAAATCCAAATGAATTCAAATGCTATCATTCAAGAGTGGTTCCATCTATTCCTAAAAAATTGTTAACAATACACCAATGCTAGAACAAGTAAAGCAGAACCTGGAAGGGGTGCTGTAAAAGAGCACAGGAGCAAGAGAATCACCGGACGCAAACCAGAAGTATGTACAGATATTAAAGAGAAATAAAATAAGGACGGTAAAAGAATTCCGATTGAACACACAAGTTGCGGGTTTCCAGATTAAAGACACCATGCTTGATTTGGGATCCGATGTCAATATTTTTCCAAGGAAAACTTGGGAAACATTAGGAAGGCCAAGATTGACATATTAACCAATCCAAATTTGGATGGCAAACCAGTACTGCATTGTGCCCATTGGCAGACTGGAGGAAGTTGAAGTTGATATTGCAGGGGTAAAAACATATACGTACTTTGAGGTCATCGACATCATGGGAGGTAAAGATCCTTATCCTACATTGTTGGGAATTGACTGGGCCTTTGAAAATTATGCAATAATAGATCTAAAGTAGGAACAGATGATTTTTGAAGCAGAGAAGTCAGAGTCACTCAGCCACTCGACCCATATCAAGGCCCAAGATACACAGAAATTGTGGATAACAGAGAAGATGCTCAAATTCTGGATCATCTATATCAAATGACCACAGGAAGAAGAGAAGATTACATTGACCCAACAACAGAAGGCTATGTAAGTTGGAGAAGCATCCAAAGCTCAGAATTGGGCTCAGAAATAGCCTGGGATGATTGGCAGCAAGGAGGGTATGAAACCAATACAAGGAGATGCGCCAACATTGGAAGAATCAATTGGATCGGGACCGAGGTACGAGAATACCCAAACTTATCCAATATGAATGTTGTAAACGTTTTCATAAAAAAAATAGAAGATAAGGTACCAGAAGGCCACAGGGTACCACTGATGGACATGGCATTACAGTCCACATCCTCAAGATGGTGGAGTAATCATCGCAACTCGCTGTTGTAATGGAACAAAGTTGCAGCGGCATTAAAAGCAAGATTTAAGGAAGAGGAAGGACCCCGTAGTAATGAGAAATACCAAGGAGACTCAGACCCCAGAAACCATCTGAAGAAATGTGAGGAATAATGGAGAAATGAGGGGTATCCATAAGAACTGTGGGTACACCATTTTATCCACTCTCTGGACTTAATTCCACGGGCTTGGTACCTGACCGAAGAGAAGAAAAGAGGGACCAAGGAATGGCAGGAGGTTGCGGAAAAATTCACGTAGTGTTTCTTGTTTGAAGGAAAAATAGAACCGGTTACACAAGCTTTGCAGGCTATCAAGAAGGTATTGTTCTTCCTAGATACTAAAATGAATGATGAGAAGTCGCTTCAGTACCAAGGTGTCAGACAAAAGGTGGCATGTAAAAAGATAAACAGTGAGATGGATGATGACAATCTGGAGGATCTAAGGCACCTGTATTTTGAAGAAACAGAGGGGGAGAGGGACATCAAAGAAGAACCGAGGATAGAAGGAATCCATATGCTACCATTAAGAACCAAGAAATTAAATATTGGAACAAAAGGCAAGCCTAAACTAGCGACGATTGGAGATTATTGGGATGAACTAACAACTAAGGAAATATTCAGTCTGCTGAAGGAATATGAGGACTTGTTCCCTTCATTAGTAGCAGATTTAAATGGCATAAAAGGGGATATGGGGGAGATGTGGATAATATTGAAACCCGACGCAAGGCCGGTGAAACATAGACCATATTTTCTGAATCCACGGGTCAAGGAAAAGGTTAAGGCAGAAATAGACAAGATGTTGAAAGCGAGATTGATATTCCTAGTAGAGGAAGCGAAATGGGTAAGTCCTATATTTATACAGAACAAGAAAGAAAATTCTGAGATACGAGTCTGTGTAGATTACATAAGCTTGAACAATGCTTGTATCCATGACCCCTTTCCCACTCTGTTTAGTGACGAATTCCTAGACAATGTTGTGGGGAATGAGGCATATTCATTCACCGATGGATTTTCAGGATACAACCAAGTAAGGATAGGAGAGGAAGATAAGAAAAATACAAAACTCACCACCTGAATGGGGCTCTTTTGCATAATATGTAATGCCATTCGGATTGAAAAATGCACCAACAGTATTCTCTCGCATCGTGATAGCCGCTTTCCAGGAATACATCCACAAGTTCTTAGAAGTCTACATGGATGAATGGACCGTTTATAGCATACTAAAGGATCATGCGACGTTTTTAAGGGTAATGTCTGATAGATGTAGACAACTACAGATCTCGTTGAACCTGAAAAAGTGTATATTTCTAGTGTCGTTTGGAACACTACTGGGGCATGTCATATGTACCCAAGGTGTTTGCGTAGACCCGGCCAAAGTAGCAGTGATAGTCAACATGGAGGCACCAGAAACAGTAAAATAGATGAGATCACTACTGGGCCACACAGGATACTACCAGCGATTTATCTACAACTACGCAAAGATGACAGCCCCATTAGGGAATTTGTTGAGGAAATCCGAACAGTTCCAGTGGACGGACTATTGCAGGACGGCCCTGAATACCCTAAAAGAAAAGCTGGCAAGTGCGCCAATATTATTTCACCCAAACTGGGACAAGAAATTTCATGTACACATCGATGCTTCCAGCATTGTGCTTGGAGCGGTCTTGGCTCAACCAGGAGACACTTCAGTCAACCACTCGGTATATTTTTCCAGTCAAAAGTTGTCCACATCAAAACGAAAATACACCACAACAGAACAGGAGGCATTGCCAAAGTTGTACTCTCTTCAAAAATTTTGCCACTACCTGTTGGGAGGTACATTCAAATTTTTCACAGACCACTCAACGTTAAAGTATTTAGTAAACAAACCAGTCTTAGAAGGGAGAATCTGCAAATGGATCCTACTCTTTCAGGATTTCACCTTTGAAGTGATCGTAAAGCCCGGAAGACTGAACGTAGGGCCTGATCACCTGTCCTGACTAGAGAATGGAGAAAATGGAGGATCTCTAGATGATCAGTTACAGAGATTATGATATTTTCAGAGTAGAATCCATCCCAAGCTACTTACATGAAATAACATCCTACCTCATGACAGGGCAGTGTCTGCAGGAATATACTTCAATATAGAAAAGACACCTCATAGTTCGAACTATAGAGTATCAACTAATAGTGCGACACTTATACAAGATGGGGCTGGACCAGATTCTTCAAAGATGTGTCATGGACCATGAAAGGGAAACTGTACTATGGGAATGCCATAGTGGTGTTGCGGGAAGACACATGGGAGCTAAACCAACGACAAGAAAAGTAATACAAGAAGGTTTATGGTGGCCAATAGTGCATATGGACAGCAAAGCATTTGTTAAGAAATGTGATGTTTCTCAGCAGACGGGATGACCATCCCATAGAGATGAGCTTCCGCTGCATCCAATAAAAGTACTGCAGCCATTCAAAAAGTGGGCAGTCGATTTTGTGGGACCAATTACACCAGCTACAAGATACTTAAAGGCGAGGTACATAATAACGGCGACAGACTACCTGACGAGGTGGCTAGAAGCAGTGCCAATGAAAAATTGCATGGCAGAGACTACTACCAGATTCATATTTGAAAATATAATTAGCCGATTTGGGTGTCCTAAAATCCTGACCAGCGACCAGGGTACCCACTTCATCAATGACACCATTAAATCCCTGCAGGAAAACTTCATGATACAACACCATAAAAGCAGGTCGTATCATCTGCAAGCCAACGGTATGGTGGAAGAATTCAAAAAGATACTAGAGAAGGGCCTAATGAAGATATGCAATGTGCAGCATGATGACTAGGATGAGAGGATACCAGCAACATTGTGGGCATACCAAACAACAGTAAAATGACTAAACAACCAAACACCATTCCAGCTAGTATACGGGAGAGAAGCAGTAGTCCCAGTGGAATTCATCATACCAAGCCTTCTACTCGCAACATCACTCCAGTTATCTGAAGAAGAATCACTAAAGGAGTGATTACAGGAGTTGCAAGAACTTGAAAAAGGACGATTTCTGGCAGAATTTCACCAGGCGGTACAAAAGAAGAGACAGAAAGCTTGGCACGATCGACATATTAAGCACAAGACTTTTCAGGTCGGTGGGAAAGTTCTACTCTATGACAGAAAATACCAGAAATTCCCAGGAAAACTATAGATGCATTGGCTAGGGCCATTTCATGTGATAGAAATGAAAGATTCAGGAGCAGTTTGGTTAGCACAACTGAACGACCAAGTTCTCCAAGGATGGGTGAATGGCGCATGCCTGAAGCCATACCAAGAGTAAGTTAATCATTTCAATTCCAATAACTCTCGCAACCGAAGGGATTCAGTAGGGTATAGTAGCATCAATAACTCTCTCGCACCCGAGATGAGATAAGATAGGATTTACACTTAAAGTGACACTGTAAAAATAAATACGGTTATGTTGCAGAGACCGCAATGCAACCAATTGTGGTCGGGGAAGGGTAGTGCCCAACTTTTCATCCACATCAGATAAAAAAGTGTGTCGAGGTAGTGCCCAACTTGTCATCCACGTCAAATAGCAAAGCGTGTCGAATGTCAGCCCATCATCATTATGCGTACTACTTGGGTCAGTCCGTAGGATTACCAGGATTTGGAAATAATTTCCATAATTAGAATCACCCTTACCGTATGTTGGCTTGAGGGGTCCTGACCCAGGTTCGGAGCTCAAGGTTTGCCAACAAACCCCTATACTACTGGCCCTTTCGGCAGTGACCCACTTTCGCAGGTCAAAGTCTCACCCGAAGTAGTATGGGTGGGTGCTGGAACCAGGTTTCTGCACCCTCAAAAAGGGTAGGTAAGGCAAGCAGAGTTGTGTTAGATGCTGTGATTCCCAGATTACCTCGTTCTGCGTAGGGTCACTTAGGTCTAGATTCGCATCCACTTGCACTAGATCTATAATTATGTGTTTGTATGACAGTAGCACAGTATTGCAGAGAAGAACAGAACAAATCCAGATACAGAAAACACACTTACACAGATCTTCGCAGCTTAAATACAAAAAATATGCAATTCACTAATTACCAATGATTTAAACAAAGAGTACTCACAGATTTAGTTCTCTATCAACCTTTCTTATTCATTCATTCATCAATTCCTCCTTACAATTCCCTTCCCAGCCTGCGCACATAGCAGTAGGGTCCGCACACAGCTGGACTTGGATCTCCATGCACATAGCCAGCAGGATTCCTTTCCCCAAAACCCAAACAGATAGCTTAACCACAATTCGCATCAATAGCTCATCATTCCTACTTTACAGTACAAAAATGTTCCTCTATTTATAATTAATAATCTAGCCTAGATATTCATATGGTCTGCAAACCGTGGTTTTCGGACCCCTGGTTTACCCTTTTACCCATTACAACGCTTATGGGGCTTTGACCCGCCCCAAAACACCTGCGCTAGATTAAATCTAATAAAAAATATTCAAAATGGACCAGTTTCACAGATCATAGGAGACCCTATTCCAACAGTCCCCCAACACAATCTTGTGACTCGTCCCGAGTCACTACGGTGGTGCGGCCTCGATCTGCACACGCAAGGTATCAAGAGCACTGTTGAGCTGAGGGAGTACATCCTGACTTTGAGCCACAACATTTTGTGCAAGATCTACCAACGTTTGGGAGGGCGGTCCGTCAGTGGTCGAGGTAACGCTTTCAAGAAGTTGATTAAGTTTCTTGGTCGCGCCATCAATGTCTGGTGATAATCGAAGGGCTGTGGCGGTCCAAGGCTTCAGATGTTCAGCCATGATGTGCTATTTATGTTAGAATTTCTCAATCTCACCCTGGAGATCATTGCTGGTTTTTAATCGAGCTAAGTGCTGGGCAGGCACCAAAGTATGCAGCGTAGCGTTGATCTATTTGACGAATTCTTCCTTTTGTCGTAAGTCCTGATTGATTTGTTGGAGGACCAGATCGTGCTGGACCCTAGTCTAGAGTTGGAGGGCTGACTCCAGCAACTTGGTGCCTTGAGAAATTTTCCCTGAATAACAACGGTTGCGTCAGTGACTAGGGCGGTATGCTGGGCGCGGACTTCCGTGGGTGTTTCGGGTTGTAGCTTGGCCTGCAAGTCAGAGATCTGTTGTTCCAGCTATGTCTTGACAGTGTGTATTTCCATCCGAGATGCTTTTAGAGCGACAACCAGTTTTTCCACCTCATCCTGAGGCGTATCCGCAACCGAGATCTCATCGGTAACCTCCGTGCAGAGCTGGTGGATCACAGTTTCAAGCTCTGCCTGTTGTGACCTGGCCAAGAGCAGAGTAGCAGCCTGCTGCGCAATGGTGTGCTCAGCTGTACTAAGCTGTTGGTGCGCTTGCTAATCATGGGAGCGAAACTCCTCGAAGACAGCGTGATGTAGGCCATGTAAGGCTACGCAGGGCAGCTTAACTAGGTCCAGCTAAATCCCTGTGGTGGTCGGGGGCTGCGTTCCTACTAAGGCACTGCTAGGGATATCCCAGAGACAACTGGCCTCCCCGAGGGGCAATGAACTGCTGTCAACTGAAAGGGGGTGTACCTTGCTGGTTGGGAGGGTATCAATTTTGATTTGGAGAGCGCGGAATTTGGCCTAGAGGGAGTTGACCCCAGCCTAGCACTGGGTATCAACAAATTCCCACTTATCTTCCGTAGACATGGTAACCGTGTCCGCTATCTGTTCCAGGTCATCGTCCATTAGTGTGACTGTCGCATCGTATTATGCACGGTGGGTGTTCTGTTTCTTTCTGGGTCCTAATGTCGATTCCCCTATCCTCTTAGTGCCTGGGGGAGGAGTGGTAGCATTGTCGGAGCCTACCTGGGCTAGAAATTCTGCAGGCTGCTGCAGCAGGTTACTGCTGGGCTCAGTTGCAGCTGATCCCTGTTGGTGGGGCGCTGCGGTCTCCCCAAGAATGTCAGTGAGGCCTTTTTTCCAGGCAGGGGGCCACAGCGAGATCAGTAGGTCAATTTCTTCATCGGATACCATATAAGGGAGTTATTTCCATGTCTTATTGGCGAGGTTGCAAATTCGGACATGGTGCATGGTGATTTGGAATGCAGCAACATTATTGTATTTTTCATACATGGTCGGGGATAACCGAGTCAGGAGTTTATGGTAGTTGCGACACTGCCCTAGAAGAGGATCCAAAAGACCTTTTTATCCTCGATGCGCTACTTATCATTAGAGTCCCATAAGTGAGCATACCGAGCGCCTTCGCACATCCCCTGAGGGAGCTCTGAAATGACCGACTCCTCGGGTTTGTCCCAGGCAACTAGTTCTATTAGAAATAATACCCACAAATAGAAAAAATGTGTCCCTTGCTCCTGGGATTCGCATACATTAGCCATAAATTTTTTGCACAAGTACTGAGCCCAATTGAAAAAAACACCCTTCGCGCATTATCTGGCTAGTTGGATTACATAGGCGGGGACAATCGCAACCTGAAACTTCCTCATTAGTTTGCAGGCTAAGAGCTTAGTACCCATCTGTGTGGCAGGGTCATTGATAGTCTGGATGACAAACCCACACTGATTTCGTTGTACCACATAGGTCTCCCAGACAAACGCAGTGGTAGCAGCTTCGTACTTATTTCCAACCTGTGCTAGCGGGTGTGGCCCTTGCATCGGGAGGCTTGTAATCTTGTGGATCAACATAGCATCAATAGGGACCCTCTCGCAAATCCATAAGCAACCATCATGAATGAGAGCGAGTAACTGGCGAGCCAACCGATCTGTGAAGTTGTAATGGCCAAAGTGGGGCATTCGGAGTAGATTCAGAAGTTCGGATCCCACCAAGCCACATACCCAGTGCTAAGGTACTACCATGACTCCATCATCCTTATGGATTGTATCAAAGTATAGGGCAGGGGCCAATTCTAGGAGGGCGTCATAGTCCGCCAAATCGTGATCATCAAACTTTACCTCACGGAGGCATCCGCAGGGATCACTGAGGATGAGGACTTCTCTTGGGGTTAGGGGGTTTGCAAGTAGGTGACCAAGCCATCCAAGTTTTTTGGCATTCGTGTAGATGGCCTTCGCGGCCGAACAAAGAGGGGTAACCAATTTATTGGGTTAGCTGGCAGAGCACCCTCTTATTCATCTTGTTCTGAGAGTGGGGGCCTGGAATGTCTTGGGGAGCTTCGAGGCAGTCTTGCCGCTTTCGGGGTTTTCCCTGAGCTTTGCACTTTTTCTTGTCCTTTCCTTGTGACCATCAGGGGGGGGGAATTCTGCTAATTTAGGCTCAACCTCCAGGACTTCTTCATCATTAGGCTTGGTCGAGGTTGAGGGTTCGGCAAGGATAGTAGTCGGCATCCTTGCGCGAAAAATGAATCCTAGCTCTGGGTGACTACTATCAGACAGAGGAGGTTGACCAGAAATGATATGGACACTACGGTTATGATGACGCTTGTTGCTCAAATGCTTCCACGAGACGCTTGCGGCAGGCTAGTTGTAGAAATGAGACAATACCTCTAACTGGACTATCCTGCCTCCTTTTAAGCACTTCTGAGCATGTGATAGAGAAGGACATTTTACTAGGGGTGGGTTCCTCGACGAACGGTAAAAATTTCCCATAACTTGTCCTGCTGAAGGCACGAGAGCCGCTTCTTCCAACGGTAACTTTTGCTTTTTACCGGTAGGTACTGTTCCAACAGCTATTTCGTGCGTCCTCAATGATCTTGACGTACTCGTCACGCTAGGGTTCCCTATTGGTGACAGCTGCATGCCTTCCCCCAACACAGGCTTGCTTCCTAGGCAATTCCTAACCCAAGAACAAGAGAATTTGATCATCTGTCCTACTAAGGCCCCAAGGGGGGCTGTTTTCAAAATATACTACCTGACCCTTAACTGCTTTGTCGCCATAGGGGTGGCCCGATGCATGGGGCCGCCACCGCCTGAGCCTACAGCTATCGTAGGAAGCTAGTTGCTTGTTCGTGGGCCAGCCTGATCCTCTCCCGGGGTGGGTTCGCAACAATTGATCAAGCCTGGCTCCGTATGGGTCCTTTCCTTTGGGACCATAGGGAGGAAGTCCTTTGTGATGTGAAGACAATGCAGTGTAGAGGCTTCACCTAACCGGTTCTGCCAAGTTTTTAGTTCCTCACTAGGATCAGACAATCCCTCAATATCACCCTCGTAGCACAGTACTACATCCTTGGTTGGTTTGTCCCCATTTCGTGCTGTCAACTTATAGATATAATCCACATCTCCCCCCTTGGGTACGGGTTCCATATATCGGTTACCTTACGCAGGGTCTAATGTCACGACTACCCTTGTACCATTATTTTCAAATACCATGCTTCGTTTTTTTAAGTTAATGATACCGCCCATGTCAATGGCCCAATCCAATACTAGTAGCGCAGGGTAGGGGTCTGCATCCTTGGCAATCTGAATGACTTCGAAGTCAGCCTGAACTCTTACCCCTGCGACATCCACAATAATCCCAGAGAGCCTCCCCAGAGGTACTATTTTTTGGTGATTGGTCATTCGAAGCTGGATGGTGGACCTTTCCAGTTTTGGTTCCCACATGTGTTGCCAAGTTTGCTTTGGTAATACATTGGCGTCCAATCCGAGGTCTAAGATAACCCAATCCTTGTATAAATTAGGTAATACTTATATAAATTGTGCACATCCTTAACGTCGGGTGACAGGGCAGTGTGTGCTACATAGCTTTCTAGTAACGCCTGCAGATTCCGTACTGCCTGGGGGTTGCGCAGCAGTCTCATACATGCCTATAGGAAAGGTTTAATCTCCTCAACTACCTTCAAGTCCCCAGAGCGGGTGGACGTAGAGGCTTTAGTCCGAGCTTCCATAAACGTTTCCCTATCTTTGGCTAGGTCTATCCCTTATTGGTTGTTAACTGCTCTGCAGATCAATGTTTCAATTTCATATTTCTCCTTTATTCCCCTAGTCACCAATCCACTGTGCGTTACCACATTTACCTTCGGGTCCTTACCCCTTAGCTCAGTCTAGACCCTTCACACCTTCTCCGTAGATGGGAGATTATTTTATTGTATCTTTGTTTTCAGGGCTGGACAATCTTCCAGTGTATGACCCAACTGTCTACAATACCTGCAGGATTTTCGTGTCGGGTTTGGGTAATCCTTCACAAAATTCCCCGTGCCCCCACAATTATAGTAGATCAACTGGCCCCGACCCTGACCTGCGCTTTCGCTTCGGCTCCCGTCCCTTCCTTCGGAGGGGGAGTCATCCCTAGCCATGGGGGTTTTCGGTGAGGCAGGGTCTAATTGTACTTCTGGTAGCTTTCCCCAGTCTATTACTAAATTATGGATTTGGTAGTTCTACTCCTCGTTGCGTCTGCCCAAATCCAAAAACCACAGTCAATAATTTCAGAACCCACCTCATCTGGTAACTAATCGCATGATTGTAGCCGCGGAGGAAGCCAAAGGGAAATTAATTAGTTATGGGGTCTCATCAACCTCACTCGTGCTAGTTAATTACATAAGCCGTATGCAGAGAAGCATGAGAATGACGGAAAAATCGGAGTTGGAATCAGAAACATCCAAAAGAACAAGAGAAATTGAACCAGAAGAAGAGCAGAGAAGGCACACAGGAGAAGGAATTCAAGAGAAAAGAGAGAGATATGTTCTACAAGTGTACCATGGAAGAGCCAGAATGACCAGAGTAATTCCAACAGTTGTGGAGCAAGAACTTGAAAACGGAATTCAAAATATGGAGTCCCTTATGGGTAAATACGACAATGCAACACTGATCGATACAGACCTTACAGAATCTTTTGAGTTTCTAGCACTGAAAGGGCAAGTGTATATAGAGAATTATACAACAACAACGTGACAGCCAGCGAAAAGAGTTCTGCCAGAGTTCAGGGGCATCCAACAGTCGATGATACTGAACTTGAGAAATCTTCCAGTGTTCAGGACTACAGGCGCTGCGATGTAGTGCACAAAGTTTTTGTTGAGCAAGATCGAGAATGGTTCACTATGGTTGCGGAAGGAAATCCCAATTCATGTAGAGGACATTCATAGATTAACTGAACTTTCACAAGAGGGGAGGGACGTATCAGCGACGTTCCAAACCGTATCCAAGAGAGTGAATAAATATGGGGACACAGACTACTATATCAAGTATGGCACTAGGAGAGGGGGAAAAGGAGCGAAGATCGACTTGATCAACAAACCAGAGGTCGAGTTCACCTACTACTTAATTGCTATCAAGACAATGAGGCACTATACTAAAAGGGATTGCACGCTAGATACAATTTCAGTTGCGGAGCACTGCGTCCAGGGGACAAGGTTGAATTGTTGCTCCTTCTTGTTGAAGAAATTGTTTGAAGCTTGCGAGGAAAATTACAAGAGGGCGACCGGATTTATTTATGGATATTTGATCATGGCACTAGCCATGTGGAAATGGACCTTCCCAAGCATCTGAATACCAGTCGAGATAGCAGAAGGCCAGCCATTGGCAATGAATTTCGTGCCTTGGAAAGTGTCCGGGGATCCTAGCACAAAAGAAGTGAATGCAGAAGCTTTCAAAGTCTGGTACGGCCAGATGGTTGACGTCGTGACGAGTCAAAAAAGAATTCCAAGAAGTCTGTTAGATGGATATAGCGAGCAGATATGGTTTGGGATCACCCACAACCCAATTTTTCTCAGGCCAACCTGTGTACTAGAATCAACTTTCAAGATGAGGTCCTTGAGGTTCCAAATTGACGAAGCAACCTTTCACACAGAGGTCTGCTCATGGTTAGGAGTAGTGATGGAGGTCAGGGATGGAGTCTACACATATATCTTCGATGGGATGTTGCCAAACCCACTACCGGGGGAAACTTCAGAAGAGGCAGAGACCAAGATGTCAAAGCTGCAGCTATTCCCGATCATTGAACAATTGAACACCAAGGTACAAAGTTTTAATAAATTAGTTCAAGTGCTAACTAGCGATGCCACTACATTTTTGACATTTTCAGAGTTTTAGGCATCCCATTCCAATCCATCTCCCAGCACGGCCTCCATATTCACACCAATACCCAATTTTTTGTTTAGTTCACCACCCCCAACGACTACAATGTTGGTCAGAAAGAATAAAGCTGTGAAACTAGTAGTGGCACCAAAAGAAAAAAGGACCAAGGTCACAGTATCTAGCCCAGTGGTCGATCTCACAGGGGAAGATCCACCCCGACAATTGAGTATAGGAGTACCAATCAGAGAAGAGATGGTAGTTGAGCCCCAAGGGACAAGGGGGCTACCACCCCACAACCCCATATACCCCATCAATTTCCTAAACATCCACATATCGCCACCTCGTAGCCACCAAGTACCACTCACCACCTCATCCATCTTCCAGGAACCCCGCAATTCCACACCCTCCACCTCATCAACCACAGTATCACTCAATAGTCAGAAGAAGAACTAGTGGGGACCACAGAATGGAAGTTAACTCGGGTACACCAGAGGTACCTCTAGTTGACCAAACCCTAGTTCTGGAAACTACATTTACTGAGGTTATTAATCAGATAACACAGTCTATGGAAGAAAAGGATGGGTCGCTCCTCGAGAAGGCTCCGCTTGAGCTAGCTAATCTAACAGGTCAAGAGGTTCAGCCCGATCTACATATGGCTGACTCCAGTAGCAGGCCGCAGCACCAGACACTGCCATAGTCCCTAAAGGCCAATCAGCAAAATATATCGCTAGCAAACAACCACTTCATGCACGGTTTCTAGATCAGGGTACCTCCGGTGTAGAGAGCATGGAACCATGGGGGACAACCCAACTGTACCACTTTATTCAAAGAGCAGCACGACAAGCTGAGAGACTTCATTCGAAGCTCCAGCAAAGATGCGAGCAAAAACAACTATAGATCAGCATGCTTACTAAAGAGTGTGAACAGCGAAAGACATAAAAGGGGAAGTTTCAAGAACAACTAGAGATGGTAGCAAGAATATTCTGGGACGTTTGGCCCACAGTAACGGCCAACAACAACCAACTACCCGAAGGGATACATGAAAATGACATAGTCGAGCGTGCGGTCCACATCAGGGTGGCATGTTCAAATTTCCATTAGGAAAACGAGGGACTCAAGACAGCGTTGGCCAGCCAACCAACATTATCTAACCCAGTCGTTGTGTACTCAACAAATATATCGGAGAGACAAAGTCAAGTCACGAAAATGCAGGAAGTTCTGAGTACTGCAGCGAAAGAGGCATATGACCTACTGAAGTGTCTACAAGAATGCTCGATGGTGCTCACTTTGAAGTCACAACCGGTCTCATTACAGCTACATCAAATATCAAGAGAGATCCAGGAGGCCACGGACCCAACTAGACTCGACCAATTGTATGCACAAGTGGACATTTTGGGATTCCAAATACAACAGATAGAATAAAACTCAATGGCGACCAAGCAAGCCCTCCAGGAGCTCCGACAGCCAGTGAAAAGTAGTGCCCAGACAATGCAACAATTGGCCTCTGAGGCCAATACTCAAATCAGCGCCGTGTTTGGTGACTTTCCGCCTGATTCAGGAGAAGAGGTTGTCGCGAAAATCATAGTTGAAACTGATGCGCTAATGTAAGGATGGAAATAGGCCATGAAAACCTTTCAGGAACTCAAGGTATCAGCTCTAACAAAGTTCTCAGAGTTGGGGCCCTTGTTTGGATAGCTGGGAGAAAGGAAGCAGGCAGAGCAGGACACAGGGCCGAGTAGACCAATGGAAGTGGAAACGGTGCAGAACGATTGACTCAGGGTGAATCAATAGGATGTGTTCGAGGCCTGTTGAGGCCCTTGTTTTGAAATTAAACAGCTTTTTAGTTGCGGCTAGTATGTTGCGCGATGCAACCACGGTAGGCAGAGAGATGTAAAGGTTTCAAAGGAGTAAAGGACAGGTGGCATGATTGTTGTGGGGGCAAGCACAGATGGTGGAAGAGCATGGTAGGAAACAAGCAGTAGAACTCCCGACTAACAGAAAGAAACAGAAGACAGCCGAGCGAGAAAAAAGTAAGAACTGTGAGTCGCGTTGGCAGTAGAATAAATAGGCAGCCAACCAGTGGAAAGAGGGAGTTGGCTCAGACGAGATCAGGGAACAGGAGCCGTAGGAGAGCTCGGTTCATGTTGTTATGTTCTCTTCCCTTATGTATCTCTATGTTTCTCTCTGTCCAATAGGACCATCTTGTATTCTGTTCTGTTTGAGCTCATGCTGAGGAGCCTTGTAATAGCTTGTCGTTGATATTTGATTCATAATATAATCAGAGTTTTCTATTCTTGATATATGTTGTGGTATGGAATGAATGGTTTCACTAGTAATTTTAAATTTTATTTATTATAAGTCTGAATGCATTCCCGAGAGATAACTTTCATGGAACATTGCATTCATTTAGACCTTTTTCATAGCTCTGATTTATCCATACCAATGTTGTTAGGCTGATACCAATCTATTCCCTACCTTAGTAAGGTCGCGACACGCCTCGAGTGAGACTCTCGGCTCCTCGGAGTAGGGTGAAAATGCCGGCGTGGTGCTAGAATATAGCGGAACACCTTTTTGGCCCTTAACCTGAACCTGGGTCTTATCTGTGAGACCTGTTTTCTCACCAACAAATGGTTATGTTGCCTCTGAGTCCAATACTCAAATCAACACCGTGTTTGGTGACTTGCTGCCTGATGTAGGAGAAGAGGTTGTTGCGAAAATCACAGTTGAAACTGATGCACTAATGCAAGGATAGCAACAGGCCATGACAACCTTTCAGGAACTCAAGGTATCAACTCTAACAAAGGTCCTAGAGTTGGGGCCCTTGTTTGGACAGCCGGGAGAAAGGAGGCAGGCAGAGCAGGACACAGGGTCGATTGGACCAATGGAAGTAGAAACTCTACTTTGGGAATGCCATAGTGGTGTTGTGGGAGGACAGTTGGGAGCTACACCGATGGCAAGAAAAGTACTACAAGTAGGTTTATGGTGGCCAACAGTGCATATGGACAACAAAAAAATTGTTAAGAAATGTGATGTTTGTCAGCATATGGGACGAATATCCCATAGAGATGAGCTTCCACTGCATCCGATAAAAGTACTACAGCCATTCCAAAAGTGGGCAGTCGATTTTGTGAGACCAATTACACCAGCTGCAAGATACTCAAAGGCGAGGTACACAATAACGACGATAGACTACCTAACGAGGTGGGCAGAAGCAGCGCCAGTGAAAATTTTCACGACAGAGACTGTTGCCAGATTCATATTTGAAAATATAATCATCCGATTTGGGTGTCCTAAGAGCCTGACCAGCGACCAGGGTACCCACTTCATCAATGACACCATTAAATCCCTATTGGAAAACTTCATGATAGAACACCATAAAAGCAGCTCATATCATACGCAAGCCAACGGTACGGTGGAAGCATTCAACAAGATACTGGAGAAGGGCCTGAAGAAGATATGCAATGCACAGTGTGATGACTGGGATGAGTGGATACCAGAAACACTGTGGGCATACCGAACAACAGTAAAATGACTAAACAACTAAACACCATTCTAGCTAGTATATGAGAGAGAAGCAATAGTCCCAGTGGAATTCATCATACCAAGCCTTCTAATTGCAACATCACTCTAGTTATTTGAAGAAGAATCGCTAAAGGAGCGATTTCAGGAGTTGCAAGAACTTGAAGAAGGACGATTTTTGCCTGAATTTCACCAGGCATTACAAAAGGAGAGACATAAATCTTGGCATGATTAGCACATTAAGCACAAGACTTTTTATGTTAGTGGGAAATTTCTACTCTATGATAGCAAATACTAGAAATTCCCAGGAAAACTGCAGATGCATTGGCTAGGTCCATTTCATGTGATAGAAAGCAAAGATTTAGGAGCAGTTCGGATAGCACAACTAAATGGCCCAGTTCTCCAAGGATGGGTGAACGACACATGCCTGAAGCCCTAACAAGAGTAAGTTAATCATTTCAATTCCAATAAATCTCACAACTGAGAGGAGTTAGTAAGGTAGAATAGCCTCAATAACTCTCTCGCACCCTAGATGAGATTATATAGGATTTGCACTTAAAGTGACACCGTAAAAATAAATACGGTTATGTTGCGAAGACCGCAACGCAACCAATTGTGGTTGGGGAAGGGTAGTGCCCAACTTGTCATCCACGTCAGATAGCAACGCGTGTCAAGGTAGTACCCAACTTTTCATCCACGTCAGATAGCAAAGCGTATCGAATTTCAGCCCATCATCATTACGCGTACTACTTGGGTCAGTCCGTAGGATTACCAGGATTTGGAAATAATTTCCATAATTAGAATCACCCTTACCGTAATACCATAATTAGACATAACCACCAGCCGTTGTGTCTACCCAAATCCCAAAACCACAGTCAGCAATGTCAGAACCCACCTCAGCCAGTAACTAATCGCACAATTGTAGCCGCGGAGGAAGCTAGAGGAAAATTAATTAGTTATGGGGTCTCATCAACCTCACCCGTGCTAGTTAAGTACATAACTCGCATGCAGAGAAGCACGAGAATGGCGGAGAAATCTGATTTATAATCAGAAACATCCAAAAGAACAAGAGAAGCCAAACCAGAAGAAGAGCAAAGAAGGCACACAGGAGAAGGAATTCAAGAGAAAATAGAGAGAGTTCTTCTACAAGTGTACCAATGAAGAGCCATAATGACCAGAGTAATTCCAATAGTTGTGGAGCAAGAAATTGACAGCAGAATTCAAAATATGGAGTCCCTTGTGGGTAAATACGACAGTGCAACACTGATTGATACAGACCTTATAGACTCTTTTGAGTTTCCAGCATTGAAAAGGCAAGTGTATTTAAAGAATTATACAACAGCAGCAGGACAACCAGCGGCAAGAATTCTGCCAGAGTTCAGGGGCATCCAACAGTCGATGATACTGAACTTGAGAAATATGCCAGTGCTCGGGACTATAGGTGCTGCGATGCAGGGCACAAAGTTTTTATTGAGCAGGATCCAGAACGGTTCACTATGGCTGGGGAAGGAAATCCCAATTCATGTAGAGGACATCCATAGATTAACCGGACTATCATAGGAGGGGAGGGACGTATCAGTTGCGTTCCAAACCGTATCCAAGAGAGCAAAGAAATCTGGGGACACAGACTACTATGTCAAGTATGGCACTAGGAGAGGGGGAAAAGGAGCGAAGATCGACTTGATCAAAAAATCGGAGGTCAAGTTGCGGAGCATTGCGTCCAGGGGATAAGGCTGAATTGGTGCTTCTTCTTGCTGAAGGAATTGTTCGAAGCTTGTGAGGAAAATTACAAGAGGGTGACCAGATTTATTTATGGATATTTGATCATGGCATTAGCCATGTGGAAATGGACCTTCCCAAGCATCCGGATACCGGTCGAGATAGAAGAAGGCCAACCATTGGCAATGAAGTGCGTGCCTTGCAAAGTTTCTGGGGATCCTAACACAAAAGAAGTGAACGCAGAAGCTTTCAGAGTCTGGTACGGCCAGATGGTTGACATCATGATGAGTCAACAAAAAGTTCTAGGAAGTCTGTTAGATGGATATGGCAAGAAAATATGGTTCAGGATCACCCACAACCAAACTTTTCTCAGTCCAACCTGTGTACCAGAATCAAATTTCAATATGAGACCCTTGAGGTTCCAGATTGATGAAGTAGCCTTTCACACGGAGGTCTGTTCATGGCCAGGAGTGGTGATGGAGGTCAGGGATGGAGTCTACACATATATCTTTGATGGGATTCTGCCAAACCTACCGCCGGGGGAAACTTCAGAAGAGGAAGAGACTAGGATGTCAAAGCTGCAGCTATTCTCGATCATTGAACAACCGAACACCAAGATACAAAGTTTTAATAGAGTAGTTCAAGTGCTAACTATAGATGCCACTACATTTCCGACATTTTCAGATTTTCAGGCATCCCATTCCAATCCATCTCCCAGCACAGCCTCCATATTCGCACCAATACCCAATTTTTTGTTTAGTTCACCACCCCCAGTGACTACAACGCTGGTTAGAAAGAATAAAGCTGCGAAACCAGTAGTGGCACCAAAATCAAAAAGGGCTAAGGTCGCAGTATCTAGCCCAGTCGTCGATCTCACAGGGGAATATCTACCCCAATAATTTAGTATAAGTGTACCGATCATAGAAAAGCCGCTAGTCGAACCCCAAGGGACCAGGGGGCTACCACCCCACAACCCCATCTACCCCATCGATTTCCTAAACATTCACATATTGCCACCTCGCAGCCACCAACTTGGCAACTACCACTCACCACCTCATCCATCTTCCAGGAACCCCGCAATTCCACACCCTCCACCTC
Organism: Pinus albicaulis; assembly: GCA_034641835.2. Lineage (NCBI taxonomy): Eukaryota > Viridiplantae > Streptophyta > Pinopsida > Pinales > Pinaceae > Pinus > Pinus albicaulis. Next base: position 140,030,322 of record CM076583.1, on the reverse strand, counting down.
ATTAGCCACAGTATCAGACCCAATAGTCAGAAGAAGAAGTAATGGGGACCACAGAATGGAAGCTAACTCAGGTACAACAGATGTACCTCTAGTTGACCAAACCCTGGTTCCGCAAACTACATTTACTGAGCTTATTAATCAGATAGAGCAGTCTATGGAAGAAACGGATGGGTCACTCCCCGAGCAGACTCCACTCCAGCCAGCTAATCTAACAGGTCAAGAGGTGTAGCCCAATCTACATATGGTTGACTCTAGTAACCGGCCGGCGCACCAGACACCGCCACAGTCCCCGCAGGCCCAATCAACAAAATCTATCGCCAGCATACAACCACTTCATGCACGTTTGTCAGATTAGGTTACCTCCGGTGCAGAGAGCATGGAAACATGGGGGACAAACCAACTGTACCACTTTATTCAAAGAGAAACATAGCGAGCTGAGAGACTTCATTTGAAGCTTCAGCAAAGATGCGAGTAGCAACAACTACAGATTAGCATGCTTACTGAAGAGCGTGAACAGCTAAAGACAGAAAAGGGGAAGTTTCAAGAACAACTGGAGACGGTAACAAGAATATTTCAGGACTTTGATCCACAGTAGCGGCCAACAAAAACCAAGTACCCGAAGGGATACAGGAAAATGACATATTCGGGCATGCGATCCACATTAGGGTGGCATGTTTAAATCTCCATCAGGAAAACGAGGGACTCAAGGCAGCATTGGCCGCCCAACTAGCGTTATCTGACCCAACGGTTGTGTACTCAGCAAAGATATCAAGGAGACAGAGCCAAGTCATGAGAATGTAGGAAGTTCTGAGTACTGCAGCGAAAGAGGCATATGACCTACTGAAGGGTCTATAGGAATGCTCAATGGCGCTCACTCTGAAGTCACAACCGGTCTCACTACGGCTAAAAAAAATATCAAGAGAGATCCAGGAGGCCACGGACCCGATTGCACTCGACCAACTGTATGCACAAGCGGATGTTTTAGATTTCCAAATACAAAATATAGAAGAAAACTCAACGAGGGCCAAGAAAGCCCTCCGAGAGCTCCGAAAACCAATGAAAATCAGTGCCCAGACAATGCAAAAATTGGCCTCTGAGGCCAATACTCAAATCAACGTTGTGTTTGGTGACTTGCCGCCTGATGCAGGAGAAGAGGTTGTCTCAAAAATCACAGTTGAAACTGATGCGCTAATGCAAAGATGGAAACAGGCCATGAAAACCTTTCAGGAACTCAAGGTATCAACTCTAACAAAGGTCCCAAAGTTAGGGCCCTTGCTTGGACAACCGAGAGAAAGGAGGCAGGCAGAGCAGGACACAGGGCCGAGCGGACCAATGGAAGTGTAAACTGTGCAGAACGATTGACTCGGGGCAAGTCAATAGGATGTGTTCGGGGCCTGTTAGGGCCCTTGTTTTGAAATTAAACAACTTTTGAGTTGCGGCTAGTACGTGGCGGGACGCAACCACAGTAGGCAGAGATATGTCAAGGTTGTGAAGGAGTGAAGGACAAGTGGCACGGATGTTGCGAGAGCAAGCACAGATGGCAGAAGAGCGTGGCAGGAAACAAGCAGTAGAAATCCCGACTAACAGAAAGAAACAGAAGATAGTCGAGCGAGAAGAAAGGAAGAACTATCAGTCGCACTGGCAGCAGAAAAAATAGGCAATCGGCCAGCACAAAGAGGAAGTTGGCTCAGACGGGATCAGGAAACAGAAGCCATAGGAGAGCTCTGCTCGTGTTGTTCTGTTCTCTTCCCTTCTGTATCTCTATGTTTCTCTCTGTCCAATAGGACCATCTTGTATCCTGTTCTGTTCAAGCTCATGCTGAGGAGCCTTGTAATAGCTTGTCGCTGATAGTTGATTCATAATATAATCAGAGTTTTTTGTTCTGGATATATGTTGTGGTATGGAATGAATGGTTTCACTAGTAATTTTAAATTTTATTTATTATAAGTCTGAATGCATTCCCGAGAGATATCTTTCATGGAACGTTGCGTTCGTTTAGACCTTTTTCATAGCTCTGATTTATCCATACCAATGTTGTTAGGCTGATACTGATCTATTCCCTACCTTAGTAAGGTTGCGGCAAACCTCGGGTGAGACTCTCGGCTCCTCAGAGCAGGGTGAAAATGCCGGCGTGGTGCTAGACTACAGCGGAACACCTTGTTGGCCCTTAACCTAAACCCAGGTCTTATCTACGAGACTTTTTTTCTCGCCAACAATTACACAGTCATTTTAAAACTAATACTAAGAAAGCAAATAAATCTCAATCTATGAAAGCATACAAATTTCACACATTGTAGATGGTCGATCCAAAAGTATAGGAGATGGTAGATCGAGATGCTCCATATGTAAGCAAAACCAAGTCAAAATGAAAGAACATTCATGAGTAAGGTGCCACAATCTAATTCTTTATTCAAAGCTTGAGCATAACTACAATGTTACACATGAAATGATCGAAGAAAGCTTCCCCTATTTATAAAAAAATTAGGGATATCCACTCAATAAATGTAGATCCCTTAAATATCTACTAGATCCATAATTGTCTCAATTTTGTCCGTAAATTCAAGATACAAATCCTATGACACATCAAGATCTCCATGATCTTTCTCCTTGGAATATGGTCCACCTCTTGAGTTGAGATTCGAATTTGATCTTGGGAGGCCAAGTAAGACCCTTCTAGAATCTCCAAAATAGGCCTAAACATGTCACAAAACTCATAACACTTATATAGATATATGAAACCATGTTAATTTTCTAGTTTTTAATCATAAATTCACTTTAAATATATAAAATAAATAACTTTGGAAAACAAGGATCCTAACCCATATATTTATAAAAATGTTTACTTGATGCAGGGTTTTAGGTCAGATAGTTATGAAATGAGAGTTGAATGGTTATGACATAATGAAAATATGTATGAATATGGAAGACAATTTTGAGACTCAACATACCCCCCAAACTGAAGTTGTTGCATGTTCTCATGCAACTATTGCATTGATTCATTTGTCCATGAGTTGATCTTTTATGAGTTTTGACTTGTATAGATTCTTTCCAAACTTTGCTTCATGATATTTTCTTTTGGCAAAGTATAATACGTTTGATTGCAACATTTTTTTTTTTGGTTCTTGTGTGAAAACTGATTTTTGAGCAATGGTTCTTGTGTAACAATGCTTTATTTTCTTTTTTGCATCAAATTTCATGAAAAAAATTAGAATAAAATACTATAATAACTCATTAATTAACTAATAATTTTCAAAGCATATAATCTTTTGGAATCATACTGCAACAATATTTGGTTGGGAAGTATATGAGGGCTGGAATGAAATGAAAATGTGTGATAGTGTATGACATGTGAATATGAAATGGTGTCCCTTCCCCCCAACTAAAGATATGAAAAATGTGAAAAGGGGAGTGAGGAATTTTTCCGAAGTTACAATTTTAGCATTCTAAGGAATTACATGACTAAAAATTAGAAAACCACATACCTTCACTTACCTTAAATGTGGATGAGTGGTGTATACTGAAGAGTGTGGTTGTTGATGTTGTTGGATCATGAAGTATGTAAATAAAGGAATTTGTTCTGCTTCTTTTTTCTCTTTGTGATGATGACAAGATTGGGAACTTTATTGTTGCTGCTACAAATTGATTCCCACTGCAAACTGCTGAAATGATGTTGTCTTCAATTTTTACAAAATCCGATGGTACAATTTTAGTCATGCGAATAAATGTGTTGATGTCGAGCATGAAGAGAATTCACTGGATTACCGACCATTGATGAATTTCATTAACCAATGTAAGGCAAACTCACCATTAATTTCAATCACTTCCAAGGTACCTAAGTACATATTGCAAAGTGAAAATAGATGAGCTGATGTCAAGCCACTTGCAATATTTGACGATCAAGGGACATTGATGTTTTCCCATGATTTTCAGCAAGAGAACTTGTCATTAATGCATACAAGCCTCAAGGTACTAATAACGACTCTAGCCTTGGACCTAGATAATGTACTGATGTCGATAGGCCAAGACTTGTTAGAAGGGAGGCCTTAAGGAATCCTCCATCATCTAACACGAGGATGAAAGAATAATTTTTTAAGGACTATGCATGAAATTTTTTGTAGTGGATCAAGGTTTATTTGACAAAATGGAAATGGAAATGGAATGAATTAGCTTTGTAGAGGAGCTGAATGGTTTTATTGCTGGGTTACAAGTTAGTGAAAGAAAGGCAGGAAAATATAATTACTGTGAAAAAAATGAGCAGTGAAGGAAAATGAGATGAGGATTTTATTGAATGACTAAGTAGAAATGGAATAGCGAATGTAAAGGGAAATGAGGTGAATGTTTTTCTTTTTTTTTGAAGTACATATATGTAATGGAGATGATGGCATCTGAAATAAGTGTTGGATCTTATCTGCATTAGCATGTTCTCATGCATTGATGTTTTATTGTTGATCATGCCCCCTTGGTATTGCCACAGCCTCTAGTGCCTTTACCTAATGATTATCAGTAAAAAATCCCACATTTCACTGCAAAAGAGTCTACCACAGCTCAACACCATGTAGATAGGATGGAAGATTCCTTTGACTATATGGAGATAGATGATGAGACAGTCAAGATGAGAATATTTGCCCAGAGTTTAGGAGGAGATGTGAAGAAATGGTTTAGAGGCCTACCTCATAATAGTATCCATGATCTTCCCTCTTTATATCAATCCTTCATAAACAAATGGGAAGTCAAGACCAACCCTCTCCAAATATTAGCAGAATACAAGAACCTTAAAAGAAATGTAGGAGAGAGTGTCCATGACAATTCTACAAGGTTTAATAGTGTTTACAACACTCTTCCTCCACACATGAAACCTCCCCAAGGAATGGCTTTAGTGAAATATCCTGAAGGCTTTGATGCTGACATGGCCTACCAGCTTAGGGAGAGAGATTACAACACATTGGAAGATATGCAAAAAGGAGCAGTGAGTGTAGAAGATAACCTGATTGAAAAGAGGGCCAGAGTGAGGTCTGAGAAAAAGGTAACATATAGGGATGACACATCAGCTTCCACATCTGATCCCAAGTATGACAGCCTAGCCAAAACCATGGAGAGACTAGGAAAAATGGTGGAAAATTTTACTGTCCAAGTTAGCAACCAGAACAGAAACCAAAATCATAACCAGAACCAGAAATTTAGGAGAAACAACCCTCCTAATAGACAGAGAGACTCTTATCTGCAAGTCATACCCCCATTTCAAGAGAAATTCCTTGATGAAGATGAGGGGATAATAGAGGAGTCATACCCCCATTTCAAGAGAACTTCCTTGATGAAGATGAGGGGATAATAGAGGAGTCTGAGGGAACCACAATAAAAATGGTGGAAATAGACAACTCAATCCACAACTGTTCCACAGAAGACAATCAGACCTCATACTCACCTTGGGATGAGGAAAGGTTAGAATATGAGGATTATAGGCTATAATTTGAAAATGCCATCATGCAGGTCAGAGAACAGTATGAACTTAGAAGAAAGAAGAGCTTAGACAATTCCAAACCAGAAGCTTCTGAGATTACCATTAAGAAAAGGCTTGAGAAAACTCCTAAGGTGACTGCTGAAAACAACAAATCAGCAGCTGAGAATTCTGGGAAGAACAAAGACAAAGAAAGCCAAAATACTGATAAACAAAGTCAACAAACTAGCAGCACTAGCATTGCAGCTAGTGCTCCTGATAAAACAGCTACAAACACTATACATAGTGAGAATCAGCACCCTGATTCTGCCACTAAAGTAGTGGCTAACAAAACAGAGTTGAGTCTCATGAAGAGTCAATATCCTTTCAATTTGGAGAGTGAGATTGCTAAAATTAAAATTTCTGTCCCACTCTCTGAGCTGGCCGCTCAGGATGTATATAAAGGCCAAATTTTGAAAGCTTTAAATCTAGGTGAAAACAGTGACATTGTCAATCTAAGTGATGATCAACTATCCCTTCTGTTTGGTCCAAAGATAGAAGGAAAGTTTCAGGAAGGGGTAGTACCTCCTTTTTATATCAGCCTCAATAACCATGAAAAGATCCTTCACAACGCAATTCATGACTCGGGGGCATCACACAACCTAATGCCTAAGGTAGTTATGGAGAGGTTAGGCCTAGAGATAACTCGACCTTATAAGGATTTGTATTCATTTGACTCTAGCAGAGTAAAGTGTCTTGGCCTAATCAAAGATCTCTATGTGAACCTGACCCAGATTCTAGCCAAATGCATGGTTATGGATGTGGTGGTGGCAGATGTGCCACCTAAGTATGGCATGTTGTTGTCCAAGTCATGGGGAGCCAAGCTGCAAGGCACAAAGCATATGGATGGGTCTTATGCCACAATCCCTATCTTCAGCCAACTTAGGAGACTGTATAGAGAGGCACAAATGAAGTTTATGGTGAGCAGCCCTGAAAAACCTGAAAATTCACCTCTGTACTCTGTACATACAGATCTGGACTCCTTTATCCTTTGCAATGATGACTCCATAGATGAGCCAGAGCTAGAAGACAGAGATGCAAACAATAGGGTAGAGCCCATAGATTTTAACATAATGGCCACTCTAGACATAGAAGAAAACGAAGAAGAAACCTTTGGACAATGCACTGAATCTGAAACTCAGAGTGAATAAGAACAGTATTACAAACAACTGACTAGTCATCTCTCTGAACTCCATACACATCACGAAGAGAAAAACACTCCACACCATGATGCAGACCCCATATTACAACATAATAATGAAACCAACGTTGGGGAGGAAAATGATGATAAACCTGAAAACGATCCCTTATGGAGAATGAATTTCGATGGGTCTTGCACTAGAAATAATGCAGGAGCCGGAATGTGCTTACATAATACTGTGAGTGACTATGCTGAGATTCATGCTTTCAATCTGAACTTCAAATGTAAAAACAATATCGCAGAGTATGAGGCCCTTATCCTAGGCTTGAATCTGTTGAAAAAACTAGGAGCCCGTAGGATAGCTGTACATGGAGACTCTGAGTTAATCATAAAACAATTGAACGAAGAGTATAAAGATAAACACCCTAGATTGAGAGCATACAAGAATGATGATATGGATTTACTGAAAACCTTTGTAGAATACGAACTTGTGTTTGTTCCTAGGAGCCAGAAAATAATTGCGAATGGATTAGCCTACATTGCTAGTTCATATCATAAATCACCTAGTGACAAACAAATCATCATTCAGAGAAAATATAGACCTGCAGTGCCTGATAATGAGAAATATTGGCAAGTCTCTTAGGGCGACAAGTAGGTAGAGGATTTCCTGATTGGCAGGAATGAGTTTGAATTCTCTAATTCAGACTCTAAATCTGATGAAAGCTGCCTGAGTGAAGAGCCCCCAGATGAATAAAAATCACCACATAGCGTAGTAATAAACATGTTAACTGAACAACTTGGAAATCCAACCGAAGAATATAAGAATGCAGAAATAGAGGAAATAGAGGTGCTTCAGTCAAAAGATAAGAATATACCTAGAGGACTGGCGCCTTTAGAGGACCTTTTTTATTTTAACGACGTAGCGAAGAAACCCACTATAGAGCACTCAGACTCCGATGTCGAAGAATGCAACATAGGCACTGAGGATAGGCCTAAGATGATTAAGTTGGCTAAGTCCTTGCCCGCAGACATGAAAAATAAATATATTGACTTATTTAAAGAGTTCATCGATGTGTTTTCCTGGAGCTACGAGGACTTAAAATCCTACGATACGAAGATTATCTAGCACAAGATCCCTTTGAAAGAAAACCAAAAACCCTTCAGACAAAAAATTCGCAGAATTAACCCGAAACAACTGCCTCTAGTCGAAAAGGAAATCAAGAAGATGTACAAGGCAGGAATTATAGTGCCTGTGAGGTTCTCTGATTGGGTTTCCAACCTTGTAGCTGTGAGGAAAAATACAGGTGAGATCAGACTGTGCATTGATTTCAAAAACCTTAACAGAGTTTCACTTAAAGACAATTACCCCTTACCAAAGATGGAACACATCCTACATAGGGTAGTTGGCTCAAAAAGGATCTCCCTATTAGACAGTTTTTCAGGCTATAACCAAGTGTTAGTACTCCCATAAGACCAACTCAAGACGACTTTCACCACTCCATGGGGCACGTTTATGTACGTAAAAATTCCTTTTGGACTAATGAACGCTGGTGCGACCTTCCAACGAGCAATGGAAATAGCCTTTTCGAAGGAAATAGGGCACTTCATTTTCATCTATCTGGACGACATAACCGTCTATTCCAAGACTGATGAGGCACCTGAAACATTTGAGAAGAGTCTTTGAAAAATGTAGAAGGTTCGGTCTATCTTTAAATCCCAAGAAGACCGTATTCGGGCTTCAAGAAGGTAAGCTTCTTGGCCATATTATATCATAGAAGGGAATTAAGATAGATCCGTAAAGAGTTGAGGGAATACTGTAGATTACCCACCCAAGAAACATAAAAGAGTTGCAGTCCTTTATTGGGAAAATTTAATTCTTAAGGAGATTTATTCCCAACTTAACTGAGCACCTCAAGTATATGACAAACATGCTAAAAAAGGGTGTAGGGGTTAAGTGGACTGTAGAGGCTAAAAGATCTTTTGAATTAGTTAAACTCACACTCACACGAGCACATGTCTTAATCAGCCCTGACTTTTCAAAATATTTCCTAATATTTTCCTTTGCCTCCGAGCATACATTGGCTGCAATCCTACTGCAGAAAAATCCAGAGGGAATGGAACAGCCTATTGCTTTCTTCAGCAAAGCTCTGAGGGATGCACCCTTGAAATATAACATAATGGAAAAACAGGCCTATGCCTGGGTAAAGGCCTTGAAATACTTTAGGGTGTATATTCTGCATTCTCACATCATTGCCTACGTGCCAAACATAGTGGTTTAAGACATTTTGTCCCAAGACCCAGATGGAAAGAGGGGAAAATGGATTGCTGTAATATTAGAATATGACCTGGAAATAAAACCCACAAAACTGATCAAGGGTCAGGGCTTAGCTCAACTAATGGCTGAATCTAAGTTGCAAGCCCTTGACATAAACATGGTAGATGCCCTGGATGAACATGAAGGATTGCCTGATCCTACAGTTGAAGAACAATTTCGAAATTCTCCTTGGTATTCTGACATCCTGTATGTACTCACAAACCTCAATGCCCCTCCTGATTTATCAAAGACTAAGGCTAGATTCCTAAAGTTAAAAGCCATAAACTATTGCATACTGAATGAATGTTTATACTGGAAAAATGAAAAATGGTTATTTGCTTAAATGTCTGCCTAAAACTGAAGCAGAGAGGATTAAACAAGATTTCCATGCAGGAGAGTGTGGAGGCCATTTAAATTGGAAAGCCACTGCTAACAAAATACTCAGAGCTGGCTATTACTGGCCTACACTTTTCAATGACATCCACAAAATGATAATTGCCTGCCATAAATGCCAGATTTTTGAAGGAAAAAGGAAGCTCCTCCCTTTACCATTACAACCTATTACTGTTGAGGCTCCCTTTCAACAATGGGGCCTAGATTTCATAGGGGAAATACACCCTTAATATTCTTCTCAACACAAGTGGATTCTTACAACCACATATTACTTCACAAAATGGATAGAGGCCATCCCTTCTAGGAATGCCATAGATTTTGTCATCATTAAGTTCCTAGAAGATCACATACTCTCTAGATTTAGCTGCCCTAGAAAGATAATCACTGATAACGCTATTGTTTTTGGATCCAAGAAAATGATTGATTTTTGTCACAGGTATCAGATAGCACTCGCTCATTCAATTGCTTATTATCCACAAGGTAATGGGTTAGCTGAATCATTAAACAAGAGCTTGGTGACTATTATCAAAAAGCTACTTGAGGAGAATAAAAAGTCATGGCATAACAAGTTAGTGCATGCTTTGTGGGCTGACAGGCTAACAACAAAGAAATCCATTGGAATGCCACCTTATCAGCTTTTTTATGGAACAGAGGCAGTGTTTCCTACCAGCCTAGGGGAACCAGTGATTAAACTAGTCCAAGAGATTCAGTCAGAAGAGGACAGCATGGTAAGGAGGATAAATCAAACAATACATCTTCAACAGACAACAGAGGAAGTCTATAACAGAGCTCTGAAAGTGCAGGAAAATATAAAGAAGTTGTTTGACAAAAGAACAAAAGCTTGTGACTTCAAAATTGGAGACAAGGTTCTTAAATGGGACTCTAGGAGAGAAGACAAAGGAAAGCATCGCAAATTTGACAGTTTGTGGCAGGGTCCTTACATCATCCAATCCACTGTTGGTCCAAATGCCTTTTTTCTGCAAGAGCTAGATGGTACAGATCTGTTTGGGGGTCCTGTCAATGGCAGGATGCTCAAACATTACTACAGTTGATTTCCAGTTTTACAGTTTTCATTTCCATTGTAAATACCATTGTTGTGTTTTGTTTTCAAAGAAAAAGAGAAAATGTTTCAAAAAAGAAGAGAAAGAGAGGTTTAGACATGCTCAAAACATGAACCTCTAGAGTGAAAAATATTGGCTCTAACATGATCAAAACGTGAGCCAAAGGAAGTAAAGAAGCTGGTTCTAATATGCTCAAAATCTGAACCAGCAAAGAAGAAAGAAGAATCAGCTCTAACAAGCCGAAAACCAGAGTTGAAATGAAGAAAAGAAAGTGACTCTAACAAGCTCAAAACTTGAGTCACAAAGAAAAGAAGGATGCTTCAAAGTTTCAAAAATTTCAAGCCTTCAAGATTTTGTTTTCAAGTCTCTACAATTTCAGTTCATGTGCAACTGTCTTTATGTCATGGATCCACAGCAAACCAGACTGTCTAATCCTGGTTTGACTGTTTTTAAATTTCTGTTGTAGAATGTAGAGAAAGAAATCTGCTAGACAGTTTAATCCTTTCAGATATTAGTGTAGGTAGAGACGCTATGGGGCCAACAGTTTAATCTGGTCTCATGGAGAAATAAGGGTAGAATTAGACTAGTTTGTTTTATGTTTTCAATAAATAAATAAAAATGATGAAGAAGGTATGCAAATTCAAATGAACCTTGAAGAAAAAATGTTAGGACTATAGGATGGGTAGGTAGATTGTTTGGGGAATGTTTTCTGTTGATTAATATCCATCATATTTGTAGCAGCTGAATTAGAGAAGAAAGATGGTTCAAAGATCAAGCATCTGGCCTACTTCCCAAAGAATATCTCTGAAGTTCTTGACACCTTCAAAAAGATGCCATCCCCATGTGGAGCCACTGTTAGCCACTATAAAATTTTTGGCAAGCAAACAGGTGGCTAAATATTTTTCTGAGCCTTAAAGAGATACATTTCCTCCAAAAATATCTCATTCTTGAAGCCTCTGTCTGCCCTTTTCCTTTGATAAGATCTTCACTACTATTTCCATCAAGAAATCCTCACTATCTGTGAAAAAATTATGCTCAGAAAGCCTCCATTTTCCCCTTTGTATCCCAGCAAAATTCCCCATTTTAACCCTCTTTTCCCTTCTCAAAGTTTCCCTTTTAACCCCCAAAAATCCCTTCCTAAGTCTTCTAAACCATCAAATTCCCCTTTTTAAACCATGTGAACCCCTTCATTTGATTTTAAAACCCCTCTTCCCCCCTACCAAAACCTCATTTTAGCTTTAAAAAACATTGTTTTTAGGCCAAAAAACTCATTTTTATTATATAACAGGCTAATCCCCTTTCGGCCTAGCCCCTAACCACTTCCCCTCCATGAAACCCAGCTCCAAGACCAGACACTAAGCCCTTGAGCGCTTATTGCATCGGAAGGATGGTCGAGGTGTGCTTTTCTTTGTTATATGGAAAATTTCCTATGCAATGAGTTCTTTGGTCTATCGGCCTCCACTGATGTCTCTGCCATTGATCTCTTAAAAGATCCAACAGCCAGCGCTAATTGCATCCACCGTCAATCGCAATCGAAAGTTGGAGTGGAGCGCATTTCCTTTGTTAATGAAAATTTTTGATGCGAGAGAAAATTTGGTCCATTGGGCTCGGAAGCATTACCAGACATTGACGGCCCACGCAAAGCCCACCGCGCGCACCATAACATTCCTGTGATACCCTCCGATTACGATCTCCACCGTTGATTCCCCTCTGATTGAATGACCATCGCATCATCAGAACTTTTTATTGCGCCACTCTTTGCGCCCCCGATTGGCCACCTCCGATCCAATCACAGCCGTCGATCTCCTGCCGATCCAATGGTGCATATGTAATCGCAACCTCGCCCCATCAGAGTTTTTCCCTCCATCGCTCTCCCTCTGATTGGATCGCAGTTGTCCATCCTGTTTGATCCGACGACCCTCCCTTCTCCCGCTCATTTATCTGATCTTTTCGACTCCGCTTCCTCTTTATATCTCCACCGTTGATCCCAAGGATCCAACGGCTAGGATTATCCCCACCCATTAACCAGCCCCTCCACTATTGCTCTCCCTCTTCAGATCTCAGCCATTCATTTCGTAGATCGGACGGCCTGCGTTCAAACCGCCTTCGACTTGTCCACACCTTACCAACCATGCATATCATCGTATCGCGCTCCATCCATCACCGTCAGATCTCATGATCCTAGATCCAACGGCCAGCATCCATATCACGTAAATTTGGCGTCCGAGGTTTAATAGTTTAAATTCACGCGATATGGGCGGTTTTATTTCACCACGTGTCATACGGTGGACCATATCGCGTGATTTTTGGAAAATTTCCAAACCCCCCTTTTGCTGCGCGAAAATAGTGGTTTTCCTCCTGAAACCGCTTCCCCACTTCCACCTCCGAGAGCCCTTTCATGCAATCCCTACCATTGATCTATATAGATCAACGGCCCTCATTGCATCTCACATTCCATTCATAATTCTTCATCGCGCTACCAAAGAACTTCATCGTGGAAACTCGACCGTTGATCTCCTCCTGAGATATAACGGTCCATATTCCATCGCCCTCCACCCACGCCAGCTCCCACCATTCAAAGCCTCATTTCACTACATTTTCCTACCTTTCCTTTGTATTTCGCCAAAGTTTAAATTTTCATGATTTACATTAAAATCATTTCTTTCGCCCAGCATTAGAACTTTAGTGTAATAACATTAAAGTTTATTTCTCTGTCTGACCTTCCAAATTCAATCCGTCAGTTAATCACTGCCGTCCATTACCACCAGCAGATCTGATCGGACAGTCCATAACCATTCCTCCGTCAGACCTTCATCAGATCAAATTTTCACCATTTCACTGCATTTCTTAGTCGTTTTTCACTGCATCCACTGCATACATCACTACTGCGCTGTCGTTTCCACCATCCTCCACAACATTCACCATCACCCCCGAATGGATTTTCTTAACATGTTTGTGTGTTTTGTAGGGTTACAGGCGGTGGAGACTGCCATTGCTCACAGTCACTATCTTAGTGACACATAGCGCAGAAAAGGCCATTTTCAGAGCCTGAGATTGCAGAGAAAACGCCTGGGAAGGTGTTGGAACGAAATATTTCATAAAAGAACAATATTAACTCCGATAAAAACCTCCAGGGCCATTAAAATCACATTTTCACAGACAGAGACAGTCACAGGAGCGGCAAAGAGTATCAGTGAAAGATTAAAGAGGTTTAAAGCCTGTTAGTGAATATTTTAAGCTCTAATTCAGTGTTTAAAGGGAGAATGTACCATATTGAAGACCTTGTGATTAAACACAAAAGGCCTAATGAGGCCTAAAGCATAGAAAACAATATCATCAATGTTTCACATCAGCAGAAGGTTCATTCCTGAGAAAGGACAAAGTACCCACATTGTTTTTTATTCTACATCATGTTCTGGAGAAGATCTACACTCTGACAGAAAGTCCTAATGCTACCAGAGCATTTGTTATGCAGTGTGGCAGATCTAAAGTCATTTATCTGCCTTTTTCTTATCACTGGAGTACTACAGAGTACTACAGCCGGAAAGTACATCAAATAACATACCTATGAAGTTAATGTCAGCCTGTCGAAGACCACTCTTTCACCCAAAGAGTATTGAAGATCAATGCATAGATATTAAGATAGAATGGGCCTCGAGCCATTCTTCTTCCTATGTTTTAATGTTTCGTTTAAAGTTATATATACCTCCTCTGCCTCTCTTTAGCTATAAAACTCATGAGAAAACACGTTGTTGGTTGTTGATCGGATATCTGTGAATTGTAAGCTGTTTCTCTTGAGAAATAGTTCTATGTGTAAAGTCATAAAATAGGCTGAGGAGATGTTTTCAGACTGAATATCAATTTGTTGGAAAATGTTGTATATGAATGGTGTTGCTCTTTAATATGACAAGCACATTTCTTTGGATCCTGATTTAAAGCAGCGATGATGTGTTCTAACTTTGTCTTTGTTTTCCTTTTGTAATTATTTCATTTCTCTGGTAAGAATCAAAAATCTGGCTTAGGATATACCCTTCCATGGTACCCTAATGCTCCTTCTCTTCTTATCGTTGATGTTTTATATTGATTGTGTTATCTGAGAACTAATTCAAGATAATTTAACCAGTGTAGTGGTTGTTATTCACTTCTAACTGATGTATGAATTTATGAATCTGTTCTTAGATGTTCTTGTGTGGTTTTAATTGAAATAATTGGGATATTGGGAGTTTAGAACGTTGATTCTGTCTCACTAGGGTATTTTTCAATCAATTGAACCTTTCAAAGCTCCCTTAAGTTGAATGTCAAAGCATTGAAAGTTCAAAGCCTTTATCTGATCTCAGGCTTCACCTTTGTGTTTAAATATTAAGTGTTTCTTGTTGTCTAAAGAGTTAGCCTTTTAGGAGTTGAATCATAGGTGTTTAATGGCACGCCTTGTCCCTAGATCTGCTTTGTAAGTGGTCACCTCGGAGGTTTCCTTGTCATTCACCTTCATTCCTTATCATTTCATACCACAATATCATCTTTAAGATCCTCTGTTTTAGATGACTAGCCCAACTGAAAGCCTTGGATACTGAATAGCAAGTAAACCCTTTTATGACTCCATTTCCAAATGGTCTCGAGTGTTCTCTTAATTATCTCTCCTTTGCCTAAAATCCTCTTTGCTCACCCTTTGTCTTATATTGAACCCTTCCTTCATGTTTCCCAACAACCAAAAAAAAAAAAAAAAAAACAACAAACCTTGTAACTATAACTAGAATAACATCTCAAACTGAGCTTCAAAGATACATCTATCTTTGCCTTTATAGAGAGATCCCTCTCCGGACCCAGGAGGGCTAGATCCTGAGGTCCCAAAGTGGTTCTGATGTTGTCTTATCTTTTGGTAGAGCCAAACCTGCCAAAACATAGGAACCCCAACACCTCCAAATCACACAAAGTGCAGGAGGAGAGCATATTCCAGATTTTTATTTATCAATATATATTTTTTATTGAAACTATTCTTGTGTGACTCTAAATGCACCAAAAAAATTGGAAACTTATCCTAAAAATTACAAACAAAATATTTTTATTTTTCAAAAACAAAATTAAAAATTCTAAAATTCTAGCCAAGCTTGGTTTTATTTTTATTTTTCCTATCTATCTAAAAAATACTATTTTTATTTTATTTTTATTCTTATTTTTAAGTATATGAATGCTTCCAATGAAGCCATTTACGGATTGGAACCTTTGAAATATTCATATTCAAATTTACGAATTGTACTTAATTGCATGTAAGGACATGAAAAATTGTCTTGATCTTTCGATTTGCCGCAAGGATCTCTTGAAGAATAGATGAATAGTGTGGCGCAATCGGTTTTTTGTACCTTTCCTCAATGTAATATTTGGGCTACATTCTAGACCCTTTGTCCATAAATGGTTAGTAAAGAAAAAAAATACACTCTAGACTGAAAGCTACTTCCTATGCACACTTCCCCACCAACGGCGCCAAAATGTTGGGGCAAAATAATTGCATGTCCTTTAATTTCTCAAACCAGGGGTTTTGTAAACTTGTGAAGTATGCGTGCACTATATCTGCTAGAAATTTTATTTCATTTTAGATCAATCTAACTACAAAATAATGAAAAAGAATTCATCTAATCTATGAAATCAAATCATGAAAATAAAATTCAACTAACCTATGAAATCAAGTAATGAAAAGAAAGAAAACAAATTCAAAAGAAAATATAGCGTGCTCAATCACACTTGCAGGAATTGATATTTTAATCTAAGAAATCATTTCAAAGAATGTAAAGAAAAAAACTCAATTACTATATAAGGTTAAAGGAAAAACCCAATTTGGAAGTATGACAAGTCACCTTCTTGGCCTGATCTTTAGGAGCATCCAATTATACAATTAACTGAGAATCTTAATCTAGGAAATCATTTTAAAGGCATGTAAAGGAAAAATCAATTATTGCATAGATTAAATACTCGAGCATGCAATTTGGAAGTATGTCAGAGTCACCCTCTTGACATGATCTTTAGGTGCATTCAATTATACATTTAACTGAGCATCTGAATCTATGAAAGCATTTTAAAGGTATGTAAAGGGAAACTCAATTATTGCATAGGTTAAATACTCGATCATGCAATTTGGAAGTATGACAGAGTCACTCTCTTGACATGATCTTTAGGAGCATTCAATTATACAAATAATTGAGGATCTAATCTAAGAAAACAGTATAAAAACATGTAAAGAAACTAAACAATTGTGAGCTCTATTTCCTCAAACATAATCCAATTGGAAAATAGAATAATCTACTTTCTCGAGATGTTCTAGGAAAGCAAATATTACACAGTCATTCTAAAACTAATACTAAGAAATCAAATAAATATTAATATATGAAAGCAAATAAATCTCACACATTGTTGATGACCGATCCAAAAGTATGAGAGATGGTAAATCGAGATGCTCCATATGTAACCAAAACCGAGTCAAAATGAAAGAAAATTCATGAGTAAGATGCCACAATCTAATTATTTATTCAAAGCTTGAGCATAACTCCAATTTTACACATGAAATGATAGGAGAAAGCTTCCCCTATTTATACAAAAATTAGGGATATCTACTCAATAAATGTAGATCCCTTAAATATCTACTAGATCCACAATTGTCTCAACTTATTCGTAAATTCAAGATACAAATCCTATGACATATCAAGATTTCCATTATCTTTCTCCTTGGAATATGGTCCACCTCTTGAGTTGAAATTCGAATTTGATCTTGGGAGGCCAAGTAAGACCTTTCTAGAATCTCCAAAGTAGGCCTACAAATGTCACAAAACTCATAACATATATATAGATATATGAAACCATGCTAATTATCTATTTTTTAATCATAAATTCAGTTTAAATACATAAAATAAATAACTTTGGAAACAAGGATCCTAACCCATATATTTATGAAAATGGTTACTTGATGTAGGGTTTTAGGTCAGATAGTTATGAAATGAGGGTTGAATGGTTATGAAATAATGGAAATATGTATGAATATGGAAGACAATTTTGAGACTCAACAATATGTTTTCATGTTTTTTCATTTTAGAAACCTGTTGTTTGAGGTCTAGTATATCTAAATGGATCTTCTTGTTTTCATTCTCTGCAGAAAACTTGACTTGTGATATCCAATATTGAGAAGTCATGCACCATGTTAATATGAATGGGGCTATATATTTATTCTTGGTTGTTGTTACAATTTATGAGGGTCCAGTCCTGTGTCTCAGTTGTTAATTTGTCCTTGAGAAGCGATGATGGTGGTGAGACTTCCATTGAAGTCTTTCATATTTTTAAAAACTACCTCCACTGTTGTTGCCACTGTTTTGAGGCAAAACCCTACCACTGCCATTGTAGAGTTGTTTGAGGTGTTTGGGGCTGCTAAACTTTGAGTTGACATTGTTATACTATGTATATTAATTGAAAATTATTATTTTTAATTCTTCTTTCCTGTGTCATTGTACTATGTATGAAAATTTAAAATCTATTGACTATTATTTGCATTTTTATTATCATAAATGTTTGATTGGATACATAGTTGTTTTGATCATATTCATGTTGTCAATGGCAGGTCGTCTCTGTTAAATTTATTCACAATAAAAAGACTATACAATCAGAGGGTTATGGCTTTGTGAAGTTTGCAAACCATGCAGGAGCTACGAGATATATTCAAACTTCAATGGTGCACAAATGCCCAACACTGAATAATTTTACAGGATAAGTTGGGAAACCTTTGGCATTGGAGAAAAGAGGAATGAGATTGGACCTGATTATCCTATATTTGTTGGATATTTGGCATATTATGTGACAAACTATTTGTTGTAAGAGTCATTCCAAACAAGATACTAAACTGTAAAAGGAGCCAAGGTTGTTACTGATAGGGTTATAGGTTGTTCAAAAGGATATGGTTTTTAAGGTTTGGGGATGAGATTGAGCAATTTTGGGCTATGAAAAATATGAATGGGGTGTTTTGTTCCTCAAGATCTATGTGGATATGTCTTACCACAACAAAGAAGACCACAAATTTTCAGCAACCATATCCTAAACGTAAGTTGTGAAAATGTATACATAAATGTATTGATTTTTTGAATATTTTATTAGTCTGGTAGCAGATGCTAGAATGGTGAATAATGGTTGCGTTGGTGGAAAAATTCATATTTTACATTGAAATGGATCAGATTTGCTTTTTCTTCCCTCTGCGTTGTGTAGCTTTAGGCTCTAGTCTATGTACTGAGCATTTTACTTTATAAATTGGCAGTTGGCTGGTATTGCAGTTGCTTTTTTGTATATTCCTGATTCCAGTTATGTTTGTATACATTATACCCAATTAAGATCTTTTTTAAATTACACTAGAATTTGGTTAGTTGATGTTGGAGGTTTTTAAAACTAGTGAATTCTATACAAGCCAAATTTGCTAAGATTTGGAATTAATTTACATTTCAAATACTTCAAGAGAAGCCACGATGGTTGCTTCAGTTGATCTGCAAAGTCATTTCCTTCCAATTGTTTTCCTTTCCTTTTTTAAATTGGGAAAAATTAATTGGAGATCAAAGTTATGACAGCTTATAAAACTGATGTTGTCTCAAAGCAGGATTCCAAGAGGCTCTATTTAGTTAGGGGCATGGGACAAAATTCAGCAAAAAAGAAGTGTCCTTTTAGTGGGTGGCCTCACCTAGGTTAGTTCTACTGTTTATGTAAGGAACTGCCATTTTTTCATTTATTTGACACTTTTGTAGCATTTTATGCTACTATCGAACACTTTTTTTCTTGTATATTCATGAGTTGTACACCTTGTTAGCTTTCCTTTTCTAAATCCTGTTTATATAGTCAATTTCTCCATTTCCTGTTTTAATTGGTTGTTTCCTTCATTTTTTATAGAAATATTACTATTAATTTTTTTTTTTAAGTTTTATAATAGAATGATATAAGTTTTTTTCCCCAATTTCTCAGTTTCCATCTTATTTTTCATCTTCTGTATCTTTACAAAATATTTTCAAACATTCGAAAGGAATCTTGTAGGCAGGCATGGTATATGGTTGGCATAGGTATCATGTTGTCATGAATGATTAATTAACAGTTTGGAGGCTTTGAGACTATCTTTTGGATTTTCTGTAAAGGTTAGCCAAGTGGATGCCACCTTCATGTTGTGGTTGTCCTGACATATAACTTAGCCTATTTAAACTGAGTTGAAACAATAGGCTTTTGTAGATCTATCTAGAACAATACTTGAGTAGTGTTTTTTATTATAAACTGCTCAAAATGGATGTAAGGAAATGGGAGGCTTCGGTATTATTTGTATTTTGTGTCAGTAATAAGTATAGCCAAGTGGATTCCACCTTATTTGGTGGATGCCTATCTAAATTTAGTTGAAACAGTTGGAAATTTTTGGTATTACAAACTTCTCAAACAAAGTGTAAGAAATTGGTTTTAATGAAGTTATTGTATATCTTACATTGCATCTTTCATATTTTGTGTTGATTTCTAATATTTACTCTTATATACATTAGATTTTATTAGATCCTTTGGATTCAATCATCTCCCTTCAGGGTATTACTTATAGAAAGGGTATTGTTTATTTTCTCCATTAGTTTCTTATCCCTAATGTTCATCCCATACCATAACAGCTAGAACATAGCTAAATTTAGCAATGGCAGATACAAAATTCTATGCCAAGCTATGTGACAGATATTGAGTGTGTAACTCATTGAAATAAATATAAATTATTCTCGCACAACATTGGCAACCAAGAATGCAATGCATGTATTTAAACCAAGGATGGAAGTGTCATAATTATACAGCCATTTGTTAGGTTATGTTACATGAAATGACATTATTTGATGCTCTAAATAGATACTTTATCATTTAAAAATCAAGTGCATTAACTTGAAGAATTTTGGTTGGCTTCAAAATTGATAGGCAACTACATGTTGTTCACCATGATCTATTTCATATGAAATGGAAGCAAACGTTTCAAATCATGCAATTCAAAATTGTTGGACAAGTTTCACTAGTTTGACAATGAATCAGAGCTATATCTTAAGATATAAGCCCCATCAAATTCCAAACCCAATTTTTTTTTTTTTGGAGGAATGTTGCATATGTTATTTCCTAGAACAAATAATAAAATGGAAAAGTACATCACAGAACATAGACAACTACAACGCATGAATGACAGAGGTATGGATAAAATCCTGCTACATGACAGTTCTTCTTCCAAATGCATGGATTGGAAAAATATTAATTAATGAACGTGTTTATCAGTTTATAAAATTTTACAATTGGCAGAAGAGAAAAGAAATCACCAATCTCCACACTTTTGCACACCCTTGAATATATAGTTACGCAGAATAAGTTCAAGCTCTGTTTGGGAGTTCAAATTTATTTACTAAATGTTTATGAATGATGTCTCTCAGACTCTGCATCCCTATGCTTGACAGATCCTCTCCACTTGGTAGCTTAATTTGACTACCCGTTTCGAGCAAAATCTCTTTGACAATATATGTTGACACTACTAACCAAACCACATGCTGAAAATTTTGTCTAACTCTTTGGTTGTTTAAAATTTTTTGTAAGACAAGAGTCTTAACCATCCCTCTATTGCCCACAACTGCAATTACTCTAGGACCATCTTCAAATATCCACTAATTGATGAAATAAATTTCCCTTTTCACACTTACAACATAATTTTATAATCTGTAAGTAGAGAAATCACTTATTTACTATGAAGATCTGCATTTAATGTGTGAGAAAGAGAATTCACATAAACCATAGACTTCAAATATTTTGGGTGTGGAGCACTCGAGTATATGTGGTTGATACACTTTTTTTAATGCCTTAATCCTTCAGACCATCCGATATCGAAAGAACAAATTTCTAATATTGCGAGCCTCGCAATCCGCCTAGATATCCATGGCACAGTAGAAAAAATGCTAAAATTTATGCAGCTAGTTTGTCATCGAATTGGATTTTGTCAAATCTCTCTCACGTTGTTTAACACAGTTTTAAAGGAATCAAGTTATTCACAAATAAACTCTACATCCTCTCTAAAATTGATAACCAGAGATTCCTTTTGAAAAAAAAATCAACGAGCAAGGCAGTCAATTGCACACTAAGCGTGATGATAATAGCTTTTGACATGTTCTCCTATTTTCTTTTTCTTATACACAAGAAATCATATAAGTGACCTATTGAGGAGCTTCTTTGTATCCCTGAGCTATGCCTTCACAATATTTGAGCTACACCTTCAAAATATTAAACAATGTTTCCCACCTATTTAACTCCTCATTTAGAGCCTTTGTGTGTACGTGGTTGTGAGTGCATAATTGTTTCATATCTGGTGGTGAAGTTGAATGAGCAAGACCTGAAAACTTATGTATGGTTGGAAGTGGAAATGGAAGTGATGTTAAGAGAAAACACTAAAAAACTAAGGAATGAGAAATCAAAATTACTATTTAATTATGATAATTGTTAATATATCAGTATGGTTGTATGCGATTGTATTTTTAAATATATATATTTATATTTGATTTTAATAATAATAATTTTAAATTATGGAAATCTATCTATTTCATAGAATTATATATATATATATATATATATATATATATATATATATATATATATATTCCATTAAATTACATAATTTAATTATGCTAATTATATTATATAATTATGCTATTTTTATATATTTTCATTTCTATATGAGAGAAGATTTATTTAAAATTAATAAAATTGAGGAGGGATAGTATGAAATGTTTCGTTCAAGTGCAATGCTAGCAAACATTACAAAAAGTTCACTGTTCAACTCATCCCCAGAAGCCCCTTCTCCATTTCCTATTGCACTTGCCCTGAGTGGTGTGGATTTCTCTGCTGCATCGTAAAATGCATCAAGAGACGCAGTATTGTCAAATGAATTACCAGAAACATCACTAATATTCCCCTGCATTCCCCCATCTCTTATCAACATCAATTCATCTTCCATAGAAGAAAAACCGTTCATTTGTCTCAAAGAAACTTTCCTCCACTCCTGATTCCACAAATTGTTGCACTAAGTTATTAGCATCGTTGAAATCCATGTATGTCCCTTGTCATATTTCCCAAAAAATATGTTTGCTAAATGTCTACAACATTGTCATATCAAAGGATTGACTCTCTCAATTCAAATTGTAATTCACCATAAATATGAACTAAACCATGGCACACAATCGACTTATCATCTAAGATTATCTCAGGAAAAGCCTCTATCTCTATTTTTGAGACCTTTGAATCTGGGAACCTAAAATTTTCATGATGAATACAAGACCATTCCATGCAATGTGCCTTACAGGCTTGATTTAAAAAAATAATTTCATGAACAAAAGAGTTAGTCTTTTCAGTTGAAGACATTGGACACTACCCTGTGTTGTTACAGCATGGGAAATTCTGAAAATGAAGCGCTGATAATGAGGGAAGTATTGATAATGCAGCCATTGTTGTCCAGAAAATTTCAATTCTAGTTCCGCACATACATAGAATGCCTTCTCAGTTTTGGCATAGAACTAAGAAGCCTTCAGGTAGGCTAATTACATAAACATTGATGTTCATGTTCATTTTGTGAAGTGCCAAAAACTGTCTTGTAATAGGAGAGCTTAGGTAAGGTAAGCTCTCCTATGACATGTATGCTTGTGCAGTAAATTGAACAGAAGTGTAGGTCGGTACTTATGCAACAATGGTACTCTTGCAAATCATGCAACAAGCAGCATAACAACAACAGGAGTAATAAACTGTGTGAATCGTTGTGAACCATGCAAGTGCCTACACGAGATCATTTTGGTATGCCAAGTCAATATGTGACATCTGGTAGTCCAGGCTTGTGGGGAATTCAAATCATGAGCTATACTGCCACTTATATCTGTGTGTTATTCCCATAATGTGTAACCCATCCAACACGCGGTAGTAGCTTTCAAAGGTCACTCTAGGGCAACATAGGCATAAGTTAACCATTTATATGCCATCTACATATTTTGTGAGAAGAAAATGGAAACCTTAGCCATGTACCATCGTAATATATGGCAAAGTATCCATAATAGAAAGAGAAATTCACACAGATCTAAGCTACAACTAGTGAAGGTTTCGTGCTACTTTCAATGATAATTAGTATGCATCCTTCAAAGGTAATCATGAGGAAATTAATTTCAATACATTCAATTATACATCAATTATATGATCAGAAAACCAAATTTATTAAGGATGGTGTTAAGATATGTTTCAACATGTTATAGTGAACTCTGTCAGGGTATCCGAACTATGAATAATACAGACATCAAACAGTTCCACCATGCCATTGATGTGATTTATTGTGTTGTTTATCAGTTTTACCTTGAAGCATATTTACCATCAATAATGAGAAACTGCTACAAGTAAGAATCAACAATCTGAAATGAATTATGCATCAATGGATTACATGTAAAAGTGCAGCCTGAAGTTACGTGTAGTACAATAAATTCTGTAAAGATATCAGTGCTAGAAACCATGCAACAGTGAACAATGCCATTCACGTACTTTGTTGTGTCAATTTCCTACCCTTATAAATCTATTCACCTTGATAAATTCTCAGTATCGAGGCACAGTTACTGCAAGTAAATTCAAAATCGGAAATGCCACTTTCGTATACCTACAACACTTGAAAACTACATGTACTCTAGTCTCATATCATAAGGCATTGGTGATATAGTTGTTAAGATACATAGGACTTCATGCCCTCATTCACATCCAAATAGGAAAAGGAGCCACAACAAGGCACCCTGCAGTCCTTACTACAAATGATGGTCAATTTCCTAAGAATTTGGTCATTTGTTCCCTATCAAAACTCTTATTTAATTTTTGTGTAGTACCATTGTTGACACTACTCTAGGAGGCAGAGGCACCCATCCAGGTTGGAGAAGGGAAATGTGGAAAGAAAAAAGTTATGATGGGAAATGTCCATCACTCTTTTCCTCAGAATGGGGAAGGGAAATATGGAAAGAAACAAGTTATGATGGGCAATGTTCGTCGCTTTTTTCCTCAAAAGTGCATCAAGAAGCCATAGTGGGAAATTGGGCATAGGATACCTTCTGCTGCTAAACCTCATGAGGTGTCAATGATATGTATGGTTAATAACCATAAGGTTTGTGAATTACAAATTTACAATTAGTTGTATCCATTAAGGATTGGCCCTACTTCACCTAGGGTCCATACATAAACATATAAGAATAGTTGAACAACTATCTAGGTATAGTTACATATTCAGGTATGACCAAACGTCATCTTGTTATGATTATGATTTATATTACCAGTTGAGTCTATTTTCTGTGGTCATAGTATACCGCAATATTCTTGGTTATCAAATAGTTTGGTAAGTAGGCAACATGGCTCTTCATTATGGGCTACAGTTAAGGACTGTGGTTACACACACCACAGGGTTTGTCATGTTGTTCTTCCACCTTAGATTCTAGGTTCTGTCCATCATGGACATTGAAACACCTAAAAATGGGCATAGAGAGGTTTCCTAATCACCTCCCAACCAGCCATTGACATCTGCTTGTGTGAAAGTGTCACCCCCTAGTGTGAAACTAGTCCCAATATTTAGGCCAAGGATTCCAGAGGTTGTCCCACATCCACCCTGCTAGAACACGTAATTTCCAGAGAACTCTATGAGACTCTAGGGATATATATGGGTATTCCCACCCATAGTTGGTAAGGGGTTCCAGAGATGTATATACAGCCCAAGACGCCAGAGGTCAATGTATCCACCCTTTGATTAGAAAGGGGCTCCATAGATCAATGCCTCCCCTTTAGGCATCCAGAATTCCAGAGACATGGTTCTCCACCCTAAATTTTTTTTGGGATTCCATAAACATGTCCCCACCATGAGGTGTTGCAACACTTGAATCATGTAGCTGGAAACATGCGGGATGATAAAGAGAACCAACTCAGAGAGTTGTATGAAAAATCCATGATTATGCACCATGCTTGTGCTATCAAGAACATTAACCAAAGATTCCTTGGCATGCATAAAATCCTGGAAATGGCACAAGGCACTTAGGGAAGGATTATAAGCATGCAAAGAAACCATTTTATAATGGAGCCAATTTCCTCAGGGAATTTGCAGCCATTTGCAGTCCCTCATCAAATGCAGACGGGGAAGAATGAGGGGAAGCACTTGGTCGGTCCAGGACTCCAAGGAAGTGATTATGTGCACGATGTCGTTGTATTCTTGTGCTACCATTATCAAGAACATTAACAAAATATTCCTTGGCACACGCAGAATTCTGGAAATGGCGCAAGGCACTAAGGGAAGGATTTTGTGCATACACGAAGATATTTTGATAATGGAGCCAATTTCTTGAGGAAAGTTGCAGCCATTTGCAATCACCTCATCAGACAGAGAAGGGAAAGCATGAAGCAAGAACCACTTGGTCGGTCCAAGACTCTGTTAAGTCCCTATATTAATAGTGTGCCCCTTATTATCATTTTTATACCCCTGTAACCCCCATATTGTTATTATTGTTCCCTTACATTATTATTGTTAGGTCGGCTAGGATTACATTGTGGCCCCACTAGGATTATATTGTGGCCCCATGGACTCCTATATATAGAAGGAGGTTTTGGTCATTTGTATCATCCAATAATTGTTCATTCATGTAATGTATTGGAGGTTTCCCCCTCGAAGTGGCTTATTTCTAAGGTGTTGATATCTCTTTTTTTCTCTTTCTGGAGCTGGTTTCACAACATTTGGTATCAGAGCTTTGAGATTCTAGGGTTTCGCTGCTCCAAATAGGTCATCATGGAATTTTCGCTATAACTTGTTTTCTACGAAGGTTCAGAATCTTAAATTTTTAGAGTGCGAAGAAAAAATCCTAGGAACATCGTCGCAAAATTTCAGAGCTTGGTTCGCAATATTTTCGGAGATATGATATATGCAAGTTAGGTCATTTTGCAGGCTCCTGAATTTAACCTAAACAGGTCATCGTGGTATTTTCGTAATAAATTTTTTTCTACGAAGGTTCAAAAGCTGAAATGTTTAGAGTGCGAAGCCACAATCCTAAGGAAACTCGTCGCAAAATTTCAGAGCTTGGTTTCGGAGATATGATCTGTGGAAGGTAGTGCTTTTTCAGGCTCCTGAATTTCATCTCAAAGAGGTGATCATGGGAAAATCTTCATAGCTCTCTCTCTGAGCATCAGATTGAAATGATATAAAAAGTGGCTGCAAGTAAATAGACTGTAGTTTTCGGTCTATCAATTTCAGAGCTAAAGGAGGAAACAGTGACATGTGGCAATTCGTACAAGTTTGATCTACTGAACCAGTCCAAAATTAGGTCATCGTAGGAGATTGGGCACAAATTTGCCTTGAAGAATCCAAATCATATCAGACCTGTGGCATTTGAATGAAGATTCAGAGGGCTACTAAGGGCTGAATTTCAGATATTGATGATCCGCAGTTACAGATATAATTCAGTTTCAATATCGAGCTCCTTAAAATCAAGAAAAAAGTGTGTATTTGGTTTTTAAAATTGCATAACGTTTGTTTGAAAAAGCAGTTTGAAGTGATTACAAGGGAATATTTTAGAATTTTTTTCATATTGGGTTCTATAATTCTTGCAAAAAATAATTCCATACCCATTAAGCCCTCAAAAATCTATACTATGATGCATGAAGAGGAAGAATTGCAGTATGAGATATCAAAATTACGGTACCAAGTGCAACAAATTTCAATATTACGAAGAGCAACTGAAGATGACATAGATCGTTTAAAATCATAAATGAAGGCTAATTTGGATGGTTTGAAGGATCAAATAATAGCTAATATGGATGATAAATTAGTGGAAGATCACATCGAGCATCAACAACAAGTTCTCCAACTCTCAAGGGATAACCTAACTTTGGTGCAGAATCTAATGAAACAACAGGAATATCAACATCACATCGAAAGAATTCCTGAAGCAGTCACAGAATAAATAACTCTACAAGTACGATCAATTTCAGAGTATCTCAACAAGTGGAAGAACTTTCCTGTAGAAGATTCCACATGGGAGGTTGAGAATTTTATACAGAAGCATCAAGATATAATCAAGCATTGAGGACAACACTTGTTTGAAGGAGAGGGGCATGTTAAGTCCCTATATTAATAGTGTAGTCCCTTATTATGTTAGTGTAGCCCCCTTATTGTTATTTTTGTACCCCCGTAACCCCCATATTGTTATTATTGTGCCCTTACATTATTATTGTTAGGTCGGCTAGGATTACATTGTGGCCCCACTAGGATTATATTGTGGCCCCATGGACTCCTATATATAGAAGGAGGTTTTGGTCATTTGTATAATCCATAATTTGTTCACTCATGTAATGTATTGGAGGTTGCCCCTCGAAGTGGCTTATTTATAAGGCATTGATATATCTTTTCTTCTCTTTTTGGAGTTGGTTTCACAACAGACTCTTGATGCTGAACGAAAGGTTCAATTCCAAATAAATATCATTGATTGCATGTTCTCGTCCTTTACAAGTTTCGTAATCTCCTTGTTAACTACATTGAGTATTTAGTGAGACACTTAGTTGTGAGTTTCAGTTTATTTCAGATTAATGGGACTCTCAGTTTTGAGTTTCAGTTTAAATTGGATAACTATTTGATATTAGATAGTGGGATGAGTGGATTGTGGGTCTCGTAGTTTTGATTTTCAGTTAATTTTGGATAACTATTTTATATTGATGTTTTAGTTAATGTTGGATAACCATTACATATTTGATGTTGGTGTAATTACAACGGCACACTTAGTTAATTGTTGTGAGTGCATAAGTATTTCATATTTGACGGTGGTAAAGTTGAATGCGTGAGAGATGAAAACTTATTTAGGGTTGGAAATGATATGAAGAGAAAACACTGAAAACTAAAGAATGAGAAATCAATATTATTATTTTATTATGATAATTTTTAATATATCAGTATGGTAGTATGAGATTGTTTTTTGCAAATATATATATTTAGATTTGAATTTAATAATAATCTTTTTAAATTATGGAAATTTATCTATTTCATAAAATTTTATATATATATATATATATATATATATATATATATATATATATATATATATATATATATAGTATTTATTTTAAATTAATAGAATTGTAAATATGTTTTTATATATGATTACGATATAATAATATTAATTATATCATATAATTTAATTATGTTGATTGGTCTAGGGTAGAGATGTTGGAAGGTAATGTTTAATATTTTGACTAAGTCAAATTATATAAAAATAAAAATTAAATAAAAAGATTAATATAATGTAATGTAAATATTTTAACTAGGTCAAAATAAAATAAAGTAAAATAAAAATAAAAATAACTCTATAAAAATAAAATAATAATAAAAATAAAAATGGTCATAGTATTTACCCATGGAATTGAGAATCCATGGTATTGATGTGTGGTATTGATGTGGAATATAGCCTATTTAAAGGGGGAAATTAAACCAGCCTAGATCCATCTTAATTCTGAATCTACCAAGCCCCGGGAGGGATCAAATCTCTTGATATGCAAATCTCTTTTAGAGTAATAAGACATTTGATCCCTTTCGAGCTTGGTAGATCCCCAGTTGAGACAAATCTAAGTTGGCTATATTATAGAATTATGCTATATAATTATGATAATTTTATATATTTTCTTTTTTACATTATATAAGATTTATTTTAAATTAATAAAATTGCAAATATGATCTTTTATATAATTTCATTTTATGATATAATTATTATAATTATGTTACATAATTTATTTATTTTTCTTTTCATGATGGGGGTTTCTGATCCCAAAGAAGCGTAGGTAAAACTGTTGATGCATGGGCTATGACAGTGGCCATATGATAGAAGGATTGGAAGGTAGAGGATCTTCCCTCCCACGTTGTGTATCCAATTATGCTAATCATTTTTGTGCATGTGTGCGATACGAGAGCGTGGGGAAGATAATGGAAAATTGGAAACTTAATGCAAAAGGTGGCGCGAGACCTGGTTTATTACGAGAACGTAGGTGCAACAATAGAATGTTCAGTGGCGAGTGTTTTCTTCCCATGGGTGGACATGAGGCTTCTCGAGGAGGTAGAGTGGTGGTGTACGTTGAGCATAGGGTCTTCACTCAATGAACCTCTAACATAGAATGTGTGTTCATGGCATACTAAACAATACCCTAAATTTGACTATTTCTTGTTGTCTATTGTCTATAAGTATTGTCTATTACTTATAGGGTGCCTTTGTTGTCTGTTGCTTGTAATTTGTAAATACCACAAAAAGAAAGGTTGTTACTTATAAATAAGGGTGGTTTTTCATGTCCATCATAATTCACCATGAATGCATGAGTAAATAAATATTATTAGATATGCATTTCAATAACACACAAGCAAGTTTCTCTCATTATTCCTCTTCAAAGACCCAAATAAGTTGTAATAAGTTTCCTTGCTTGAGAGGTAGTGAGTGAATAATTAATTAAGTGATGGGGGTAAAACCCATTGATTTATATGGATTTGAGATTTGGGGCCCAAACCTTGGTTGTAGGTAGTGATCTTGCATCTATAGGGTCCATACACGTGCTTGAACACCTTATTTTGTGCAAACATATTCATAAAAAATCATCAATTATTTTTCACCATCATATATATCAATTTATATGTCATTTTATATACATGCACATAATCAATCTTCCAAAAAAATGGTTTATCTTTGTGTGCCTTTTTTATCCAGGAAAATCCCCTCTATGGATAGAGGTGATCCCTCTAGCCCTAGGGTGGGTCTAGCAACTATGGGAACATACTAACATCTACCCTCCTAGGTTGTAAATGAAATTCAAAGCACGAAAGAAGACCTACCTTGTTCTGATGCTATGTTTTCGTCTTCCATCGAAGATTCTTGATCCATCGCTCTTCTCAAGCTCGATACACGCTGCTACCAACGTTCGATTACTTGTACAGACATTAAAGACACCAAGAATAACATAAAATCATGACAAACATAAAACAATTACAACCTATCTAACTAATCAAAGAATACTAGAAATCTCATTATGAATGTAAACAAGAGTAGGAGATAAACATCAGTTGCATTTTATTATGATAAATACAAGGGGAGTTTACAACCAAGCCTTGATGTTGAGGCTCTCCTTCGGCAGGTCTGTATCCAAGCACGTTTGCGACACCCTCATACACAAAGGTCTAAGATCTCACTATATTCCTAACACACAAAAACAATCACATTGTGATCTATTCTCTTGAAGCTATAATTGCTTCTTTTCTCTATATAACTCTAACTCTCTAACTCCTACTAAAAGATGCAGAGGTGAAATAGGTATCCTTATATAACAATGGAGGAGGAGGATATGGGCCCTCAAATAATGGGAAAAGAGATTATCCTTTGGAGTAGTTCCTATTTCTTGGGAACAAGAAGTCCAAAGGGGAATTCCTCGGCCATATCTATAAAAACAAACTTCCAGCTCACCGCCTTGCAAATTTTATAGTCATGGAAGCTTCGCTTCTATGTTTAAAACTTTCCAAAAGAGGATCAGCTCAGGTCCGACATTAAGACAGAGTGGCGATTGGTACGGGTCCCAGTGAAAAAGTCTGCTATCGGTGCAGATCAGATACTGAGACAAAGTGCCAAACTTGAATACCATGTTTTTATAGGGATATTCTAGAAAAGTTGTAAAGGGAGATGAATTGGTAGACAAAGTGTGGTTCATGGGTATGTATTCGATGCTTGGAAAGTACACAAGGGTCACTGTATGGGTCCTCCCAAATCAAGCAACGGGGAGTACAATGGCAGTGACAAATTGTTGTGTAACAGATGCCCCCTAAAGTATGAAGTCCGAACACGAGTGAGGGGTGAAATGATTTACAAGTACGTGTGAGGAAACAGACGCTGCCATCAGGAGACTTGCAAATCAAGCATAGATACATATACATAACTAGAATATCTGATGAAAATACATGAATAAAGGTATGGACACAGCCATCCGTAAAAGAGACCATGGTATGGTCACAACCATTCATATGAGAAGGATCACATATGGACTCATGGTATGGTCATAGCCATCCATATAAAAGAAGCATGTATCCAATCATGGACAAATCATATTGCCTCACAACTTGGACTCTAGAGAATAAAATCAAGGGTCTTGTGCTCTGACACGACCCAATCAAGTACAATTTCAAGCATGTGAATAAATGAGCTAAAGTCGAACATGTAGGAAAATCACTTGATTACCAGTTAATGACGTAAACTATTAACAGGCGTGAGAGAAACCACCAATGATGACAATGGTCCTCAAGATACTACCAGTACAATCCACGGAATATGAATAAGGAACTGAAGTCAAATACTCGTGAAATCACCTGATCGAAGGCCAATGATGTGAACCTATCGTCAAAAGCGAAGAACTTTCCATTAGGGCATGCAAGATCTAAAGTACCAGAAAGGAGTCTCTAGATCAACTTCCCAGATAATGAGCTAAAGTTGATAGGAAGCGATCCATCGAAGGAGGGTCATAATGAATCCCACATCATCGAAATGAAAAAGAGAATCGAATATGAGTGTAAACCAAGACTGGAAAAAAGGATCAGGGAATGTACAAATCCCATAATTATTTTCTCTTGAACATATTGGTGACACGACTCTAGAAATTTGCAGAATTTGACTCAAATATGATCAGCGGTCATGTTGACAAAATTGGTAATCGAATGAGAGGCAAACGGATTTCCCAAACCCATGGAGGCAAAGTGACAGAGTGAAGATATTCCAACCTGCCATAAAATGCAGATAAGTGTCATGTTCAAGAGTGACATACTGCCAACACAACTGACGAATAACTTCCATTTCCCCCCACCATTTTTGGCGATTACTTCTTTATTTTACACAAGCTTGAAGAGGATAGCATGTGCTTGTCATATAAGTTTTCCCTTCAGACAAATCCATCCTAGTGCATTTTACAAGCCCTAGGAAGGAGGAACTCGATAACGTCATGGTGACGATTTCCGATGTCATTTAGTTTCAACGAGTCTGACAAAGGAATAACTCGACATAATTTCATGTTTAGAGAGTTTGAAAATAAGCGAAGAAGAAAACTCCAACAGTTCCCTTTTTGTAGGTAGTCTCACATATCCGAAAATTTATAAAACCA
This sequence comes from Pinus albicaulis, assembly GCA_034641835.2. Classification (NCBI taxonomy): domain Eukaryota; kingdom Viridiplantae; phylum Streptophyta; class Pinopsida; order Pinales; family Pinaceae; genus Pinus; species Pinus albicaulis. The sequence goes on along the minus strand of CM076583.1, from coordinate 139,997,716 downwards.
CATATGAGAGAACCTCTTAATCGCAATAGGCTAAGGTATTCCTTTTTCATAAATAATTTTTCCCATCCCGAAAAAGAGGTAAACATATACTGGGCAGATGACATTTCGCAGCGTTTAACGAGTTTAAAACGACAAGAGTCTCGATAGTCTTTTCACTTTTTGAGAGTCAGAAAAGAGCTGAAAGTTGACTCCTCCTAGAGGAACGAGTGGTATTAAGGGTAGCAACTGGTTCCGATGATGGTGGAACTACTCAGAACAAGTAAAGGTCAAGGGCTGGCTAACAAGACCACTCATTGCAGTTGTTCCTCAGGAATGGGTAAAACAATCAAGTGAGGGCATATAATCGGCTGAGAAGATGGTAACGATCGAATGAGAAAACCAAGGCTCATCTGGCAAAGAAGGCTGATAAAATGGCAATCACAAGAGGTAAAATAAGAATAGTTTCATTTTTACACAAGCTTGAAATCAGGAAACTTTGCTTGAATTTGGTTTCATTTTTACAGAAGCTTGAAACTGAAACAAACTATGCTTGAAATTAGTTTCATTTTTACACAAGCTTGAAATGGAAACAAACTATGTGTGAGATTTGTTTCATTTGTACACAAACTTGAAATAAAGATAAACTATGCTTGAAAAGGTTCGCATGCCCCTAGCATGGGGACTCAATTTGAGGTACATGCCCTCCAAGCTTCAGCACATTCACCGGAGTAGACTTCTAGTTACTGACAGGTGGATGGAATGAAGGTTCAATTACGAGACCAAGATAAAGACTCGACTGGGATTTTATGAGATCTAATCAAAAGGGAACCTGTTTCATTTTTTAACAAGGTTGACACAACAAAATAACTATCCTCATGACACTTTGTTTCATTTTTTAAGGAGCTTGACACAAGAAAAGAACTCTGATCCGACGAGCTTGTTTCAGTTTTTAAGGAGCTTGACACAAGAAAAGGAACTATGCTCTGAAGACTTCGATCATGAAAAACAAGAAGTCATGGCTTCGAAGAGTTTCTCATCCGATGGGAGAACAACACTCTAGAAATTAGGATCCAATGCCCCCAGTACATAGTGTACTACCTCACTGACTGAGTTATCAGTGGTCGCGGAGATGGAACAGGTGGCCACATAATTGACCTGTGGCGGGGAAGATATCACTGGTAGGTAAGGACCAAGAAGGGAAAATGGTAGACCAAATGTCAGATCAGGACCAAAGAATGAAATTTGATCAATGGTCACGATCTAACCTTCATGTGGAAAACACATCACATGAAAGAGTGAAGAGACAAGCACGCCCATGGCATAAGCATAGTTGTGCCCCAGGAGTAAAGTAAAATCAAAGGGGACTTGGACTACCATTACGTCTATATATACAGTTTTCCCTCCCAAAATAATAGGAAACTTCGGAAGGATCCCTACTTGTTGACATGTTCCTTTGTTAAAATCCAACAGATTCTAAGTAATAGGCACAAGCTGCGGAGAACCCAAATATTGCCATGTAGTTGAGGACAGAATACTAACCAAGGTGCCTTCATCTATAACTATGCCCGGGACAACCATATTGCTGGCCTGTACAGTGATCTCAAAGGGCCCGTAAGAAGGAAGATGATATCTCGCAAATCGACTCCAATCAAAGTAAGTGACCAAACTACATGGAGGGGGTGCCATATGAATAAAATGATTACCCCCCTACGTTACAATAGTGGAAATACCAACCTCCTGAACTCCAGGAACAAGAGAAGGAGGATCACTTTTTGGAACTGTGGCGATGGTAGTCGAAGGATCACTCCCTTGAATCATTGGAACAGGAGGATCACCCTTTGATCCCAAGGAATCAAAAGAAACAAAAAGAACCTGATTGGGATGAGACTCACTCTCGACAGAAAATAATTGATGAACTGTAGATGGAACTAGGTCGACCTTTTTCTCAACCAATGATTGGTCATGAATGGACGCGAGAGACTGAGTTTCATAGAGAGAGGAATCGACTGGGGATGAATCCTGATCAATGAGTTGATAAAATATTAGAGGACTCAAAGAAAACTTCTGGTAACCGACGAGAAGAGAGGACTGAAAAGCCGAAAGGGCATCCAATACCTTTGAAGCTTCATCCATATAAGGACAGAGGTTAATGGGATGGTTTCTTTCACATAACCTACCGGGAAATTTGATCTTACCCTATGTCTTACGAGTCTCATTATCTTTAGCTGAAGGCTCATCATTATCATGATGTCTAGAGGTTTATGACAAAGGACGAATCGGGCCAACGGACCACACTTCTAGTACCTTGGGAATACTAGGGAAATCATGAAGAAGGTGGTCACCCTAACACAACTTGCAAGGGAATTTGACTCGACAAGATGAAGTGGGAGGTTTCTCGACAATAGCTGTATGGGTAGCAATAGTTGTTGATTTTCCCCCTAGCTTATTTTCCTTCTTCTTCTTCGACTTCTTCTTCTTTTTCTTAGCCACCTTGTTACTAGAATCCAGACTTTCACCAAGTGAAGAGGAAGAATGAGGGGAAGAAATAGGCGAAGAAGGTGAGGGGTCAATCTTAAGAGCAACATGGGGTTGACATTATTCAAGCAGAGGAGAACTTGGTTGGACAGAGGTTGGAACTTCTGGTACCACTGAAGTTGAAAATAACCAAACGGGTAAACCAATAGTTAACCCAGGAAGGGACAACATCGCCATATAAGGGGAGCCATCATTTCTAAAAGAAGGAAAAGGATCAAGATTCCCTTCGCAGGGGATTCCTTGGTTGGTAAACTCCGGAAACGTTGCCATTAGAAACAACCCTAAAAATTCACTAAGGAAGATAACTTTAACTAGGAATATTTTGTGGGTAGTTAAATTTTTTAAGACACTGATAAAAACTCTGACTTTTCATATTTTAAGAGTCGAGAAAAGGACAAAAGGTGACACTAGTCACTTTCAGTTTGAACGAGCTTGAAAGGACAAGTCCTCAATGATCATTTCAATATACACCTTGGTGATCAAATGAAAGAGAAATGACCAAGGACTTGACATACGACAACCAATCTCCCCGAATGCTATGTTTGGTGTATCAAGATTACAAGGCAGCAGAATCGGCTTCCTATGGATAAAGGATTGCAACCTATAGGGGTCTCCCTTTATATACACAATGGTGCGGGGAGCACAAGTCCGTACTAGCATTGTCTAATGCTAGATGGAAAGCGACAGTTGCTAGGTTTAACAACTTTGAAACACGTCACTAGCCTAAACCTCTAAATTGTGAGCATTAAGTTTCAATGCTTCCTTAAATCGATTGAGTTAATTTTAAAGTTTATCTTGAAATTATGTTTCAATTCCAAGGCCCTATTGTAAGGTCCCACTTTACCTACCATAATTATTATAGAGAAATATTATATTAAATTAAAAATGCGATATTTTTAATTTTTTTTTAAATTTTATTTTATTTTTATTTATTTATTTATTATTTTTATTATTATTATTATTATTTATATAGAAGTTATTGGTGTCCTTTACACTACACCCTAAATTCTATCAACTTATCTTCAAAGCTACCAAGTTCAAGGTTTATCAAGATCCAAAAAAAATACAACCATAATACTTGCTTCTCAAGACTAAAATCACCTTTAAAATATAAATTGTTTAGTGAGATGAATAAATGTCAACCTTTATGAACCACAATTTACAATAAGCTAATTGTTAACTCCATTGTAATTAAATGTGTTCAAGAGTGACTAATAACGTGCTTATGAATTATTTTCTTAAAAGGATAATTTAAATTATATAGAGTTGGCATCCCATAATTAGGAATTCATATGTGAGCTGATATTGCAGCAAATTACTTATTGCAATTTTGACTTTTCAGCAAGACCCTTTAACTCAATGAGTTATTACACTAGAAATACCTTGATTGCAAATCTTAAATTAACTTAAGCCTTTTGTTTTATGGACGCTTCATAAACGTAATTAGATGCAACCATTGAACATTATGAAAACCAATTTACAAGTATAGTATGTACAGCCATTGAGGCATTTTGTCAAACACTTACAACCATTATCTCTTTAAGGTGTTTTCACAACAATTAGCTAACATGAATCCAAAGTTACATGACTTCATTTTTTTTTTTGTAAGTAGTGTCAATAATTGAACTTAAGGTATTAGTAGACTATCAGCCATATTCATTGTTTAATCTATACCAATGAATACAAATATTTAGAAATTTCAAACATAGCTCACAATATTGTAAGGTACAGCCATTGAGGAATTTTGACAAATAGTTGGCAGTCATAAAATAGGTTGCCGTAAGGTTATTTAAATTTTCAAATTATTAACCATTTATACTTTAAAAACCATTTCCAAGTGGTTAGCCTATATCAGATTCATCACTATAAATTATCAGGCAGTTCCAATATAAAAAGAACCAGACAGAAAAACAAAACAACAGGCGGTTCTACATGCAACAGCAAATCTGCAAAACAGAGCAGATTTGGGAATTGATGTCCGAAACCTTGATTTTTGAAATCAAATTTGGGGTGAAATGGCCTATTGGTATGGATACCCCCTGAAGTGGAGCTGAATCGCAACAGGGACGCCCAAAAATGCGATTCTTTAAAACAACAAAATTTATAGCCTAAATGTTTCATTTATGATTTTTGTAAAACATATGGAATGAAAACTTACAGAGACACCTCTACATGAGGAAAACAACCCAGAGTTATGCTACTAATTTATGCTCATTGAAATCACACATTTCTAAATCCACCATATGAGTTCTTAAAACATTTTACCACCCACAAGCTAATTCATTTGACATGAGTGACAAGCTTTTTGCACCAATTGCTACAATTTAAAAACACATGGAAGCCCTGAATGCTACAGCCATTAAGGCTTTCTATCAAAATTCTGATAGTACTATTACAACAACTTGAATAACAAAACATGGAAGAATATGAAACATAAGCCATAACTAAAATTTATTTACAACTTACCTCAAGCATTTGATCTTCCAAACTATACTTTAGTTGCCATTATTTTTGCATTTTCTTTTAAGGGTTGATTCTGTAATTCCTCCAAGCATATTTTGGGTACATGTCCATTTTCTTACTTCTGCAAGTTAGCACTTATTCGTGCATAAATAAATTTATAACATTACTCATCCACAGATTTTGTCAAACACTTTGCAAACTATCCTAAAACCATTTATAAAACATGCATCTATTAATTACTTGAAACAGAACCATAAATCATGAAATGCTTACCCAAGTCCTTTGGAATTTATTTATTGAAATTACCTTCAACAATATTTGGCTTTCCTTTCTCAAATGCTACAATACCAAGATTAGTACCATAAACTATACCAATAATAACTCCAATATTGAGATCTAAACGCCCATACATATAGATTGATCTAGTCTTCATTTTTAACTAATCAATAATATTTTAGATAACATAATCTTAAACCAATATTAGATGCTTACAACAATTTAAATGTCTACCTTTTATTTTATGCTAAATCTATACTATAATTTTAGGACAATGGAAATTATACCTGAAGAGATATTCAGCTCCAATCGTTGAGAATATGATCCACCTTCGATCCCTTAACCAACTCATTTGAACCATCCGGTTTTCCACCCAGCCATATCCAAGGAGAACTCCTCCCCCTGGAACCCCCAAGCTGTAAAAGCTCACAACCAGTACCAAAATACAGCAATAGAGAGAGAGATGCAAGGAAAACTAATGAAGATAGTTTTCACTTCCTCTAAATACCACTCATGTTCAACCTCAATAGATACTTAGTAGATTAGTAAGAAATTCAGATTTTTTTTTGGGAAGTAATTGGATACTCTCCATATCTCTCCCTTTCACAATATTCCTCAAGTCTCTTCCACTCTTGGCATTACCCCCTCTTCCCCCAAATGAGAATACATGAGACTCATATATAGGAGGAGCAACAAATTCATGTCATAAAGGAGGATTAATATGCATGCATTGTATTCCTTTTAGAGGAGTGTAACTTATGCCATTAAGGAGAGGTACGCATGCCTTATTTAAGGAGAGTGTAACATATGCATTAAAGTGAGTGTAAGAGGAATATTTTATGACACATATTTAATGAGTGTAGGAATGTTTTATGACATATATTTAATGAGTGTAAGAGGAATATGCCATTCCTTGATGAGTGCATAAAAGAGAGTGTAATGTAATATTTAAAATAGAGAGAGTTACATAGAGCCATGAGAGTCATGAGGGAGAGAGGTGTGAAGTGATTGAGGAGATATAATTTCCTTTTATTAATAATATCATAGTCTCATAAAAGATAATAATAATATTAATAATATTAATAATATTGAGGATTAATTCGAGATTGAACTATTACAATTGATTAGTCATAAGTTAAGTGATTTTCCTTCAAGTATACTTGTTTACCCATTGATTGGAGGTGATTTACTATTTTTGGAAAGTCATACTTGAAATGGTAGACATGACTTTGTATTTTTAGAAAGTCACTCCAAAATTGTTAGGAATGAGATTATTAAGGAAATTCATCTATGAGTTGCCCATGAGTGGTATTTTTCTTCCGGATAATAGGGATTCCGCACCCCTATTGTATGCATCTTTGTGCCTTAGTAGATTGAGGACTCCACGCCTTGATCTACTCTAAAGATCCAAGATTCCACACCTTGATCTTTTTAAATATTCAGGACTCCGCGCCCCAAACATTTCATTATAGATTCAAGACTCCGCGTCTTTATATTCATGGATTTAGGACTCTGCGTCCTAATCTTTTTATCATATATCCAAGACTCTGCGTCTTTATATTTCATGGATTTAGGACTCCGCGCCCTAATTTCCATGGCTTCTCATCTATTCTGCTTTGAAACTCCGCGTTTCACCTTAAGGTACTGATTGTGAGCTTTTACCCATCTGATGGTTCATTGGTAAGGTCTTCTTCCAAGACCTGCACACATCACAATCTCAATGATCAAATCAATCAAATGAATTTCATAATTAACTTATTCAAATTTTACCAAATATTTTGCATGACTTCCACAGTCATTTTGGTTTTGGAGAAATGACTTCCGCAGTCATTTATAACTTGAGCATCCCTGTTGGCAATGACCAAGTCCCCTGCCACATCATGCTTAGTACGAGATTATGCACATATAATCATACAAATCATGTATCATCCATAAAGCATAATTAACCATATGTTCCACATAACCATGATCGTCCATGGATCTGTGTCTCAATTCTAAATCACCATTCACGTCATACACCTATGTCCAAAATAGGATACCAAAAGAGAAAACATCGCTAATATTCTCTTAACCAAAATCAATCCTTGTGCACGCAACCATAGATATTATCACACGCACACAACAACCAAGTGACTCAAACCAGGTCATAGCATATAAGCATGTACATAAGTATTTCATACATAATATTATATCAAAATCACCATCTCTAAGTGTCATCAAAGCTATCTCACTAATAAGGGACACTACATACTCCCCCTCTTGGGCTAAACTTGGCCCGAAGTTTTTCCTACGGTCATAAGATACTTAGTTCTTTTAGATTCTCCTATCAATAAGTTGTTAGCCCAAAGGGGAATTCCTCGGCCATATCCTCAAAACAAACTTCCAGCTCACTTCCTCGCGAAGCTTCTAGTCATGGAAACTTCGCTTCTATTTTTAAAACTTTCCAAAAGAGGATCGACGTGGGCCTGACATTAAGACAGAGCGTCGATTGACGCAGGTCCTAGTGCAATCTCTACTATCGGTGCAGGTTAGATACTAATACAAAGTGCCGACCTTGAAAACCATCTTTTTATAGGGATCTTCCATAAAAGTTGTAAATGGAGATGAATTCGCAGACAAAGTGTGGTCCAGGGGTATGTATTCCATGCTTAGAAAGTACAAAAGGGTCACTGTATGGGTCCTCCCAAATCAAGGGATGGGGAGTACAATGGCAGTGACAAATTTCTGTGTAACAGCCTCAAACCATTAAATGCCACAAATCATAGTGAGAAGTGCTTGAGTGTGGGTTGAGTTATTGTGGGAAAACTAATATGCATCTAAAATGTATATCAAAAGAAGAAAGGTGCATTGTAGGATGCATGTGGTGTCATAAGACATACTTCATGTCACTATACTTGAGATATAAATATAAAAGGGTATAAAAAATTTTAATGAAAAAATGGATACTTACAATATCTAGTGAAATTAGGGGTTTTTTAAATTGGGAAGGTGTAATGGGTTTGTATTGGTAGGGGGTTAAATAAAATGATTTTAATAGGTATTTTCCAATATGTAGTCAAATTAAGGGTATTGTTTAGTATGCCACAAATGCACGTGCTATGTTAGAGGTTCAATGAGTGAAGCCCATGTGGTGCCAAGTTGGCTCCTAGGTTCTGTGAACCTTTCCAAATATTGGAAAAAGTGGGACGTATGGCTTATCAGTTGGCTTTACGCAGCCATATCCAGGTGCACAATGTGTTTCATGTGTCTTTAATAAAACAATACGTGCATGACCCAAAGCATTAAATCCATTGGCAAAACATTCAGGTAGGGTAAGATTAAAGAATACTATCTTAAAATACCAAGTTTTGTGAAATTTTAATTGAAGGTTTGTTGAATGTAGGTTGAACTAGACAACGAATTTCTGGTCGAACTGCAATGTATGCTCGATCATAGAGAAATCATGCTCCAGAGGCGAGTCATCACCCAGGTTAAAGTGCAGTGGAAGAACTTCAGCTCAGACGAGGCTACATGGGAAGACGAAGGATTTTTGCGTGAGGCTTACCCAGAATTGTTTGCCGAGCTGCAATGAAACACCGAGGATGATGTTTACTTCCAGAGGGGGAAGTTATGACAGTTGGCTTAAGTGAAAACTAATTGTTATGTTATTTATTTTAAAAAGACAGTAAACATTAATTTTGTTTGAGAGAAGGATTATGAATGATGAACATAAATTAATTATGCTCTTTTTTTGGAAATAAAAATTTAATTATGGAATTCTGGTTCCATAAAATTAAAAGAAGATTGATGATAAAATTATTCCAAGAAATGAGAGTGGTCGAACAGAAAACAATTAAAAACAGTTACGTTTCCTCTAGGGATAAAATCACATCCCAGTGAGGAAAAGGGGTTATGTTCTGAGACTAAAGGAAAGAGAAAGAGAGTGAAAATCCTGAGCTAGTGGTGACCAGTCGAAAACACTCAATGTTCCTGAATCCTGGAAAAGAAGAGTACTAGACTAGGGGTCCTCAGATCTCTTCTGGGATATCTGCCAACCTACTCATCTCAGGTGTGGAGCACGGGGGGAGATGAGGACGTAATCGCCTCTCTCATTGTAGGGAGGACATCATCAGCAGATTCTGGAGCAAGATAAGTATACAAACTGTAGAAATAGTAAGAACTGGAATTTATTGTTTTCATACAGAAAATGTTTCTTGAAACTATGGAATGAAGATTTTTACACAATGAATGTTGTATAAATATTATCTGTGTTTCTTGCAAAATATTCAAGACATTACAGTAGAATTTTGATATATATGTGGGTTGTGTAACAAATGTATATATTGAAGGTATTTCCTGTTTTTCAATAAAAGTAGTGTAAACAGTAACTACATTACCAAGTTAAACAAGACAAAAATATCTACTGGTAGTATGAACCAGGAGAACTGTTAGTTCAAGGTCCATGGTCGAAACCCTGGACCCCAGAACTGGTTGTTAGCCTGTAGTATATGATATACACGGACAATGGAGTTGTAGGGAAACAACCCAACACTCAGATGGTCTGGACATCTTTATTTAACTGAAACTAGAACAGACAAGAAGATAAAAAAAATATTACAGTGTTTGTCCTGGAAGGATGGAATAAAATTCTCTGTATTAACGTAATATACAAATAAATTCTAGAAAAAACATGCGAAGAAGAAACTCAGAAAAATAGTAGCTACATACAAAATATATTCCACATAGAAAACCTTTTTTCTATAGAAATTAATGCAGAAAAACAAAGGACTAACTCTGTTACATGCAAGAATGATAATGAGCTCTTCGAGCAACTATTAAGTCTAATGCGAGAGTCCAGTAAAGTAATGAAAGAAAACATTACACTAATTTATATATACACATCTATAGAAACAATGAATGCGGCGATTTGTATTCATAGAAAGAAGCCAAATTTAAAGAAAGAACAAAATAATTAACACTGAAGAATTTGGGGTCAAATAAACATCCACAGTATAGAATTGTACAACATTTAAGAAATTGTTGTTGCACAGAGGAAAACTCCTCTTAGGTCAGGCTGTGTGCTCAACCGACAGCCAGAAGTAGCCATTAAATTACAATAAGATCTCAAAATATTGCATGCAGTCAATTCTATACAGGGAAAATCCCTTGAACACAAAAGGAAACCAAAACGAACAACAATCCATTGCCTTAAAACTAATCCTCTAAACTCATAACACCGCGAAGCACCACAGTGCCAAGTCTGGAGGGCTTACACTAAGAGCTTAAGACATAACGAAGTAGTCGGTACCTGTTAAGGAATGACAATGTCATGAATGAAACGAAGCACAGCATTTGAAATGACAAACGCGTTATGTAAACCCTCTTCATCAACTGTGTAAGTTACCTGTTTCAAAACAGAGACACGAGAGTTAGAAAACTAATCTCTCCTACCTACTAACCTGATGAAAAACGTAAGGAAAAACCAAAGTTACCTTACCTTCTTATGAATTTTTCCGCAGGTTATGACCAAACATTAAAAAGAATAATGGCAAGAGAAGTCTTCGAATACAAGGCTATCTTCAAGAAAGCTAGGCTAGCAAGCAACAAGCTTAAAGACTGGATTTTTGAAGGGCTTACCATCTCGAGGGAATGGACAGATGTAGTTGGACAACGACGGCAGAAGCCTGAGACCCATTCATAAACCAACGCAGGCTACAACAGCCACAGAGTCGAACCCTGCGACCTGCTAACCACCTACAAAATTGTTAAAACAGGAAATTTCATAAACTTAATAAGTTGAAATCTGTTGTGCCATAAATTATAAAGCTTTCAAGACTATAGCGGCGGTTTCGAATACCTGCCGAGGTGCCATGGTGGCCAAATCTGAGCGGAGATCGAACGCTGGTCGAACGTGTTAGAAAAGTGGCAAGGTTGCAGAGGAGCAACGTTGCCGGAGCCAAAGCGAATGAAGAAATTCAGTTAGGGTTGGGCAGGGTCATTACCCTAAACAGGTACGAGGGAATCATGACCGTAGATCTCTAACCCTAAGATCCAACGGTGGCCAACAGAGCAAGTGTCATCCATTAACCTGAATTCTCATGTGAAGGGTACATCAAATCTTAACTTAATTGAAAACATACAGCAAATATCACCAAACCAGATAAGATCACAATTAAATAAAAAACCGCAATTCTGCCAATCTTCACCTGTCCCTTCGGGGTTAATTATCAATGTTATGATTTTCCATATAAATATTGAAAACTTAGATTTTATGCGAAAAGTAAACCATAATCTTATTTCAAATACAATTTCCAAATGGAGTTAAGAAGTTAGGTTTAAGTATAGGTTTATATGGTTAAAAGAATGAAGTCCCATGTGGAATATCCATATAGTGGGTTGTTAAATAGCCAATGTTAAATGTGGTAATATGCTTACTTACCATAGTAAACAAATTAATTATGGAATATATATATATATATATATATATATATATATATATATATATATATATATATATATATATATATATATATATATATATATATATATATATATATATATATATATATATATATATTATAACCATGTATAAAGAGGAAAAAGTTAAAAAAAAAATATGTTAGAACTGTTATGTACGTTACATGGATAAAATAGTTTTAAAAAATATAATAGTAGTAGTTTTTGAATCTTGTTTTATGATAGAAATGGATTCTAACATTATCAAAAAAAATTAGGATATTTCAAATCTTGAAGTTTGAAAACTAGATTTACAAAAATAAATAATTTAAATTTACAAAAATTATTGCCAAATTTTATATCAAAATCCTGCCAAAAATTTCCAAGACAAAAAAACAAATTGGTTAAACTACGGCCAAAATATAAAAATTACTGCCAGATTTTATATTAAAATTCTGCTGAATTTTTCCAAGGCAAAAAAAACAAATTGGTTAAACTACGGGCAAAATATACAGTGGAGATGATTCTGAATATCTTCAGAGAAACCGCTTCGTAGGAATATAGGTGTGTGTCTCCCCTCGGTACCAGACAACAGATAATTGTCAAAGGGTGCGTGTCATCACAAAGGGAAACTGACATTAAGCATTGAAGTTTTCGGGATTGGAGGAAGATATGATTCGTGGGCATGATATTGGAGGAAGATATGATTTGTGGGCATGATAGGCAGCATTCCAACGCCTAATAAAGGTGAGCCTTATTTTCTGGGCTATACGTTATTAAATGTGGTGGGGCATATATTGCCAACCAATAGATTTAAACGAATTTAAATGTAATGGTGGGCAGTATATTCCCAACTGCATTTAATAACATATATCCCAAGAAATAAGTTTTTCCCCCAATAAACGTGGTAAGGCTTGATAACTAACGGTTAATGAAAATGGGCACCGTCTATCCAAGTTGCAAGGAAGGCATAGGCAATCAGATTGACACGGAAGTCCCACGACTCTAAATCAATTCAAATTAAACATCATTAAAGTCATTAAATAATTTTAATATTTTAAAGTAGATGTCGAGAATTAATATAAATTCATTTAAAACCAAGTCGTTCCATGTAGAGAGGTGTCAGTGTATATCAGGAGCGATATATAATGATTGAATTGTTATTGTGAGTTTTTTGGATAACAATATATTAGTTTAGAGAGCCTAACTATGAAAGGTTTCGGTATTTTTTAGAACACACATATAAGAACATGAGGTGATTTACAATCTAGGATGGAAATGATATTATAGAGATTGGTAAAAAATAATAATAATAAAAGATATAGGGAGATATTTTTCATTGTATTTAAAAATAATGAAATAATATTAAAAATTAAGATGGGATATTTTGGACAAAGATATTTTTTCAAAAAATTATTAAAACATAGAATATGAATTTGTTTTAAAAAAGTATGATGCAAATGTATGGTTGTACATAAATATAATATATATGGGCACTGTATATATTGAATGGCTTGTAAACTCCTATAGGCATTGTTAGGTCCCTATATTACTAGTATAGTCCCTTATTATTGTTATTTTTGTACCCCTGTAACCTCAATATTGTTATTATTGTACCCTTACATTATTATTTCTAGGTCTGCTAGGATTATATTGTGACCCCATGGACTCCTATATATAGAAGGGGGTTTTGTCATTAGTATCATCCAAGAATTTTTCATTTATGTAATGTATTGGAGATTTCCCCCTCGAAGTGTTATTTCTAAGGCATTGATCTCTATTTTTTGCTATTTTTTGAGCTAGTTTCATAACATTTGGTATCAAAGCTTTGGATTTTAGGATTTCGCTGCTCCAAACAGGTCATCGTGGAATTTTCCCTATAAAATTTTTTCTACTAAGGCTCAGAAGCTGATATTTTTACAGCACGAAGCTGAAATCCTCAAGAAAGTCATGTAATACTTTCAGATCTTGTTTCACAATATTTTTGGAGATATGATCTCTGGAAGTTAGGGTTTCTTTAGCTCCTGAATTTCAACGAAAATAGGTCATCATGGAATTTGCGCTATAACATTTCGTATACGAAGTTTCAAAAGCTGAAATTTTTACAGAGAGAAGCTGAAATCCTGTGGAATCTCCTGAAAAAATTTCAAATCTTGGTTCGCAATACTTTTGGAGATAATATATGTCGAAGTTACGACTGTTTCAGGCTCTCGAATTTCATCTCAAAGAGGTGACGGTGGGAAAATCGTCATAACTCTCTCTCTGAACATGAGATTGGAATTCGATAAAATGTGGCCACCAGTAAATGGATTGTGTTTTCTTGTGTATCAATTTTAGAGCCGAAGGTGGAAACAGTGACACGTGGAAAGTTGTACAAGTTCTCTCTACTGAACCAGTCCATAATTAGGTCATCATGGGAGATTGGGCATAAATTTGTCTTGAAGAATCCAAATCAGGTCAAACCTGTGGCATTCGAAAGAATATTCAAAGGGATAATTCAGGGCATAATTTCAGATATTTAAGATTCGAAATCACAGAGATAATTCAGTTTCAATATTGAGTTCCTCGAAAGCAGGAAAAAGGTGTATATTTTTTTCTTCTGAATTGCATTAGTTTTGTGTGAAAAATCAGTTTGAAGTGATTCCAAGGGTATATTGAAGCATAGAAATCAGTATTGGGCTCTAAAATGCCACCTAAAAAGAATTCAACACCCATTAAGCCTTCAGAAGGCTCTACTATAACTCATGAAGAGGAATAAGTGCTACATGGCATATCAAAATTACAAGAGAAAGTGCAGCAAATTTCGCTCTCGCAAAGAGCAACAAAAACTGAAATGGAAGTTTTGAAGAAAGGCATGGAAGCTAAGATGGATGGTTTGAAGAAATGTGTGGAAGCTAAGATGGATGGTTTGAATAATGGCGTGGAAGCTAATATGGATGGTTTGAAGAATGGCATGGAAGCTAAGATGGATGGCATGGAAGCTGGCATGGAAGCTAAGATGGATGACATGGAAGCTAAGATTGATGAAAAAATGAAAGACAACATGGAAGGCATGAAGAATGATCTAAAAGCATACATGGAAGGTTTGATGAAAAGGTTAATATAAGAAATGATTCCTAATGGCGGAAATATAGTAGAGGAAACACATGATGAGAACAAAATAAATGTTAATCGTGATTTCATAAACTCTAATGTTGGATTGAATAACCACCATATTCCAAAGATGGATATGAGTAAGTTTTATGGCAAGGATCCCGTAACATGGATACTACAGATGGAGAAATATTTTGATCTCAATAATGTGCAAAAGACACAAAAGGTACGCATTGCAACTTTACATTTAGAACAAAATATATTTGTATGGTATTGATGGCTTTGCTCCCATAAAAATTTGTCACTTGGTCAAGTTTTATGGAGGAAATGATAGCACATTATGAGGATAAAAAGAGAAACACCTTCATTAGCCAATTGATAAATCTCAAACAAAAGGGTTCAGTGGTGGAGCACATTGAGGACTTCCAAAAATTGAATATAAGGGCAATGATATTCCAGAGGAACATTGGATTGATGTCTTCATAGGGACTTTAAAGGATAACATCCAACATGAAATTCGCGTTTGGGAACCTGATTCATTGGAGAAGGCATTCAGGTTGGCAAGAAAAATTGAATGTAAAATTATGGCGACAAGGAAGCCTGCCACTCACATCTATAAAGATGGAAGTGTTTCTACTCCTAGAATTCCACAACCTACAAGGTTGACATCACAACAATTCGAAGAAAAAAGAGCAAAAGGGCTTTGCTACAGTTGTGATAACAAATACACTAAAGTTCATAAGTGTGTTGAGAAGAAATTTTTTTACATAGATTGTGAAGAGGAGGAAGAAAATGAACAACAAGAAGAAGAAATGAGTCCGACCATATCGTGTAATGCATTGGAAAAAATTACCACTACTCAAAATCTCAAGATAGAAGGACATATCAAGAAGAAAAATTTAATATTGTTGATTGATTCGGGTAGCACCCATAATTTTATTCATTGTAAGCTAGCCAAGGAATTGAATTGTTTCCTATGCCCAGCACCAGAATGTCAAGCGATGATTGCAAATGGAGGAACTATAAATTTCTCTGGAAAATGCCATAATATCACGCTAACCATGGGGGAATATGTATTGAATAGTCCAATGCTTTCCATTCCAATGGGAGGTGATGATGTTGTACTAGGAGTACAATGGTTACAATCTTTGGGGACTATTATCAACTAATCTAAACCTCAGGCTGAAAAAAGGAAAATCAGGGTAACATCTAAACCATGCTCAGCCGTGTAGCTAGCCCTACAAGGTTAGAAGAGGGCTCTCTCCGTGAAAAGATATTCAACAAAGTACAATTACGAACTAATTTTAGGCTAGGTATAATAATGGGAAATGTTTTAATGAATGAAATTTTTCAGGGATGTATGGAATAAATGGGATAGTTTGAATCGAGGAATTAAATCAGGGATACAAGGTATTTCATGGGGCAAGGTAGGCAGGAAATTTTAGCAATTAAGTTAAATAATGATGGAATGGAAAGACTAGTGAGGAGCTGAAAAGGGCACTAGAGATGGATCCTTTTCAAACAGAAGAAAACACAGAATATTGAATGATTTCCCCAGGCAAAGCATTAAAAATGGATTCTACCTTTCTATATTGAAAACATTCAACCAGATATGTCTATGAATGAATGATACACATAACATTTTACATATGAACACAAAGGAGAGAACAAGTGCTAAAACCCATACCACATGGATCCCACAAATCAAAGCTGCATATCTTATTAATTCCCTGTCAAACTGTATAATGGAGTGCGGAGCATCCTCCTTGATTTTCCACACTATTCCCCTACTTCTTGAGTTACTGACTTACAAACTGCTTTACAAATGACTGAGAATTACTTTAAATAGACCAGAATTGTGGGAAATAGATCCACAAAAAAAGGGAGTTGTTTTACCAACTCAGAACTGAAATCCGAACATAGGAAAGAGAACCAACAATCTGCCCCTGAAAGGGAGGAATATTAATATGTTTGACCACTTTGGAAGATTCAGTGATATGCTGGATGAATGAAAAATAGGCAATCTGAAGAGTAGATCTCTATTGTCCTGCTGCTGTAGAAGTTTCTGTTTCATTTTTAGCTCTCGACCCTTGATTGTTTCTTTCTTTTATTGAAAATCTCATATATGCCGAGAAACACCTTTAGAACCAATAAAACTGAAATATGCCTTTAATGAAGGAAAATCCCCTTTTGAATGAATAGGAGCGAAAGGGAAAGGAGGTGGGGTCCAAATTGCAATCGCAATCAGAATCGGAGGGGAAGAAGGGGTGTGTTGACATAATCGAAAGTTGTGATGCAATGGAGCGGACGCGATGGGGAAATTCAATAGAGCGATGAAAATAAGTGAGGTCCAATGGCACAGAGGAGCGATATGATAGTGTAATCGCAATCTGGGTCGAAGGAAATGAATAATTTATTGGAACAGGGCATAAAAAACACTCCGATGCGATTGGGAAAAGGTCCTTATAAAATGAAATGATAAGTGAAATGGGGCTTTACAAAGGGAAAAGGCCTTTTTAGTTTGAATGGGCGGAAAAGGTTTAAATGTGGGACCCAGGAGAACAATCGCAATCAGAATCGGAGGGGAGCGGGGCCAAATGTGTTGTGCAAAGGGATTTCGCCGATTGCGATGGAGCGATTGGCTGTGGGCCGTCCGATCAGATGGGCAGATCGACGGCGGAGGAGTAATCGGGTGGAGTCAATCGGGAGGGACTCAATCGGAGGGGATCGATCGGGACGTGCGATTACGATGATGCGATGGCATGTGGGTCGTTGGATCGTTGATCCGATCAACGATCTGGATTAAGTCAATCGCATCGAAGTTTTTGGAGTCGAGGGTCAATCGGAGCATGCATAGGTATGGCGCGATTGCGATCGGATAGAGAAAGGGAAAGGGATTTGGATAGGCATGGATTGTAATTAAAACTTTAAAACTTTATATATAAAGTTTTAAGGGGTATGAGGGGAAGTGGTTTGTTTAATCGGATTAAAGGGAACGGGACTTTATAATAACAAACTTTAAAATGTTACTATAAAGTTTAAAGGGACATGACGGGAAGTGGTTTAACTAAATCGCATATGTTTTTAAAATATTTTAATAATGTGATTTGCCATCGGATGGGGGAAAATGGGGTTTTATAAAATAAAAACATAAAACTTTAATAAAATAAAGTTTTAGGGAAAGGTGGGAAAGGGGTTGGGTTAGGGTATAGGGGACTTTTCTTTCATTTAGGCATAAATTTCAATCCAGGAGTCAGTTTTAAGAGTATAATATACTGTTGGAAAGCTCTTTCTGGGCTCTTTCTGATGCACATACTTAGAACGCGATTTGACACTGAAAAATATGTGGAAAACCTCTCTGAAGGGCAGGGCGGTAACTTTGTGGAGATAGCAGCTTCTAAAGTGTGACTTGTTACATATGATGACATAAAATTACATAAAGATGATAATAAAAGTAAAGTATCATGTTTTCATTTCAAAACATGGTTTTGAGGTGAAAAATACATCAAGCTGAATAAAACATTTCTTTGATCTTCCTAGTGCTGTGACTTTGAGTTTATTGACTTCCTCATGAACTTGCTGATATTTATTAACACTTGATTCATTAATTTTACCATGGTGAGACCTTAGAACCTAATGAGACCCATCCTATGACCTACTAACATGACTCACAAAGTGAAAGTAACTCATGACTAAAGACCATAGAGAGGATAATTAGCAAGTTTCACATGAGGTAAAACTGATGAAAAAATCACTACCATCAATGAATCCATGACCTAGCGGAATGGTGAAAATTTATGGTATGGGACTCCTAATATGCAAATGAAAAAGAGAAATTTTGATCACTGATGGTAGTATGACTAGACTGACACTAACATTGGCTCCAATGGGGATGGTAGCTCCTTAGAGGTGCCAATAACACCGTAGACCAAGTAGCCTTATCCATTGGACATGGAGTCAAAATATATTGAAAATTAACACTATGCAGACTAACTCTGACTCAAGACTAAGACTGAAAAACTAAAATAAAACCAAACCATACACATATCATTCAAGTTTTATAGCCTTCACCTCGGGCCCCAAACTTCAATGACTGTGTACTTGAAATCTGACCAAAAATAACATGGTATATACAATGATGGTGACATAGTTTCTGATCCATTATCTTCAACAATGGTAGTGCTTCAAAAGCCTACCATTCACTGCTCCTCCAGGGAAATCTTGGCCATCCATCTCTGAAAGCAAGAAAGCATTTTGTCCCCAATATGCTGAAATCCTGTATGGTCCTTTCCACAGGTTGTCGAACTTACCATGCTTCCCTTTGTCCTCATTTCTTGCATTCCATCTCAACACCACATCATCCAATTGAAATTTTTCTGCTTTGGTCTTTCGGTCATAGATCTTCTTTATCTTCTCCTGCAACTGAATAGCGTTCTGTGATACTTCCTCTCTTGTTTGTTGAAGGTGGATCATCTTATTGATCCTTCGTCGATTGTCATCGTCTTCACTACCAATTTCTTGCAATAACCTCATGACCAGAACTGTAAGAGATGTAGGAAAGATAACATCAGTACCATAAACTAGTTCAAAATGTGACATACCTATAGATCTCTTGCTGCTAACTCTGTCTGTCCACAATGCGTTGATGAGCTTTCGATTCCAATTTCTTTTGTTTGCCTCCAGCATTTTCTTGATTATGTTTATCAAAGATTTGTTCGATGATTCTGCCAGGCCGTTGCCTTGTAGATAGTACGTTGTTGAATGGCCCAAGACAATGTTGTATTTGTTGCAGAACTCCACCATCTTCTTTGATTTGAACGTTGCTGCGTTATCTGTTATAATTTTGTGAGGGCAGCCAAAATGAGATAAAATATTCGATTCTAGGAATTGAATAATTATCATATCTGTAGTTTGCCTTGATGGGACGGCCTCGATCCATTTAGTGAAGTAATCAGTACCTGTCAAAATCCATCGATGTTGTGCTGATGATGTGGGATGGATTTCTCCTATGAAATCGAGTCCCCACTACTGAAAGGGAGTGTTTACTACAACTGGTTTCAAAGGAAGAGGAAGCAATTTCTTCTTCCCTTGGAAAATTTGACATTCATGACAACTCATCACTGTTTTATACAAATCTGAAAATAACATGGGCCAATAATATCCTGCTCTCAACACTTTGTTAGCTGTAGTTTTCCAAAACAAATGACCACCACAATCACCTTTGTGGAAATCATGCATTACCTTCTGAGCCTCTTCTTCAACCAGACAATTGAGCAAAATACCTCCTGGGTCTTTCCAATACAGAGCACAGTTCAAAATACAGTATTTAGCAAACTTAAGTTTCAGTGATCTACCTTTTCTTTTAGACATTCCTGGAGGTGGTGAAAGATGCTGAAGAACATAAAAAATATCTGAATACCATGGGGATTGTAGAAAAATGCTTGAAATTGGAACAAGCAAACCTTCATCTTCATCCTCTGACATTGTTGTTACAAGGTTTATATCTAGGGCACGCAAATTTGACTGGGCCATTAATTTTTCCAAGACTTGGCCTTTGATCAACTTCGTGGGCTTGATCTCCAAGTCATACTCCAACATAGCTGCTATCCACTTACCTCTTCGACCTTCTGGATCAGTTTGCATCAACACATCTTTCACTATTTCATTAGGAACATATGCTATAGTATGTGAATGCAGAATATAGACCCTAAAATCCTTCAATGCCTTTATAAGATCCAATGCTTGTTTTTCAATAATATTATACCACAAGGCAGCATCTCTAATAGTTCTACTGAAAAAGGCAATTGGCTTTTCAATCTTATCTCTCTTTTGCATCAAAACCGCAACCATAGTATGCTCCGATGCAAATGAAAAATTAATAAAATCTTGAGTATAGTCGGGACTAATCAAGACTGGGGCATTGGATAGAGAAAACTTTACTGATTAAATGACTTGATAGCCTCCTCACTCCACCTGACAGTTCTATCCTTCTTCAACATGTTAGTCATTTCTCTTAGATGTTCAGCCAAATTAGGTATAAATCTGCGCAAGAAGCTCATCTTACCATTGAATGCTTGAATCTCCTTTTTGTTTGGTGGAAGGTCTATGTGTTGAATTGCCTCCACTCTAGATGGATCGATGCGGATACCATCTTTAGAGATGATATGCCCTAGCAGCTTACCTTCATCCATGGCAAAGAGACTCTTCTTTGGATTGAGAGAAATCCCAAACTTTCTACATCGTTGAAAAACAACTCTCAAATGGTGCAAATGCTCAACATCAGAACCAGAAAACACTGCCAGATCATCCAAATAAATAACAAGAAAAACATGCTTTTCATTGGAAAAAAAAATTTCCATTGCTCGCTAGAAAGTGGCTCCAGCGTTCTTCAGTCCAAATGGCATTTTGGCATACTGGAAGGTTCCCCAGGGTGTTGTGAAGGCAATTTTGTCTTGGTCTTTCTCATGCACCAAGAGCTGATTATAGCCTAAGTAACCATCGAGTAGTGACATCCTTGATGCCCCAAATACTCTTTACAGAATATGGTCCATCTTCGGAAGTGGATAATTATCCTTTAAGGATGCTTTATTCATATTCCGAAAATCTATGCACAATCTTATCTCTCCTGTCTTATTACGTAATAGGACCAAATTTGAAATCCAATCAGAAAATCTAATTGGAACAATGATACCATCTTTGTACAATCTATTTACCTCTTTTTCAATGGATGGCAGCAGCTTTGGGTTGATTCTTCTTAGCTTCTATCTAAATGGCTTCTAATCCAGCTTGATGGGAATAGTATGCTGAATTATGTTCTTGTCATACACCTTCAAATCTGAATAATCCCATGCAAACACATCAGAAAATTTAGAAAGAAATTTAACATACTTTTCCTTTACCTTAGGGGACAATGCCTTCGATAACTTCACAAGCTTGGGCTTGTCAGCTGTTCCAAGATTCACTTCTTCAACTCATTTCTCAGTAGGCACCAGGCTTGGTTTCTTAGCAACATCATCCTAATAAAAAATCTCCTCTAAAGGTATGAGACCTCTAGGAATTACATTGTCTTTCAGCTGCAATATGTCCATCTGATTTGTCTCAATTTCTTGATCATCAACCTCATACTCGCCTTCTATAGGAGTATCTTTGAATTTTCCATCACTCTGCAAAAAAGCATTGATCTCATTGTCATCCCAAAACACTTTCCAATACCTTAAATTGTCTGGAATAGCAGGCCTATGTTTGACATAAATCTCAAACTTGTTGTTGGAATTCATTGGAATTTTCAAGTTGCTTGCAGTAGTGGCAAGAGAATCAGCAATAATGTTCTGCATTCTGGGTACTGCTGTCAAATTATACTCAGGGAATGTCTTCAAGATATCAAGGACTGCATTTCGATAGGCCCTCAATCGGGGATGCTTTTCTTGGTACTCTCCTTTTACATGTTTGATTATCAGCTCTGAATCTTCGTAGACAAAAATCCTCTTTGCATTTAACTTCTTCAAAATCTTCAGACCTGCAATCAAATCTTCATACTCCGCTTCATTGTTAGAGCATTCAAAAGCCAATTTGTAAGCACATACTCTAACATTACTAGGAACCTTTTCAGGTTGGAAAACATGGCTCCAAATCCATATTCCAATACCAACTCCATCCTTACCAACAACTCCATCAAAATCCATGCTCCAAAGGCCTTCTTCTTCCTCTTCTAGATGCTGAAATTTTTCTTCTTTCTCCACTTTATCTTGACTAATTTTTGCATCTTTCTGTTGTTCACTGTCTTTTTGCTGTTGGCAGGCAGGAGGCTCAGAAGTGCTTACTGCTTTATCTTTTTCCTCTTATTGACTTGCCTAAAATTATCTGAAATTTCAGGTATCTCATCTACTTGTACCAACTGAACATTTTCATCATTCAAACCACCATCTGAATATAAGACAAAGGACTCTAAATCTATGTGAACTACATTAATAAGATGATTAACTGGCTTCTCTTTGCTATTGATCATGTATTTCATTTTATTCTCCCTATATAGTTTTCTCAACTAGCCAAACACAGGAATGGTGGCATAAGAGAAGTCAAGCTGCATAGTTCCTTTAAGTTTTGCACCCCAAGACTTGGATAGAAGCATTCCAAACTGTGGTGGAACATCGGCAACAACTACATCCATTAAAACATTCTTGACAGGGATTTGATCTAAATACACTACCAAGTCTTTGATAAGACCAATACAATGGACCCTACCTGAGTCAAAAGAATACAAATCATGATATTTGTGGGTAATATCAAGTCCTAACTTCTCCATGATGGCCTTGGGCATCAAATTATGTGAGGCTCCGGAGTCCAACATAGCATTATGCAAGATGAACTCATGCCATCTAAGACTCAGGTAAAAGGGAGGGACTTTACTTTCTTCAGATTGATCTTCTATGGCTCGACCAAAGATGAGTTCCGGATAGTCATCCTCAACATTAACCATATCAGAAAAGTCTATTTGAAAAATTCTAGACACCTGATTTTTATAAGCACTATTTTTCACCAACTCAGTCAAGGGCATGGACACCTTCAGCTTAGAAATTTAATTTTCTAAATTAAAATAAGGAACTTTTTCTACCTCTTTAATGGGAGGATATTTCTTCTCTATTTTCTCCTTTGCTGCACTATGTTGGTTCTTCTCATTTGCTATATTAATTGCTGAAGGTGCTTTGCTAGAGGAAGGATCGGCCGACTCTTTCCCTTTCTTCTGTGTATTTGAATGATCATTTTTCATTTGGATCTCTTTTCTCTTCCGAATGGGACTAATTGGGACATCTTTGTTCCTCAAAGAATACTGCTTTTGTTGGGTTGATAAAGAATTCATGTACCCTCTTTGGAAATCATCGGACTCTTCTTCTAACACCGTGTTATTAGCCAAAATGAAATCTTCATATTTTTTAATATCTGGAATCACTGTGTATTCTTCATCCTTAGTAAGAAAGATGGGCGCACCATCTGTAGTGAAAAAATGATTGGCTTCAATCACAGGATCTTCATCATCCGACTTCGTTCTTTGAATGTAATTCTGCTGCAATGGAGTTCTGTTCTGCTGTTGTGGTGTCGCTTGGTCCTGAGCTCTCTGTTCTCTTTGCTTAATTCTGAACTGCGGCTGCTGTCCTCTAAAATTCAGATTCCTGATTTGAGATTCATGTCTATCTGAAATGGTTAATCGATAAACCATCTTTTCCACTTTCCGAATCAAAGTGTCCATTTTGCTATCGCCAGAATTGTTATCGCCTGATCTGAACCTCAGGCTGAAAAAAGGAAAATCAGGGTAACATCTAAACCACACTCAGCCTTGTAGCTAGCCCTACAAGGTTAGAAGAGGGCTCTCTCCGTGAAAAGATATTCAACAAAGTACAATTATGAACTGATTTTAGGCTAGGTATAATAATGGGAAATGTTTTAATGAATGAAATTTTTCAGGGATGTATGGAATAAATGGGACAGTTTGAATCAGGGAATTAAATCAAGGATATAGGGTATTTCATGGGGAAAGGTAGGCAGGAAATTTTAGCAATTAAGTTAAATAATGATGGAATGGAAAGACTGGTGAGGAGCTGAAAAGGGAACTGGAGATGGATCCTTTTCAAACAGAAGAAAACACAGAATATTGAATGATTTCCCAAGGCAGAGCATTAAAAATGGATTCTACCTTTCTATCTTGAAAACATTCAACCAGAGATGTCTATGAATGAATGATACACATAACATTTTACATATGAACACAAAGGAGAGAACAAGTGCTAAAACTCATACCACATGGATCCCATAAATCAGAGCTGCATATCTTATTAATTCCCTGTCAAACTGTACAATGGAGCGTAGAGCGTCCTCCTTGATTTTCCACACTATTCCCCTACTTCTTGAGTTACTGACTTACATATTGCTTTACAAATGACTGAGAATTACTTTAAATAGACCATAATTGTGGGAAATAGATCCACAAAAAAATAATTTATTTTACCAACTCAGAACTGAAAACCGAACATAGGAAAGAGAACCAACAATCTGCCCCTGAAAGGGAGGAACAGTAATACGTTTGACCACTTTGGAAGATTCATTGATACGCTGGATGAATGAAAAATAGGCAATTTGAAGAGAAAATCCCTATTTTCCTACTGCTGTAGAAGTTTCTGTTTCATTTTTAGCTCTCGGCCCTTGATTGTTTCTTTCTTTTATTGAAAATCTCATATATGCCGAGAAACACCTTTAGAACCAATAAAACTGAAATATGCCTTTAATGAAGGAAAATCCCCTTTTGAATGAATAGTAGTGAAATGGAAAGGAGGTGGGGTCCAAATCACATTCGCAATCGGAATCAGAGGGGAAGAAGGGGTGTGTTGACATAATCGAAAGTTGTGATGCGATGGAGTGGACGCGATGGGGAAATTCAATAGAGCGATGAAAATAAGTGAGGTTCGATGGCACAGAGGATCGATATGATAGTGTAATCGCAATAGGGGTCGAAGGAAAGGAATAGTTTATTGGAACAGGGCATAAAAAACATTCCGATGCGATTGGGAAAAGGTCCTTATAAAATGAAATGATAAGTGAAATGGGGCTTTACAAAAGGAAAAGGCCTTTTCAATTTGAATGGGTGGAAAAGGTTTAAAGGTGGGACCCAGGAGAACAATAACAATCGGAATCGGAGGGGAGCAGGGCCAAATGTATTGTGTAAAGGGACTTCGCCGATTGCGATGGAGTGATTGGCTATGGGTCGTCTGATCGGATGGGCAGATCGACAGCGGAGGAGTAATCGGGCAGAGTGAATTGGGAGGGACTCAATCGGAGGGGATTGATCGGGACGCGCGATTGCGATGATGCAATGGCATGTGGGCTGTCGGATCGTTGATCCGATCAACAATGGGGATTAAGTCAATCGCATCAGAGTTTTTGGAGTCGAGGGTCAATCGGAGCACGCATAGGTATGGCGCGATTGCGATCGGATCGGGAAAGGGAAAGGGATTTGGATAGGCGGGGATTGTAATTAAAACTTTAAAACTTTACATATAAAGTTTTAAGGGGTATGAGGGGAAGTGGCTTGTTTAATCGGATTAAAGGGAACAGGACTTTATAATAACAAACTTTAAAACGTTACTACAAAGTTTAAAGGGACATGAGGGGAAGTGGTTTAAATAAATCGCATATGTTTTTAAAATATTTTAATAATGCGATTTTCCATCGGATGGGGGAAAATGGGGTTTTATAAAATAAAAACATAAAACTTTAATAAAACAAAGTTTTTGGGAAAGGTGGGAAAGGGGTTGGGTTAGGGTATAGGGGACTTTTCTTTCATTTAAGCATAAATTTCAATCCAGGAGTCAGTTTTAAGAGTATAATATACCGTTGGAAAGCTCTTTCTGGGATCTTTCTGATGGACATACTTAGAACATGATTTGACACTGAAAATGTTGTGGAAAACCTCTCTGAAGGTTAGGGCGGTAACTTTGTGGAGATAGCAGCTTCTAAAGTGTGACTTGTTACATATGATGACATAAAATTTCATAAAGATAATAATAAAAGTAAAGTATCATGTTTTCACTTCAAAACATGGTTTTGAGGCGAAAATTACATCAAGCTGAATAAAACATTTCTTTGATCTTCCCAGGTGCCGTGACTTTGAGTTTATTGACTTCCTCATGACCTTGCTGATATTTATTGACACTTGATTCATTAATTTGACCATGGTGAGACCCTAGAACCTAATGAGACCGATCCTATGACCTACTAAGATGACTCACAAAGTTAAAGTAACTCATGACTAAAGACCATAGAGAGGAGAATCGGCAAGTTTCACATGAGGGAAAACTGATGAAAAAATCACTACCATCAATGAATCCATGACCTAGCGGAATGGTGAAAATTTATGGTATGGGACTCCTAAAATGAAAATGCAAAAGAGAAATTTTGATCATTGATGGCAGTATGACTAGACTGACACTAACAGGGACGGTAGCTTTTAATTTTCAAGAACTTTTCTTGAAATTTTTTTCAAAAGGAAAGGAAATCAAATTACAGGGTATCGCAGGGAAGCCAGGAAAGTTAATAAGCTCTAATTTCATGACAAAGTTTATGAAGAAAGAACAACGAGGTGTAATTGCACAATTATGCTCTTTAGAAGTTTCGACATCAAAATCATCGATTTCTCCATATCTCCAACAAGTCTTGGACAATCATTCCAAGGTGTTTGAAACTCCCAAAGGACTCCCACCTATTCGTGATCATGATCATGCTATTAATTTCATTCCAGGAAGTGTTCCTCCAACATAAGGCCTTACAGATATCCTTATGTCCAAAAGAGTGAAATTGAATGTATGATTGCAGAAATGTTAGAGGCTAGTATAATTCAACCTAGTCAAAGTTCTTTCTCTGCTCCAGTAGTATTGGTGCACAAGAAGGATGGATCATGGTGCATGTGTTCGGATTATAGGGAGCTCAATAAGCTCACTATTAAAGATAAATTTCACATTCCAGTGATTGATGAATTATTGGATGAATTACATGGAGTAATTTATTTTACCAAGTTGGATCTTTGTTCAGGATATCATCAAATTAGAATGAAGACTGAAGATATTTTGAAAACAGCATTTCGAACTCATGAGTGTCATTATGAATTTTTGGTCATGCCTTTTTTCCTTACCAATGCACCTTCTACATTTCAAGGGCTGATGAATTCCATTTTCAAACCCTTCCTTAGAAAATTTGTGCTATTATTTTTTGATGACATACTAATCTACAATAGGTCTTGGAAGGATCATGTTCAACATGTTGACAGGGTTCTCAAACTATTGGAGAAATAATTATATGCAAAATCATCCAAATGTTTCTTTGGAGTACAAGAGGTGGAATATCTTGGTCATATTGTATCTCACGAAGGTGTTAAGGTAGACCCTAACAAAATTAAAGACATTAAGGAATGGAAAGTCCCCACAACCATAAAGCAGTTGCTAGGATTTCTCAGGTTAACAGGGTATTATCGCAATTTTGCTAAGAATTATGGGAGAATAGGAGCACCTCTAACAACATTATTGAAGAAAGATGCATTTTCATGGACTCCTAAAGCAACTAAGGCCTTTGAACATCTTAAAGAGGTAATGTGCCTAACACCAGTCTTAGTTACGCCAGACTTCACAAAAACCTTTATTGTGGAATGTGATGCCTCAGGAAATAGAATTGGTGTTGTTTTAATGCAAGAAGGAAGACCTATTGCTTTTGAAAGTCGTCCAATCAAAGGAAAGTATTTACATAAAGCTATTTATGAGAAGGAAATGTTAGCAATACTACATGCATTAAAGAAATGGAAACCTTACCTAATGGGAAGACACTTCAAGGTAAAAAATGATCATGATCGTCTTAAACACTATTTGGAACAAAGAATATCTTCAGAAGAGCAGCAAAAATGGGCCACAAAGATGTTGGGTTATGACTTTGAAATCATTTACAAAAAAGGGAAGTTAAATGTTGTTGCAGATGCACTCTCAAGAAAGGATGAAGAGGTGGAAGCATTGCTTTGTGTCATTTCTATTATCCAACCAGATTGGATAACCGAAGCAAGGGATGAATGAAATAAGGACGAATAAGTGTGGACACTCATTCAAAAGTTGCAACAAGATCCTAGTACATCTGATACATTTAGTTGGAAAAATGACTCCTTATGGTACAAAGATCACTTATATATTTGCAAGAATTACCAACTAAAACAAAAGATTCTTTTGGAATTGCACACTTCTCCTTTAGGAGGACACTCAGGATTTTTAAAAACCTACAACGAGGTGAAGAAAGATTTTTTTTTGGGATGGCCTTAAATCTGGTATTCAAAAATTTGTCATGGAATGTTTGGTTTTCCAGCAAAATAAAGTTGAGACAACTAAGACCCCAGGTCTTCTACAACCTTTATCCATTCCAAGTCAACGTTGGGAGGAGATTTCAATGGATTTTATCACAAGTTTACTTGAGTCTGAAAGAAAGGGTGTCATCATGGTGGTAGTTGATAGAACTACCAAGTATGCACACTTTTGTGCATTATCTCATCCATTTAAAGCAAGTATAGTTGCTACTGCGTTTATGGAAACAATTAAAAAGCTACATGGAAACCCAAAGATTATTGTAAGTGACAGAGATCCCATTTTTACTGGAAAATTTTGGACCAAATTATTTTCTTGTTTGGGTACTCAACTAGCTCATATCTCATCTTATCATCCTCAATCCGATGGTCAAACGGAGATAGTGAATAAATGTTTGGAAGGATATCTTCATTGTTTTGTATCTAATAAACAAACACAATGGGTCAAGTGGTTACCTCTTGCTGAATGGTGGTATAACACTTCCTTCTATACTGCAGAAAAAATGACCCCATTTATGGCACTTTATGGATATCATCCACCGTCCATCACATATTCTTTAAAAGAAAGTTCTAAGGTTCAAGCAGCGGAAGATCACATCAAGCATAAACAAGAAGTTCTCCAACTCTTAAAGGATAACCTAAATTTGGCACAAAATTGAATGAAACAACAGGCTGATCAACATCACAGCGAGAGAAGTTTTGATGTAGGATACAAGGTATTTTATGGCTACAACTATACAAACAAATGTCCCTCAAGCAAGCTAATAAGGATAATAAATTATCGCCAAAGTACTATGTTCCTTACAAGGTGTTGCAAAAGATTGGTACTATGCAATACAAATTGGAACTTCCTGCTTCTTCGCGATTGCATCCAGTTTTGCATGTTTCATGCTTAAAGAAGGTTATAGGGGAGAAAATTCCAGTTCAAACAATATTGTGAGAACTTGATGAGGAAGGAAAAATCATATTGGAACCTGAAGCAATCACGAAAACAAGAACTCGACAGCTACGAAATCGATCAATTTCAAAGTATCTCATCAAATGGAAGAACTTACCCACTGAATATTCTACATGGCAGGATGAAAATTTTATACAGAAGCATCCAGAGGTACTCAAGCATTGAGGAAAACACTCTTTTGAAGGAGAGGGGCATGTTAGGTCCCTATATTACTAGTATAGTCCCTTATTATTGTTAGTGTAACCCCCTTATTGTTATTGTTGTACCCCTGTAACCCCAATATTGTTATTATTGTACCCTTCCATTATTATTGTTAGGTCAGCTAGGATTATATTGTGACCCCATAGACTCCTATATATAAAAGGGGGTTCTTTCATTTGTATCATCCAAGAATTGTTCATTTATGTAATGTATTGAAGGTTTCCCCCTCGAAGTGGCTATTTCTAAGGTGTTGATCTCTCTTTTCTTCCATTTTTGGAGCTGGTTTCATAACATGCATTAATTCATAGTAGGTATGATCCGGATTTATGCAGGAACGCAATAGAATAAACAGATAAACATAAATATAGAGATGCAGCGGAAATAACACTTCATTTCATTAATATCAAAGAACTGAAATTTGCTTACAGACAGAATGGAAATAAAACTAGCTAGGGCGCTGGTAGCTATCTCTGAGAAGAGATGTGGCGGCTACAGGCCTCTGAACTGAGTTACAATGAGGCTCGAGGGCCTATTTATCATTTAGAAACAATGGGAAATCCTAAACAGCCAAAACCCTAACCCTAGGAGATGAAGCGCCAAAACTATGGGCCCCGGTTGGGTAAATTGGTGTTTCAACTTCCCAGGGGCGTAACTTTGGCATACGATCTCTGTTTGACACGTACCATACCTCGTTAGAAAGATCTATCCGAGGACTACAAATTTGGAACGGGAAACATTGGTCCATGGACCCATGTTGCCCTCCGTTTTCCCAAAAAACGTCGTTTAGGGCCTCAAAACGGCTCCGGAAGTTTAGGACCCGAAAAACTGCTAAAAATAGTAAACTGTGCTGAAACTGAAAAACTGAAATAGACAATTGTGGAGCCCCAAGTGGAATAGGTGGGTGACCACCAATATCCACCTGGATCAAGGTATTAAAACACCTACCTCATAATACATTTCACATTATCAAGATTAAACAAATTAAATTATTATATTACTATTTTTAACAAAATAGTTATAAGATTTACATTAACAAAAAGGTTGTATTATGGTCCAGATTATGGGCCATCACCCTTACAACAATATTATGAAATTTGAACATGAAATTATTCATGGTACAACCAAAAAGCCATTCTTCCATTCTTGGCATTGTAGTTCTTGTTTTAAAAAAAAAAAAAAAAAAATTGTCAGTAATAACAATACTTATAGGGAAACTAGAAAAAAAAGAGTGGAGACTTCCCAAGAGGAATGTGGAATACAAAAGGAACCTAGGATCAAAAAATACTTGTAGGGAAACTAGAAAATAAAAATAAATAATCGTAGAGGCTTCCAGGAGGGATGTGAAATGCAATCACAATAAGGTAAAGTTCAACAATATGGTTCTTTCAAATATCGTCGTGCTACCTATAAGGGCTTGACATTTTATTCTTAAGACTATAACTAACAAGAATCATGGTATTTTAGATTTTTTGAATCAAGAACATGACTGTAATATACAAATGCAACAATTTCACAACAACACAACTAAGGATTTTATTCAACATGGATTATCCAAGTTTTAAGACAAACGACAAATATTATTATTAACATATTTATGGCTAGACATGATATTATTGTTCTCAAGTTTATGTTTTTAAAAACTATTTTTCATCGATCTATAAGTAAAATTTTCATTAATCATCATGGAAAAATCATATTTATTTTTTTGGGAGAAGGATTATATCTACTAAAATGGAAATCATATCTAGTGAAAATTTGGCTATTTTTACAACTAGGACTTTTACAATTTGGAGTGTTTATTAGAAAGGTTGTTTTCTAGTCATCTCAAATTAGCATACACTTAATGAAAAAAACTGTTAAACATATGATTAATTTTGCCAATTTTCCTAATGTGATATAATTTATAAATTTTAACTTATCTTTTACTTTTACAAAGCTTTCTCTAATGGTATAAAGAAAGTTAACATGAATGATTATTCTTAGAAAAGGATTAGATTGCCTTAGGCAATTTACATTAATTGTGATTTTATGCTAAGTTTAGATTAGATAAATGATTTTACATTCAAATTTTAAATAAATATGTTTTAAATAATACAAACTCTTTCTTCCCTCATTTTGAAGATTAATGTCACATGTCCATTTTAACACAAATTGTTTTCTTGTCTTACTTAACCAATTTAAAGAAAATCCAACAACAAAATAAATAATTAAACCTACAAATATTTTCATTGTAATTTTATTTAAACTTCATTTACAACATTTCCACCCTTTCTCATCTTATGTTCCCATATTCTAGTTTACACATCCATTTTCTAATTCAATTTCACATATCCATTCACCTATTAAAATATATGGTAGTAGTTAGATGGATTTGACATATATTAAAATTAGATGCTCTTTTTCATTGTGTTGTACCATTACAAAAATGTGGTTGCTTATTGCAAATTTGGTGTGTATCTAACACAAAATTTAAGACTTGGTATTAAACATTTTAGTATGTGTTTAATATTAATTAATAACAGAGTGATTTTTTAGAAAAATGTTTCATATTAATTAAAGGAATAACTTTTCTTAAAAGGTGTCATCTACAAGATTAAGTTGTAGTGTCGTTTGCCTTGTGAATCCTAGTGCACATGGCTTTGAGCATGCAAGGTTTAACGTCATGGAAAAGGAGGACGGGGTCATCAATATGGAGCAAGCTCATTTGTCCTTTATTGAAAAAACTATAAAACATATAATTAATTTTTTCAAATTTCCTAATACAATGTATTTTATAAATTTTGACTTCTCTTTTATTTTTATAAAGCTTTCTCTAATGGTATAAAGAAAGTTAAATGTACCATCATTCTCAGAACTAGATTGGATTGTCTAACATTAATTGTGATTTTATGCTAAGTTTAAATTAGATAAATAATTTTATAT
Source organism: Pinus albicaulis (assembly GCA_034641835.2). Lineage (NCBI taxonomy): Eukaryota > Viridiplantae > Streptophyta > Pinopsida > Pinales > Pinaceae > Pinus > Pinus albicaulis. The sequence goes on along the minus strand of CM076583.1, from coordinate 139,964,975 downwards.
TCATTTCTTACTTAAAATATATTTTAATCAAGGGAGGTTTCATGGCAACAACTCATTTTTACAGAGAATAATAAAAACAAATTTGTTTTCATTCCAATAGCTCTTTTCCACAGAATTGGTGGTTTCGAGGTGGCCTTAATTTTCAAGTTCCATGACGAGACTTGTTCACGGCTGCTGAATGTTGTTGTGTCTTTTTTTAAAGCATAAGCATGAAATTTAAAAAAAAAAAAAAAAAATTAAAAATGAAGTCTTCAAAGTAATTAAAGTATTTTCTTAAACCTAAGCATGGAATAAAAAATAGGCAAAAGAGGCCCTCACCGCTACGTGCCTCACCACTCTATCTCCATAACACGACATTACAGTCACGTGCCTCACCTATCTATCTCCATGCATTGAAGCTTGAACCATGCCACTTATCACTGTATCACACGGACACCCAAAGCACCCGCAACTCTCCCAAAAAAATAAAAAAAAAATTCCCCAGGGAGATTTTCAGAGGTTTCGCTTCCGGGTTTGAAGATGGATGGTGATCAACCCTTTGCAGAATCCATCTTCTGGGTCGAATTTAGGGTTTATTAATGGCTCAGTGGAGGAGGATGAAATTGAATATTAGTACTAGCTACCCTTTTGAAACTATAGACGGTTGGGACACAAAGCTACATAATTCATTAATGTGCCCAAAGCTGAAAATCCAGAGATGAGAGTTTGTACAATAATTTATATGAAGGGTTTTGTTTAATCTCACACTCCACGTTTTTGAACCAAAAGAGAACAATAATGGATGACGCAACCGCAGTTTCGAGGATATATTTGATATTCAAACATCAAAATATGATAAGTAAGAGTCAGAGATCGGAGGGATTGAAGAAATGTTAGATGATTGTGAAGTCATACTCGAAGACTATATCTGACATTGCTGTTGATATATTTTTTTATATTCCAGCTTCATCGCAGTTTCCCTCATGGCATTTTGCTTTCTGTAAGGGTTTCTTTCCTAAAGAAACTTCCGCTGTTTATATTTGATATGTCTTGAATATGCAAGTTAAAATTTAATTTACACTAGAGTTAACTGCATAATGCTCTGTTATAGCTCTAAAGAAATGCATATCGTGAAAATTGTCGTCAATTATCTAAGCTTTGCAAACAATTGTTAAGAAATTTGGATTTAAAGTTTTCTTGATTAGAATACAGATTCAGGAATGTTTAATTAATTTTCATTCAGTGGTTAGCACCTTTGAATAATACTCTTGAAGTTTGAAGGGTTATATGTAAATCAAATAAAAACCTGCACAATTGAATTAAACTTAGATCTGGGTTTATTAGCATTTACAACAACAAGGTCGAATAATACAACTTTATAAGCTAGGAAAACATGTACCTAAAAAGGCTTAAAATGAAAATGATGGTTCAAGCCAAGAAACACAACGCGTCAGCACTGCAAGAACCAAAGTGAAGAAACACTGCAAGAACCAGAGCGAAGAAACACAATGCGTCAACACCGTAAGGCACCTCAATTGGTTCCATTTCCACTGGCATATCTGTGAGTTGCAGAGTTCCCAAAGCCTATTATTTCGCGGATAATTAGAGTGGTGGACGCATATCCTAGAGGTGAAAAATGAAGTACTCTTAACTGTGATGTGATTTTCTTGCACATGCACTCTGCACTCTATAAACATGAGGTACTATTTACCTTTCTCTACAATTCAAATGTATCGTTTGATTGACAAAACATGCAACAAAAAAAATTGAATTGATATTATAGATATCTAACAATGTATTTCAAATCATTGAAGATTTTTAATTACAGTAATTTTCTTCCCAAAATAGACAAGTTGTCATTTATTGAATATTTTTAATTACAATAATTTCCTTAACATGTTCTCCAAGAATTGCTGCTGGGGAATTATGTTGTTCAACAAACTAAAAGGAAGAAGCAGAGGTATGTTGTTCAACAAACTAAAAGGAAGAAGCAGAGGTTGGGATATCAACATAAAGAAAACAAATTCAATGGAATAACAACGAATATTCAAAATTCAATTAGTTTCAAGCACAAATTTGTGCACAATAACACTATTCTTTATTCTTTGTCAAAATTAGAAAAAAATTAACAAAAGTATGGAAATTTATTTTTAAGTTTATAAATTTTGGTGAATCTCACTAGTGTTTAATGTAAAAACTATATAATGTTTGTTGATATCTTTATGAAAATATCCAAATTTCTAGTTATTTTATAGGTAGAGTCCACATAATTTTGGCCATTTTTAGGGTAAAATAATTGTATACAATAAAATTTGGGCGAATCCTTTTTAGAACAAATGGAAATTGGTGAATCTTTTTTTTGGAAAAATCATGGAAAATTAGCTCACTTGCAAATATTAGCCCTAAAATTTTCCATGGTCAAAATTATGCATATGAAAAAGGCTGAAAAGAAGTAGAAAACAGTGTGGTGGAAGGGGAATATGAAAGGAAGCAGGAGGAATGTGAAAGGAAGCAGAAGCATGAGGAATAATTTCATACAAGCATGCAAAATAGGTGACCCCATTCTGAAGTCGGCCAGTTGATTACAACACATGACTACATGCAGAAATTGTTGTCGTGCCACACCACTACATGCAAACAGTCGTGTCGTGCATATATATTAACATGTAAAGAGAATACCCCAAACAAGTATAGGCGATGACAAATAAGGGATCGAAAATAATATAGCATTTAATATCTTCAAACTAATGCTAGCATTAGTCGACATCGCGAAAAATATGAATGCTAAAAATAAATATAACCTATACTCTCGGCCTCTCTGCCTCGAGAAGAGGCCAAAACCACAAAATAACTTCGACTATGCTTATATGCTTATATATCCTCATCCAAATGCATACTAATAAAAACAACACTAAAAATGTAATGCTAACCTACACGAATCATTTGCTATAGTCCCATGTCGTGGGACGGCAAGGACTAATAGTACAAACTCTTTCTTCCTTCATCTTGGGGATTAATGTCACATGTCCACTTTAGCACAAATTGTTTTCTTGTCTTACTCAACCATTTTAAAGAAAATCCAACAATAAAGATAAATAATTAAAGCTCAAAATATTTTCATTGATGTGGGTGCTTATTTCAAATTTAGTGTGTATCTAACACAATATTTAGAGTTTGGTGCAATAAACATTTTAGTATGTGTTTAATATTAATTAATAAAAAAAAATAGCAAAAAAGTTTCATATTAATTACACGAATCATTTTTCCTAAAAAGTGGCATCTACAAGATTAAGCTATAGTGCCATCTGCCTTGTGAATGTGAATCCTAGTGCACATGGCTTTAACCATGCAAGGTTTAACATCATGGAGAAGGAGGATGGGGCCATCAATGTGGAGCAAACCCATTGGTCTATCAACCATTAATATGATTTTTTTGCATGCACACCTCATGTGTTATTATGGTGAAAATAGGGGATAGGGTTCTTTTAGCCCTCTTAAGTATTAAGATATACTTAGTAGAATGTATTAACACAAAGTTAGTAGAAGGCTTAAGGGTGAAGGAATTTAGAATAGACTTAGTAGAATGTATTAGCACAAAGTTAGTAGAAGGCTTAAGGGTGAAGGAATTTAGAAGTGGTGATGGATTCTCTTCCAAATTTGTTTCCATTCCAATTTTGTTTCTATTGGATTGAACTCAAATATGTTGGTTAGTTTTCTAAGTCTAGCCACTAGAGTTTTGTGGCTCAACCCTTCCCTATTCTACAATTTATACTTTGCATTCTTAATTGGCTAGATTAAGATGATTTTATATGGTGATTGGGTGAACTCTTCTTGGGCCTTGGCCCTTTCCTCGGAGGGACTAGGCCCTTTGTGTAATGCTTTATATAACTTCCCTTCTACCAACTTTTGTTTTGTTACCTAGGCTCACACTCAACTCTATCTTGTGTTATTGTTCTATGCCCCAAGATCCCACTCTACCAACCTTGTCTTGCTTCCTCACTCCTTAATGTTAAATGTAAACAACCTCCTCACTCTATAATGTTAAACGTATAAACGTAAACAACAATGTAAACAACAAGTAAGACTTCGAATTCGTTCACAACAGGTAAGACTTAAACCCAACAAAAAATAATATCAATATAAATTTAAAAAAACTCCCAAAATGTCATTCCTAAAAAGCCCCTTACAACCTCATTAAAGACCACCTCGCCCCCTTACAACCTCATTAAAGACCACCTCGCTAAAGACCGATGATGCTCGAAACATACCAATAATTACCACATCTATTTTCCTTCCTTACAACCTAGTAAAGACCACCTCACTAAAGATCGAGGATGCTAGGAACATACCAATAATTACCACAGCTTTTTTTCAAAAATGATGCTAGGAAGTAACCAATGATTACCACATATATTTTTCTTTAAAGTAAAGGAAAATGTAACTCAAACAAAAAACTCGATTATCAAGAAAAGAAAGAGGCTTTTAATTTTTTTTCAAAACACAAATGGAAAGCAAATTAAGGTTGAATTCAATGATAGATACCAAAATGTATATGATTAGTAAATTTTACTAAGCATAATAAAGACTTCATAGCTCAACCTAATAAAGATTTCATAGCTCAGGTTGAAGAGGAAAAAGAATTCATAGTTCAGGTTGAAGAGGAAAAAGGTTCACAAGTGGAAATTATTCTCTACAAATTGCATTTAAAGACTTTACATCTCAGGTTGAGGAGGAAAAAGGAAAAATCTCAAGTTATTTTTCACAAATTGGATTTAATTTGGCATCCAATTTAAACTGTAATGTGGTGTACTAATAAGTTACTTTTCTATGTGAAGGTCATAGATTCTAAATTTTTTGGGTCAAAATCCAGTCATGTTAAGGGTTGGTGTGACCAATGGGGTGTACTATTAAGTCACTTTTCTATGTGAAGGTCACAGATTCCAAAATCCTTGGGCCTGTTAGCTCCCTGTAATTTCAACAGATTGGTGAGACCAAAACTGCAGAGAGAACACTTGAACCACTTTGGGATTCTAGGATCTAGCCCTCCTGAATCCATAGAGGTATCTCTCTATAAAGTGAAAATATTGATGTATCTTTAAGGCTTGAAATGTGATATTAGACTAGTTATGAGGAACAAGGTTTTGTTTGTTTTGGTTGGGCTAAGATAAATGAAGGTGAAGGAATTCTAAATGAAGGGTGAAGGTGTATGAAAGTGAAAGATTGATTCAGCTAAAAAGATAGGCAAGAAACAACTTCAATCCATTGGGCTATGGAGTCATAGTAGAATTTAATTGAAACAACAAGGTTCAAGAGTGGTCCATGGGGCAAGTCAAAGGATCTCTTTAAAGTTGATTTTATGGAATGAAATGAAACAATAAGGAAGGGAATCCAACAGATGAAAATCAAAGAGTAGCCTAAGATCAAGTAAGTACTTTGAAACTATCCTGCCTTTGGCATACACTTGAGAAAGAGACAAAAGTTATCTAAGATTAGGTAAGTACTTTGAAACTAGCTTGCTTTCGATGCACTTTCAATAGAAAACATTTAAAACATGAATAGAATAGCTTAAGATCAAGTAAGGACTTTGAACCTATCCTTCTTTCAGCATATTCAAAGGGAAACTTTTCAAAGTAACTGTTGGAGAAGAAAACTAGAGGATAGGGCTAACCATAGACTTCCCTAGTTCATTCTTTAACTAGTAAACTTATCAAGACAACACTCAAGATAAACAAAGAATAGTCTAAGATCAGGTAAGGACTTTGAACCTAGCCTGCTTTTAACATACTCTTAGGGAAACTTTCAAACAAATTTTGGAGATAAAACTAGAGGACAGGGCTAACCATAGACTTCCCTAATTCAACTTTACTTAGCAAACACTGAAAATAACTTTCAAGAACAATGTTTAAAATCTAGACAGTAAGAGAAGGGAACACCAACATCTTGACTACTTGGACTGTATTAAATCATTCTTAAACAACACAATTAGAAGAAAACATGTAGATAAAGCTTATCAGTGAGAGCAAGGTACCTTTGACAGTAAATCCTAACTCTATAATTGATGTTCTTTATCAGAGAAAATGGACAGAATGGAAACAAAAAGAAAACAACAATTTACAATAAGAAAAACATCACCATTGACATAGACCAGGATCCCATAAATCAGCTTGTATTTGATGCTTCAAACCAGTTACAATCTTCAAGTCCAGTGGGCCTCTACAGCTTCAAACTTCTCATATCAACTTAGGTATCTTCAATTACAAACAGAGCTTACAACAGCTTCAGAAAACTATTTACATGCATCAGATATTCAGAGACCAACCTTTGTCTCCTCTTCTACAGAGGTATTTATAGAAGAAAAGAGGAGATGAGATGTAAAATAAGATTTTTAAGTTCAATTAATACAGTTTTAATGCTTCTCGGCCTTTGAGGGGCTCAACAGAGAAGATTTCTGATATTTCCTCTGTATTGATTGATCTTCATTAAGTATTTTAGCCACTTAGCAGAGTTTGTTGACTTTAAAATTCTTGAGGCAAAGTTTGTAATAACTTTGGTTGCTTTAAACAAAATATCCCTGATTGAGGCAATAAGTCTGCGTTCTTCTGATTTATTTCAAGAGGTAGGTGGAACTGTGGTGGCTGGAGAGGATTCAATTCGCTTCTGATGTGGTAGTGGAGGTTTTTAGGACTGTTAGATTTCTTTATTATATCCCAGAACACCTTTAATTTTCTTTGATCTATGTTTTAAGTCCGATTAGGCTTTATCTTTGTCTCTAGGTCTTCATGTTGTCTTTAACTATGTGGATTAGGCGTTTGATAGTCGAATTTACGCCTTAATCCCTTAAAACTGTATTAAAATCTTTAAACATTGATTTTTGCATTGATTTTATGCTATAATACTGATACTCTTTTCCTGTGGAGTTTGTTGTGTTTTTATTGCTTTTGCAGGCGCGCAGAGGATTTTAAAATAGCATCAGTGCTCATGAGGCACAGATGAAACATGATGTGGAACCCCGCAGAGTGATCTTCTTCAAGAATAAAAGCCCGGGGGATCGTCATCCCCGGCCTTTGATTTCCTTTAAGAAATTGTGTAAAAGCTTTAAAACCTGCAAAAATTCACAAAAAGTTATAAAATCCTGCGTGGATGGGTTAAATTGCTTCAGAGGTTTAGGTTAGAGCGTGGCCATTGGATGAAAGCATCCAATGGCGAGGATTGCTTGCTGAGGATAATGGAGAGGCGGTAGGGTGAGTGAACGAAAGATTAAGTCCGAGCCATAGATGCATGTTGATCAACGGCTGAGATCAATCCGGGTTTTTATAAGGCGGAAGGAAAAATTATAATGAAAATAGGGGGAAAATACCATGTAAACGGGGAAAACCTTAATCGGCAGTGAAAAAGGCGTTAAATGATATTTTGGAGTCGCAGAACGATCTGGGCTGTTGGATCAAATTGATCAACGGAGATCAACGGCGGAGATTCATTGATGAAATCAATGGGAAGAACGGTGGAGGGCGATGGCTTTATGGCTAGATGTAATCTGGACTATCGGATTAAAAGAACGGATGGCGGAGATCAAATTAGAGGAATGAAATGTAATGGAGAAAGGTGGTTTGGCAAAAAACCATAATGGTTTTCGCGAAGATTTGAGGCGGTTTCCAAAATCTTCAAAAAAAAGGCGATATGCCTCGCTGCCTGCCACGTGTCCTAAGGAAAACCACTTTTTTCACGTTTTTTCTTGGCGTTAAACCTCTAGTGCAGAAAAAATGCGAAACTCAATGCCAGCCGTCGGATGGATGGGCGCAGATCCAACGGTGCAGATCGCACGTGATGGAGGGCAAGATGTGAGGGCGAAAAAGGCGGTCAAGGTCAAAGGTGGATTAGATCTGGACCGTCGGATCACAGGACTGAACGGTCAGGATTCATCGATGGGGGAGGAAGGTCCCAAAGGATTTGGGACTATTGGATTTAATCTGGACCGTTAGATGTTCAGGATGAACGGCCTAGATTGAAATATGGAGCATCGAAAGTAATATGAGGCGGGGGTTCGGGCGGAGGTTGGGTAAATGTGGACCGTTGATCTGCAGAGATCAACGGTGGAGATTCACTGAAAGAATTACACTGACAAGGCTTTGTAAAATAACAAGGAAAGTCAGGCTAGATCTGGACCGTCGGATCTCCGAAATGGACGGCCCAGATCTAATCGCGAGGTCACAAATCAAGGGGAAACACAAAGGGAACGCGCCGATGCGATTAAGCGTGAACCGTTAGATCTTAAAGAGATCAACAGTGGAGATTCATTCGACAGATTTAATGTCGGAGGGCCATGGCGAAGGGTGATTAAATCTGGGGCATCGGTTCTTGTGGATTCGACGGTCCAGATTAAATCGCAAGTTTGCAATCAGAGGAGTGAAAGGGAAACACCATAGGAGTTTTTGCGATGTGATGAAGTATGAGCCGTCAGATCCAAGAGTAGATCGACGGTCAATATTCAATCGGAGGGGTAAAGGAGGAAAGTTGTGGGCGGAGTTGCGACGAGATCTTAGTCGTCGGATGGAAGTGAATCAACAGCTAAGATTCAATCGGGGAATTGGCATCAGAACAGCTAAAAGGGATTTGCGATTTTGCGCTGAGAAAAACTTGCAATAGTGATTAGCCGATGGAACGAGAGCCGTCGATCTAAAAATTAGATCGACAATGGAGATTTAATCAAGAAGGCAAAAGGCGGAATGGTGGCTTTGAAACGAGAAACAATATGGACTGTTGGATCTGGGGCGGTGGAGCAGATCAACCGTTGATATTCATTTAAACAACGAACTGTCGAGTTTAACAAAAAGTCGAGTTTTACAAAGATATAAAGGAAAAAAAAGAAATGAAGGTTTACAACAGGGGTCTAGATCCTCTAAGCGCCCGGTTGCGGGGTTTATGGTCCCATGAGAGGCGGGGTTTATAGAAGTTAAGCCCTTGGGGGCTAAAACTCTGTATAATAAAAAACACTGTTTTTTGGGTTAAAAAACAAAGTTTTAAGGGAAAATGATAGTTCTGATAGAGGAAAAAGGCCCCTTTTAAAACCAATGGAAGGAGACCAAATGATTCAAAAAGGTGTTTGGAATGATTTTGAGGTTAGATAAAGGGTTTTTGAGGGGTTTTATGGAGGAAAAATAGGATAAAAATGGGGGTTTTTTATGAATGAAATGAGGGGTGAAATGAAGGGAAAGATGGGTTTTTTAAGCCTTCACAGGGAATTTTCAAAGGTTTAAAGGGAATTTCGAAGGAATGAAAGGTAAATGAAGAGTTTTATGAATGTAAAGGAGAAGGAAAATGGAGAAGGGAAAATGAGAATTTTCAGCAGTCTTTTCCTTTGTTAATCACCAGATTTTTTCAGTGTTATGAGGGAAACAGCAGTGAAAGTTTTCTGAAGGAAAAAGAGACATCACTAAGACTTCAAGAACTCACAATTTGAAAATAAAATTGTTTCTTGAAGGCTAAAAAGATCTAGCCACCATTTGGTATGACAAATTTTTATAGGTGGCTAACAGGGCCAAAATCCAGTCATGTTAACGGTTGGTGTGACCCAAATAGAATGAGATACCCAAGTAATTTTGACACTTTAAATGTTTATGAATAATAATTTCTCAAGACATAAATAAGATTAGAAACTCAATTTTAAAAAAAATTTAACAAAATAAAAAATTATAAAATTATTATTTAAAAAAAATGATAAACCAATTATAACAATATTTTAATGTAAAATTATATATATATATATATATATATAATGTTACTGAAATGATTTAACTAGTCACATATTTTAGGTACTATGAAAAAATGTAAATAATTTAGGTTACTGAAATTATTGAACTGTTCACATATTTTAGAGACCGCGGAAAATGATTTGAAATGGATGAAAGGGAACTAAACCTAATATATTTACTTTTTATGTGATTCCGATGAAAAGGGACTAAATCTTATTCCATTCCATATCACGTACTTATTTTGAAAATATTTTTTTAATATATTCACTTTTTATGAGATACAAAAACAGATGAAAAAATATATTCACTTTTTATGAGATTCAAGTACGGATGAAAAGGGACCAAACCTCATTCCATTCAATATCACATACTTGTTTTGAAAATATTTTTTAATAATGTTTATAATAATTTAGTTAATTAAAATATGTTTTTCACCGTGTTTCTAATAATTTAGTTAATTAATTTTTTAAATATTTAAAAAAAGCTATAAATAATTTATAATAACTAAGTTAATTAATTTTTTTAAATATTTAAAAAGACTATAAAAAAATTTTTAATAGTGTTTATAATAGTTTAGTTAATTAATTTTTTTAAATATTTTAAAAAATCTATAAATATATATTTTTTCAATTTTAAAAAAAAAAAAAAAAAAAAAAACTATAGATATATTTTTTTTCAATTTTTTATATAATGTTATTTGATAAAATAATATATCAAAAAATGCCGCAATGATAAATTCAATCTCTTATGTTGCTTTGTGGACTTTATAAAGGCTTTCGATACGGTTTCTAGAAATAACCTATGGAATAGATTAGAAGAGCTAAATGTTCCTTTCGAGTTAAGAGCAGCCGCTATAAGGTTATACGAGAATGTAATTGCCAAGTTAAAGAGAAATGAGGGGTGGTCGAAAGATATTAAGTGTAATATCGGAGTTAAACAAGGTTGCCCCCTCTCCCCTACCTTATTTTGCATTTACATCGACAAGCTAGAAGGTTGTTTAGAGGAAGCAGGATGTGTTGGCACGGTCTTAGCTGGGATAGTCATCATCCTTCTTCTCTATGCTGACGATATTGTTCTTCTCGCAAGGTGCCCATCTGATCTTGATAAGCAACTTAAACTTCTTAAGGATTTCTGCTTTACCATGGGTATGTCTGTTAACCCTGACAAAACAAAAGTTATGAATATCAAATCCAAGAAGGAAACTTACGTTAATTTTATGTATGACAATAGTAACTTGGAGGAAGTGTCTTCTTACAAGTACCTAGGAATTGATATTCATCACAAGCTCAACTAGAACTATATCGTTCAGAAAAGGATTAATGGGGGGTGGAAAGCTTATTTTGGTCTTGAAAATAATTGTAAAATGACAAACCTTGTAATGTGGGATAGAAAGAAGTTTCTCTTTGAAACTTTAGTCACTCCTGTTATCTTATATGGATGTGAGGTTTGGGGTTGAAACATCTATAGAGAATCTTGGAGAAAGATTGAGCAAATCCAGAAGCGTTTTATAACGTATAACCTTAAAATTAAAAGCAATACACCCTATCCTATTCTCCTTATAGAAGTGGGTCTTTCCTCTATCGAGAGCCTAGCTATGACTAGGCTTATGTTGTACAAGCACAAGCTCAATAGCATAGGAGACCATAGACTTCTAAGCTAGCTTTAACTTCTAGCCAAAACCACTAAAGGCTTAAACGAGGTTGGTATAAAGACACCAGGGCTTGGTTAAACCATTGGGAGATCGACGAGAATGTTGCATTGCAAAACATCAATAACATTAAAAAAATTGTTACTTCTAAGTTCAAAGAAAAAATGTGGTGTGAGAAAGATCTAGCAGCTAAAAGAAAATTAAGGTATTATAAGGAGATCATCAACCCCACCTTGAGGAATCAAAAGTATCTCTCTGTTTTAACTAGCTCAAAGAAGAAAATTAATATAGCCAAGATTAGAACGAACTCTCATGAGCTCCATAGTGAAACAGGTCATTGGACAGTTCCTAAAACACCATGGATGGAAAGGATCTGCCATCTCTGCGAGAATATGAACATTGGGGATGAAAATCACTTCCTCTTAGAGTGCTCCACGTACAACCACATTAGAGCTCAATTTCATAATCTTTGTTGCAATACTAACCTTCCTAGCCTTTTAAGATGTCAAAATTATAGTGAGTTCGGGAGGCTTCTCTCCAAGCTTTTTGAGCATAAGAATAAAATCTTAAATCAAATTAAATAACTATTTTCTTTAGGCCCGATAGACCAAAGATTGATCTGAGTGGACGTTAACCATCATCATTATCATATAAAAAAAAAAATTATATTAATAAATATTTTTTTATTAAAAAAATGATAATTAAAAAACTTAATTTTTTATATAATGTTATTTGATAAAATAATGAAAAAAAAATTATATTAATAAATATTTTTTTATTAAAAAATAGTAACTAATGGTTCTAATTAATTTTTTTTTTCACAATTTAAAATATAAAAAATAGACGATAACTCTACCTATGTTCTACCCATTAAATATTTTCCGATATAACTCTACACATTAAATATTTATATTCTTAAATTCATTAATATTTATTTTGATTTACCAAATACAATTATGCAAATTAAAAAGAAGAAGAAGAAAATGATACGGCTCCACCACAATTACATGATATAACAGTCACACTTGCTATTATGATTGTGCTACTTCCTGTTGACGTCATTAAAACAACAACCATGAGCATGCATGAGTGTGTTACTTGAGTCTCCCCAATCCCCCTGGGTGATTTTAATTAATTAATATTTATTTAACTAATTAATTTGTTAGAAGAGCTTACAACTTCCTCGCTTTTTCCAGATAGCAGATTTTATTGGCTAAGGGCAATAGGTGCAAACCTAGATAAAGGCAAATGGAACAAAGATGCCTAGAGGATTAAGATACAACCAACAATCATTACAAATTAAAAGAATGGGTAGAAGAATGGTTCCTCTGGTTCCGAACAGCTAATAAGAGCTAAGAGATGAAAGAAACATGATATCTCACAATGGAGATGCTTCTTTGTTGATATGGGCCAACCCTACCCCTCATGAGAATACGCCTCCTCTTTCTCAGACAGGGTAAGCAATCATGCATCAAATTGCATTTAAAGACTTTATAGATCATGTATCAATGTTAAAATATGTAATCATCTCTAGCCTGTGTTGTTAGACAATTAGTTAGTTGAGTTGAGTAATAGATAAATTTGGTGAGTGAGTTAGAGAGTCACTTAAGTGAATGATGGTCAAGTTGAGTTATGTGAGTGTGTGCATGTCAATTTAGGTTAAATACTCTTGACTGGGTTCATCGTATTCATTGTGATTGAGTGAGATTGAAGTTCGTTGATTAATAGAAGAGCCGCAACTTGTGTGATTCATGTGTGAAATATTTGTGTTATTTTGTGTTTGAATCCTCTGTATATCCAACAAATTGGTATTAGAGCTGAGTAAGGATCAGAAAATCTGTGGGCGAGCAAAGCCAAAGAAAAAAGCCGACAAATTTTTATTTTTATTTTTTGCAAAATCGTTGAACCATTACAGAGCACACAGGTCGGCACGTTTTCAGTGCAGCAAACGCGGAAGTCCACAACTTTTCCTTTGAAAATTCAGTTTATTTCACAGGTTTTTATACTTTCGGAGAGCGCAATCAATTTTACGGGGTCGTAAGCAAGTTTTAAACAAAAGTCGACAGCTTTAAACAAAAGTCAAAGCAACGGTACGTGAGAGCTCTTTGAAAAGGGTATCACACTTTATTAAATTCAAAGTCACGGTTTTTTGGGAAATCGAAAACCCAATATGTGGATGGTGAGAACTTTTTGATTTATTAAAAGGTTTTATATAAGTTCGAATTAATATAACTCAAGGAGCATTTGAATTGCAAGGGCTTTATTCATAAGTATTTTTTTAAGAATTTTTTTATATAAAGGTTTTTCTTATAAAGATTCTTTATATATATAAAATAAATTAATCAAATAGTTTTTTATAAAGTTTTTTATAATTTTTTTATAAAAATAAAAAAAGGATTTTTTTAAGGAGCTTTATAAAGCTTTTATCAAAAAGAGAAATTTAGGGTTTTATTAGAGAATATTTTTTTGAAGCAAGATGGCCACATTCAGTTTTTAGCCACAACTGCCTTTTTTTACTTGGAAAGATTATGATGTGTGGGCTATTAAAATGGAGACCATGTTAAAAATGCATGATGTTTGGGATCATGTCAAATTTGGGTTTGCAGAACCTCCGAACAACGCAGAAGAACGAGCCCTCAGTAATGCAAACAGGGAACAATGGAAGAAAGACAGGAGGAAGAATGCACAAGCATTTATTCTTATATAGCAGGGAGTGGACCGAGCAATGTTCCAGAAGATAATGATAACTTTTTTAGCAAAGGAAGCATGAGAAACTTTGGCAACAAGCTATCAAGGTATGGCCAAAGTCAATATTGTTAAAATGCAGAATACTAGGAGAGATTTTGAAAGTCTGCAGATGAAGGAGACAGAGGACATTGATTCCTTCATGAATAGGGTCATGTCTGTAGTCAATCAATTAAAAATATTTGGTGAAGATATTAAATATCGAACAGTGATTGAGAAGGTTCTTATATCTTTGTCTACCAAGTTTGATGTTGTAGCAGCCACAAAAGAAGCCAAGGATTTGGAAAAACTGATAGTTGATGAGTTGATGGGATCACTTCTATCGCATGAGGCAAGGATAGATAGAAATAAGGATTCCACTTTAGAAACTTCCTTCAAAATTAAATTTTATATTTCAAGAGGTCGAGGCAGATGTCGATCGAGAGGCAGAGGACGAGGCGGAAGCTATGGTGGTCAGAGAGATGGTCGAGAAGTGCATGAGCATCAAAGTGGAAGCAACAACAGCAGAAGTTTTCACAACAATCAAAGGTTTGACAAATCAAAGGTGAAATTTTATTATTGCAATAAATTTGGTCATTATGCTCGTGATTGTAGGAAGAAGATAGCTGATCAAGGAAATCAGAGAGCTAATGTTAGTACAGATAATACTAACTCCATGTTCCTAGCATGCAACATTGTGCATGAACCGTCTGATAAGGTCTAGCTATTAGACAGTGGTTGCAGTAACCACATGACAGGCAACAAGAATTTGGTTGCAAATTTGGATGAATCTGTGAAGACAGAGGTAAAGTTGGGGACTGACAAGACTATGGATGTAGATGTAAAAGGAGTGGTCAACATTGTGACCAAGCAGGGTGAGCCAAAGACCATATCAGAGGTATATTATGTCCTTGGACTCAAACACAATTTGATAAGTGTTGGTCAATTGACACAAAAAGGATACAAAGTTATCTTTCAGGGGCAACAGTGTGTTATTTATGACAAATCCCCCAGCAAGAAGCTGATTGCAAAGGTGCATATGATGAGGAACAAACTCTTTCCTCTAACTGTGAACTGCAATGATTAGGTTAGTTCTTTTATAGCTGCATGTTCTAATGATTACTGGTTATGGCACTTTCGGTTTGGACACATGCATTTTTCTGGTTTAAGATTGTTGGAGCAGAAACAGATGGTCATAGGTTTACCTCACATCAAAGAACCTGCTAGCACTTGTGAGTGTTGCATCTTGGCAAAGAAACACCATGAAAGTTTTCCAAAAGGAGTTTCATACAAAGCAAAGAAACCACTTGAGTTGGTGCATACAGACGTGTGTGGACCTATGATGACACAGTCGATTGGTGGAAGTTGTTACTTCCTCACTTTTATTGATGACTATAGCAGAAAGACTTGGGTTTAATTTTTGAAGCAAAAGTCTGAAACTTTTGCAAAGTTCAAAGATTTCAAAGCCTTAGAAGAGAACCAGAGTGATCGACATATCAAGGCATTAAGATCATATCGTGGTGGAGAATATGATTCAAAACCATTCCATGTACTGCAAACAACATGGAATCAGAAGAAATTTTACAACTAGATACACACCGCAACAAAATGGTGTAGTAGAGAGAAAGAATAGAAAATTCATGAACATGACAAGGAGCATGTTGAAAGAAATACATTTGTCTAATGAGTATTGGGCAGAAGCAGTTGCATGTGTTGTTTATGTGATAAACATGTCTCCTACAAAGAATGTGATGAACATAGTACCAGAAGAACCATGGTTAGGTATATCATGCAGTGTATCTCATTTCAGCATTTTTGGATGTGTAGCTTATGCACATGTGCCTAAACAAATAAGAGGCAAATTAGATGATCAAAGTGAAAAAATCATATTTACTAGTTATAGTGAGCAGTCAAAAGCTTACAAATTGTATAACCTTGTCACCAAGAAGACAATCATTAGCAGAGATGTTGTGTTCAAAGAACAAGAGTCATGGAATGGGACTGTAGACACACGAACTGATGCACAAGCACAATTTATGGAAGAGGATGATGTAGTAGAAAAGGAGCAGCATAAATTAATAGAGAAGACACCAAACAAAGTCACACCAGTAAGGACTCCAATATTTTCAGAGCAGCATGGATCTTCAAGCATATCAACATACCAGAATTCTCCAAGCAGCCAATCAGGTAATGAATCAAGCAATGGTAAGAAAAAAATGAGAATTTTAAAAGATATTTCTGATGATTTGGATGTTAGTTCAAATTTTGCATTGTTAGCATTCCAACCTTCTTCATTTGAAGAAGAAACCAGAGATGAAAATTGGGTGCAAGCCATGGATGAAGAGATGGATTCAATTGAAAAGAATGATACATGGGATTTGGTTAATTTACCAAATGATAAAAACCTCATTGGTGTGAAGTGGGTGTACAAAACAAAGGTGAATGAGAAAGGCAAGATTGACAAATTTAAAGCAAGACTTGTAGCTAAAGGATTCTCGCAGAAACCGGGAATAGACTTTGGGGAAACATTTTCTCCAGTGGCCAGATTGGATACTATAAGAGCAGTTCTAGCAACAACAACTCAGAACAAGTGGAAAGTATATCAGATGGATGTCAAATCAGCCTTTTTGAATGGAATTTTAGAAGAAGAAATTTATGTACAACAACGTCCAGGATATGAAGTTGAAGGTAAAGAAGATAAAGTTTACAGACTGAAGAAAGCGCTCTATGGACTTAAGCAAGCACCTAGAGCATGGTATAGCAAAATTGACAGCTACATGATTAATAATGGATTTTGCAGAAGCAACATTGAGCCTACGTTATACACAAAGGTAAATGAGCATGAACGTATTTTGATTGTTTTCCTATATGTTTATGATATGATTTTTACAGGTGATCTTGAGTTAGATGAATTTAAAGCAGCCATGATAAAAGAATTTGAGATGAAAGATCTTGGTCTCATGAAATCTTTTCTTGGCATTGAAGTTGAGCAAAATGAAAAGGAATTTTTATTTGTCAAAATAAGTATGCTAGATATTTGCTAAAAATATTCAGGATGGATAATTGCAAACATGTACCTACACCAGTTGCAACAGGTACAAAGTTAAGTAAGGATGATGAAGGAGCATATGTCAATCCAACTCTATTCAAAAGATTGGTTGGCAGACTCATGTATCTCACTGCTACAAGACCAGATATTATGCAAAGGGTAAGTTTGATTTCCAGATTTATGAAGACTCCAAAAGACACACATTGGAGTGTTGGAAAAAGAATTCTGAGATACATAGCAGGAACTAGAGATTATGGCATAATGTATGCAAGTACAGAAAAGAAAGAATTGATTGGATACACAGTTAGTGATTTTGCAGGAAGTTTGGATGATCGGAAGAGCACATCCGGTTATGTGTTCCATCTTGGTTTAGGTGTGATAGAATGGGAATCTAAGAAGCAGCCCATTGTGACACTATCATCAGCAGAAGCATAATATGTAGCAGCAACTTCAGCAGCTTGTCAAGTAGTATGGTTAAGAAGAGTATTGGATGGACTCAAGCAGAAACAACAAGGATCAACAACGATACACTGTCACAACACATCAGCAATTGCATTATCCAAGAATAGTGTGTTTCATCAAAAGAGCAGGCATATTGATACTAGATATCACTTTATTAGAGAACTTGTGAGCAATGGAGAAGTTCGCTTGAAGCCTTGTAAATATAGTGATCAATTGGCTGATATATTTACAAAGCCATTAGCAGTAGATTTGTTTGAGTTTCACAAAAGAAACTTGGGTGTTGTAATCCTAGCTGAGACATAGACCAGCGGGCATGTTTGAGTAGGGATGTTTGAGTTGTCATGAGTTATGATTTAGTGTGTTAAAATATGTAATTACCTCCCGCATGCATTGCTAGACAATCAGTTAGTTGAGTTGAGTAATAGATAAATTTGGTGAGTGAGTTAGAGAGTCAGTTAAGTGAGTGATGGTCAAGTTGAGTTATGAAAGTGTGTGCATGTCAATTTAGGTTAAATACTCTTCACCGGGTTCATTGTATCATTGTAATTGAGTGAGATTGAAGTTCTTTGACTAATAGAAGAGTCGCAGCTCGTGTGTTTCATATGTGAAATACTTGTGTTATTTTGTCTTTGAATCCTCTGTCTATCCAACAATAAAATTGCATTCAAAGACTTTATATCTCAAGCTGTGGAGGAAAGAGGAAAAAGCTAAACCAGTGAAATTTATATCTCAGGTTGTGGAGGAAAAAGCTTAACAAGTGCTTTACAAATTGGATTGATTTAATTTTTCCTAGGACACCTTTTCTCAAATGGCTCTAAGAAATCTTTCTAAGTTTTTCTTTTCTTAAATGGCTCTAAGCAATATTTCTAAGTTTTTTTTTCTTAAATGGAATTTGTAAGTTCTTATTTAATGGTTTAGATTTGCAAGTTTGTGTAGCAAAAATTGCAATATTGAACACAACATAAAAAAACATAAAATAGTTTATATATACAACTTTAAAAAGCATCAAAGAGTTTATATACACAGGAAAAATTGTAGAACAACTATTTGTCATTCCCCCGGGTTGTGTGGAGGTAAACCTCCGTGATCGCAGGCGATCCCTACTAGCCCAGAACGGGTCTAGCAACAATCGTAACACGTTATGGTGCAGGTCCCTAATTGCAATAAACCAACTTGCGAAGAAGGCTTACCTCGAATCCAACGCTGTTGTTTGTAGAGAAGGCGGCGCTCCCGTTCCTTTACTCCAGCAGATCACAATCCTCACGCTCGTCGCGATCAAACACCTGCACACGTAAGAAACACAACAAACACAAGCGTAAAATCCAATATATACAATTATGCATCAGTCAGAGAGGACACAACTCATCATCATAATGAACAAAACGAGTGGAACCATAACCAATAGTCGCTTATCATTAATTCAACAAAGGAAAATACAACCTGGCTCTGACACTGAATCTTCCTTCAACAGGTCGTCAGCAGAATACGTCTCGGTAAAGCTTTTCGGGAATGGGGACAAGCCTCTCTCTTCGATCGTCAATCTCCTTGCTATTGATTTGACACTATGAGGACTATTGCAGCATTCTTTAGGCTATGAAGGCTCTTGGAGATTAGCTTGCAAAGGAAAATGGCAAGCTTATATAGATGGAGGAAGGGGAGTTGGGATCCCTACAATCATGGGATTGGCCCTATCCTCAAGGAAGCTTCCATGAGAGGTGGAAAACTACTTCCTCTTCATGGAGATTCGGAGCCAACCTCCCAACTCAAATTAGAGACCAGTTTAGGAATTGGTTGGGGTCAATCTTCCGCCATTTATTTTTTAAAAACACCCTTTATTAAGCTTGGCGCGGGTGCGGCTCTGAGAAAGAGCGCCAATTGGCGCGCCCTCTTTGGAGGATTTGCCCTCTTGGCGCGAGGGTTGAACTGTGTACCCGCGCCAATGCACAAAAGGCTATTTTTAGGGTTTTTCACAAGGAGTTGTGTTCGTGGGAAATGCAAGTGGACCATGCCCAGGGGAATGCCATGAAAGTGTTTTCAAGTTATGTCACCGCTTCACAAAGTCACGGAATGATCCCTCCAATGTGCGGGATGGGGAATTGGCAGGACGGTGACAAATTATGGTGTAACAACCTCATTCCCCGTTTTTTCTTACGGAATATAAGTGTTGTTTGTTATATGATAAGACGCCTCGCCTAACGACCCTGAGTTGCAATTCAGTTTTGGTAGCAAAAGTAATATTCCAAATATAAGAATGAATTCCAAGTGTTCTTATTCCCATCTTCCTTTTGTATTTCATACATGAACTTAATAAACATACACAAGGAAGGAATGGACAAGAGAGCGATCTAAGTTGTTTCTTTGCCCCAACCCTAACCTTGAATTGAAGCTTGGACAGAGCTCTCAAAATCAAAGGTACGGATCATATCCATCGTTGCCTTTTCTAACCACTTTTCTGCCTCCTCCATGAAGGACAGGCTCAATCTGATCACGATGATGCAGAATTCGTTCACGTCCAGAGCACCGTCGCCGTCCAAGTCGCCTTCTCTGATCATCACCTAGAGCTCCTCGTCTTTCATCAATTCCATGCCCAACACCGCAGACGGAAGCCACTGCAGAACATCTCATCCATTAGCCACTTTTCCCCTAATTTCTCTGCCATCACAGGTAGATAGTCTTCGAACATCACATCGGTTTCGTCTTCTTGTCTTACTCCTACCATCAATGGTTCCCTGAAAAAATTCAAATAAAATTTCCAAAAAAATAGACAAGGATGAAATGCAGAGTACCTTTGCGAGAGAAAGAGACATAGCATAGGATAGAATGGAAGTCCAAATATGGAAGGGCTATTTATAATAATCGAAAAGATTTAGTCTAATTAAATTGATCTTTAAAATCATGGAAATTTTGGTAAGGTTTTAAGAAAATTTGACAAGGATTTTTGTAAATCCAAGTTATAGATATCAAATTTCAATATTTTGGGTGCTGAATTCATTTCCCCTATTAAAAACTTCAATATTTTGGGTGTTGAATTCATTTCCCCTATTAAAAACATGATTTAAACATTGCTAAAATTTCTTAATTTATTTTTCCCAAATTCCACCACTTTTGACCATCTGCCCAATTCCTCTCCCTTCGTAAACAACTCCAATCGAAAATATATGATACATATAATTTTTAAGATCTTCAGAGAAACCGGTCCATATGAATATGGTGCATGTCTCCCCGGTGCCAAAGAATAAATAACTATTGAAGCGTGCGTGTCATCGATCACAGAGTGCAGCCAACATTAAGCATTGAAGTTTCTGGGATTGGAGAAAGAAGTTGTCTACCCGTGCTATAGAATAGCCGGGACAACAGGGTTTTGTCAGAATCCGGTTCAGTAAAATTTAAAAAATGAGGTAGATGTAGTGTTTGGAATCCATTTTTGAAAGTGGAAATGGATTCAGCACTATAAAAAACCCTTAGGACATCCAAAACATTGAAGTTTAACAACTGTAAACAAGATTCTGATAAAATCTTTTCCAGATTTTTCAAAATCTCTACCAGATTCTGGGCCATTCTGTTACTTTTTTAGACTACAGTTTGGAGAAAGATATGATTCGTGGGCATGATAGGCGGCATTCCAGCGCCTAAGAAATGTGGTAGGGCCGTCTTGGTAACTAGTTGTTAATGCAAGAGGGCACCGTCTATCCAAGTTATATGGAAGGCATTGGCAATCAGATTGACACGGCACTCCCACGGCTCTGAATCAATTCAAACTAAAAGTCGTTAAATAAATTTAAGATTTTTAACTAGATGCAAAGCATCCATATAAATTGATTTAAAACCAAACCGTTCCATGTGGAGAGGTGTTGGAGCGATATATAATGATTGAATTGTTATTGTATGAATGTTTTAATAATATATTAGTTTAGCCAGCCTAACTATGTGAGGTTTTGATTTTTTTTTTAAGACATATATAAGTAAGAAAATGAGGTGATTTACAAACTAGCATAGAAATGATATAATAGTGATAATAAAGATACAAGGAGAATATTTTAATTACATTTAAAAATAATGAAATCAGCTTAAAAATTAAGAAATAATGAAATAATCTTAAAAATTAAGATGGGATATTTTGGATAAAGATATTTTCTTACTAAATAACTAAAATATATGTTTTTTCACAAAATAATTAAAATATATGTTTGGATAAAGATATGTTTCCATTCCAAGTTTGTTTCTATTGGATTGAACTCAAATATGTTGGTTTAGTTTGTTTTTACTGGCTTGAACTCAAATATGTTGGTTTTTATTGGCTTGAACTCAAATATGTTGGTTAGTTTTCTAAGTCTATCCACTAATGTGTGGCTCAACCCTTTATTATTCTACAATTTATAATTTGCATTCTTAATTGGCTAGATTAAGAATTTGCTAGATTAATACCACTAGTGTTATGTGGCTCAACCCTTCATTATTCTACAATTTATAATTTGCATTCTTAATTGGCTATATTTGGCTAGATTAAGACCACTAGTGTGATTTTATATGGGGTTTGGGTGGACTCTACTATTGTGATTTAGTAGATTTGTGATTTTATATAGGGTTTGGGTGAACTCTACTAGTGATTTAGTAGATTTGTGATTTTATATAGGGTTTGGGTGAACTTTACTAGTGTGATTTTATATGGGGTTTGGGTGATTTGTGATTTAGTATATTTGTGATTTAGTAGATTTGTGATTTTATATGGGGTTTGGGTGAACTCTACTAGTGTGATTTTATATGGGGCTTGGGTGAATTCTTTTGGGAAAAGGCCTTTCCTGTAACATTTTATATAACTTCCCTTCTATCAACTTTTGTTTTGATAACTAAACTCGCAGAGCTTTGAATTTTCAACCTTGCACAAAAAATGTTAAATATGCTTTAACACTCAACTCCATCATCCAAAAAATCCCACTCTACCAACTTTGTTTTTCTTCTCATACTCTACCAACATTGTTTTGCTTCCTCACTGTGTAATACTCTACCAACTTTGTTTTGCTTCCTCACTCTATTTCTACTTGAAAATCCCACTCTACCAATTTCTCACTCTGTATCTGCCTGAAAATTCCACTCTACCAACTTTGTTTTGCTTCCTCACTGTGTAATACTCTACCAACTTTGTTTTTCTTCCTCACTCTATATCTGCCCGAAAATCCCACTCTACCAAATTTGTTTTGCTTCCTCACTATGTAATGTTACCGACTTTGTTTTGCTTCCTCACTCTATAATGTTAAACTCTATAATATTAAACATAAACAACTTCCTCAACTTCCTCACTCTATAATTTTGAACACTCTATAAAAAGTTAAACGTAAACAACAAGTAAGACTATTATAATGTTAAACTTAAACAACAGGTAAGACTTCGAATTTGTGCACAACACGTAAAACTTGTGAGACTTGGAACCCAACAAAATAGAATATCAAAAGAGGTTTTAAAAACTCCCAAAAGTTCATTCCTAAAAGGCCCCCTTACGATGTGTAAAGACCACCTCACTAAAGATCGAGGATGCTAGGAAGATACATATAATTACCACAAATGTTTTTCAAAAAGGATGCTAGGAAGTAACCAATGACCTTACCACCTCAATAAAAACCACCTCAGTAAAGATCGAGGATGCTAGGAACATACCAATAATTACCACAACTATTTTTCAAAAAGGATGCTAGGAAGTAACCAATGACCTTACCACAGAGATTTTTCTTTAAAGGAAAAGTTAACTCAAATGAAAAACTCGATTATCAAGACAAGAAAGAGCCTTTTTAATTTTTAATTTGTTTTCAAAACACAGATGGAAAGCAAATTAAAGTTGAATTCAACGATAGATACCAAAATGTTTATGATTAGTAAATTTTACTAAACATAATAAAGACTTCATAGCTCAACCTAATAAAGACGCTCAGGTTGAAGAGGAAAAAGGTCCACAATGGAAGCTATTCTCCACAAATTTCATTTAAAAACTTTATATCTCAAATTTAGGAGGAAAAGCTCAAGTTATCCTCCAAAAATACAAATTGGATTTAGTTTTGCATCTGACACGTTTTCTCAATGGAAGTTATTCTCCACAAATTTCATTTAAAGACTTTATATCCCAGGTTGAGGAGGAAAAGCTCAAGTTATCCTCCACAAATACAAATTGGATTTAATTTTGCATCGGACACGTTTTCTCTCAGGTTTCTTTTCTTAAATGGAATTTAGAAATTGCAAGCTTGTGTGGCTAAAATTGCAATAGTGCACCCAACTAAAAATGGGAATAATTTCTTTTTCATAGCCTGATTATGTCCTCCTTACTGAGTTTAAGTGTTGTATGTTATACGATAATGCTGCTACTTAACTAACGTCCCTTAGTTGCAAGTTAGTTTTGGCAGTAAAAGCAATATTCCGGATAAAAAAACTGAATTCCAAGTGTTCTTGTTCCCATCCAAATTTTTTGATTTTCGTAAGCGAACAACATAAACATACGGAAGAGAAGGATGGACAAGGGAGAAATCTAAGCCATTCCTCTTTCCCAACCCTGAAATGAATGAAGCTCGCACAGAGCTATCAAAATGAAAAGTATGGATCATATCCCTGGCCTGCCATTTCTAACCATTGTTCGGCCTCCACCATGGAGGGACTTAATCTGATCATAATAATGCAAAATTCATTCAAATTCGTTCACGTCCAGAGCCCCGTCACCTTCTTCGATCGTCGGTCGGAGTTCCTCGTCCTTCATCCATTCCATCCCCAACACCGCAGCGCGTTCTTATTGAGACTATCGAAGGTGATGATGCCTCTCTTGGCATTCGCCATTGCAGAGGTGGTCCATTAGCCCCTCTTCCCCAATTCTCGCTGCCATCACTGGAAGGTACTCCTCGAACACTACACTAGTTTCTTCTCTTTCTCTTGTCATCATTGGTTCCCTGAAAAAATTCAACTAAATTTGTGTGAATTACAAACAAGAATGAAATACCTTTGCGGAAAAAGAGAGGCAGAGCATAGCATGGAATGGGAGTTCAAATATGGAAGGGATATTTATAATGGAGTAAGCTAACCATTCGACGGAATGCCTTTTGGGTTTTGCGCCTCAGGTGACCGACGAATCCCTCTAGTGAACGCGGCCCCATGCCCCTCCCCGTATCCTTCTGTCTCTGTCCCACGAACGTTCCGTTAGAAGGAGCCCGTTTAGGAGCCACAGGCCGTTACCGTTTCCTCCTACCCACCTACACATGGGAGTGCCCATGAATGCAAATTATTTCCCGTTTCAGCCCACTACGAACAGGTCGGTGCAAACTAGTTGAGGGAAGATGGGGGAGCGGCGTGGCATGATCCTATAATCCAGCGGAACATCTCCTTAACCAATGGAACGATTGAATACGATAGAATGAAAGCCATCGCAACCATCTCTGGAATACTACTGAAAAATCGATTGAACGAAAGTCGTTGGACGGCTACTGAAAACCGGTCTGTTTTGTTTAGTGAATGTCTGTTTTTTAATTTGATGTCTGTGTATTTTTAAGTGAGAATCCTCGTTGCGCCCACTCCACCATTGCGGCAACTCGCTTAAAACGATACTTGCTTAAAAATGGTGAATTAAGTGAAATGGGAAACAATAATTTCCATTTCAGTGCAAAACCCTAAAGAAAAGCTCATCTTCTCTAGGTTGGATTTAGATTGGTCTCTTGTACAAGGAAAACATATGGACTCATTAGATCGGATTGCAAAAATCCCTTCAACTAGAATTGGAGACTTTATTAAAGGAGAGGAAATGAACCCAAATGCTCTATGTTCTTTCACCCAGGTACAAAACAAATGCCCAGGCTCAAAGCCTACTGCTTCCTTGGTATATGAAGTGTAAGTTTTTTTATAAATCCTATGTATATATATTGGTATGAATAGTGCTCAAACTGTTTTCATGGAATCATATGTATTGAGTTTCCAAACTTTTTTATGCAACTATGCTTGTTCGTATGGCCCCAATGATAGAAGGGAACAAGATGAAGTGAAGCAAAAATACTCATTTGTGAAAAAGAGGGGATGCCAATGCCATTTCATTGTAAAAATTATGGTTCAAATCCCTAAGGTTGTGATAATAACATATAACATGTATGAGCATGTAGATAGCGAAGGATTTCCTTGTCATGGACAACATGACACCTCGGGTCCTGCTAGAGTGTTGCATCAACCAAAGTTATCAAGGGACATGGTTTCCTATGTAGAGAGTTGTTTCTTCTTGGATGTGCCAGTTGACTCTGTTTGCAAAATGCATGTTAAAAAATATATTGACATGGATGCTGCAGCTCAAGATAGGGATTTCGTTTTGTGTAGAAAAGATGTTGTTAACATATATAATTGTCTAATGAAATGAAATTATCAGTTGCATAAGAAGGATGAAATGAGTGTGAACCTTTGGTATACGAAACACCAAAATGATTTTTTATTTTATCAAAAGCCCAATGGTGGAGATGTCCCTTTTATAGTTGGAATTCAGACGAAGTGGATGTTGGAGACCATGGTGAAGCTATCGAATAATAGCCTAATAGCCATGGATTCAACATTCAGTACGAATAAGTATGGGGTGAGTGTATTAAGAATGATTGATCTAGTACAATAACTTGATTAATAATGATTGATGATCTGAGGTTGATGATCTATGTATTTTGAATGTAATAGTATCAATTGTACACACTCGTCGTGTTTGATCACCAACAAAGTGGGGTTCCAGTTGCATGGGTGGTGGCATCACGTAATACATCACAGGACATTTCACTATGGTTGGAGTAGCTCATGCATAGGTGTCACCAAGTTAATCATAGTTGGAAAGTTAATGCTTTCATGGTTGTTGATGCATTGGCTAAAATTGGTGCTTTAAGGTAACTTCAATATTCTTATTTTATAGTACAACTTGTATTTATTACAAAAATAACATGCTTGAAATGAATTGAATGTGGCAGGAGAATCACAAGTTGCAATGTTATCTTGTGTGTTTGGCACATACGTCGAGCATGGCTAAAAAATGTGAATCGACTAGCCAATAATCTAGAAATAGCAAAAGAAATGTTTAGTGATTTGGGTTTAATTATGAATTATTGTTCCAATTTTGAAGTGATCACTGAAATTAATGCTTTCATCAACAAATTTGCTGATGAGGAAAAGTTCCTAGACTATTTCCATAAGAATTGGGTTGCTGGTGACAAGATTTGTAAGTTGAAAAACTCTTAAGTTACATTTATTTTTTTGGTTTGAAATATGGATGAAATATCTTCATTAACCCAAATTTTATGCAATTAGGGATGTGGGTCAAAGGTTTTTGGGATTTTCCCCATGCAAATCAGGAGCAAACAATGTTGTGGAATCATATCACTATTACTTAAAGACAAACTTTCTATCTGATAGAAGAAAGAAATGTTCTCGTAGGATGGATTGGTTGATATATGTTCTTCTAGAAAATGTTGAACCCTGTTATCGGTTTAAGGAAATTCTAAAAAATGAAGGATTTTTAAATAATTACATAAAGAGAAACAGTTGGAATCATCAATGGAAAAAGAAAAAAGAATACCAGATAGTGATTGCAGCCCTCATTCGCAAATGTCTCATGCTTTTTGGGTGATAAGTCAATCTAAAGTTAATAAGCAATATCTTGTCACTTGTCATCATACAAATTTCATAACTTGTGATTGCCCATGGTCTATTTGTGGCAACATATGCAAGCATGCCATAAAGGTGGGTTGGTTGTGTTTCGGTTCAATGGCTTCAAACCAATTACAAAATCATCAAAGCACAACTGAGTCATATAATGACCCTCCTAAGATAAATATAGAGGCAGTATCCGATCTTCCTGAAGATGCAAACACAATTTCCATGGATAGTCGCAAAGTTGATGTAAATGTTGAAGAAATTGAGATGGCCAAGGAGGAGTTATTTGGCTACTTAGACCTGGTTCGAAACAGTCCTCCTACTACTTTGACCAAGATTGAATAGCTGATTGCTTTAGTTAAAAAATTGTTGGATGACGCCAACAATATTCTTATTATGGATTATGAATTCAAGTGTGGGTCGGGTGCTTTTGAGTTGTCTTTGAAGAGGAAGAAGAGTTTCCTAAGCCCCAAAAAGAGAATAAAAACAAGGCAACACAATGCAAGATTGGAAATTGACTTGAATATCCCGGCAGATGAAGATGAATCGTTTCAGTGTGAAGAACTCAACAAGCGAGGTCGCCCTCGCACCAACAATGAATGCATTTCCAGGTTTCTTGTGCACAATTTTGTTTTCAATTTTATATTTATATTTATTCCTGTATTAGCTATATTTGATGTACTAATGTTTTGTTGACTATGTCCATGTATGTCTGATAGGTGGTGAGGATATGGTTGGAGATTTCTCTAATTTGATGGAATTATCATTTAAGGTGATTAAATAACTCCATGCATTTACACTCAGTCTTTTAATACATTGATTGTTTTGTAAGTCATGGAAGATAGCTTTCAAGTGGTTTTGCATACTTGCATAGTTGCATGTATTGGTGTGAAAACAATAATCTGATATATATATTCGAATAAAAACAATGGAAATGTAACAAAATTATTAGAGGAACTACAATGAAAATGTAACTAAACATGTCAAACACAATTTTTCCAGTTTTTTATAACTAACAAAACAAACTAGAGAGTTATTACAACATCAAATATAATGCCTTTGTTGTCTATGAGTTGCTGCAATGGTGAGCCAGTGTGTCAGCAATGTTGGCCCAGTCTGTCAATCTAAATCTGTGGATAAAGGGGGACATTCATGAAGATTGTTGATACAATAATCACTATTTCCTGGTTCATCGGGACGAAGATACCCTCCTGTCTCCATAATTACATTCCAGCAATCAGATTCTTCTTCTTCTTTTTCAGTGTATATTTCTTTTTATATACCCTTGTTGGAAGCCAGATCATTGGATACTGAAATCTAAGACCTATCCAGTGATTCCCATAATGTCCCATAGCAATAATACACCGAGCAACCCTTGTTAATGTTGTCTTTAAGTTGATGTAGTTAAATGGATCTTTATTTTGGGGTTGTTTTCCCATGCTATCCTACCTTTCTTTACATCCTCCCAGTGCCTTAGTTTCCAATAAATGAATCTGGCATGCACAATATGCAATGGTCATCTCCCTATTCTCGGAGATAACCTCGCTGCAATGGTGAGCCAGTGTGTCAGCAATGTTGGCCCAGTCTGTCAATCTAAATCTGTGGATAAAGGGGGACATTCATGAAGATTGTTGATACAATAATCACTATTTCCTGGTTCATCGGGACGAAGATACCCTCCTGTCTCCATAATTACATTCCAGCAATCAGATTCTTCTTCTTCTTTTTCAGTGTATATTTCTTTTTATATACCCTTGTTGGAAGCCAGATCATTGGATACTGAAATCTAAGACCTATCCAGTGATTCCCATAATGTCCCATAGCAATAATACACCGAGCAACCCTTGTTAATGTTGTCTTTAAGTTGATGTAGTTAAATGGATCTTTATTTTGGGGTTGTTTTCCCATGCTATCCTACCTTTCTTTACATCCTCCCAGTGCCTTAGTTTCCAATAAATGAATCTGGCATGCACAATATGCAATGGTCATCTCCCTATTCTCGGAGATAACCTCAGCTACTTCTGGAGAGTTGATGTATTTTTGATGTTCTTCTATCACCTCCACAGGTTTGGGATGTTCTCCTCTAACCCACAGAAGGCTCTCGGAATTATGCAAATAAATGTTCAGATCATCTAACCAACTGCCCTGATTTATCAAATACGATACAAATGCCCTCAATTGGACATCCCCTGTAACATGGTTGGGATTCCATTTTGTATTATAAGGTAACAAAAAATTATGTTTGTACAGTTCACAGAGCAAGTATTTATATTGATCAAAAATTGACATATATGCCTCCAAGAAACCATCACTGCTTTCAACCTGGAGAGGGATATTTTGGATGATAGCATTCTTTTTAAATATCATGAATTTTTCAGTCAATTATGCGTTGTAATTGGTTCAAGGAGCCTTGCAAGTGAGCACACCATCCATTAGATGTTTGATTTATTGCTTATCCTTCTCCAACTTGGTCTCTCTCCTTTCTAGCTTAGCCACTGTTTTTATATGTCTTCGTAAAACTTTGTTTTGATATTCTTCTTCAAATATCTTGGCAAGGTCAGGAAGTGATTTGTTGTGCACACTGTAATGTATTTGGTGTCTCAGATATGCATATTTAGACAGTTGTAATTTATCCTTTGGTTCCTCATCATATTTTTTCTCACCAATGTCTTTGGTCAGTTTGATCTCTAGTTCCTCATCCTTTATTAGTTTGTCTATACCCATTTCTTTTGTATCTTTGATATGTAATTCTTGTTCCTCTGTATGGATAGCTGTGATTTTGGTATGGGACTCTGTAACTTCAATGTCATCAGTCTATTTTTTTCCAAGGGGTATATCTCGTTGGACCCTGGGAGAAGGAATAACTATGTCATCAATGGGTATGGACTCTGCAAATTCAATGTCATCAGTCTTCTTTTTTCCAAGGGGTATATCTTGTTGGACCCCTGGAGAAGGAATACCTATGTCATCAATGGGTATGGACTCTGCAACTTGGGCCAAGCAATCTAATCTATCAAAAGTTTATTTTTGTCTGAGCTCATCTGTTAGGGTTTTAAATTTGATCTGTAGTTGTCTGTTTTTCATCTGGAGAGTCCTATTCTTCCTTAACAATGAAATATATAGAGGAAGATGTTTACAGGTACTTACTTTTGCAATGTGTTTCTTTCTCAATTCTAGTGGTTCAGTTGGTTGGTCCTCCTGATCAATCCCCGTACAATTCTGGTTGTGCAGTTGATTGATCCTCCTGATCATCACCATAAAATTTTGGTTGTGCAGTTGGTTGGTCCTCCTGGTCATCCCCATACAATTCTAGTTGTGCATTTGATTGGTCTTCCTGATCATCTCCAAACAATTTGGGTTATGCAGTTGATTGGCCCAGCACATTTTCCCTACACAATTTCTGGTACTCCTCTTCATCCACATACAACATTTGGATTGAGATAAGGCCATCTGAGTGGTACCATTCGCTTAGATCCGCTATGTATTCATAGTCAGGATCAGGAAAGGGAAGCTTATCAACTTGTTTTTTTATGTCAACAAGCTGGCCTAATCCTTCTTCCATGCATCCTTGTTGCATGCATCCTTCGCCCATGACACCTTAAATTGATACATCTTGTGGATACTCTTGCTCTTTCTCTTTCTTTTATTCTACTGCTATCTCTTCTGGGAGTTTTTTTGTAACAACGGGGAGGGTTTGAGGAATTGGAGCATAATGACCTCTCTTTCCCCTGTTCTTCTTGGCTTTTGGCACTGCTGCTGGGCGTTTCCTGTATCCTCTCAATCTTTTTGTCGCAGGTTTACTCCCCAATATGTGTACTTTATCATCATCATCTTGGCCATCTCCTTTATGTGCATCTTTAGCAGCAAAAACCCTAGAAACCCTCCTAGTTTGAACACATGGCGGCAAAGTTTCCATATGGAAAGGTTCTGTGGGAATTTTTTCATGTGGGAGGTCAGGGGGCGTATTTGCCACTAAGGGGTCATGGGTGGAGTTGCCGCTAAGGGGTCATGGGGTGGAGTTGCCGCTGAGAGGGCATGGGTTGGAGTTGACGCTGAGAGGTCATGGCACAGAGTTGCAGTTGGGGGGTCATGGGGTGGAGTTGCAGCTTGGAGGTCATGGAGTGGAGTTGCAGCTTCAACATGCAATGGCCTTCCAACTAGTTCATCCCAAGTTCTCCCTTCCCTTTGCAGCGCAGCAACCACCAAAAGTTTAACAAGGCATTGGTGGGAAAGGATTTCGAGTGGCCGCTTTGAATTCTGCACACATCGAGCCATTTGGTCTAGGGTTTTTGCAAGAAAGAAAGGCATGTTAAGCAACCTTCCATGACGCAGGTGGTCTAACAAGCGGAGGTGCTCATAATAAATAACCACATACCTTCCTTCACAATTAAAAAATCTCTGGGCAAGGAATGCAGCATCCGACTAGGGTTGTGGTAATGACTTCCTCTCATATCCTGAGCCACTCTTGATCAGTCGTTCACCTACCTCAAGGAAATTCCTCACAATATCAGGTTGGGGTTTTTGGGGTGCAAACCACTTTTCTCCCGTCTGGAGTAACCCTGACACTTCAACAATCACCTCTTCTATCGCATGCACCACTTTCCCTGCTACCTATGATCTACCCTCCCTATAATGCATGGAGAATTCTAGGGCTATGTCATTTTCATGCCTCTGAAACCTGCGAATATCCCTAAAACCTGCGAATATAATCTATCCAGCTGGCCTGTTCAAATAATTGTTTAACTGGTGGAAATGCGTCTAACAATTCTTCGACACTTTCATGGTGTATTCTTGCACCTCCCATCTCTAGCCAGAGTTCAGAACAGCTCTGGTTGTGTTAGTTGTTTGCAAGAGTTCGAATGTGGGACAATGGCGCAATGGAAGAGTTGGGGTAATGGGTACAGTAATAAATTAATAATGGGGATGGTTTATTTATGGCGGTGCCCATATGCAGACATGTGTTGCCGCAAGGGGTCGGTAAATAGATATGCAGACGGTTAAATGAAATTCATCTCAACGACCTAATGAATATCATTGATTTTTCATTGCCAATTAATCTTTGACAGTTATATGAAACCCCACCACCCAGCCAACCACTCTTAAGAATTTTTTTAAAAGTTTAATTATAAATTTCTAAATACTATTAAAAATAAAATAATCAAACTTTTTTATATATTGTGTTCAGCGTACCTTCAAGACAGGATAAAATTACTTTATGAGTTGATCGTTAAATAAGGTGCGATTCATTAAAGAGCTTATAATGATAATTGAAGTTATTCAAGCTTTTTAAAACATATCTTCGAAATAGGAGATTGAAGTTACTTTAATTTTAAAAAATTAAAATTACAATATATAAATATCTATCAATATGCTTGGTAAGATGTGAAAATAAAGAGTCCATGCTGTAACAATGCATTCCATTATGAAATTGTTGACCTATCTACTAACACCACATGTGCATTTTTTCATAATCAAAAGATTGGCTTTTTATTAAAAATTTAGGCAAAGTTTATATGAGATTCTGAAGACAACAGACCTTGAATCTTGAGATCAATAGCCTCTCTATGGCTCTATTTCATATAAACATGTTATGATGGGGATGAATGTTCCCCTTTAAAAGTCCATGTGAAGCTAACTTTTCAATTCATTCAAATCATAAAATCATATATACCTTAATGCTTTTCAAAGCATATCCCTTGGCATTATTCACTTGCATTGGTACCTGTGTGGGTTCTGTTCTTAGTACATAACAATATTAAAGAGTTGGGTTGTCAAGATAACTTCATTGATTTGCAAGTTCTTCATAATATTTTCTCTGTTTGTAGGCTAAGCTGTTTTTGCTGTCATGGATGTCAAAACTTGCTTCAGTTCAAAACACCTGGCCTTGTGGCTGTAGATGTTGATGATGGAGAAATTCACAACAATTGGATTGTTGGTTTGGATATTTATACATTTCTGCCCCTTAAATGAGGTAGTATCTATGGATTGTAAAAGTGCAAGATGTCACATTTTCATTTTGCATTTAACCATGTATGTATAAAGGACAAATAATGATTGATATATAATCTATCTTGGTTGGCTTGTAACCAAGGGTATCTCACATAATTTCTCAATGAAGCTCATAATTTCACATAAGAATTAGAGCTCATTATAGTAAAAAAAGAGGCTTGTATAAATTATGGGAGCATGTGCTGCTCATGGATAATGAATGAATAAATGTTCATAGAAGTTGGAATTATGAAGGTTTATTGAAGGCATTATAATGAATAAATAGTCTTGTTTTGTAGCATATTTTGGAATCCTCTATTTGATGATAAAACTATTAAATACATGAAAATGCTTCTATACATGTGTCGGCGCAATTGAATGAGATTGGAATTTGACTTCCAGAATAAAAGGCATAAAAAAAAACATCCATCACATAATCTAATGACATAACTAAAATGTACTAAAAATGTAATTCCATTAATAGTATTACTGAAAAATACATTTTCTATATACATGTGTTGAGATATAAGACCAAAAAATAGTGAGGCCATCTATAAAAAACAGCTCATACAAAAATGATGGAGATCAGGTTACTCCAATCTATCTCAAAAAATATGAACACAATAATATTACTCCCCCCATAATAACCCCAATCCCAATCAGAGCAACAATCCATTCATTAATAGGAAATATATAACGATGCGTATCAATAATAATTGGAGCACATGTTGGCTCCACAAATCTACAACATCCATGTCCTTTGGATGCTTCTTTAGAAAGTATTGAATCACAGACCCTTTGGACATCAAATTGGTACATAATCTCAAAACCATGGAATTATGCAGCAATGGATTTTGCCTGCTGGTGAAGGGACTTTAGGTTAGGTCTTCTAACTTGGAAGGTACCATTCATTTGGTTGATGATTAGCTTGGATTTAGTGTAAGTGACAATGTCATTTGCACCATAACCCCGTGCAGTCATGAGGCCCTCGATCAATGCATGATAGTATGCCTCATTTTTCGTTGTAATCCTAGGTAATTCTCTACTATTTTGATAAAATTGGCTCAGGGCTTCATTATGAAGCACGAACCTTGTTCGTGCATTCCCTGGGTTTGGGTGGCACCATATTTGGATAGCCAGGAACCATTTTGCAACCATCTGCAAAACAAGAAAATAATTTAATTAAATATCATTAATAGAGTTGTCGCTCTCTCTACGAAATAAATAAAAAATGAAGTTTGCAATTTTCTTAATATAAATAAAAATTTAATTAGTTTCAGTTGTGGCAACACATTGTTACAGTGGCAGTAACTCGCTGTTGTCGCCACTGCACAAAATTAAAATTTACAGCGGCGGCAACAAACTGTTACAGTGGCAGCAACTCGCTATTGCTGCTACTGCAACACCGAGTTGCCGCCACTACTCAAAATTTAAATTTACAGTGGTGAAAAAACACTGTTATAGCTGTAAATTAAATTTTTATTTATATTAAAAAAAATTCAAACTTCATATTTTATTTATTTCGTAGAGAGAGCGGCAACAGTGAGTTGCTGCCACTGTAACCATGTGTTTCCGCCACTGTAAATTTAAATTTTTAGTAGTGGCGGCAACACATTGTTTCCGCTAATGCAACAACGAGTTGCCGCCACTGCTCAATATTAAAATTTATAGTGGCAGCAACACACGGTTACAGTGGCGGCAACTCGTTGTTGTCGCCACTGCAACAACGAGTTGCCGCTCTCTCTACGAAATAAATAAAATATGAATTTTGAAATTTTTTTTAATATATATACCCATTTAGAATAAAAATTTAATTTATTCAGCAACAATGAGTTGCCGCTCTCTCTACGAAATAAATAAAATATGAAGTTTGAAATTTTGTTAATTTAAATAAAAATTTAGAATAAAAATTTAATTTATGGGGAACTAGGAGACCATACATGAAGTGGAATGGGGAATGGGGAATTAAATTTAATGTATGGGGAATTTCATAGCAAGTTTCTTAACATGCCTTTCTTTCTTGCAACCTGCCATGAAATTCCCCATACATTAAATTTAATTCCCCATTCCCCATTCCCCATTCCCATGGTCTCCTAATTCCCCATACATTTAGAATAAAATTTTAATTTAGTCTAAACAGGAATAAATTTAGTAGTCTAAAGCAAGCGATACAGAAATTGAGAATAAAACTTTAATTTAGTCTAAACGGGAAATTTACATACAATTGCTTTCTAAACAACCCGTTGCTTTCTGCTACGTTGCGCGCTTTGTAGCTTACTCCCTTTGTTCTTTGCTGTTGAGTCTTGAAGACAGAAAGGGAATGCACAAATACTCAAACTCCCAAATACTCTCAGAGCCCCAATACTGTCGACAGAAGCACTTGACGGAATAACGAGGAAGGCTAGTCGACGAAATGAATAGGTGAGAGGAAAATTTTGAAAACGAGTTTGGGCAGCAACTCCAGAGCCGAGGTTGGTAGCCTCCATTACTCTATCTCTATCGTTTGGTTTGAAATTTGAATTCATGTCACTTCCACTGTGAAACTAGCTGCGCGAGCTCGTGTGGCGGATCATGTGGGAGTACCCAAACGTTGATGGGTTAACCCATTACGGGAAGGAGTAAACAACAGACGGGGAACGTTAATTCTAACGTTGTGGGATGGAGACGAGGAGGGGCATGGGGCCCGCGATTGCCAGATGGATACGCCAGTCGCCGGGGGCACATAACCCAAGAGAATTCCGTCGAATGGTTAGCCCACTCCATTTATAATAACTGAAAAATATGGTACGGATGATTGGGAAGATCTTCAGAGAAACCGATGCATGTGCATCACCGCCCCGCACCCAATGGCAGACAACAAAGAACCGTCGTGTCATCGCAAAGGGGAGGCGTCATTAAGCTTTGAAGTTTCCGGTATTGAAGGAAGATATCGTTCATCATTTTCGCCAAAGAAACATGGTAGGGCCCGTGTCCTGGTAACGGGCGTTCTATGTAAGTGGGTATCGTCTATCAAAGTAGTAAGGAAATTACGAAGCAATCAAATTGACAAGGAACTCCAATCGAGGGTTGGAATTTGGATTTTTTTTACTTGTCATACAAATTTATTTATTTATTTATTATTATTATTATTATTATTATTATTTTGAGATTTTAGGTTTTTATATTTTTGGTTAAAAATATTATGTTTAAAATTTTAACTTGTTCTCATAACAGATAAAATTTTCATCGATAAATATTTGATTAAAAATAACTATTCATTAACATAATTATGTTAAATTTTTTCATTTTATAACAAACAAGAAAACAAATTTTCACATATTTTGTATTATTCTTATTTTAATTTTAATTTTATTATTAATTTATTTTATTTTAATTTGTTCTTCATTAATTTGATATGTGTTTTAATGTTCTTCCAATTTTTATCCATTTTACTATTTTTACATATTTTAACCACATAAAATATCCTATGATTGGAAAAATTCCCTATGATTTTTGAATGGATAGATTAATGTATAATGGAAGTAAATGAACCTATTAGTCATGAGAGGGAGAGGTTTGTTTTCCAGTTCTAGTGAGTAATGAAATATTCTATTCTTGAAAGAAAAAAGTAACCATTCACTAGTTGTTCAATTCTTATCATTATTTTACTACATATGCAATTGAGATCAAATTTGTGGATGGTTAAGATTAATTGAATCTTGAGACATCAATTAATGTCATCAATTCCATTATAAAAAATTACAAGGATGCAAAAATTAATTTTCTTTCCCCTCAACAAATAGATTACTAAGCCTAGTTTGATTTATTTTTCACCTCTTGTAAAACCATGTATATTTTATTTTCATTATTATAGAATTTGGAACTATAAATTACAACTATTTCGTATGACTTCTCTAAAAAGTTATGGTAATTATAAAATTTCTCAATCATTTTATGGTATGCTTTCAAACCTAATTAGTATTTTGTAAAAATAAAATAGCTAAAAAAGTGTGAACACTAACCTCCAATCCAAGTTCCAACAAGCATCTATTTCGATATGTTGTGAACCTCCAATTCCATTGGAACCCAAATTTAAAACCACCCAACACCGAAATGGATTTTCTCATTCTTGAATTGAATTATTTCCGTTATTTGTGTCACAAGTTCCTATCCCAAAATAGAGAAAATATGCTAATCGGGAGGAGTTACTTAAGTAACTTTTTAGAAAGCAACTAAAGAACCGCATATGCATTCTGTTATGGTTAAAAACATTAGAAGGCAGAGATTTATTAATACATCAGAAAGAAAGAATCAAACTACACACATAATATCTCTCCTAATGATTGGAACCTGAATTTTCATATAGCTAAAAACTTTCCCTATAATAGCAGTAACTGTGAGTATTTGACAACATGATGGTAATTGTGAATATTTGACAACATGACGATCAACACAGGTGCATTCTCCTAGCATTCTCCTATGTTCAGTTCACCTTCATTATATCTCCTTGAAATGCATTTGGCATAGAAATTCTATGTAAATTTATTGAAGAGCTCGACTTTGTGCTCCATTTCCATATCTACCCTACCTACATTCTCCTACTTTCATTATATCTCCTTGAAATGCATTTAGCATAGAAAGTCTAAGTAAGCTTATTGAAGAGATCGAATTTATGCTCCATTTAAATATCTACCCTACCTATAAACTTATCTTTGTTAAATCCAAAGGGGCTTATGGGCCTGTAGCCATTTTTATATATCTTGAAGTGTTGATAAACAACCTACCTCTCAATGAAAATCAATAGCACTTTACTGGTTTTCACCTTATTGAATCTTGTTGTCAGACAAGTGCAAATACATGTTTCCTCTTTTTAGTTATGTCCCAGGAGACAAAAGAAAATTAGCCCTCTATGCTCATATAAGGATTAAAGTAAATAATGATAATAGAATTATTTCCATTACTTACTTTAATTCTTCGTGTGATTTGGTTTCAAGTTTAACATGCATTTTAATGGCTAATTAGAACTTCCAATTTCAATCTAAACCTTCATGACTCAAGAGTCAACAATGCTATGTGTAAAGGAATACCTACAGGATGTACTTGTATAGTGAACAATGAAGACCTCTTATAGATGCCAAGTGTCCATTTTCCTTGTGCTACTAGTTGTTTAGTGAGGAACTTAAAGCAATTATGCCAACTCCAAGTAGATGCCAAGATGCCCAATGCCAACTTACTAGTAGCTAGAAAGTTTTCAACCGTTTCAAGCATTTTTGGAAAAAAGAATTATCTAAAAATTCTAACCATCATAAACTACCAAAATACCGTCAAATTCCATCCTTGCTCCCACCATGGTGAATATAAATTCAATAACTAATTTTCATATTTTCAACTAGAACATCAATATAAATTCATGTGAAACCAATATGTTCGATTTGGAGGTAGGGGGGCCACTAAATATTTCAATTAATATAATGATTGAATTGTTAGGGTGTGAGTATTTTTGTAATAATAGGTAAGTTTATTTTAATTATGAGAGGTTTTGGTTATATATTATTAGGTTGATAGGTGATTTACAATTTAGTATGGAAAAGATGTTATAGTGGAAGGTAAAAAATATAATAAAAGATATAAGGCAGATATTTTACAAATAACACTTACATTAACAATTTAAAAAATAATATAATAAAAATTATGATGTGATATTTTGGATGAAGATGTTTTGCTATATAATGATTAAAACACAAAGTAAAGTATAATGGAAATATAATGTTGTACATAATTATAACATAAATTAGCACAACCATATAAATTGAATGTCTAATAAGTTTTTATAGGCATCAATCATAGTAAGTGTCAAAGACACTCACCTCATAATACATCTCATATTATCAAGATTAAACAAATCATAAAAATCAACTATAAATTTATTACTAGCAATTGCACCATATGTTGCAAAGGAAACGTTGTAAAACAATAACATAGGAAAGAGTAATATAGAGGAAAAAATATGTGATATGTTATGTGATTTAATTGAATATTTAACTTATAAATATGAATTATTTTATTTAAAAGAAATTATAGGTTTTGAAAATTGTTTGGATACAAAAATTAAGTCATATTTTATATAATGAAAATTAAAATTTCAAAATAAACTCAAATTTGATATAGTGCAGATAGTTTATTTACAGAATGACTACCTTTGTAGTGTCCCTATAGGATTAGACACTAAAATATTTATGTTATATTTCACTAAATGAACCGAGTTAGCTCATCGATATACTCAAATAAAAGTGTCCATCGGTATCTTTAAACAGATGTAATTATATATAATGAAATATATTTAATTAAATTTATATATAATGAAATATATTTAATGAAATTGATTGTATTTTTTTTAAATGTAATTGTGTTTTTTTCTCTATGGTGTACTCATTTATATAGTTTTTTCTCTTTGATGTATCTATCATATATATATATATATATATATATACTCTTCGATGTGTGTGTGTAGATATATATATATATATATATATACTTTGATGTACTCATCATATATATATGTATTCTCTCTGATGAACTTATATATATATATATATATATATATATATATATATATATATTCTCTTTGATGTACTCATTTATATGAAGATTTGTGTGATGTATAGTTTACTTATCATTTTTTATAAAAATAAATAAAATAAATTCAACTGGATAAATAACATCATGATGAAAACAGTCCAAAAGAAAATGAATTAACCAAAACAAAAACCAATAAAAGTTTTAAAATGAAGTTCGCTTAAATATTTGAAATAACAAGTATAATCATGTTCACAGACCTAAATTAAGTTTCTCAAAATAGCTTCTATATTACCAGAGAATCAATATATGTTTATATATAGCAAAAGTATTACCCAAGTCTATGCTAACCATTTGCTAACCGTTTGACATTCATTACAGAAGCAAAAGAGCCAAAGGTTATCTGTTCATTGGAGATGTGAAAGAGCTTTCAGCTGCTTCATATCTTCTAACATTTTTGGAACCTTGATAGTTGACCTTTGTAGATTAAAATTTGAGTTAATAGCTAGTTTTTTCTCTCTAATTTCATAAAATAGCAAAGTCAATTGTTCTGACCTGTAGATAGTTGCTTGACCGCCTGTGAAATCAGAAGTAGCCTGCCATATCGTGTGCTTCCTTGGCAGGGGATTGGACTCCTTGATGAATATAAGAGGCCTAGATAACTGGACAATATAACAAATGGAAAAACACTCTACTTAGAAATGTTGATCTTAATTTTTAGTGTTCCAACTTACAACTGAATCCATAGGAGGCCTGGATAACTAGACAATATGACAAACAGAAAAACATTGTACTTTGAAATAATGATCCTAATTTTTAGTGTTCCCACCTACAATTGAATCAACGCTCTTGTTCCATACCTCAATAACCAATGTAGCAGGCTTATTTTCAAGGAATGTTGCCTGCAGACCAGTAATATTTGACCACTATACTTCTATCTTGCTCTTCAATCCACATTCTAACACCTCCGAGACAAGCTTCTGCTTAGCATAGTAACATTTTACTACCAAGTCACCTTCATAGTTGGAAACACACTGTCAAAAACAAAAACAAAAAACTTTGAATGAATAATAAGTGACCAGGAAAAACTAATAATGGCATCCATAGAAGTTAGATGTTGTTACAGTGACCTTAATCTAACATAGATCAGTCAGAAACACAAATCCGTTAAGGATCAAAATATTTGTTGCTTAAAATATTTTAGCTCCCTTTAACATGGACCTATTCTGATGACAAGTTCTCTATAGATTTTATGTTAGGATCACCAAACAGGAAGAAGTGTTTTAGCTCCCTTTAACATGGACCTATTCTAATGATAAGTTCTTTATAGATTTCATGTTAAGATCACCAAACAGAAAGTAGTGTTAGGATGTCTTCTAGGATCTTACTGGTTAGTGGGACAAACTATATTCCATATAATACCATGAGCAGAGAAAAACCATGAGTTCTCATAATCATGAAATTCATTAAATTTACTATTACTAAAAGCCCCTCTTCACAACTCTTCAAAAATCTACAACATTTACCTTCCATGAGCCAATTCTTAGAATTGAGGCAGAGAAGTTAGTTGCCTTCTTTGAATTAGTGTGAACCACTGCACACCTCCAGTTTTCTATTTCCCCTGCTTCTTGGATGGATCTCACTGTATGCACATATCCCAAATTTTCCTGGTTTTTCAGACTTGATAAGCTCAGCTGAGCAAGATATAGCAAGGAAGGGCTCTTTCTCAGCTTCAACCCAAGAGGGATATTCTCATTCATTGCATTGAGTGAATTATCAATCGATACAACACTTGCCTCCTGAGAAAATGAAATGGGTATTAACTAAAACTCCATAAATGGTATCAATTCTTATCCAAGTAGTAGAAATTTACCTGGACCATAAACTTGGCACACTTGGAGC
Organism: Pinus albicaulis; assembly: GCA_034641835.2. Classification (NCBI taxonomy): domain Eukaryota; kingdom Viridiplantae; phylum Streptophyta; class Pinopsida; order Pinales; family Pinaceae; genus Pinus; species Pinus albicaulis. The sequence continues at coordinate 139,923,283 of CM076583.1, read as the reverse complement.
TTGGTATTTCACGCTCCTCGCAAAACTTCTCCATGTGGGCAAATAATCAAACAAATTTACAACCTACAATTTTTGCAATTTGCAATTTGAATTTGTTGCTTCTGGAAAATTCTTGCCCCAATTCTTGGAATATGTTGAGAATCGAACCCTGGCCAATGATGGTAGAGGACCAGAACCCAACATGAATGTTTCTGTAGTGTGATAAGCAAGGTTGGTTTTTTCTGTGAACTGGTCAATATTGAATAGATGTCTGTGAATAAACAATAAATTCTTACAACAGCAGGAGGTTTGTCACTCTATATAATTGTCTGAACATGAAAATGAAAGCCACCTCCAATGAATTAAATAATGGGTGAGGCAGCTTGTGGGTACAAAGTCAAGAAAATTACAAGTATAGCGAGTCTGAAGCTCAAAAGATCAAGGTAATCCATACTCTGGAGCAGGTGCCCCAGTTAAGAGTGATGCTTGTTATTTACCAACCAGGATAGTTGTATTAAAGCCTGGTCTTGGAAGTGCTCAAAATGCTGGACCCACTTCACCACGAGGCTACTCTTCTCAATATCAAGTTGCTTTTAAAAGTCTAGGTGAAGGTGAAAGAGGTAACACTCGCAATTTTCTAGAGGAAATGAGGGAAAGACTTAAGATGGGACTCAAAGCAACCAGGAAGGATGACTATAAGTATACTCAGGAGAGTGTTAGGAGTCGAATTCATGATGGGCCCAAATATCCAAGGGAAATTGCTTGAGAGTTTGCAAGGCAAGTGAGAGAAAGTGTGACCAGAGATTTAACAAAAGACTATTGCAGATTGGGTGAACTTTCTATTTCCTTCACTAGCATTAACAACAAGAAAAATTTATTGAATGGGTCTAGAGATAGTTCTGGAGAGCTAGGCATTTGTAGAGATGTTGATGTTTCCACTCCTATTACCAAACATTCATTGGACTACACAAACAGGTCTGGTGGTACTTCATCACATCCTCTAGGTAAGTCTCCAAATTCATCTGAATCTACATTCAACAAAGAAGCTAAGAAGCGTATGTCAGAGAGACTGAGGTTGACCCATGGAAATGAAGGGGAGCAGCAGTCTAGAGGGAATTCATGGAAATGAAGGGGAGCAACAGTCTAGAGGGAATTTAAGCACATTAGGGAAAATGCTTGCTTTGCATGAGGACCAAAAACTAATTTTCCAACCTAAGAGCTCCATAAAAAACAACAAAACCAATTATGGAGCTGAAGAAAATTAATTGCAAGTTAGACATGAATCTGATACATAGAGTTAGTTGAGAAGCATATGCTTGTTCAACAAATGCTGGATGAGGAAAATATGGCTTTGGTATGCCAGAAGTTCATTGATGCTAAACATCTTTCCACTGATGAGACATTGTAGCAGTTGGAAGAATTTCTTGATGCACTGGGAGTATTGAAAACAAGGATTTGTTCCCTAAATTCCTCCAAGAACCACATTCGTTGTTTGCAAAGCATCTTCAGGATTTGCAGTCTTCTTCGCAAATGTCTTCCGAAGGAAAAAATGTTCCAAAAATTAAATCATTGAAGGTAATGACTGCACATGAGATGTTGAAAAAGGAGGATATTAGTCAAGGAAACTATTCCAAGGAAGGTAAAAAACATGATAAAATACTTCAGAAACAAAAAGGTCGCAGATTTTTGACAGGAAGAGATGAACAAGCAAGCAGGACAAGTTTCTCTAGCCTCTGCTGCAAATTTTCCGCAACTTGTCAAATATTCTTTGGAGAAACATGGCCTGATGATCAAAATTGATGCATTTCTTCAACTCATTCTCTCTAAATTGAGAGTTATTTCGCAACTTCTCAAGCTTCTCATGGAGCTCCCCGATCTGGTTCTGCAGGGTTGTTTGCATCACGACTTCTGCATTATTTTCATCCACAATCTTCTTCCTCCCCTACCAGAAAGGACATTACATAAAATGTCAACACACATTACAGAGAACAATGGACCACAATACACATAAAAGAAAAGAATAATAATCTAAGCCTATCGAAACCCAAACAAGGGTTCAATGACTGCACATGAAAATGCAATTTCCATTCAATTTTTTCATAGAAATGGCGAATTGGTTATGTCCATTAATTCAAATGCAAATTAGGCTAAAAGGTCAGCTCATCCTGATTAAGCCCAAAATTCAAATTGAGCCAGTGGGTTAAGGTCGACTGTCGAAAGCTTAATCCCAAACGAAAAAGTCCAGTTAGATCACTCCCTGCTACTACAACTGGCCGTCACAATCGTCCTCCATTGTCAAGGTAAAAGGGGGAATTCCAGAAAGTTATTTTTCCCCACACAAAAATCCAACTGAAGAAGAATAAATAACACCCTGATGAGAACTTGGACAGCTGAATGTAGCCGCATGTTCCATCTCGGCACAGCCCTGTTCTCGTCGCCTGACTGCAACTTCCTTCTCCATTCTCAATAAATTACACTCTGCCCTCAGCACCTCTGCCTAGAAATTCTGCCTGGAATTTCCACTCATCCGAGTTCCAACATTCATCCCCCAAATCCTCATCATTTTCAGAATAAAATCCATTGTTGCTCCTCCTGATCCTCCTGGATGCCTACCCACCATTATCTTGGCTCTCCAATTCAAATATATCCCTCGCATCGTCGTTGCAATGCTCCCGCATACTCCCGAAGGCCCCAAGCGGGAGACCCTGGAAGCTGATGCCTTGTGAAATATAACCTTATAACCTTGGCTCTTGCGAGAAGGGGGGTCCATGCTGGAAAGAAGGGCAGGAAGCCCCTAGCGGTGTCATATTACAGTGATGAGCCTCCTGAAAGATTTGAGATTTCGTAGCCGCGGGCCGTGGAAGGGAAGAAGTGATAATTGCTCCACCTCCAGAGGTTGATGGCACTATCGAGGTTCGATGAAACCCTAAGAAATCTGGGTTGAGTCCTTTCTATCCTCTGTCCCGAGGCACCTACGAGCATTTCCTTCTCCAAGTGTAAATAATAGCTTTCCAATACTTTACCTGTGACCTTCAACTGAAAAGCAAGACGGAAGAGAAAGTCGATTTCGAGCTGGTTAAGCTCGGAATTGCTAATGTCGCCCACTTTGGCATAGAAATCATTATTATAGTGCTTGAAACAAAAAAACAAATTATGCAAAGATTCTTTAAATTCCAAAATTCATGAAAATTAAGCAGAGGTTCTTTGGCATACCCAGCAGATGGAGTTTAAATGGATTAGAAAAGGAAAGAGCTAGAATTCTATAAATTTAAGAAAAAATTCAACAAAACTTCCACAGCGTTCGGAATTTCAGGGGATAAAAACAAGGAAAAATAGAATTTATGAAATTAAACAAAATTTCTTAAAATTGCCCATGGAATTTCAGGCTATTAAAGAAAAAAAGGTCATAATTAGTGAAAGTCAAACAGAGATGCTTTAAATTTCCTCGGCAGATAGAATTTCAAGGGATGAAACAGGGCAACAGCCAAAATTCATGAATTTGTGAGAAGAGATTCTTTAAAATCCCCCGACAAACAAAATTTCAAGGGACAAACGAAGGAAGAGGTCAGAGTTTGTAAACCCTACCGAGTATGTTAGAAACCTCACTGAGATCCGATGTCTAATACATTACACCGTATAACCGATTAAAAATAACAGTGTTTTAATCCTAAGGTAGAAATTATTTGAACTGCCTAACATTAAAATCAAGCATGCACAATGGCTACCACAATGGTACACGTAGTTATTTAGGAAAGTCAAGTTCAAATAGATACGCTTTACAACGTAATTATTAAATATACAAATTTATAATTATATTTTTTCAGAAGGAAAAAACCACTGTTATATATCTTGAAAATATATGACAGTACATGTACATCATAACAGTCTCAGCTGATAAAAACTTAACAGCGAGACAATTAAAAATCCCAATTGCATGCAGAATTACTCAACTGAGGCAGTAATTCGATGCATAATCAAGCAAAATAATGGGACATTCCAGCCCTTTACTGATAGAAACATGAATCCCTGTGTAAGATAAAGACAATAACCTGATACATATAGTATGAAAATATCCTTGCTATAATACATAAGGTGAAGCATATAATATAGCAGAAGCATTGAAAACAGTCAACCTAGAATGAAGAAGGAGAGAGCTGATAGTTGAAAAATGCCCATTGATGATCAGCACCCCTTCGTACCGTTCAAGCCAGATAGTAGGGCCAGAGACAGTGCTCGCTTGTAGTAGACCCGAGGCCGGGAAGCTGGAACATCTTGAAACTAGATCAGTAGAAACGTTGAAGGAAATCCGTCCAGCCATCTCCAAAAACTTGTATCTGGCTCGCATGATGCAGATCCAGCGGAAAAAGTCCTAATGTGAACAAAAGTCGGTAGTATGGTGCACTGGTAAACGTGATGCCTTTGAGATTGTGAGTGAACCAAAACCAATGAGCCAGCATATAGGTAAAGCACTGCAAAAAAAACCTGTAGCCTTGTGGATAAACCCAGAAGTGGAAAAACTAAACCGCCATCTGCAAAAAAACTATTTGCCCGATCAACATGAGCTGAAGGGGAGGGCGAAAATCATTTGGAGACCCAAGGAGGGTCACAAACTCCATCCACCCTGGGATCATCAGTTGAAAAAATAGGGACCTCCCGGAGGTCAAGAAGTTCATCCCGGAAGAGGGATTTAGTTTTCGGCCTCCCTCTAAAGTGTGTGGATGCGGACTTCGTTTTCTTCCTCACCGTAATATTGCAACCCGAAGCCGGCGAGATGACAATATCAGGATTCCTAGGGATATTCTCAAATATAGTGAGGGCGGCCAAGTCAAGGTGCGGGTTGTTTAAAAGGGATTCGACATCACATCCAATAGTATTTATAGGTGATCCCGATAAGTCTCCATTCGCGATATTATGTGGAGAGGGAGGAGGATGTGGAGGGGATGGGGGTGTATATGAAGAAGCAATTGTGGGGCATGTTTGATGGTGATCAGCTAGAGCAGTAGGGACATAAGGTGGGTCTGGTAAATTCACCCTTTCGGTATTGTGCGAAGGGGGAGGTGTTGCGTCTTTTAGGGGCGGCATGGATGGGGAGGTGTATGATGGCTCAGTGATGGGACAGGTTTGATGGTGATTAGCAAGAGCAGTAGAGGCATGCGTCATTTTATCCATCCTCATGACTGTCGATCCCAAGTTTACTTCGGCATCTAATTGCATGGGCGAGCCGGAATTGTTTTTCGAAATAGTAGGAGCCATCAGCTCCTTATCTGGTGGAGTTAACTCCGCAGATTGTTCATTAACATTAGCAAACAAATTAGTGGCAGGATCCGCAATAGAAGAAATACCTGATGGGATGACATTTCGATGATCATTTGGATTCAGCTTGTCGTTTGCACCTGCTGATCTTTGATTGACCCTACGGGGCTTCCAATGCAGCCGAGGGCATTTGTCCTTCAAATGTCCCGTGCAGTGACAAACCAGGCAATGGAAAGGTATGCCCCAATAATCCACCCTTTGCCTATGTCTTCTCGAGCCCCAGATGAGGTCAACATCCGCGGGCAAACCGCCAGAGAAGACCATTTCGACTAATATCCATGCAATGCGTTTGTCAGTGGCACCAAGAATACTTGGGTCGATGTATTTCGTGCATCCAATGGAATTTCCAATGGCCCTTAATGCATTTTCCGTCCAGAACTCCAACGGAAGGCCTGGGAGCTTTACCCGCACGGATCTATTCTTTGGAGCCTCCATTATTGGATTAAAACCGAGGTACCAGGGCAGAAGTTGCAAAAAACTCTTTCCACGAACCCATGTCTTGTTAACAATCAAGGCAACATCATTTTCATTCTTAAAATGAATACTATACCAATCATTTAGAAGCAGACTGACCTCCGGAGCATATCCCACAATTGGAGTCCAAACATTCTTAGCCCATTCCAGCATATCCCTCACATGACCATCGGCAAACATCCAGAGATCCAATAAATAGTAAGAGTTTAATGTCATAAATAAATAAATATCTAATATACATTAAAATGCCATCAATGAAAATCTAATGGAAACTAAATTTGAAACTGATAGATATGATATATTTTCTTAATTAAAATGAAAAACAGAAATGAAAATTAATCTCAAATCCCTCTTTATTACTGAAAATATGTCATGCATTATTACTGAAAATATGTCATGCCTATCCTATGAAGGTTAATCCTTACATGCTTATTGGATTAATAATAGAAGTTTAGTAATAGAAGTGCAATAGTTTTGTATGCTCATTAAACAAATCAATTCTAATAAATGATAACACAAAGATGTTTCATTGACATATTAGGCAAAATCACATTACTTAAAATGAATTATATTATGTATATATAAAAACATTATTTAGAAAATAAACTTTTCATATTAAATTTAAAATACTTAAATTTAGTTATTAAAATTTATTTTTCATATTTGTATTTTGTGATTAAATATTTCTGGATTTTGGATTGTATAATCATATTATTATTATGTTAAAAAGTAGTTTTGCAACCTATTATGTATTATTGTAGTATTATGATGATGATGCATAATATTATTTTCTCTTTTATTTACACTGACTTATATAAATATTTAAAAAAATTATAAAATGATAATAATAATAAAAAAATTCAGAAAACTATTTACCATTGTATTTCATTTAAATATGAATTATATAATAAATATTGTGAAATTATTTAGTTTTAAATATATTTATTTTAATTTTCTATAATGTATTTGCTAAATGAGAAATTAGGTTTCAAAAATTATTATTTACCTATAAATTTGTATTAAATTAATTCACAAATAACAATTTTTTTAATTTATTTTTATTTTTTATCATTTTTTTTAATTTTTTTTTTTTTTTTTAAGTAAAAAAATCATTTTCATTTGTATTTTTATTTTTTTTGGAAATCCGGTTTCATATTGTTTCAAGGGATAAGTGAATTTTGCAACTAACATTTTTGTAATGCTGTAGAATGGTATTTGAAATTTTCTTTATAGCAAAGTAGAAAGTTAATTTTGCAACGGAAGTTAAATTTCCCCTCTACGAAGCTTATCGGATGCGACATCCAGAAGAAGAGACAAGCGGAGGATAGGATAGAATGAAATTCCAAACATGTGAAGGTTATTTTAGAATAGCGGAAAAGTATGCTACGGATGATTCCAAAATGCTTAGTCTAACCGGATGCGGATTCAAATTTGGGTATAAACAATGGAATTTCGGGTAAAAGTTTGATAATATTTTATAAAACAAATTTCGGGTAAAAGTTTGATAATATTTTATAAAAATTTTGAGAAAATATTTAGAATATCACAATATTTGATAAAAATCTTGAAAAAATATTTAGAGTATCACTTAAATTTACTGAATTTATTTCCAACCCAGGAGAAAAAAATAATTCGATTCCAACAATCTTTTAACCAACTCAACCCAACACCATTCCGAAAGCTTCAGAGAAGCTGCCATGCGTGTCACCAACAACAACCATCATTAATGAATGGCTGCTGAAGTCCAACTATTCTATGTTTTCGTTTTTAAGCTTAAATTTGGTGGCAACTTCACTTCTGGTTTTGTTTCTTTCTTTTGGGTGGGTAAGATTATTATTTTTTAATGTATAAATATACTACAGTTTTGGAAATTTTTAGAATATTTTTTATATAAATATTTAATTGAAATTTATTATTTTAATAATATTTAGTTAAATTTGAAATAAAGTTCATTAAAAAGTATATTTTAGAAAGGACAAAATAAAATGGATTAGAAAGCTGGACTTTGGGGCCAATTTTTTGTTTTTTTCGTAGATGGTGAGATTATTATTTTTTTAATTGTCTTTAAAGTATTTTAATATATAAATGGATTTTAAGATATTTATGTAAATTTAGTAATTTACACTCTAAATTTACATCAATATTTAATTCCTATTTAATATAAACAAATTAATTTTTATGGAGAAACAGCTGCCCCTCAAAGTGGAATGTGAAAAAGGCATTTAAAAGTCCTTAGTGCTAAATAAACAAAAGAACATCCATGTTCCATAAAATTACATAACCAGATTACTTTGAATGTGAAAAAGGCATTTAAAAGTCCTTAGTGCTAAATAAACAAAAGAACATCCATGTTCCATAAAATTACATAACCAGATTGATGAACACATCTTTGTGAAGTCAGCTTGTGCCAATTGGATTTACGCAACACTCACGCACAGAGTTTACGTGTGCCAATTGGATGGAACTTGCCCCACTCATGTTCATAAAATATTGTTTTTTTCGTTTTTAAACGTGAAATTCGAGGCAACTTTTTTTTAATTATTATTTTTTGTGGTCTTAAAAGTATTTTTAATATATAAAATGCATTAGAGTTTTAATTATTTTCAGATATTTATATATTTTTAATATATAAAATAGATTAGAGTTTTAGTTATTTTCAGATATTTATATAAATTTATAATATTTAAATTAAATTAGTATAGTCAATTATATTTATAATATTTAAATTAAAACAATATAACTAATATGTGTTTAAGTTTATGTATGTTTATATTGTATTTTGGTGGTTTTGAATTCATGATTTTTATAAAGAAACACACATTTTTAACTATTAGACCCACTCAAACTGTATCTATTAGAACTTGTCTTTTAATATTTATAAAATACAATTGAGTATATTAAATATGATTTATAAATTAATTTATTCAATAAGATTTTAATTAGAAAAACTTACATGCTTCTTGATATTGGCCAGCCTGATTCTGTCCCTCTTTAGAATACGCCTCTGCCTCCTCATGACGGGCCGAGCAATCATGCATCAAATTGCTTTTAAATACTTTATACACTATGCATCAAATTGCATTTAAAGACTTTATATCCCAGGTTGTGGAGGAAAGAGGAAAAAGCTCAACTAGTGCAAGTTATATCTCAAGTTGTGGAGTAAAAAGCTTAACAAGTGCAAGATATCCGTTACAAATTGGATTGATTTAATTTTGGTTAGGACAAGTTTTCTCAAATGGTTCTATGAAATCGTTCTATGTTTTTCTTTTCTATTTCCTTTCTTTAATGGAATTTATGAGTTCTTATTTAATGGAATTTAGATTTGCAAGTTTGTGTAGCAAAAATTGCAATATTGAACACAATGTAAAAAAGCACCAAATAATTTATCTGCACAACTTAAAAAAGCATCAAAGAGTTTATTCACACAGGAAAAATTGCAAAACAACAATTTCTCATTCTCTCATTATGTTTTTCTCACTGAATGTAAGTGTTGTCTATTATATGAAAAGACGCCTCAACTAACGACCCTGAGTTGCAATTAAGTCTGGGTAGCAAAAGCGTGATACAACATAAAGGGGGGTTTTAAGACAATATTTAAGACATTTTTTGGGTAAATTGTCTTAACTTGAGACAAAATAAAACTTGTGTATTGTCTTTAAGCGGGTGTCTCAAATTAAATCGTCTTAAAATTAAATTGTCTTAAAATATTGTCTCTGTAAAGATAATATATAACACAAGCATTTTTGTCTCTCCGGAGATAATTTCATTTTTGTCTCTCTAGAGACAGTTTCATTTTTGTCTCCCTAGAGACAATAGTTGCACTACAACATGAAGGGGAGTTTTAAGACAAATTTTGGGTAAATTGTCTTAACTTGAGTCAAAAATAAACTTTTTTATTGTCTTAAATATTGTCTTTAAGCTGATGTCTCAAATTATTGTCTTAAATATTGTCTTTAAGCTGATGTCTCAAATTATTGTCTTAAAAAATTGTCTCTACAAAGACAATATATAACGCAAGCATTATTGTCTCTTATGATACAAATTCATTTTTGTCTCTCCAAAGACAATAGTTGGAATTAAAGACATATTGTCTTTATGGAGACAATGTCTTTAATCCTATCTATTATCTCTCTAGAGACAATATAAAACAATAAATCGAGAAAAAATATCACACCAATAAAATAAATCAATATAAAAATATCTAATTAAAAAAATCTACAATATCATTGAATAATTCATGTTAGGGTACAATGGAATCAAACCACCAACCTCCTGCATGGCAGGTGCTCTTCCATTGAGCTAGCACCCCTTAAAGAATTATGTGAGGAGTTATGGTAGTCCTTGAAATTGTATAATAGGCATTGATTTTTAAAAAATGTTCAACACATAATGGCATAATCCTTGTAAAATATATAAGCATGCAAGCCCCTATTTTTAAATTAATAAAAAAATAACTCAATGGAGTTACCTCATTGTGACACCCTTGTAGATTGACTTGCACAAAAAGCTAATAATAAACAATAATCTACAAACAAATTAATCTAGCCATACAAAGAAAATTAACTAGAATTCACACAAGCAATATGACCACCACCCAAAAAGCTACACCATCTTGCTAGTAGGCATTGATGACACATATGATGTACACAACAAGCCATGACTGCATCGTCAACTCATTCAAGACAGATTGAGCACTCTCTTCATTCATCGTTACTAATTTCTTTGACCACTTCTTCAATGTAAGCTTTTGAAGGTACAAAACTAGAATCTCCATTAACACAAATTTGGCTTCCTAGAAGAAAATGCCTTGCCCTCTTATACATATCATATAATTGTTGTGTATCACCCCACTTGTTGATAAAGTGGCAATTAGAACAAATTACATGCCATCTTATTCAAATTAGAACACTGTTGTGTATCACCCCAATTGTTGATAACTTAGAAATTAGAACAAATTCAAACATATAATTGCTCGTAAGAAAATTTAAAAAACTCTTTCTCTTTGGGGATCAACATAATATTTTTCAATAAAAACAATTTTACAAAGGACAATAAAAATCATTTCACGAAGGACATTATAAAGTAGAACTTACCTCATGACAAGAAAAGGACGTTCACAATTGGAACAACCTCAAAAGAAATTCCATAATAGATGCATAATTGTGAAGAAATTTTCCTTGTTCAACAAATTGATCAAACAGATTTTTTAAGCCAAACCAAAATCACAACAAAAAAATGAATCAAAACTATTATTATATTTCCTTTCCATGGATCAGAGAAGTGTTTGCCTTAGATCTTCTATACAAAGCTGTATAAAATTCGTTCTCAACTTTAGTAAACTCACACTCAATCACTTGTACATTAGTAGGAGGAAGAACAAGAATGGGTCTGAATATTCATGAAAAAATATTAGAAATCACTCAAAGGGACTAAACATCAAAAGCCAGATGAAAGCCCAATTCTACATTCATACCTTCCCTATTTGCAGTATTGTCTTTTGTCCTTCGCAACGTCAAGAACCTCAAGTTAGCTTGAACTAATTTAAAACCATGTTCATCACCTTCCTCAAAGGTTTTTTGAATTAGTTTATACCAACTAGACACCACAAGGTATTGAATAACAAGAAAGTATCAATTTATGCTGAAAAATAAAATAAAATCAGACAAAAGAAAAAATTGTACATGGTACTGACTATCAGAGCATCTAGTGGGCTAAATTTCACAACATTTATTTGTGAACCCAAGGTAGATAATCTTATCTTATAGGTTGTAGAATAAATTTACGTTCAAGGAATAAATTTGTCCATAAAAAAAGGCATAAGCATACTAGTAGTGTAGATAATGCTCTTCAAATCATCTAGGTAGCAGACAACTGCAAGGGCATCAACTCGCAAGTATTTTTTTGCTTTGAAATTAAGATTCAAAGAGACTTCTTACACTAAAATGTAAAAATGGAAACACATACAATAAAATATGGAGAAGCTTAGTGGCATAAAATTTCAGAGATGGGAAGGAAAACTGCAACTACATTTGATTAGCACCAATTTCTGGGCCGTTGTAAGCAAACTTTCAGACGTGGGAAGTAAAACTACAACTACATTTGATGAGCATCAAGGTATTGGTTCTTGTAAGAAGTACAAAAACCAAAACCTACTAAACATGAATTAATTGAATGGAGTTTGAACATTAAGAGATGGCAAAGAAAAATCAATTATTGAGGGTTAGAATTTAGATACTCGACTTTATTATCTAGATCTATCTAAAAACTCAAAGAAAATATCAGAAGACTTAACAAACTTTTTGGATCAAAGCTCACAATGTAATGTTTATTTTAAATAAGTGACTTTTTGCATTTAAAATTAGAAAATAAACAATGCCCAACAATGTTATTTCATCAAGGCATTAATACAACTACCAAAAGTGCATAAAAAGGTAGATAAAAACGATGCCTAATCAAATTTATTAAAAAGACTACCCAAAAAAATAACAATGATAAATAATAATAAAATGTTGGAACCTTCAAACCATACTCATGAGTCATAATAACAATAAAATAAAAGAAAGACAAATCCAACAACCTACAATGTATGTTGTGAATTTATAAATATTGGAATCCTTATTACAACCACAACATATTTTCAGGTATATGTGCATCCCTTGTGCATTGTTGTATTCATTACTTGTCATGACCATTTAGTTAGCCTGTGTCTCCAAGTGGTCATTACACCTGTCCCAAGGTAACCAAGGGGCATCTTAATTGCATCCCATGAACCAAACACGGGCCATTTGATCATTAGAACATGGTTATCATCCATAAAAGTGTTTCATCTTCTAACTATGAGAATGGTTCCACCAAAAAGTGCCACAAAAGTTTGTACCAAAACCTTCCACAAGGTAATGAACTACTCCTAATGACATTACAATGGATGTTTATGTCGATTGAGAAATATGGTGATTGTGACTTGTTCCAAAAACACAAACTTATAATTGTTCCATCCACCATATTCTGTCAGGCCATTTTTAACTGGATTAAGAAGTCCAAGAGCCACATGGTGGCGCTCTCCTAGCCCCTAAACCCTGACACAAGATTTTTTTCTATTTTTGCTTCAAGAAGAGTTACACTTGATTTTGTGTCCCATGGCCCCTAGCTCTCTAAGATCACCTTAGTGGTGTTATCTTCATAGATGAGAGTTTCTCACCCAAATAATCTACCCAACTATGTTGTTCTAAGTGGGTTGAACAACCCAACCTACCTATGTAGTTTCAAGGCTTTCTAGATAGCATTTATGTGCCTATTGTGGTGTTATCCATCAAATTATTTCAAGGAAATGCTCTAAATTAGGGTTGGGGACAAATTTATTAAAAATCCAATGAGGTACATCAACCTCTAGAATCCCTAGTTCAGATGCCAAAGACTTGGCCATAGAATTCAGGATTGCCCCATTATGGTTAGACCTAATGCCCCAATTGCTCTATTGATTCTACTCCTTGGCACCAAGCTCAAAATGTCTCTCAAGGTAATAACAAAGGTGGGTTCATGTCACCTAAAAGAAGTAGAACTCTTAAAGAAAGAAAGTGGCCACTATAACAATGTCAATTGCTGGCAAGCCTGCAGTTTCAACAAATGGGGAATATTTGAAATGATCCAAGGCTCTTAATATGCGCAATTGGATACAAATTTATAGGCTTAAAGGCATGGCTTCATTGAAACCTTACAAGGTAAGAGAATATGGACTACATCATTTCCAATACACAATGATAATGACCTCATGAATGCTAACAAGACATGCACCCCTGTATAAAATTCATAGTTCATAACATTAGAATTATGATCCCTAGTTTACAAATTTTGTGTTTACAGAAGTTAATTGTATTTTTACTTCAAATGGTCCTAAATTATATTTCCAATTTGGTCATATTATTTCTAGTCATATGGATGCCAAGAGGAATACTATCACTTTAGTTTCTACAAGCCTTGCTTCAGTTGTGGGGTGGGGCACAAACCCATTACAGAGTTGAATGTTCAACCTTGGTAACATTTATGCACCTACTGATGCTAAGGAAAAATGAATTTTAGAATTGAATGGCTGACAAGATGGCCGATTCTCAGTGGCTAGTTTGCAGGAACTCCAACACAATTGAACTCTAGATGATAATTAAGGTGTGTTTCCTATTAGAATTCCCTAGAGAGAAAAGGTCACTAAGTGTTGAGATCATGAGAGATAAACAAGGATCAAATAGAATGAACAACACACCCTAAATCAGTAAAAAATACAAAACACACAAAGAGAAGAGAAAATCATGAACAAGAGAAACATTGCATGCAAATAAAGAATTGGGCATAAGAGAGCACTTATCTCTTGATCAAAAAATGTATTTGTACACTCTAAGGTGGAACGCCCTCCCTAAGAGGAGTTGCAGGCCCGTTAATATAGATTGGTCCCAACCACCTAGATATAATATAATAAAGAGTTGACTAGCATAGATTTTAAGCAAAACCCTTGCTACACTTCAACAATATAGAAGTTAGGTCAGCCAATGATCTTGTAGACCTGCATAAAAATATTTGAGATCAGTGACCCTTTGAAAAGAATCACCATAGGCTTGTTAGTGCCAATATTAATCATTGTAGATAGTTGAGTAGGACTCACATCACCAACTACAATATCGAAAACATAAGAACTAGTCCTTTGAATATATGAATAATGTATCCAAATAAGGTGGAGTGAATACCAAGAACATCACCATATAAAACCAATATAGTCCAATCTGCAAAGAACATAACCATATGTGTACCATAAGAACAATCCATCTAGTCCAACAAATGAAGTGTCCATGAGTCTTCAAGAAAACCCACAAAAGTGGCCAAGAAGGGTTTAAAACCCTATTATAAAGGTGATGTAGATAACTTAGTTCAGTGGCCCTTATGGAAAATTCTACCAACCATTAATCTCACATATTAACTGAATAACATAGAAAATCCTATGCCAAGCAATTCTCCAGAACAGATAGCTTCAAGTGGGCCTTCCAAGGAAGCCCTAAAAGGGAAAGAACCTTACAACCCTTCAACATTTGTGCAAATAGATTATCTAAACACTTACTTGTCAATTTTGTAGCAAGCACTTGAAGATTAGTGAAATCCTAGTGAAATGAGATAATCTCAAAAGGCATGATGGCAGACCGTTAAGGAAATAATATTAAGCAAAAAATTCAGATCAGCTCCAAATAGGCTGGAAAAGATTACAATTAAAATAAATACCAGCATGAACAACCAACACATGAAGACACATTGTTGCGTGCTAAACTTTCCATAGTTAAGGTAGAATATGGACACAAAACAACCCTAAACAGGGAGTCTTCCATCCAAAAAAAAAAAAAAACCCATAGAACAACCCCAAAACTTGTTCAATTCAGCATTCTTCCAGATAAACACAGTTACCGATGAAACATGAACTATTACCTCAAAACGGGAACTCTAACAAAAAAAACATCAAAAAACCATGAAAAAACAACTCGAAAATGAAAAGTTGTATTTTGGAATAACCTTCTTTTTTTTCGGGGTAAATTTTCAACATTTGTAAAAAATGCAAGTAAAAGCCAATTTTTTTGGGTGCAAAAAACACTCTGAAAATGAAACATTGTATTGTGGAATAACCTGGTTTTCTTTCAGAGTAAATTTTCGACATTTTGAAAAAGATAAGTAAAAGCCAATTTTTTGTGTGCAAAAATCACCCAGAAAACAGAAAGTGGTTAAACAAAAATTTTAGAATAATAAAAAATTATATTAAAAATAAAAAAAATAAAAAATAAAAAACAATTGCAAAAAGAACAAACTTCATTATATTTTTTTTATTTTTTATTTTTTTAAATTCAAGCATTAAAAAAAAACCTAAAATTTAAGAAACAAACATAAAATTTAAAAAATAAAAAAACATTTTAAATATTAAAATTTAAAAATATATAGATTAAAAAAAAAAAAAAATTGTTTAAAAAAGAAGGAAGGTAAAGATGTTAAGTCTTTTCGCCATGGTTGAATCTAGAAAATTGTGGATACTGCCAGTGTCGACGAGAACCATTACGTTGTTGTTCTTGATATGTCCTCTTAACCTTAGGGTCTGAGGTTGTGATATGCCTGTCACAGCTGATAATGACACTTGCGGAATAGTTTTGCCATCCACTTCTGGAGAGAACTCTAAGTTGTCTTCTAATCCTTCTATATATGAATCATTATTGTTAGCGTTATTAGTTGCTTCACAACTATATAGATTTTCCACTTAATTTGCTCCGTAAAATTCACCATGGAACAGGAAGTGGATGGTAACCTTCCTTTCCTTGATGTTCTTATCTCTAGGAATGTTAATGGTTCTTTCTCCCATCAAGTTTTTCGAAAGAAAACTCACACTGAACAATATCTCCATGCGAGCTCCCACCATTTCCCTGCTCAAAAATTAGGCGTCCTAAGCACCTTAGCCACTAGGGCGTTGAGAATCTCTGATGAGTCTCACCTTGAGGGGGAAAAGACCCATCTGTTGAAGGTCTTTTGTGATAATGGTTATAGTAAGTCCCAAGGCCTTAAAGCTTTCCTTAAAGCGGAAAAATGTCCTTCAATTAAAAATAAAAACAAAAAAGAGCTGAGCGAATGGTCTGGTAGTGTCATCCTTCCATTTATTCAAGGTACCACTGATAAGATTGCTAGGATCCTTAAAAAGCATAAGGTGTCTTCTTATTTCAAGCCCCTTAATACTATTCGCAGTTCTCTAAAATCGGTTAAAGATCCGATTGATCCCAGAGATGGAAAAGGTGTTTACATCATTCCTTGTTCCTGAGGGACTCCTTACATTGGTGAGACTGGTTGGTCCATTAATCAAAGGATCTGTGAGCATGCTGTCGTTATCAAACATAGAAGATCCCGCTCGTCTGCCTTAGCTGAACATGCAGAAAAGACTAACCATCATGTTTGCATAGAGGATGCTAAGGTCATTGCTAGGATCGACCATTTCCATCATCGTAAGTTGAGAGAGGCCATTGAAATAGAAAAAAGACCCGTTAATCTCAATAGAGATGACGGTTGGAATATCAGCAGGTGCTGGATTCCTGCCTTATATTCTTGATTTTTATATTTTTTCAGTATTTTTATGGATTTCATTTAGTTTCATTTTTATTTATATTTTTATTTCTTTTTATTTAATTAGTGTTGTATTTAAGAATTTAATAAATCTATTTTAATTAATTAAAAATAAAATAAAATAAATAAAAATTATTTAAAATAAATAAATATTTATAAAATGAATTTACTAAATCTATTTTAATTAATTTAAAAAAAAAAAAAAAAAAAAAAAATTAATAGCAATTCCAAAAAAAAAAAAAACTTAGGAATGAAGAGCAGGAATCCAACACCTGCTAACCGTCCACCCATCGTCCCTGTTGAGGTGGTGGTCAAGGCTTCTCTCAACTTGCGGTGGTGGAAATGGTCAATTTTCGCAATCACCTTAGCATCTTCAATACAAATGTGATGATTAGTCTTCTCGACATGCTCTGCCAGGGCCGAGGTGCGCGATCTATTTTTTTAATATATTTTTTAATTTAATATTTTTATTGTATTTTATTTTTAATTAATTTTTCATTTTATTTTTAATTTTAATTTAAATAATGTTTTTTTTTTAATTTATTAAAATTTAATATATATATTTTAATTTAATTTAATTAATTAATTAATTTTTTTTTAATTTAATAAACATTTTCTTTTTATTTTTTAAATTTAGTTTGTATATTTTATTTTTTATAATTTCCTTCTTTAAATTAGCAGAATTCTTTCTTTAATAATCACATGAAATAAAACGAGGCCGACTCGAACCAACTAGTGTGGTTCATCATCAGGACTATGTGAGAGATCAGATCAAGTCATTAAGTATAAATAGATGTAGAAATGGCTCAACTAGCCATTAGGATAACGGCTAGTTTGACTTTGAAAAATAATTAATCCATTATTTATTAATTTAATTAATTTTTATTTATTTATTTATTATTATTATTATTTTCATTATTATTTTATTTAATTATAAACTAATTAATATATTTAAAATTTTTTAATTAATCAATTAAATTAATGTAATGGTAAGTTATATAACCAATAGTTGTTATATATATGTATTACTTTCTTATTAAATTAATTGATTTAATTATTTAATAATAATAAATCAATTAATTTAATAATAAATTATTATTATTAATTAATTAATATAAATAACTTTTATAGGAATATTTAACTAATAATAAGAGTGAGGGATCAAGAACATTATAATCAACGACATAACAAAGAATCAAACTTGAGTAAAAAATAATAAAAATAATAATAATAATAATAATAATAATTAAAAATAAAAAATAAAAAAATAAAAAAATAAAATATTAATAAATAAAATAAATAAGTAAATATAATAATAATAATAATAACATATTATTAAAAATAAATAAATAAAAATAAAAATAAATAAATAAATAAATAAAAATAAATAAATAAATAAAATAAAATAAAATAAATAGAAATAGAAATAAATAAAAATAAAACTAAATAAATATTTTAATTATTGTTCTAAAAATAGAAATTAAAAGCTAGTAAATATTTATTTAATCTTCAATAATATATTGAATAATTCTTATTGTATAAAAATTAAAAATTAAAAAATTAAAATTAATTAATATGCAAATTATAAACTTTAATCATTTAATAAAAGAATTTATTATTATATATTTTTTTTTATTCTTCGATTTTTTGACCTAGATTTAGTTAAACTCACCGTTATTTTACAATGGTTAGTTGGAGCCTTTTGTATCTATTTAATTGGGTTTCCTGATCAGATTTTTCATCAAGTCTTGATGATGAACGACACTGACTGATTCGAAACGCGTTGAATAAATTTATTTGGATGTATTTTTACCGATAGATTTTTTATCCCAATTAAAAAAAACAAATAAATTTTTAATAAACTTAAATAAAAAATATATATATTAGATTTTATTAAATTTTTTAAAAAATTAATATTAAAATAACAAATTAAATTTAAAAACAAAAATATTAAATTTTAATAAATAAATGGATAAACAAATAAATTTTGAAATATAAAACAAAATTTAAAAAACATTTTTAAAATGAAAATTTTTAAAAGTTTAAAAACCAATTAAAAGCTGGAAAATGGAAAAAAATTAAATTAAATAAATAAAAAAAGAAAAAATTTGAAAAACAAATTAATTTAAAAAAATAAGTTTAATTTAAAAAAAAAAAAACTTAATTTAAAATACATAAGTTTAATTCAAATAAAAAATATAAAAAATTTTGTAATTAAAAAAACAAAAACAAATAAATATTAAATTTAAATAAATTTTTAAAAAAATAAAATTTATTGAATTTTATAAAATTAAATTTAAAAACTTAATATAAAATTTAATAATAAAGAAAAAATATGAAAAAATTGAAAAAAAAAAATCAATTAAATTAAAAAAAAAATACAAAAGTTAATAAAAAATTTAAAAACAAAACAAATTTAAAAAATTAAAAAAATTAAATTAAATTAAAAAAAAATTGGCATTGGGAAAAGTGGCGTCGCCCAGGTGGCAGCCGCTGGGTGGGCGGGGAAGCTGCAAGTAATTTTTTTTCTTTATTTTTTTAATTTCCTATTTTTTTATTTAATTTAATATTGTATTTTAGTTGTTTTAATCTGTATTTTGATTATTAGATTTAATATTTGTTTTTTTAATTTTAATTTTATTTTGAATTTTATTTTTTTTAATTCATTTTATTTATTTATTTTAATTCAATTTTTATATTTTAAATTTATTTTATTTTAATTTTTTTCAGATTAATTATTTTTTAAAATTTTAAATTTATTTATTAAATTTTAATTTTAAAAATATTCTTTTTTTTTAATCTTGTATTTTTTATTTTTCATTTTTAAATTTTATAAATGGTTTAATTTAACCCAAAAAAAACAACAACAACAACAACATTAAATTTATATATATATATATATATATATATATATATATATATATATATATATATATATAATTGTTTCTAATTATTTGCAAATGTTTTTGTTTCATAATTTTTTATTTTTTAATGATAGTTTTTTATTTTTATTTTTTATTTAATTTTCTTTTTCTTTTTTATTTTTATTTTTTTTCTTATTATTATTATTATTTTTAATTTAAATTTTTTAATTTAAATTTTTTTTTTTGTATTTTGATTTTAATTTTGTAATTTTAATTATTTTTAAATTTTCTATTTAATTTTTTTTTTTAATTATACGGTTTTTTTTAATAACTTAGAAAAAAATGTTTTTGGTGTTTTTTTTAATTTTTTTTGGTTCAATTTTTGTTTTTTTTTCTTTAAATTATGTATTTTTTTTTCTCTTTCTTTTTAATATAATTTTTGAATATTTTTGTTTTTATTTATTTATTTATTTATTTTTGTTTAAATTTTTTTTATTTTTACAAGTTAATTTTGTTTTTTTTTTAACATTTTTATTGTTTTTTTTTAATTGTTTTTATATATTTTAAAACAAATATTCATGCTTCATAAATAAAAATATTAAAGTGTCAAAAATATGCACACAAAAAAAAAAACTGGTGATTCTGCATCACCACTTTTCAAAATTGAGTGTTTTTTTGCTAAAAAAAATTGTAGGTACCAGTTCAGTTACCTATTTCATCGGTAACCATGTTGATATAGAAATACCAACAAGATCAAGAATAAAACTTAATAGAATCAAGTGCAACAGCACTAGTGTAATCTCAAATAGGAAGGAAAAATAAAAAACCAGAGCAAGTGCACATTAAAAAGAAAAATATGGCCCATCAAATATATGAAATCAGCCCTGTAGCATAATCATGTAATAAGTGTTGCAAGGGCTGAATGATCATCCCAAAAAGACACACAAGATACAAGGACAAGTGGTTGGCAATTACTGCTGCTAACAGGAAATGTTTGTAGTTCTCAATGACTTCGGTTCTGTAAAAGCCACTCCATCTATTTCTTGCCGCCAAAGGAAAAATACTGACCCTATCCGAAGGCCTATTTACCAAAAGCACAGTAGTAATTTGATTCAATGGGACTGATATTAAAAATAATTAAGGAAATTGATGCGATAGGGACAAGTAGGAAATATTTTTTATGCAAAAAAATATATTGTACCGTGACAAAATACTATTTTTTTCCACTAAAAATTGAGGCACTTCCAGACAATTACCTGACTATAAGGTTCTACTTTTGTACTTTTTTTCATCTTCTTTGAATTTGCAGTCCGATTAAGGAAAATGTGATACTCGCCATACAAAAACATCTTATAGTAGTGGCTTGCAGCCTTGCCTTTGACGTACAAATGTTATTCATTGCATTTTTTACACACCAAACATACATTTAGCAGAGCTCTACTCTACTACAAAGCCTCCAAATGTACTTAATGAAAAAAACTATAAATAATGTAATTAATTTTTCAATTTTCCTAATATGATGTAATTTATAAATTTTAACTTATCTTTTACTTCTACAAAGCTTTCTCTAATAGTATAAATTAGAAAGTTAACATGAATGATTATTCTTAGAAAAAGATTGGATTGTCTTAGACAATTTACATTAATTGTGATTTTATACTAAGTTTAGATTAGATAAATAATTTTATATTCAATTCTTAAGTAAAATATATTATAAATAATACAAACTCTTTCTTCCTTTAGTTTAGGAATTAATGTCACATGTCCATTTTAACATAAATTGTTTTCTGGTCTTACTTAACCATTTTAAAGAAAATCCAACAGTAAAATAAATAATTAAAGCTAAAAATATTTTCATTATAATTTTTTTTAAACTTCATTTAAAACATTTCCCCTTCCTCATCTTATATTCCCATATTCTAGTTTACACATCCATTTTCTAATTCAATTTCACATATCCATTCACCTATTAAAATTTATGGTAGTAGTTACGTGGATTTGACATATATTGAAATTAGATGCTCTTTTTCATTTTGTTTTACCATTACAAAAATGTGGGTGTTTGTTGCAAATTTGGTGTGTATGTAACACAATATTCATGGCTTGGTGCCATAAACATTTTAGGGCTGGGTGCAATAAACATTTCAGTATGTGTTTAATATTAATTAATAGAAAAGTTATTTTTTTAGCAAAAAGTTTCATATTTATTAAAGGAATAAATTTTCCTAAAAGGTGCCATCTACAAGATTAAGGTGTAGTGCCATCTACCTTGCAAATCCTAGTGTACATGGTTTTGAGCATGCAAGGTTTAACATCATGGAGAAGGAGGACGGGGTCATCTAATGGATTATATTGTCTTAGACAATTTACATTAATTGTGATTTTATGCTAAGTTTGGATTACATAAATGATTTTATATTCAATTCTTACCTAAAATAGAACAAGGGAGGTTGCATGACAGCTAGTCCCTGCCATGCTTGACTCATTTTTACAGAGAGTAATAAAACAAAAAAGTCATAATTTTTTTTCATTCCAATAGGTCTTTTCCACAAAATTGGTGGTTTCAACTTTTTAGGTGGCCTCAATTTTAAAGTTTCATGATGAGACTTGTTCACATCAGATGCATGCACAGTTGTCGCTTTTTTTAAAGTATAAGCATGAAATTAACAACAAAAATAAGTTAAAAATGAAGTCTCCAAAGTCATTAAAGTGTTTTCTTAAACATAAGAATGGAATAAAAAAATGAGGTAAAAAACAAGGTCCCTCACAACTACGTGCCTCACCACACTATCTCCATGCATGCAAGCTTGAACCATGCCACTTATCACTGTATCACACTGACACCCAAAGCACCCAGAACTTTCCAACAAAAAAATATTTTCGTCGGGTAGATTTTCAGAGGTCTCGCTACTGCGTTTGAAGATGGCTGGAGATCAACCCTTTACAGAATTCGTCTTCTGGGTCGAATTGAAGGTCGCTTAATGGCTCAGCAGAGGAGGATGAAACTTACTGTTAGTAGTAATTAACCTTTCTATGTCTACCCACTACGGTTTTGTGGCTCAACCCTTCCCTATTCTACATTTTATACTTTGCATTCTTAATTGGCTAGATTAAGACCACTAGTGTGATTTAATATGTGGGTTGGGTGAACTCTTCTTGGACCTTGGCCCTTTCCCTATTCTACATTTTATACTTTGCATTCTTAATTGGCTAGATTAAGACCACTAGTGTGATTTTATATGTGGGTTGGGTGAACTCTTCTTAGACGGCTTGGCCCTTTCTAAGGGCTTCAAGTCAAAATTTATATAACTTTGCATTCTTAATTGGCTAGATTAAGACCACTAGTGTGATTTTATATGTGGGTTGGGTGAACTCTTCTTGGACCTTGGCCCTTTCTAAGGGCTTCGAGTAAAACTTTATATAACTTTGCATTCTTAATTGGCTAGATTAAGACCACTAGTGTGATTTTATATGTGGGTTGGGTGAAATCTTTTTGGACCTTGGCCCTTTCTAAGGGCTTCGAGTAAAACTTTATATAACTTACCTTCTATCAACTTTTGTTTTGAAGTAACCTAGATTCAAAGAAATTTGAATTGTCAACCTTTCACTCAACTCCATCACAAAATATCAACTTTTGTTTTGAAGTAACCTAGATTCAGAGAAATTTGAATTGTCAACCTTGCACTCAACTCCATCACAAAATATCAACTTTTGTTTTGAAGTAACCTAGATTCAGAGAAACTTGAATTTTCAACCTTGCACTCAACTCCATCATCCGTTATTGTTCTATGCCCCAAATTCCCACTCTACCAACCTTGTTTTGCTTCCTCACTCTATAAGGTATTGTTCTATGCCCCAAAATCCCACTCTACCAACCTTGTTTTGCTTCCTCACTCACTCTATAATGTTAAACATAACCTCAATCTATAATGTTAAATGTAAACAACAAGTAAGAATTCGAAGTCGTTCACAACAAGTACGACTTGTAACCGAACAAAAAAAATTATCAATGAAGGTTTTAAAAAACTCCCAAAATGTCATTCCTAAGAAGCCCCCTTACCACCTCACTGAAGACAAAGGATGCTAGGAACATACCAATAATTACCACAGCTATTTCGAAAAGGATGTTGGGAAGTAACCAATGATTACCACAATAATTTAAAGTTTAAAGGAAAAGGTAACTCAAACGAAAAACTCGATTATCAATAGATTATTGAGGCTTTTTAATTTGTTTTCGAAAAGCAAATGGAAAACAAATTAAAGTTGAATTCAACCATATATACCAAAATGTTTATGATTAGTAAATTTTACTAATTAAAGACTTCGTAGCTCAACCTAATAAAGAATTTATAGCTCAACCTAATAAAGCCATTCCACTTTCCCAACCCTAAAATGAAGCTCGCACAAAGCTATCAAAATCAAAGGTATGGATCATATCCATGGCCTGCCATTTCTAACCACTGTTCAGCCTCTGCCATGAAGGATGGACTTAATCTGATCATAATAATGCAGAATTCGTTCACGTCCACAACCCCGTCACTGTAAGATTCCAAACAATAAAAATTTGGATAGATCTAAAACATATTAGTGTTCACATTTAATACAGTCTTTCATCAAGAACCAGAACACAAGAAATGCGGCCCTTTATTTATATTATTATTCACTGGAAGTAAAATACATGCCCAGACCATAAAATCTTGCAATTGGCATGCACAACTGCTTGACAATGACAAATATAAGAAACTGAAGCCCACTTGTGAATCCTGGATGGATCCACCACATAAACATCACCGCGGGGTTATCGTCCCAGGATCAATAATTGAACTGGTCAGGCCAAGTTCTCAACCCAAACACAATAAAATAGATAATCCAGAATGCTCTAAATGCCTAGCTTCTCTCCCCTTTTATAGGCTTGATGGGTCAATACCAACAAGAAATACCATGGGTCAATACCATGGGAAAATACCACGGTAAGTACCATGGATCTATTCTATCCACTTTGACTGGATCAAGAAAGGGAATATTACAAATCCTCTCACCCAAAGATTGCTTGTCCTCAAGTGATCCACTTCTATCCACAACAGAAGCATTTGTACATTGATACCAGGATCCCATACAATTTGATGTGCCCTTCATGTTGAATGGTCCCGAATGGATCCTTCAATACCTGGATCCCAAACAATCCTCTGACCAATCCTTCCCTCAATAGATTTACCTGGATCCCAAACAATCCTTTGGCCAATCCTTTCCCCAATGGATTCTCCTGGATCCCAATGCCACCTAAATCCTAGGACCTGTGGGTTATGGTACCATTTAACCCTCCATCGCTGTCTGCACCAAGTGTTTCAAGCTGTAATTTTTCCTTGGCTATGGGTATCCTCCAAATAATCAACCCATTAATAGAATACCAACTCATAATCTCTCGCCAATCCATACTCGAGAAAGAATGAATATCTGCAAATCTACTATGTTGATGTTGTTCGATGCTCAATTCATGCTGCTCTACTTGGTTACCCAACATGATGTATTTGGAGAACTCTGCCTTGCTCTTCCCAATGTATAAAGGTGGGTTGTTGGCGTTGCAAGATTTATCTATGTATTCTTGTAGAGGGCTGCTCTGGAACTCCCAATTGTACTCCTCTTGCTGCCTTATGAGGGATTTGAGTCGTTCCTCAACACTAGACAACTTGGTATTTGATTCAGCACATACCCCTATGAGTTCATCAATTTTTCTATTCTCCTATAAGACAGTGTCTCGGACTATCCAGACTTTCTACTTCAACAACATAAGATCTGTCTTGAAATGCTTGATCCTTTCTCGAAAGCCTTCTATTGGAAATTCTAATGCCGTGCTGACTGTTTCTGTATTTTTTTGTACCCGATGCCCAATGACCACGTATTCAACTTGAGCCTTTGACCAACTCTTTAGGAATGGTCCATTTTGCACATTATGTTTGTCATGTTGCTCCTCGTGACCATACTCATCATGCATACTATATTTGTCCTGCTGCCCTGCATGATCATGCTTATCATATCGATTTATTATGGCTCGCTCCTCCTTTGATTCTCCTTGAGTGTATTCTTCTTGGACCTCTTTACATGTGAGGATAAATTGTCCATCCTCTTTGGTTGTCCAACATGGATGTACTGGTGGACTGTTGTTTATACCTGATTGCCCATACTCTTTATGGATGTCCTCCGGTGTATTTATAGACTCAACTACCATATCATCAAGAGGAATTACCTCCTTCCTTTCATCATGTACTTTGTCAATATGATTGATCAACTTGTCCTACAAGTTTCTCTGAAGAACATGGTGTCGCTGCTCACCATTGGTACTTGACTACTCAGATCCTTCATAGGCCCTCTCCTGAAAACCGGTGAACCCTTCTATGGATGAATCCACATGATCTAAAGAGGTCTATAATTTTTCCATCCATGTTGCCTCCTTATCATCTGGACATGAATGGTCCAATGCCCAAACTCCCTTGCATACAAAGCATAAGCCTTTCCTCCTTAGTTCATTCTTGCTGTTGATTTTGTTCTTGCTTTGATTATCATTTTGGTCTATGGAGATATGGCTACTTAAAGGACCATATAACCTCACTAGTACATCAAGGATTTTCTGGTTGTTTTTCAAAATTTCTTCAAGACGGTCAATCTTCTCCCATACCCAAACAGGAATATATTAATTTTTAATAGGAAGATTTTGTCAATCATGCCTTCAAATATTTTCACAAATTTAACCCACAGACTTATAAATGATTTTCCCTTCACTTATTTCTCCCAATAAAATAATTTACTGAAAAATAAAAATCCAACTAGGGTGATAAATATCACTGAAGTGAGAAATGCTGGCTAGGGTGAAAATTAAATTTCACCGAAGTTCCTTGCATAAAACTCTCAGGCCAGGCCAGGTTCAATAATTGAACTGGCTGGGCCAGGTTCTCAACCCAAACATAATAAAATAGATAATAATGCTCTAGATGCCTAGCTTCTCTCCCCCTTTATAAGCTTGATGGGTCAATACCAACAAGAAATACCATGGGTCAATACCATGGGAAAATACCACGGTAAGTACCATGAATCTATTCTATCCACTTTGACTAGATCAAGAAAGGGAATATTACAGTCGCCGTCCAAGTCGGCTTCTTCCATCGTGGCCCGGAGTTCCTTGTCCTTCATCGATTCCATCCTCAACAACGCAGCGTTCTTCTTGAGACTATCGAAGGTGATGATGCCTCTCTCGGCGTCCGCCATTGCAGAGGTGGTCCATTAGCCCCTCTTCCCCAATTCTCTCTGCCATCACCGACAGCTACTCTTCGACCACTACACCGGTTTCTTCTCTTTCTCTTGCCATCGTTGGTTTTTTGAAAATATCTAACTAAATTGGTAGGAATTTAGGCAAAAAAAATTAAGAAATCTTACAGAACTTTGAATCATGATTTTGATGGTGAAAATGGATTAGCACCATCAAAAACTTCTAAAGCAGCTAAAATATTAAAGTTTGATAGTTATAAGTAAATTTACAAAAATCCCTATAAATTTTTTTAAAATCTTACCAAAATTTCTATAATTTTCAAAACAAAAAAGCAGTCTAATTAAACTATGGCAATGCTAAGTACCTTTGCCTAAAAAAGAGAGACAGAGCATAGGATAGAATGAGAGTTCAAATATGAAAGGGCTATTTATAATAACCGAAAAATATATATGGTCTGGATGATTCAGAACATCTTCAGAGACTTCTGCATATTTTAGGAGTTATTTAGGGAGGCTGAGGAATTGTTAAGACTAACTAAAATTGACCTAAATTTAGGTAAAAAATATTAAAAAAATCTTGCAATATTTGAATCTGTATGTACAGATGATTCGAAAGATCTTCAGAGAAACGACCGCTGCATGCGTGTCACCACCCCGCGCCCAGTGCCAGAAGCGTGTGTGTCATTGCAAAGGGCAGGCGTCATTAAGTTTCCAATCTCGAAGGAAGATATGATTCGTGAATCGTGGGTACGATAATGACGTTCATCATTTGCACCAAAGAAACATGGTAGGGCCCGCGTCCTGATAACGGGCGGCTTATTCAAGTGGGCACCGTCTATCTAAGCGGTAAGGAAATTAGGAAGCAATCAGATTGACATGGAACTTCTCCTACCCAGCCATGGTTTCAAATTTGATTTCTCTTTATTTTTTAACTTTTTATATTTAGAAAAAAAATATATATATATATATACGAGTAGTCTTTAGTGCGATATTTATATATATATATATATATATATATATATATATATATATATATATATATATATATATATATATATATATATA